>OX451736.1:828335805-829535805 GCA_948472305.1 Vicia faba
AACTTCTATTTGAAAATGGATAAAAGGTCACCAATTGTTCCGGAGCCAATAATCTCCCATGAAACCAATAGAGCCTTCAAGCTTAAGTTCTAGACTTTGTAACATATTCCTTCTTCCTGTCATGTACTGTGAGCATCCAAAGTTCAGGTACCATGACTGGTGTTTTAACTTGGTTGCTAAGGATGTCTGCAACATATATTATTTTATTTTTAGGAACCCATATCTTTTTTGGTCCTTTAAGGTTAGTTTTCCCAGAGGTTTTATCAACCAAGGGTATTTGTGCATAATATGTATCATGTGTGTGTGCCCAAAAGTGAAGTGAGAGTATAAGGCTTTTGAATCAATCACCACTTCTTCTAGAGGTTTAGGATCAAGCATTTCATTTCTTATTCTAATATATCCAACGCCTATTATCCCATTTCCACTTACTTCATAGACCATGGAAGCCATCTTGCTTCTATCTATGTTTCTAGCTAGAAATTTTTTAAAAGAAGTTTCATACTTCTTTGAAGAACATTATGAGCTCATAGGAACATTGATGAGCATTTCCTTTTCTAAAATATCACTCTTGTTTTGAGAGTAGAGTTTTCATTTTCAAAGCAATCAATTTTTTCTATTTGTTTCATCAGCTCACTATGGGCTTTAGGATGAGTCAGAAGAATCTTTTCAGAGTCTTGCATCTTCTTTGAAGATTTTGATTCTTTTCAAGAATCTCGGCTAAAGAAGTTTTATGTTCAGAACGAGATAAATGAGGAAATACCTCTTCAGTGTCTGATTTTGATTCTGACTCAGAGTTGCTTGCCTATGCTTTTTCCATCAGTGCCATATTTACTTGTTCTCCTTCAGAGTCACCATCTGAAGAGTTAGAATTGTCCCACGTTGCTATTAGACCGTTCTTTTTTATCTTTGAAGAACTTCTTCTTTGGCTTATCTTTAGAGAGCCTGGGACACTCATTCTTGTAATGGCCAGACTATTTGCATTCATAGAAGATAACTTTGTTGTTAGCTCCAAACTTCTTATGCCTAGAGGTTGACTCATAATGTCTACCAGTTCTTCTGTGGCCTCCGAAGTTCTTTTATCTTTGCCTCTAGAGTTGGTTAACTCTTATGGATAGCAGAAACACCTTATCTTCTTCATCATAGTCTTCTTCAGATTTTTCTTCTTCTTCAATTTAAAAGGTTTTATTCTTTTCATACTTACTTTTGGACTTTAAAGCCACCAACTTTCCTTTATTTATAGGTTCATCCTCTTCTAGCTCAATCTCATGGCTCCTTAGAGAGCTGACAATCTCTTCTAAAGTTACATTGTTCAGATTCTTTGACACCTTAAGTGCAATCACCATTGGCCTCCATTTCTTTGGAAGACTTCTGGTGATCTTCTTCACATGATTTGTAGTAGTATGGTCTTTGTTCAAGATGTTCAAACCTCAACAAGAGTCTGAAATATTTAGAACATATCCTCAATGGTTTCTTATTCTTCCATAAAGGATTCAAATTTTTTGAATCAAGGTAGGAGCCTTGGTTTCTTTCACTTGTCATTTCCTTCATGAGTCATTCTAAGAGAATCAAATATAAACTTTATAGAGTCTCTATTTGTTATCTTTTCATACTCAGTGTATGAAATAGCATTTAACGGTATGGTTCTTGACATGTGATAATTTTTGTTGTTCTTTTTCTGTTGCTCATTCATAGAATTCCTTTCCATTTTAACATCATTTGCATTTAAATGATGTGTGTAACCATGAGTTACCATATTCCACAGATAAGCATCAAACCAAGAAAGAAACTTTTGATTCTATACTTCCAATAATCAAACTTATCACCATAAAAAACTGGAGATTTAACATATGATCTTCATCATTGTTAGTTGTAGGTGGAGGAACTCCTGCCTATTATGTTTAAATAATTGGATCTTTATCTGACACAGTTAAGTGTTTGATATAACAATCAATACTAGAATCGGCACTCTGATGCCAACTGAAGGTTCAATAAAACACAAGAAATAGGGGGTTTTAATTGGGTTTCAAGATTTAAACTTTTTCGTTCAACAAAACACAAATAATAAAAATACAACAATGATAATGAACTCAAATAATTTTATCCTGGTTCGCCGTTAACTAAATTACCTCCAGTCCACCCGCCAATGTGATTTTTTCCTTCTGAACAACAACTTAACCCACTAATCAAAAACTTTTGATTACAACCACAAAGATAACAATCAATGTCTTCTCAAGGATTTTGACAATACCCTAGTCTCTTAAGTAAATCAACCAACCAGTTAAGATTACAAGATTTTGTGTTTACAATGTGCTTCTAAAAAAGATGATACACATAGTTTTAATACAACAATACTTACAAAGAATGAAAGATATAAATCTTTCAGAATAACATCAACTTCTTCTTTGTGTAGTTTCTCAACTTTTAATTCTTAGTGCTCCTCACTTGATTTTTCTTTCTTTTATTTTTCATTATTTTTCCATGCTTCAAAGACTCCTTATATATATATATATATATATATATATATATATATATATATATATATATATATATATATATATATATATATATATATATATATATATATATATATATATATATATATATATATATATATATATATATATATATATATATATATATATATATATATATATATATATATATATATATATATATATATATATATATATATATATATATATATATATATATATATATATATATATATATATATATATATATATATATATATATATATATATATATATATATATATATATATATATATATATATATATATATATATATATATATATATATATATATGATAAATAAATTCATTGGAGGGTGAAGTTGGAATCTCTTAAATCATAGTTTGCATGAACATGTTTGATTTTTGCAGTAGTAGAGTGGTGTTTGCAACATAATGGGAGGAAGGATGGGACGTGTTGAAAAAGTTAGTACAACAATGCAGTCCTTTTTGCAGGATAGTGGAGAGGATGTACGATTTTGTATTATTTTAATATTTTCTCACTATCTTCCTTCAGGGATAACTTCTTGGGTTAGAGGCTTCAAATATAAGTTGATGAAGCTTGATCAGAGTTGGTCTTCAGATCTTGAGAACATTGAGACTTTGGAGTCTTGAAAATATTAGAGTCATTCTGAATAAGATCCTTTAAAGAGTTAACTTGATGATTTCAGATGGAGATTTGCTTGAAAACACATCTTTGTATTCTTCCACGGTTCATAGTGTGTTTGATGTCTAGAGTTCAGAGTTGTTTGTTCAGAGTCCAGAACATACTTTTCCAAGGTCCATAGTCTTCTTATCTGAATCTGCGCACTTAACAAACCATTAGAGTACAAAATTATTCTTTATAAATTATGAACTTTGTTATCATAAGAAAATTAAGGATAGTTACAGAACCAAACTTGTTCCAACATTCTACCTCATAGGAGTTTCCAAAAGAAAACAATAAATTTAGACGAGATCAAACTCTTGCAAATAAGAGGTAGGATCCTACCAACATTATGATGGATATTAAACTGATTAAGAGAAATCTTAAGAAGAAAATAATATGTCATTTTCACATAATAAATCTCATATTTATCTTGCAACCACTACCCCCACCTATCAACATCAATGGAGAAACTAAAACATTCAATTAACAAGGGGAAATAACAATGTTAACGAAATCCTCAACATGTAAGCAAGGTCTAATCAAAACTAGGTAGGACAACTTTACTGATAAATGACTATCATTGGAATGCATCCACTTCCAAGAATCCTTTTTGGGGGATGATGTTATGCTCTAAAATAGACAATGGCCCAACTTTAATCTGAATAAAAAAAACTTGAAGGATGGATTTGAGTTGATAGAAAGTAAAAAGTGAATGGGTTCATATCTTTAGTTTACTCTGACACGGGTCGTGTTGCCTAACATGATCAGGTGACACATCTATGTTGCGCCCATCGACGATTGCGAATTCAATGGGTTTTTAGGAATTTTGTGACTTTTGGACATCTAAAACCTTGTAAGACTTGATGTTAGCGAGTTTTAATGATTGAGCACGAAATAATTAGTGATTATGAGTTATTAATGGATAGTTTTTGTATATATAGAGCACTTGAGCTTGAGGAGTGATATGACTTGTTACTTTCATACACTTAATTTCCAGCTTTGGTTCTTGGCTCTTGTTTGTGTTTCCTCTGCAACATTGTTGTATGTTCTGTGTTTTTTATATTATTTAAATCAAGATTTCTTTTATCCAGGTTCTTTATTTTCAATTGCTTTATGAAATTTTGGTATGACAAAACTCAGATGTCCTCTGACATGTTGGGACATCTGATCCGACATAAACAAACAAGTAAGGTATAAACAATTAAAAAGTACTAAAAAGCATAAATAACACACCATAAGTGTTAACCCAGTTCGGAGTAACTCTCCTACTCTGGGGGCATACCAAGTCAGGGACAAATCCACTATGATAGTATCAATTCATAGATCCTACAATAAACCTCCAGTTTATAGCCTAATCACTTAATCACTACCCTTGCTAGATTTCTATCTAAGACTCACCTAAATATGAGGTTCTTCTCAATCCCTCTTCAATCACAAACATAAATTGGATCAACATAATTCCAAACAAACAAGAAGACACACTTCCATGACAATATCTACCCAAGACTCTTGACTAAGACTACAACTTGGAGTTGCTCCAAAGCTTCCTCCAAGAATAATACTTAACTCATTACTTCACAACTTCTAAGTGAGAACAACAGTGACCATCTTACAATCGGAGTGGTCTACTTACACCAACTCTCCTAGAGAGCGGAAAAAAGACAAAGCCCTAGACTTCTACATCTTGAACCCGTACCTTTCCTAGGTTACAAACACTTCTATTTATAACCTATACCCAACTAGATTTGGGCCTTCAAAATACAACATATTAACTATAACAATCAATAGTAACTTCTACTACAATTAAGGTCTTCAATCAAATCTTCCTAAATTATCTCCAAATTTAGAAACTATATATTCTTCAATCTTCTTCTTTGATTCTTCTTGACCTTTAAATTAGCGCAACATAGGATTTCATAATATTCCCAAAATATCATGCATCAGTTAAACCATAACAGAATCTAATTGTCTACTTCAGCTCAGGCATGATGTCATATGCTCCTTCATAGGACATCTTATCAGACATGTTACTCCAGACGTTGAAATACTTTAACTCAACATGTCCTAACATAAGATAGGACTTCTTGCTCAACCTGTTCCTGCTAGTAAGTAAATACATCATATCTAACATATTGTTGCTATATTTGTTTTACAAAAATTAATGTCAATCCTTAAAACTAAGGAACTTAGACTTTACTTTATTTACTTTGCATGATATGTTCTTTACTTGCTTAATTGTTGTTTACCTCACCATGAGTGAGTAGTTTTATAAGGACAAGGGGTCGTGAGAGTCTATTTAATGATGATCCCCAATTGATTTAGTCGAACATGAACTACAAGAACTATATGTGTTTTTATTTCAGAATTTGAAATCTTAAATATATTTGTGCCGATTGCGAAAGAAAAGGCAACCCAAATACGATCATAGTCTGAAAGGATATGAATCTATATCAGACCGTAGATTACTAAACAATAGAGTAGCGAGGCACCCGCCGTGACAAGGCGACTCGCTCTCGACTGAGAAATTCGCTTATCCATGCCAAAAATACGTCTAGATATGCATGCCACAAAAGTGGGTGTCGTACATATTTATCTACTTTTCTATAAATTGCTTAGATATTCTCGCGTTCGAATTCAGATAATCAATAGGGTAAGTCTTAATAGATGATCATAACCCTGTGTCCTAATTTTATCATCTATTAATTTTATTTTAGTTTACACTAAACCAACCAATATTGCATTCGCTTTAGCTAAACATTGTTAGGATAAAATTCAGTACTCATCCACATCTCCTAGTGGGTTCAATCTTATTATAGTACTTGGCATTGTCGTGCACTTGCAACTTGGCGACATTAGGCTCCACCCCCTTGTCCTACCTCGGCTATAAAAGCTTTGGATCTTGTGCTCGAGGTGGATCTTATTTTGAATTTCGTGACCACTTTGTTAGTGGAGGAACCAAACTCACCTCTGGATTCGAGGAAGGGGGCTCGGGATGAGGAAAAATTGTCTCCCTAGGATGAGGTTTCTCCAAAATAGAGTCGTGTCGTTGAGGGTGATGCTTATAGGGAGGTGACCCCTATTATAAAGATACCAGCTATTTTTTCTTCTCGAATTTAGTAGATGGCACTGGGTCATGCGATAAAGAAAATGGTAGGCCCTACTTGGAATAGGCTCTTTGATCGACCGAAAGTTCTTTAACACCCATAAAGGGTATCCCATGACTGAATATTTGTCCGACTTTGACTATGAACTTTTGGTATCTCCTGATTTTGCACCCATAGAGACCCTAAAAGCGGTGAGTAATATGGGCGCTACCATTCCAGAAGGTGAACTACAAGTTGTCAGTCCGATCTTCATGGAAATTGTCTTTAAACCACGAGCTATATTTAGGTCTAGATCTCGAGGTTTTCCCTTTGCTATTTTGAGGAGTCCTCGAGAATATCGGAGATCTGGACTTTGGAGAATCGCGTCTAGAATGGTGAGTGGTTGAATCGGCTGTAATAGATCTCTGAATGCTTCTCTACTCGAAGGTCTAAGGAAGCAGTAAATAGTGAATTTGAAAAGCAATTGTTGATTCGCCAGAAGCATTAGAGTCAGAAAATGATTCGATCTTGATTTGGTAACCTAAGGAGGTTACAAACTGGTAAATTAGAGACTTGGATTTGAATAGCAAGATTTCAGTTGTGGAACTTCCGAATTTGTTCGACGATGTTTGCAAAGTGATGGAAAATGCAGGAATCAGAAGTCGATTCTCACAGATGACACCATTGTTTCGTTTAGGGAATCAGAAATGGATGCTCTAGCTCCGTGAAGGAACCGAAGATGAAGAGAGTTGGATAATTGTTGATCTTAGACGGTGTCTCCGACCTCCTTTATGGGGGCACATAGTTGACCTACAAGATTATCCCTACAACACCTAAGTCAGTTCAAGACTCAAGATGAGTATAGTGAAGTTGGAGATCATATATTGTGTACCTTCTAATAACATGTGAACTATTTTTATATATTGGGTCGAGTAGAGTGGGCTTGAGATGGATTGGATCTTAGTCAATTGGATAATTTTGGCCAGTCCAGAATATGTTTCATTCTAAACAATTCATACTCACGGGTCAATGTGTTCATCCTAATCCTTCTTTATCTCAGTTGTACTTTCGTGGTTAACTTGAAGGATGTCCCAGATATCTTTTATAGAATAACAATGTGAAACTCGAAAAGAAAAAAAAAACTCATCAATATTAAGTGTCGGTAGTGACAATAGGTTTAACTTGCAAACAATAATGTTTTTTCTTATTTATCCTTTTTGGTCCAAAGATCTCTAGATTTGTTTTCCACATTACCATCAACTTGGTGTTCGGGAACAAAGAGGTCATTGTTAACGACGACTTAAATATCATTTTCACTTTCTAATAAGAATACCATTTACTATTAAAAAATAAAGATTTGTCTAGTGAATCATTTAAAATCATCCTATTTTTTGAGATGACTACTCTTATAACAAGACTTAAACTCTGATACAACATGTTGACCAAATTACTTCCAAATAAATTTGAAACTATTTCAAATAAATTTTTATAAAAATCAACCGAGATATATTTTTTTGAAAAAAAAATATAGTAATTTCAACTATGTTTTAATTTTTAATAATATATATTTATATTATATGATGTCAAAATTAATCTTTTAATTTATAAAAAAACTAATTTAAAAAAACTTTTAATATTTAAAATTTTTAATTAAAAGAAAAAATTAATTTTTTAAAGGTAAAACAAAGGGACTCTTATTCTCAAATGAATAACTACTCTAATAATTATGGATTACTCATACTTTACATGTTGAACTTCCAAACCATGAAATTTGACGCATAAAATCTACAAACACTTGCTGTGACCCATTCAATCTTACTTGGATGTGAGTTGAGATTTTTGTTGTTGTAGTGTTTTGAATAGTTACGGTTCCCAAACGTCAAAATAGTTATCAGGAAAATCAGTATGTTTCGAAGATGAATTAAAAATTAGCATATTTAAATGAGTCCAAAACTATCGCACCGTATAAATTAAAAATTAGCATATTTATTCCAATGAGTCCCAAACTACAGTCAGCATTCCAATATCCAGCAGAAGAAAATCATATGAAGCTTACTTAGACTTTATTCACGAATTTGCTTATAATATATATTTGTGTGTGTGTTTTGAGTGTCTATATATACACGCTAATCTCATATACCATTCTATAGCAGAAATGAAGTGTTTGAGAAATTAAAGGAAAAATGAGAAGCTCTAACATTTTTGTGATTCTACCTTTGTTCCTTCTTCTAGTGTCTATTGAAAACATTGTGCGAGTATATGGTGAAGATCCTACATATGGTTTTACTTCTGTCCCTTTAACCGAAGCAAATTTTGTGGTGCAGAAGCCATACAACATACCAGTTGAGCAAAGGTATAGTTTCATTGATGGTGTTCATAGATTTTGGGTTTATGCTCACGACAAGCCTTATTCTCCTGGTAGCCCTACTCAGCCACGCACAGAGATTCGCATAAAGGTATATCATATTCTTCGTCTAAATATATATATATATATATATATATATATATATATATATATATATCGATTATGCTTTAACATAGAAGTATTCTTTGAACTACGCAGGGGCTTGACTACCACTCTGGTGTTTGGCAATTTGAAGGTTATGGGTATGTGCCAAAGGGAACATCAGGTGCTACAATAGCACAGATTCATGGTTCAGGAGATGGTGTGCTACGACATTGATACTAAGAATATACAACGGAGATATGAGGTATTACTTCACAGACTTAGTGGCTGAGAATCTTTATGATAAATGGTTCAGACTGAATATCATACATGATGTGGATGGAGGAATAGTGAGTGTGTTCATTGATGGAGAGAACAAGTTTCAAACAAAGGATCATGGGCCAGGTGATTTGTACTTCAAATGTGGGGTTTATGCTGCACCTGCTCATATTAGTAACTACATGGAATCAAGGTGGAGACACATCAAAATATATAAAAAATGACCACCTTTTACTATTTCCTATATACTTTATTTGTATCATATATATCTTTTGTACAAATTTAAGATGGTTTCGTATGATATATAATATATTAAATTTTCTTGTTGTGTTACACTAGGCATTTTAATTATTTTGAAAGATAAGAAGGCCGAAATTTAGATAGAAAAGATTACAATGAAATTAAATGCAGAGTTGTAGCTCCACAATTTTCCACTAGGATAGGTAGGGAAAGTGAATTGCTCCTCATGAACATACTTGTTAAACAAATACTAAATCATATGGAAAGCCGCCACCCTCGCAAGAGACCATAAACCATTTTGATCTTTACCCAATTCATTATTCCAATTAAATTTAATCCAATTATCAAGATCAAATAAAAAGAAAAGCTCTCTTTGTGTAGTATACATTACATTGAGCCAAATACTCATAGTCATTAAACAATCCCTCAAGGACATGCATCATTGGTTCAATCTCATCATTATAGTGCTTACAACATGGAGGCCCCATACGAAGGTATTAGACTAGTTCTTCCCTCAAAACTAATTTGAATTGGGCATGCACTTGTCCTCCAGTTGGGAGGTCCAATCTAACACTCTTGTATAAGGCTCAAAAGCAAGCAATCTAAGTTAGGGACCATTAGACAACTCCCCACATATCCGTTGGAGAACGTGGCCCACATCCCCACGTCACAGTCTTCTTAATTACCCTCCGGAAATCACGGGTCCAACCCCTATTTTCATGGAGCAGTTGACCAAGGGGAAGTCCACTAGCTGGACTCCATACACACGTAAGCCCTGACAGTTTCTGTTATTGGGCCTCAATATGGCCCAACAATGGGGACCTTGGCCCAAAGCTGGGGGCTATAAATATCCTCTCTTCTGAGAGAGTCAGGTATTGAACAAATTCTCACTCTCTTACTTGCTAGCTCATTCCGAATCTCACTTTGACATCGGAGTGTCTTGTAGGTATCCCCCATCTCACTCTCAAGTTCTGCTCGATGTAAGCTGTGACGGTCCAATATGGTCAGGTACGATCAGTGGCGCCATCTGTGGGAATCACTGTTTCCCCGTCTTCATTCATCCAAGACAAAAGCTAATCACACTCCTTTCTTACTATCATGGCTGATCACATGGCAGAAAACAACCTGAATGTCCATCTCGCCAACGTCAACAACAACGTCGCCGACCGCAACACGGACATCAACAATGCTGCTCCCACTGGTCTTAACGCCGGTAACGATAACAACACAAGCAACAACAACAGCCGCGTCGGGGGCATGCCCGGCCCCTCAGAGTACAGAGACGGGCTGACTGCCTCTTCGTCATCACTATCCCAATGACTCGAAGACGAGCGTCGTCCTCTCCAGAACTATCAGTCGCCCGTGTTCCAGGAGGTCCCCGTTCCTGTGGGTGCTGATGCCACGACCAGGGCGCTGTTCGCGAAAATAAGTAAAACAAACTACTTGATCTTTTCGCAAGGGGAGAGATTAAGGGTGCTCTAATATTCTCAGAGAGTCCCCAGAAGACATAGGAGGCATGATTCTACTCCTCGTCAGACAGAGGACCATCCCCAATCTGCCCTGCAGAAACGCAGACGAGATGCCTCTAGAAGCCCCTCTCCTCGACCAATCGGGCGACGCCCGCGTTGGAGAGAGATCAGCCCGTAGATACGGGGAGACATGATCACGTCCACCTACGTCAAGAGCAAAGACCCCCTGGAAACAGGAATAGGGAAAACAACAAACGACCATATCGCCCGAGGAATCCTCCGCGTGACCAGGACCGTCATCACGACCACCATCATAATAGGTCGCCTTCCCGATCTCCGGACAGAAGCGACGAAGATGACCCATGCGGTCCCCTATCACAAGCTATTATGGAAGCACCCATTCCCCCGGGTATGGAGAAACCTCACCATCTTAAGGAGTACGGCGACATTGTCGATCCGGTCGACCATATCGACGGGTTCTAGGCGATGCTGCATTATCATAACATCGGGAGATCGACCAAATGCCGGTTGTTCCCCACGACTTTGAGAAAAACTGCGATGGACTGGTATAAGAGCCCCGCCCCGGGGTCAATTACCTCCAGGAGGAATTTAAAAAATCAGTTTATCAGTTCATTCACTGCCTCACGTCGACATCCGAAGACTGAGGCAGCCCTCGAGGCCATCGTCCAAAGAAATGACGAGAGCCTCAGGGAGTTCATTGATCGATTCAACCGCGAGGCCATCTAGGTCCAATGCACCGACCATATGAAGAGATACCTGCTCGAGAGGGGAATCCTCCCGGGCACGGAGTTTAGAAAAGCCGTTGGCATCGAACCACCACAAACATTCGATGCGCTCCTCGAGAAGGCTAGGGTCTTTATGGACTATGAGGATAGGGAAGCGGCCAATAGAGCCCGGGACTCGAGGAATCGTGGATCAACCAACAAGTGAAAAGAGAATGGATGAAAAACCTTAGGATCCTCGTGAATAAAGAGGGCCCGCTGGGCAATTTGCTGAGTATACTCCATTGACAGCTTCCCGAGAGCGCATCTTAGCAGAGTGTGCTAGTACTGATTTCAAGGACGGAAGCGTCAGGCATCCTCACTCTGCTCTTGCTAAGCCCGAGATTGATCGGAGTAAATGCTGCCAATATCATTGAAGTAATGGACACCTGACCGAAGACTGTGTCCATCTCAAAGATGCTATTGAGACCCTCATTAAAGGGGGAAGACTCGGGAAATATCGGTGCAGTGACGCCCCTCGTCGTGATACCAGTGACACAAAGGAGATTGAGGAGGATGCCCGACCATCAGACGAGACGATACCCATCGAGACAACATTCTCGGTTACAAGATCGGAGGACTTCTACGTCCTCGACGATACCGAAGAGCCTCTGTCTACGCACAGTAGGTGGGAAAGGTTCCCCTCTGCCATGGGCATAAATGGCGGGGGGTTCAACGATATAACTATAAACTCCACGAAGAAGAAACTGGAAGAACTGGTCGACGCGCCCCCCATAAATGGTGACATTCGAGAGGGTTAAGGGCAGATCAGAGTCTATCACGTTCTACCTAGAGGAATTGTCCAGAGGGGCCCCTAACTCAAGCATCCCTCTTCTGGTTAGGGCGAAAATGGCTAACTTTGGCGTTCATCGCATTTTGGTCGACAACGGGAGTTCCGTCGACGTGATGTATAGCCAATTCTTCCGAACCCTACAGCTCGACGACACCCACCTTTCACCATACGTGGGGTCCGACCTGCAGGGCTTCAATGAATCGACCTACAAACCGTGGGGGTATGTGGAACTCTTCGTCACCTTTGGCGAGGATACCGCACCCAGGCAAGTCAAGGTGCAGTTTCTGGTCATCGACTGCCTGTCTCTCTACAATTGTATCCTAGGGAGACCGACAATGGAAGAATTGACCGTTGTTCCCTCCACCGTCCATCTGAAGATGAAATTCTACACAAAGAGAGGACATGTCTCCACTATCCAGGGCGACGTAGCAGCTGCCCGAAGATGCTTCAACCCGACGTCAAAGGGATAGAGTACGGTCGACACTAGAGCACGACCCTCCAAGAGAGCTACTCCGACATGATCAGAGCCACAATGACCAGAGCCACAACCCGTCAAGACAGAAGAACAGAGAGCTCCTCCAAAGGTGGACTAAATTTCATTAGACACCCACTTCGACCAAGATGAAGCATTCAACGACGAGCAAGGACTCCTCCGACCAATCCCGGATGGAGACTTTAATCTCGTCCCCCTTGGTGAAGACCCTCACAAAGGTGTGAAGATCGACACCGGACTCCCCGACCTGGCGAGGAAGCAGATCAAGGCTTGCTTGAGGGAGAATATGGACCTGTTCGTGTGGAGTGCTGCAGAGATGCCCAGTCTCGACACCGAGGTTGCCTGCCACCAACTGGCCATTGATCCAGCTGCTAGGGAAATAGTACAACATAGACATAGGCAGTCTCCCGAGAAAGCGGAGGCTGTTGAAAGTGCTGTAAAATGCCTCCTAGAGGCAAATTTTATTTCTGAGGCCAAGTATTTAACCTGGTTGTCAAATGTTGTACTAGTTAAAAATAATAATGAAAAATGGCGTATGTGTGCTAACTATACCGATCTTAACCGGGCATGCCCTAAAGATGCATTCCCCTTGCCTAATATTGACATGTTGGTCGACAACTCGACCGACTATAAAATTTTATCTTTCATGGACGCCTACTCGGGTTACAACCAAATTCCGATGGTGATGAGCGACAAGCACTGCACCGCTTTCATGACTAGCTCGGGCAATTATTACTACAACGTAATGCCCTTCGGTCTGAAAAACGCAGGGGAGATATACCAGCGGATGATGAATAAAGTCTTCTGCAACGAGATCAGAGATATGCTCGAGGTATACATGGACGACATGATCGTCAAATCTCGAGCAGAGACTGACCATGCTGCCCACCTCAGAAATATCTTTGCCCAAGCGAGACAATGTCGAAAGAGGTTCAATCCCGAGAAGTGAACGTTCGAGGTTAAAGCGGGAAAGTTCCTAGGTTTTTACCTAACAAAACAGGGAATTGAAGCCAACCCCGATAAATGCCGAGCATTCTCCGAGATCCCTACACCTAATTCGAAGAAATCAATACAAGTTCTAAACGAAATGCTCACCTCGCTCTCCCATTTTGTGGCGAAATCCGCACAACACACCCTTCCATTTTTCAAACTTCTATGCAAAGAGGCCGCTTCCGAATGGACCGAGGAATACGAGCAAGCCCTCCCCAATCTCAAGAAAAGCCTTTCGCAACCGGCCGCATTGTCGTGACCTACGGATGGGGAGACCTTTTTCCTATACATGGCCGTATCTATCGAGGCTCTGAGCGTGGCCCTCATTCACGATACTCCAGACGTACATAAGCCATTATATTTTACGAGCAAAGCACTTCAAGGACCCAAGGTCAAGTACCAAAAAATCGAGAAGGTGGCCTTGTCCCTCGTCAATGAAGCAAGAAGGCTCAGACATTACTTCCTGGCACACGCGATCATCATACAGACAGACCAACCCGTAAGACAACTCTTAAGTCGACCAGACATGGCAGGACGAATGCTAAAATGGTCCTTGGAGCTTTCGGAGTTCGACATCCAATACAAAAGCAGGAAGGCCCTCAAGGCCCAAGCTCTGGCCGACTTCGTCGCAAAGATGACCACTCATAACCCTCCCACAGGGAAGGAACACAAGTGGACCATCTTTATAGGCAGAGCTTCCAGCTCGACAGGAAGTGGAGCAAGAATTCTCCTTCAAAATGAGGAAGGCATTGTGATCTAGCATTCTCTCACTATTTCCTTTCTGACCTCGAACAATCAGGCTGAATACGAGGCCTTGCTCGCAGGATTAAGACTAGCGGAGGACCTTGGCGCCCGAGAGATACACATTTTCACTGACTCCTAACTTGTCGCATCTCAAGTTCAAGGGGGATACCAGGCTAAGAACAACAACCTCATTGAATATTTAAACCTGGTCAGAGAACATATGAAAAAGTTTGACCGGGCAGAAATCACGCACGTGCCACGCGAACAGAACACATGGGCCGACATACTTTCAAAGCTCATGAGCACGAAGAAGAAAGGAGGGAACAAATCCTTCATACAAGAATCCCCTTCCCGCCCAAGCATTGAAAGGTCTAGTGTGCCGCCCTAATTGAATGCTATCGGGGACAACTCATGTTCGATGACCTTGGTGTTCAATTTCCTGACAAAGGGGGAGCTTCCCGTAGATCAAAGAGAGGCGACCGCGACCAAACGACGAGCCTTCTCGTATGTGGTACTTGAACACACAATTTACCGTCGGGGATTCTCCATCCCACTCCTAAAATGTGTCCAAGAGTTCGTAGTCCCTGAGATACTACGAGAAATCCACGAGGGAATCAACGCCTAACACATGGGCGGAAGATCCCTAGCATGAAAGGCACTGCGAGCGGGGTACCTACTGGCCGACCATGCAACAAGACGTCAAGGAGCATGTCAAGAAATGTGACAAGTTTCAGAGGCACGCGGACATGCATCTCGCACCTTCACACGAGCTCACAACACTATCCTCCCCTGGTCCATTCGCATGGAGGGGAATGGATATCCTCGAACCTTTCGTGCAAGGAACATATCAAAACAAGTACCTCATCGTATCCGTCGACTACTTCACAAAGTGGATAAAAGCCGAAGCTCTGGCCAAAATCACTTCACACAACATCCTCCATTTCTATAAGTGAAACGTACTTTCCCAGTTCGGAATACCGTGAGCGCCCGTCACTGACAACGGGACATAGTTCATTGATCAAAGTTTCCAAAACTTCGTTTCCAGGCTCGACACCAAGCAACATTTCACCTTGGTCGAACACCCCTAAACTAACGGGCTGGCCGAGGCCGCGAATAGAGTCATCTTGAGAGGACTCAAACGCAGGTAGGGGAAGCCAAGAAGGGTTGGGTCGAAGAACTACATAGCGTACTATGGGCCTATCGAACGACGCCCCATTTGACGACTAGAGAAACGCCATTATGACTGACCTACAACACCGAGGCCGTCATCCCGGTAGAAATCATGGAGCCATCCAGGCGAACTGAAATGCCCTTCAACAAGGAGATGAATGACGAGGCCCTCAGAGATGAGCTCGACCTAGTCAAAGAAATCCGACCAGGAGCGGATCTTCGCGAGGCCACGCTAAAACAGTAGGTAGCCCTACACCATGACAACAAAGTCATAAAGTGTGAATTTCAGGTCGGCAACCTAGTCTTGCAAAGAAACCAGAAAGATTCTCGCAAGGGGAAACTTGCCATAAACTGGGAGGGGTCGTACCACGTGCAAGGAGCTACATGAACCAGAGCTTATTACCTTGAACAGTTAAATGGAGAACCACTGCCTCGACCTTGGAATGTTGTGAAGCTAAAACAATACTATAGCTAAGTCCTTCACCTGCTACGGGCGTTAGCAGTCGACCGATCCTCTCCAACTAACGAGTGGATTAGCTCGACCACGTAGGCATGTCTAGGTACGAAAATAGCCTCCAAACATTAGCGAAAGGCAAGATTTTGTTTATTTCATGAGCAAGATCTTAGCCTGACAGAGACACCTCAATCGAGTTCTGCTGTCGAAGTACCCAACATGGTAGAACACCCAACTCGCGATGGGAAGTTCACGCCATGGGTTTAGGATCCCAACTGCGATCTTACACTCGCTCTGTGAATCCCTACTATACCTCCTCGACACATCACAACATGTGTCGAACAATATGAGGGTCGAGCATATATCTACACACATGGAAACCACAAACTTTCATGAAACTTGTTTCGACCATAACAAAGGTCGAACATACATCTCCACACATGAAATATACAAACTTTCATGGAAAACTGGTGTCGACCACAACAAAGGTCGAACATACATGTCCACACATGAAATATACGAATATTCATACAATAAGCGAGTCAGAAACAATGACGAGGAATTATTTATGAATAAATAAACATGAAAACAAAACAAAGGAATTTATAAATGTCGACCACGAAGGTCGACGCTATTCAAATAATTAAAAATTAGGCACGACAACCACAAATCCAAAATAAAATGAGAACAGGCACGCATACCCTAAAAAATAATCATATTTCATCTTCCCCGTCACTATTATCCGGGGGATAAAAGATCTTCCCATTAATAACTTGGTTGATCAGACCCGCTTTTTCAACCACAATCTTAACCCCCGGGTTCAGGATCCTTAGTTGCTCAATGGTTGTGTTGAAACTATAGTCGAGGGTGTCCATGACATCCTATTCAAGCACTCTGATGCGAGTGATCAGCTCTTTCTTGGATGCCATCCCCTTCTCTGTATCGGTTTTTTCTTCAGCCGGGGCCGTGATCCCTACAAGCTCCTTTGTGCGGGCGACCAGACACTCGCTCTCTTTGGTCGCGGCCTCCAGTTGAGTCCGTAACTCGTTTAGGTCCTTGAGAAGTCAAACTTGGGCCTCGAACTTTGAATCGTGATTAAGGATATCTCACTTTAACTTCTCGTTCTTGGCCTTCAACTTTTGAATCTTGGCATATGCTGTGTCGAGAGAGGCCTGAGAGCTCGCAGCCTCGTCATTCAGTGACAGGGCTGTCTCGAGCATCCTCATGACAACGGCCACATCCTCTGCTAAATTCTTTCAACGAACTTCCTTATCCTCGGACAAAATCACCTCCCTCTCCTCCTCGTACACGCCCAAAGAGCTCTCCCCACTGAAGAGATCACAATTTAGATAGCAAGAAGATAGCACGAAGACCCCCACAAGAACTTTGTCACCCTCGGGAACTACACCTTCGACGTTCTTCACGCGTTTCCTCTTTGTGATACGGTGGGAAGAACTGACTGTTTTTTGGAATGCTGGTTTGCGTTTTGCGTTTGTTTTTGCAAAATGTCGCGGTAAGCAAGAGTCGTCACCGACTTTTATTTTATCCAACAAGGAAAGGAAAAAAGCATAGAAAAATTCCTTTTTCGAGATATTTCTCGGGTTCAGGGGGTAGATTATAAAAAGGGAAGGTATTAGCACCCTTTCTATCTGTGGTTATCCACGGGCTCTTAGGTACTTGCTCAATTGTTTTCAAAATTGTTTTCTTTGTGCTTGTGGGTTTGAAAAAAAGTTTTTTGTTTGAAACTTCGATTTAACTCTTGCTTCCGTCCTCAAGAGCGTAATTAAGTGTTTTGAAAACTTTTTTTAAAAAGTGTAAGTGTGAAAAAGTTTTGTTTTTGAAAGAGCAAGTATCTAAGAACTATCTACCTACTCGAAAAAAAGGAATCGTTCTATGCTAATTTCCCTTGGACAATGATATCCTACTATTGATGAGTAAGTAACATCGTCGTTGAATTTTTAGGGTCAATTCGAATGAGGGACTTACGGTCACTAAAGCAACGTTAGGACGCATTAGCGGTAACCCTAATGTCTTATATGATTTGTTTGAGGCAACAATATCCGAGGCAACCATTTCGAGGCGACTATGATCTTTTAGACAAGAGGACGACCTCTAAAACGACCTATACTCAATGACCGTGTACGAAGGCAATCAAGTTGGGTGTACCCTAAGAGTGCGCATGTGCGAGTGTGTTGTTTTTAGTTATTTTTATCTTTGTACATGTTAAGGGTGATCTAAATTGATTTTAAGATTAACATTCAGTCTTGTCATGCAAACCTTATTATCAAACATCTAACAATTAATATTTTTTTGCGGAATTAAAATGCGGAATTTAAATTACAAGGCGTCAGGTATTTACATCGCCAAAGACAAACCCTTTAAAAGTAAATAAAGCGATAAAAATAAATAAAAGTCCTATTTACTATTACAATCCGGGAGCAAGTACATTATTGGATAAAAGAAAATAAATCGCGACGCAGAATTTAATCGGACGCAAGATTAGGGTTTTGACCCTTTTGGTTAAAGAAAAATGTCTTTTTGTTGTTTTTTATTTTAAGAAAGAAATTAACCTAAATTAATTACTAAATTAAATTAAATTAATTAAATGAAAAATAAATTATTTTTGGGATTTTTGATTATTTTAAGAAAGAAAAATGAAATTAATTAAATTAGTGGTTAATACCTAATTAAGTCTAATTAATTATTTATTTACAAAATAAGTCAAAATTATTCTAGAATTAAAACCTAAATTAATTAATTAGTATTTATTAAAAAAAAATAAAAGTTTAAAGTTTGATTGAATAAAAAGTATTTTTTGTGATTTTATTTTATAAAAAAAAGAAATTTGTTTGGTTAGAAATTAAATAAAACAATTAAACAAATAATAAATAAATAAACAAAATAAATGAGAGAAAGGGGGAGTATGGGCCTGAATTGGGGGTATGAACAACAATTGAAAGGCCCAAAAGCGCTGGCCTTTGTTGACTCCTGGTGATCTGGTGTCTATGCATTGACTTGGCTGCATGTAGACCCCCAGCGTTTGACCATCAGATTTGGCCTTTCGCCATCTGGCAATTGGAGGATTGATGGACCATGGTGGGCTACACGCTTGAGTATTCATGTGATCATCTGAAAAATAAAATTATTAAGGAAAGTGGGGGACATGGGATTCGAACCCAGGTCCTGATGGATATTTGCACGTTTGCCTTGCCAACGCACCAAGTTGTTCTGTTTGTTAATAATATGGAAATAATATATATTATATAAAAACAAAAACTATTGCCAGAAATTTAAAAAATGCGCGCGTGGTTTGAGTGGCCCAATGATGGGGCGCCACACATCATCTTCAACATGTCGTCCATGGCCAACAGTACACAGGCCTATACCAACGGACAGAAGTCCGTAGCTACAACATGGTACATCTCAAAAATCCTCCTCAGGCCACAAAAATGAATTCCAAGGGCATGGTTGTGCTCGTCTCATCATCCCAGTCACAACCATACCCTTCTTGGTGGTCAATTATTCCTGAAATAAAAACGCCCAAAAATATCCAAGAAACCCTAGCTATGGTGTATCTTGTTACAAATGATATAAATGAAATTCACTAATACAAAAAGCTTGCAAATGCTCTTGTGATCACAAATATGCAATTACTTTGTTCAAATGGTGCCAGAATAATGAGTTACAATATCAAGAACAGGGGTGATTATCGTGACACTTACAGCGTGCTATGGAGTATGAACAAGCTTGCTTTGGATTGGTTTGGCTTGAGTGAATACCCAGGAAGCGTTTGGGACAGGTCTTGGCTTCTGAATATGCCTCTAGCTATGATTTTGATTTCAAGCTTTTTAGTGAATTTTTCAATTTCTGTTCTGCCTCTCTATGCAATTGCCAACCCTTGTTTCGATTGCTTTGGCTTGCTTATGTAGTGTGTAGTGTATTAGGGTAAGAATTATGAATCAAATCCTCTCATATCAATGCATACATATTTGATTTGATCTCCTCTTTAAAACCTTCCAAATTTGCCAAATTTCAATCTTTTTGCCCATGATTTGGTGTGATTCGTATTTGATGATGTTAAAGATTGCAATCAAAGCCTGGAATATCCAAAAAATCTTGTGTTATCAAAACATTGGATTTTATATGATTTTATTTGATTAAAAATGAATAAATTAAATAAAAAATCAAATTAAATAATAAAAATGAAATATGGGCTCATGGCTGAAGCTAGGACACGTGGTCAATGATACAAGCTTAAATCAAGTGGAAAAGAGTGGGCCTATTTGACAAAATTTGAAGTTTTGGGGATAGTTGACTTTTGGCAATTTTGCAAAAATGTCCAACTTCAACAATGCATAACTTCTTCAATTTTGAACTTTTGAAGGTGTTCTTGGACTTTTTAGAAATCTTGAGATATCCTCTAACCAACCCTTTTGATCTCATCTCATTTTGATATTCCATTCTCAAGTTATAAGCTTTGTAAAAAAAGGTATTTTTGTTGACTTTCAAAAATGACCTATAATGTCCAAATTTCTAACTTCTTGTGAGTGGATTTTTTTATCTTGGGGGTATGAAGATAGATTGTAGGAAATTTCATCCTCTTCAAAATGAGATTTGGATGGGTCATTTCTCATAAAGTATGAGAAAGTTATGCTTGGTCAAAGTTGAGTTGACTTTTCCTACAAAACCCTAATTTAGCAACTTTTGAATCTTGATGAATTCTGAGCAATCCTTGATGAATCATGATCAACCCTTGATCAAATGATGAAATATCCTTCAAAATGAGAATGTTGACAAAAAATCTTGAAGTTTGACTGTTTGTAGGTCACAGTTGACTTTTGCCCTAACACAGTCGATTTTTGGACCCTTAAGCAATTGACTGAGCAAATTTCCTCTGCAGGGCTTGAAACTTGACATGGATGATCTTGATAACATATTAGGACATTTGGGATCACTTGAGGTCATTTGAATTCAAAGATCTTGATACAACACAAAACCCTAATTTGGGGTTAACTGCCTTAAGAGATAGCTTGTCTGACCAACTCATGAGCAACCTTGAGCCACTTGGAGATTTTTCTTGCAATATCTTGAGAAATATGGGAGGGAAAATTTTGGGGTACAACAACTGCCCCTGTTCAATCTTCTTAAACCTGAGGATGTAGATTGGCTTTCGTGCCTTTCGTGATCCGAAGGTGAAAGATGATTGAACACTAGAGTGCCCAGAAATTTGCACTCGCATGAAGTGGTATCAGCCTTGTGATGTCGGGAATGGGCTTACAGATGCCATTTGGAGATTTCTGGCGGGAGGACGGGCTTAAAGATGCCATCTGCAGGAGTGTCGATCGCATAAGAAATTCCTTAGCGAGAGTTTGCGTACCTGTTGTTGTTTGAAGATTCCGCTGGGGAAGCCTGATCTTTGTTGAGATTTAAGAACTTGCCTGTACTTCAATTGGGAGAACATCTCTGCTGAGTTTTAAGAACTTGTCTGTAATTCAACTGGGGGAACTCTGTCGAGATTTAGAACCTTATCTGTAATTCAACCGAGAATAATTCAGTTGAGATTTAAGAACCAGTCAATACTTCGACTGAGGAAAATTGCTGAGATTTAGAACCTTATCTGTAATTCAACCGAGACTGATTCAATTGAGATTTAAGAACCGGTCAGTACTTCGACTGAGGGAAACATATTCATCAAGATCTAGGATTGTCTGTACTTCAACGGAGAATAATTCTGTTGAGATTTAAGAACTTGTCCACACTTCGACGGAGGAAAATTGTCGAGATTTAGAATCTTATCTATAATTCAACCGAGACTAATTCAGTTGAGATTTAAGAACCGGTCAGTACTTCGACTGAGGGAAACATCTTCATCAAGATCTAGGACTGTCTGTACTTCAACGGATAATAATTCTGTTGAGATTTAAGAACTCGTCCACACTTTGACGGAGGAAAGTTGTCGAGATTTAGAACCTTATCTGTAATTCAACCGAGACTAATTCAATTGAGATTTAAGAACCGGCCAGTACTTCGACTGAGGGAAACATCTTCATCGAGATCTAGGACTGTCTGTACTTCAACGAAGGATAATTCTGTTGAGATTTAAGAACTCGTCCACACTTCGACGGAGGAAAATTACCGAGATTTAGAACCTTATCTGTAATTCAACTGAGACTGATTCAATTGAGATTTAAGAACCGCTAAGTACTTCGACTGAGGTAAACATCTTCATCAAGATCTAGGACTGTCTGTACTTCAACGGAGGATAATTCTGTTGAGATTTAAGAACTCATCCACACTTCGACGGAGGAAAATTGTCGAGATTTAGAACCTTATCTGTAATTCAACCGAGACTAATTCAGTTGAGATTTAAGAACTGGTCAGTACTTCGATATAGCTGAGAACTCAACTGCATCCTTCCTGAAAGGTAAAGGTCAGTCGTATGCAATGCATGACATATATCAAGCAATGATGTTCTCAAAATAAATGAGATTGTGTTGTATGATGCGTATATGCATGTGTCGTGATGTATGGAAATGTAATGTTTTGGCTGGGGAAAATAAATCCCGGGTAGCTGCTGGAGAAAAGAATTGAATTCTTTGTTTCCGCTGGGGATATTGAATGAAGATGATTGCGAGAATAAACCTGTAGGAGAGGATAACTCCGTTGGGGCATAAAACTGATGAGGAGATTACTCTGTGGGGAAGAGATGCTTCGCTGAGGATTTCATCGATAAATTCCGCTGGGGACGAATTACCGTTGCTGGTGATGCTGAATCCTTTTGGGGATTGACTTCTTATTTGTGAAAGGAAAGAACTCCGACGGGGATGACCTTTCAGTTGCGACTTCACTGGGGATAACCTTTTAGACTCTAATGGGGATAATCCTTTGGGTCTGCTGGGGACAATCTTCCAAAATCTGCTGGGGGTGCTTTTTCCCAACTTCACTAGGGAAGCTTTTCAGACCGCGGTGGGGAAAATTTCAGACTCCACTGGGGATATCTTGTATTCTGTCGGGGAATGTTCTTATACTCCGCTGGGGAATATTAAGATTTTTCGACGCTGATGGTAGATAAACTCTATTTGGGGAGAATACTGCCGATTCATTCACAGTTGCAAGTCTCAATTGGGGAGAGTTAGCATTATTGTCTTACTTTGCGGGGAGTGAATGCATCCCAACCATATTCTTCAGCTAAATTTACCTTGTACCTGGCGGACAGAGCAACTGTACAGTTTGGACAATTCTCATTTGCCCCTGTTTCTGATATTACAAGTAATGGTCTTTTGTTTCGTATGTAAATATTTACGAGCAGCAATTAATGTCAAATGTATATATCAAAAATGAACATTGGACGTTCTTTGCAAAACAAAACAGATAAAGGAAAAATAGTTTGAAATTTCTTTGAAAATGAATTGTATTAATTTTGAAGTTTGGCCTATAAATAGGCGTTTTTGTACAAGAGGCTGACATCCTAGTAAGAGAATGCCGCCGAGCAAATATAATTTACACAATTTGTGATAAACTAAACAAAACAGCTATGTGAATAATTCCACTGGGTTCCAACTCTGTTATTGCCCTTATGTCCTCGAGCATCTCATCACTTTGCTACTTGGTTGAAGGTAGATCAGATTGATCAGTGCCGTGCGAGCTTTGATAGTCGATACCGAAGTCCGGATTGTAAGGTGATCCAATGAGACATAGTGTTACGCTTTAATCCCTAATTTTTTCCTGGACCGCCCTTTCGGGTTTTCAGTCCACCGGGATACCCTTTTTTGCCCAAGCCGCCTTTTCAGGTTTTCGACTTTCCGGGTGTACAGATTTTTTCATTTTCATCCCTTATTTTTGCCCGAACCCTTTTGGTTCGCCGGGAAGCCCTTATTTTTGCCTAGGCCAGTCGACCTAACGGGTCTTTGATTATGCATAGTATCTTTTCACTATGTCTATATTGACGGGGTGAGGAAGGTCGTCACCATCCATAGTGGTTAGAATCATGGCTCCTCCTGAGAAAATCTTCTTAACCACAAATGGCCCTTCGTAAGTAGGGGTCCATTTTCCCCTGGGATCACCTTGAGGTAAGATAATGCGCTTGATCACCAGATCCCCAACTTGATACTCTTGTCGTCTAACTTTCTTGTTAAATGCCTTGATCATCCGTTTTTGATACGTTTGACCATGACAAATAGCAGTAAGTCTTTTTTCATCGATTAAGTTCAGCTGATCGAGCCGGGTCTGGATCCAGTCATCTTTGCTCAAACCTGCGTCCTTCATAATCCGAAGAGAGGGTATTTGGACTTCAATGGGCGAAACTGCTTCCATGCCATATACCAAGGAATAGGGTGTTTCCCCTGTTGACGTCCGCGCTGAGGTACGGTACCCATGAAGAGAAAAAGGTAACATCTCGTGCCAATCTTTGTACGTCACCGTCACCTTCTGCACAATCTTCTTAATGTTCTTATTAGCCGCTTCAACAACCCCATTCATCTTCGGACGGTAAGGAGAAGAGTTGTGATGCTGTATCTTAAACTGATCGCAGAGCTCAGTGATTATCTTATTGTTGAGATTTGTACCATTATCCGTAATGATCCTCTCTGGTACACCATATCGACATATCAGATTGTGCCGAATGAATTGTGCCATGATGTTCTTGGTCACACTAGCAAAGGAAGCTGCCTCAACCCACTTTGTAAAGTAATAAATAGCTACCAGGATGAAACGATGCCCGTTGGATGCTGTAGGTCTGATCTCGCCTATCATCTCAATGCCCCACATTGCAAAAGGCCACAGAGCTGTTAAGACGTTCAGAGGTACTTGAGGTATGTGCACCTTATCAACATAGACTTGGCACTTGTGACAGGTCCGAGAATGCTGATAACAGTCGGCTTACATTGCGGACCAAAAATATCCTGCCCGAAGGATTTTCTTTGCCATGGTGTGTCCACTGGAATGGGTTCCGAACGTACCTTCATGTAAATCTGCCATGATCTTTTCTGCTTCGTTCTTATCCACACATCGTAGTAAGGTTGAATCATGGTTACACTTGTAAAGGATACCATTGCTGATGAAGAACTTCGCCGCGAACCTCCTCAGAAACTTCTTGTCATTAACAGATGCACCCTCGGGGTATTCCTGAGCCTCAAGATACCTCTTCACCTCATGGAACCAGGGTTTACTTGCTACCTCTTCAGTTTCAATGTCGCAGTAATGTGCAAGTTCGTCCAACATTTCAATGATAATCCGGGGAGCCTCATTGTCCCAATTGACTTTGAACATATAAGACATCGTAGCTAGCGCGTCCGCCAACTGATTCTCCTCTCTTGGGAAGTGTTCAAAGGTTATCTCTTTGAAATGTGGAAGCAAAGTCAATACATACTCCTTGTAAGGAATAAGATTTGGGTGTTTCGTATCCCACTCGCCTTTGATCTGACTGATCACGAGAGTGGAATCTTCGAAGACACTCAAGAACTTAATCCTTAGGTCAATTGCTGCTCGAAGACCCATGATTCATGCTTCATACTCCGCCATATTGTTGGTGTAGTTGAAACATAATCGGGTGGTGAACGGAGTATGAGAGCCTTTAGGAGATATGATCATGGCGCCAATGCCATTACCCAAAGCGTTCGAAGCTCCATCAAAGTACATAGACCATCGGGATCCCTCCTCAGGTCCTTCATCCGGTCCAGGTGCTTCACAATCGGTTACTATCATGACATCCTCATCCGGGAATTCGAAGTTCATAGACTGGTAATCATCCACTGCCTGATGTGCCAAATGGTCTGCCAAAACACTTTCCTTGATTGCTTTTTGGGTCGTATATTGGATGTCATACTCAGTCAAGATCATCTGCCATCTTGCTATTCTTCTGGACAAGGCAGGCTTCTCGAAGATATACTTGATTGGATCCATCTTCGATATCAATAGAGTAGTGTGAGTCAGCATATACTGTCTCATCCGGCGAGCAGCCCATGCCAAAACGTAACAAGTTTTCTCGAGCAACGAGTATCGGGTCTCGCAGTCGGTAAACTTTTTGCTAAGGTAATAAATAACATGCTCTTTTTGGCCAGACTCGTCATGCTGCCCCAACACACACCCCATTGAGTTGTCGAGTACTGTCAAGTATAAGATCAGAGGTCTCCCTTCAACTGGTGGCATTATAATAGGTGGCTCTTAGAGATACTCTTTGATCCTTTCGAAAGTGGCCTGACATTCATCTCTCCATCTTACCACTTGATCTTTCTTCAGTAACTTGAAGATTGGCTCACAAGTAGCAGTCAGGTGCGAGATGAATCGGGCAATATAGTTCAAACGTCCCAAAAATCCTCTGACTTCTTTTTCTGTTCGGGGAGCTGGCATTTCCTGTATAGCCTTCACCTTTGCAAGATCCACTTGAATACCTTTGTCACTTACGACGAAACCCAGCAGCTTACCGGATCTCACCCCGAAGGTGCACTTGTTAGGGTTTAACCTTAGCTTGTATAACTTCAACCTGTCAAATAGCTTTTGCAGATGGTCAAGGTGTTCTTCCTCAGTTTGGGACCTTGCAATCATATCATCGACATACACCTCAATCTCATGATGGATCATGTCATGGAACAAGGCGACCATGGCGCGCTGATATGTTGCCCCATCATTTTTCAATCCGAACGGCATAACCTTGTAGCAAAAGGTACCCCATTGAGTAACAAAGGTTGTCTTCTCCATGTCTTCGGGATCCACTTTAATCTGATTATAACCGGAGAAACCATCCATAAAGGAGAATACCTTATTCTGTGCGGTGTTGTCAACCAGAACGTCGATATGAGGAAGAGGGAAATCATCCTTGGGGCTTTCCCTGTTCAGATCCCTATAGTCGACTGTTGTACCCAAAAATTTTCCCTCTCATTTCATCAACATTTTCTCATCACAAGACTCTTGGAACTCAAGATCAAGTTAGGGTTTGCTCTGCTCAAGACCCCTCCTTGCACTGTTGACCCAAATTAGGGTTTGAGTTTGCACAAGGATGTTTTGACTTAAAATTCCCAAAGTGACTTTCATGCTTCATGTTGGACTCACAAGTTTATCCATACCAAGTTTCAAGCCTTGATTCCAATCTTTGCCCAGTCAATTGGACAGTTGACCTAGAAATCAGCTGTATTGGGGGGAAAGTCAACTGTGGTCAAATTGACAGTCAAACCTCATGATTTTTGACCCACATCAACATTTTGAACTCATATGGACCATTTGATCAAGTTTGGATCACAATTCCACAAGAAATTTGATCAGATCACCAAAAGGGCAAAATGGTCATTTTTAGGGTTTTGGCTGCACAAAGGCAATTTTTTGACTGTTTGACTTAACCAATGGCAAACCAAGCTCACATATGGACTCAAGGACCCAATGTCATTGTCTTGACACATTTAAAAAGTTCAAAAGATCCCAAATGCACAGGATTGACAGATGAATTTTCCAGTCAACTGATCAAAATTTGACTGTATATTGAAAAGTCAAACTTTGACTTTTTGGTCAAAATCAAGTGTCAAGATTCATTTTTCATCAAGACATGTCAAATTATGAAACTTGTTCATCAAGAAACCCAAAATTGCAAATTAGGGTTTAAAATGAAGAAATTTCATAACTTAGAAATTTTCTAAATTATGAAATTTCCTTATTTTTTCCTAACTTTGTCCCATTTTTCACCAAGATGAAAATGGATTCAAACAAAACTCAAAACATGAAAGTTGTATTACATTGAAAAATCTACAAATTTCATTCACAAAGTTTTCTCAAAAGGAGCTTGTAGCTCAAGTTATGATTTTTGGAATAAGGGTGCAAAACATTCCTAACTTAGAGAAATTTTGACCTATTCTAGGCAGGATTTTTGTCCAACTTCATGGCCATTTTTCACATGCTTCCACTTGGAGTTTCAATTTGCATTACAAAGATGGATTATATTACACATTACAAGCTTTCCAAATTATCCAAGAACTTCTCAAACACCCTTGTGGTTAGGGAGAATCGAATTTGCAAAGATGGGCAAAACTCACTTTTGTTCATAGCCAAATACATGTTCATAACATTGGCATTTTCAAGTCAGCAGGGTCTGTGATGGTTTTCAGGCCTCTAAACCTCTTCACACTCAATAATTAAATGCTTAACCTTTGTGTTCAAGTCTTATTTTGTGCATTTAGTCATTACACAAAGAATTAATCCATAATTAGAAAAAGCAACTTTGCCATTTTTGCAAAGTAGTGCTTTATGTCAAATTCAAAATCCAAGAGGCATGGGCCAGATCTTTGAAGCTAGCATTTGTACACAGATCACTCTGATCAAGAACAAGGGGTGCAACATAGTTTAGGGCATTGGACATGCCTGTTTTGAAACTTGCATTTTCTTGCTTCAAGTAGAAGAAACTTGGCAAAACAACTCCATTCTCTCATTCCTGTAAACACCAACCTAAGCAAACTTTGTTCTCATCTTTCACACTCCCTAACTGACCTAAAGCACGACCAAACCACCCTTCATCCCTCCTCATAAAGAAAATCATAGTTTTTCTGCAAAACAGAGTGCCTGCTGCAGATTGACTTCCACCATCCATTCCACTCGTGCATTTTGACCAAAACCAGTTCAAACACATTCTATATTATCCACACAAACTATCCCAAGCATTAAATCCAAGCTGTAACATCCTTAACATCGTTTGCCATTTTTGCTTTCAAGCTGTGCAGGTGGACTTCCATAACACGATACAGGCAGTTTCAGAGCAAGCCAAGCATAGGAGAAGCATCCTTGGACTTCAGGAAAGCTGTACAAAAGCTCAAAATCCATTGGAAGTTGCCACATTGTTCTGTTCAAGTCAAGCTGAAACAGGTAAAACATGAACTTCTATCTCTCTATCTAGGCATGATTAAGCTTAGGTTTGTGAAGAAAACATGTTCTACTCATAGCCCTGAAGCCATCCATGTATTTACTTTTCATTTATATTATGCGTGCTGTGTGAATTTTGGTCATGAACATTGAAGAAAACTTAGGTCAGAAATTGGGGATGGAGAAATTCTCCCTCGTTTCTGAGAGTTAGGTTAAGATTTTTATATGTATGAATTCGTCTCTTGATGCTCTACAATATTGGTGTTATGAGTTTTTGTTGAAAGTCAAAGAATCAGAAAGTTTGATTGAAGCATAGAGGGCGCGCGTTTTTGAGACAGCAGCTGGAGGTTGAAGAAGGGTGACTTGGGCTGGGCCTGAGTTGTTCTTGCTGCTTGCACCCTCACTTTCCATTTACACCCCCTGGCCCATTGTGTGATATTTTGATCATTTTTGATTTTTTCTTTTTGATTCTGACTTATTATTTTTTTGCTCAAATATAAAAAGTATTAAAAATATTTTTCCACCCATTTTTGCATTTATTTGACATTTATTTGTTTTATTTAGCATATACATGTAAATAAATATACTTTCTTTTTATTTAAAACACTAGAAAATAATACAAAAATAAATATTTTTCAATTAATTATTTTTATTTACATTTTGAAAACATTTTTCTAAAATATACCATTTTTGTAAATAATTAATATTTTATTCTTGTACATATTTAGTATATTAAAATATATAATATAAATACTTGTATATTTATTAGAATATTTAGGATAAAAATATAAAAATAATGCATTTTTATTTTTATTAATACATGACACTAAAAAAATACTCTTTTTTACAATATACTTTTTTTTTTGTATATAATTAACAAATATTTTATATAATTAATAAATAAATATTATTTATTTAGAAAAACTAGGGTTTTGCCCTAAACCATAAAAATATTCAAAAATTGACTTTTTCTTATTTTTGTTTATATTTCATATTGAAAATACTTTCTCATACATAAAATATCATTTTTGTGCATAATACATTTTGCATTTTTATTATATTTGTTTAAATATTGTACAAATTAAATATTTGTCTATTCAATATGGATGTAATAGCTTTAGATTTAATTTCTTGCTAAATATCCCCCCATTCAAACATTTGTACCCCCATCCCCATAATTATGTTGTAATAATTTAGGACTTTAACTTTCCGCATTTAAAAGCTTTCCAATTATGCCATGATAGACCTAGGGTTTGTATGCAAATAAAAAATAACAAATAGCTTGACCTAATTCAAAGACAAAATGCATGAAAATGGACAACACAATGCACACTTGCACCCTTAGGGTTACTCCACTTGTTGCCTTCAAAAATGGACCATGTTGCATGTTGAGTGTCTTTGGCCAAACAAAAACAAATCTAATGATCATAGTCCCTCGATGACGCTTTCGAAGTTGCCTAAAAAATGATCAAGTCCCTTAAAGGAAAAATTGCCAAAGACACTTGGCACTATTGCATTCATGGTCTAAACGATGACCCGCGCCCGTCCCGTTGACATCCTAACACAAGATTGTCCACCAAATGCAATGGTGGAACAATACTGTTAAAAGGGTTAAAACATAGGAAAGATCTTTGAGAAATTTAGGGTAGATAGCTCTTGGTTACTTGACCAACTTGCAAAACAAATCCTTGCCATTTTTCAAAACACACTCCACAACACAACTTTCAAAACAACTTTCAAAAACCTTGAAACATCTTTTCAAAAAGACAAACACCTTTTGTAAAACATTCGAGTAAAGAATTGTTACAAGGGTTGCCTAGACAAGGCATCTTTTTCAAAACATTTTCAAAACCACACACACAAAGCACCATTTCAAACAATTGAAAATGCAAGGCAAGTGATCTAAGCAAGTAACTAAGAGCCCATGGATAACCATGGATAGAAAGGGTGCTAATACCTTCCCTTTCTATAATCTACTCCCCGAACCCAAGAAAACATCTCAAAGGTTTTTGCTGTGCTTTTTAACCTTTCCTTTGGATAAAATAAAAAGTCGGTGGCGACTCTTGCTCAACCGAAACATTTGCGAAAACAAACGCAAAACCCAAGTCAGTTCTCCCACCGTATCACAGAACTGGCGACTCTGCTGGGGATTGATTTAAAAGTGGAGTAACCTTAGGGCTTAGATCACCCTCTTGCATGACTAATTGTTTGCTTTGATTGCTTTACCTTTTGTTCTCTTGTTTGGGCTTGAAATCCTACACCTGGATTTGGGAAACATTCATAGATAACAATATGTTGTGGAAATTGTGCGGGGTATACCGACACGGTTGAAGCAATAGCTATATTAGTGCGACATATTTGTGAGTACCGGTAACCCTTGAGTTTAATCAAGGAGAGTACGGGGCCGCTGAGTGATGTCACTAAGCACTAATGACCTAGAACCTTACCTGACCATCTTGGCCTTTTATTAGGGGTAGTGAGATGACCAGCTTTGGTGCAGTCCGAAGTTGGTAGATACTCGATACTACACTCATTGAGGGTTGTTTTCTTGGAATATTTTGGTCGCTAGTTAAGTGGTTAAACCAAAACAATGAACATAGAAAACAATCCAATGATATTGAGCTCCTTAGAACCCGGTTACTATTTAGGACACGTTTTAAGCCAACTAAACTCAAGAGGGTACTTACCTATGGAACCTCATGCAAGCCTGAAACTAGGGTTTTTTGTGACTTGCTTGAACATGTGTTTATGCATACATCATGAACATCATAAAGCATCATATGCATTCACTAACCATTTCAAGGGTTTTGATCTTCATCTTTGTTCTTGTTTTGTAGGTCATGGAATCTCTTCGTAGGAAAACCATCCAAGTCAACCTTGTGAGGATCCCTCCTCAACTCAAGGAGCTCACATCCAGAATTCCAGAAAGCTCTCTCTTCAGTGAAAGACATGGCAGACTGCTCATCCTAGTCAACACCAACATTGAAGAAGACATGGTAAAGGTGCTGTTCCAGTTCTTTGACCCCCTTCACCACTGTTTCACATTCCCCGACTACCAATTGGTGCCTACTTTGGAGGAATTTTCTCAACTCCTGAGAATTCCTATTCTTAATCAACTACCCTACAACGGTACGGAAAAAGAACCAAAACCTGAAGATGTTGCTCAAGCACTACACTTGCAACCATCTGACATCAAGGGGCATTGGGAAACTAGAAGTGGTGTCAAGGGCTTCTTGGCAAAATTCTTGATTGAGAAGGCACAAGAGTGTTGGAACTCCTTGGATCTGCAAGCCTTTGAAGAAATTGTGGCACTCCTTATTTATGGGTTGGTCTTGTTCCCAAATCCTGACTAACTTATAGATGTGAACACCGTCAAGATCTTCATATCCAAGAATCCCATACCTACATTGCTTGGGGACATCCTCCACTCATTTTACACACGAACAACAAGGAAGAGAGGTGTTCTCATGTGCTGTACTCCTCTCCTTGCAAGGTGGTTTATTTCTCACCTTCAACAATCTGTTTTGAAGAATGAACAAGGATTAAGGTGGTCACAATGATTGATGACCCTCACACACTCTGATGTACATTGGTGTTCTCGGTCCAAAGAAAATGTCATCATCGTCGATCGTTGTGGTGAGTTCCCTAATGTTCCATTACTTGGCATTAGAGGGGGCATTACCTACAATCCTTGTCTAGCTTTGAGACAATTTGGATATGCTCGGAGGGATGGCCCTTATGACATGCTGATTCCTGACCTAGTTTTTGACTTCAACAACGATGCGCAAGGACTTCGCCAAAGATTCATAAGAGGTTGGAGGATGCCTAACAAGGTAGATACTAAGACACTGGGGCACAAGAATTCCATCCCTCTTGAGCCTTACCTCAAGTGGGTGCGAACCCGCTCTCAGAATCTTATGATGCCTTATCCTCACATTCTCCCGCTGATTAAAGAGCCTGTTAAGGAAGGAGAGGTTCCATACACCATCCTGTATCCTAGCATGCCAACATCATGGGAGGAGATGCAAAAGAGTTGGATCCAACTCAAGGAAGAAAGGGATACTTTTGAAGCCAACTTCTACGCCAGTGAGAAGAAGGTTTTAGAGCTCACCCGCCGACTCCACGAGGAAGAGACCCTCAACACCTACATTGCACCAAAGAGGATGCGCAACGTCTTTTTACCCTAAGAAGTTTTTGTAATATTTGGCCCATGGGGCATTTATGTACTGACAAAATTTCTTCTTATTAATATGACGTGTGTTCTTTTTGTTTGCAACAACTTTGAATTTCTAAATCCTTGAATGCATTGCATGAATAAACATATCATTCATCATATGCACAAACAAGTATTCAAGCTAGGTTTCCTTATCTTTCTGCTGTTTATTTCAGCAAGATGGATGTGGAACAAACAATGAAGGACTTGCAGGCTCAAAACTCGCAGTTTCAACAGCTCCTTATGACCTTAGCAAAGGGTCAGGAGGATCTTAAAGCACTGTTGGGGAATAAAGAGCAAGAAAAAGTGAAAAAGAAGAAGAAAAGAGTCGGGGTGGTTACTTTCGGAAGAAGATTTGAGAATGAAGCTAGGAGAGTTCTTGAGTTCCCCTCCACATCTGATGAGGGAACCGGTAAAGGAAAGGGAGCTGCACCACCTTCTGAGTCCGAGGCTGAAGAGGAAGAGGTTGAGGAAGATGAAGACTACTCAAAGCAGCAATACCCGCCAGCGGATGACAAATACAAAAACCTGGATGATAGGCTGGCAGCTATGGAGCTGCAAAGGGTTCCTGGGTTAGATTTTGAAGAATTGGGATTGTTTGCTGGAATTGTGACCCCTCCAAAGTTTAAGGTGCCAATTTTTGCAAAATATGACGGGCTGTCTTGCCCGAAAATGCACCTAAGGTCATATGTCAGAAGAATTCAACCTCATACATCCGACAGAAATCTTTGGGTACACTTCTTTCAGGACAGCCTATCTGGTACACAGCTAGACTGGTTTTACCAGCTTGAGAGGTCAGAAGTGCATAACTGGGAAGACTTGGCAGCTGCCTTTTATCGCCAGTATCAATATAACGCTAACTTGGCGCCAACCCGTACCCAGTTACAAAGTATGGGGATGGCCTCAAATGAGGGATTCAAAGAATACACCCAGAAATGGCACGACTTGGCCAGAAGAGTGCAGCCACCTCTTTCAGATAGGGAACTAGTTGATATGTTCTTGGGGACCCTATCTGGCCCGTTCTTCAACCATTTGATCTGGAGCTCTTCCGCAGGGTTTACTGAATTGATTCTGACTGGCGAACGGGTGGAAGCTGGTATTAAGAGTGGGAAGATTCAAAGGGATGCCTCTGCCTCCGCAACTGTTAAGAAACCATTCCCGGCCAAAAAGGAAGCAGCTGTTATATACTCTCAGAAAGGATTGAGAAGAACTGAGCGCCGACCGACTGTGGGGGCCGTGATGATCCAAAATTCACCAAACGATCAGCCTCATAACAATCAATCCAGACCAAATCAGTAACGGGTGGAACGGCCACAACGGCAGTTCACCCGCATCAATATGACGCCTGCACAAGTTCTTCCCCATTTGTTGAAGATAAATCTCACCACTATCAAAGAGGCACCAAAAAATGTGAATACAACTTCCCCGCATTATCATCCCAATGCTAAATGTGCCTATCATTCTGACAGCGTCGGGCATGACACCAACGATTGTTGGGCGCTCAAGCATAAAACTCAAGACTTGATAGACGCAAAAGAGGTTGAGTTCGATGCTCCAGAGAAGCCGAACATAATATCCGCTCCAATGCCGAAGCATGGTCGTAATGTCCATGCTATTGAAGAAGATCTGTATGTTGCTACTGTTGATGATATGGTAACTCCACTACTAACAATCAAGTTGAATATGTTGAAGGCTAGGATTTTCCCAGGTTGTAAAGAAGACTGCTACTGTTGTTCCTCCCTACCAATCGACTGTCCATTGCTGAAGATAGGCATCCAACGCCTAATGGACAGCCAACAAATTCTTTTCGAAAAGATTCCTGCTACCCCAACCCCTATCGAAGATGTTTCAATAATCACCATTTCCACCAATCTTTCCAAGGTCCCTAAAAAGCATGTTAAGATTACATCCGCTACGAAGTTTGTTCCTCTGAAAATAACCATGCCTGGGCCTGTCCCCTACAAATCTGACAAATCGATACCGTGGAATTATGGTGGAGAAATCTACTACCACGGTGTTAAACAAATTGAGATAACTGAAGAGAGATCTGACGAAGAAACTACCGACATTGGAAACATTGCCGGTACGAGAAAGATTACCCGAAGTGGGAGAATTTTCTCTCCAGAGATTGGCCCTCCAAAGACAATCTTTGGACCCTCAGCTGCTGCCAAGGTTACTCCTGCACCGATAAAACTTTCTGCAAGAACTCCGTTGATTGAAGAAGCTGTTACTCCTGTGGTTGTCCCTCCTACTTCAGCTGATAAGGGGAAATGGATCCAAGATGAGCTCTTCAGGATGAGGGCTCAGCCATTGGTTATCCCCGAAACCTCTAAGAAAGAAGTGGAGGAGATTCTGAAAATAATTAAGAAGAGTGATTTTGATGTGGTAGAACAACTGGGGCGAACCCCCTCAAAAATTTCAATGTTGGCCCTGTTGCTTGTTCGGAGGCTCATGCCAAAGCCCTAATAAAGTTTTTGAAGACAGCCCATGTTCCACAAGAAACCTCAGCCAATTAATTTTAAAACTGTGTGGCCAGCCTTACTGCCGACAACGGTCTGGGTTTCTCTGATGCTGACCTAACTCCTAAGGGCAGAAACCACAATGATGCATTGCATGTTTCACTTGAGTGCCGAGGGACCACTCTCGCCCATGTCCTGGTCGACACTAGTTCTTCGCTAAATGTGCTGCCTAAGAAAGCTCTGGACCGACTGGATTGTGAGCGCTTGGAGCTGAAGCCAAGTAATATTATCTTCAGAGCTTTTGATGGTTCAAAGAGAATGGTGCATGGGGAAGTCGACATTCCCATCAAGGTAGGCACTGAGGTGTTCAAATCTACATTCTATGTGATGGACATCCGTCCATCATACTCATGCTTGCTGGGAAAACCATGGATTCATCACGCTGGGGCAGTCACCTCCTCCTTACATCAGATGCTGAAGTACCCTGTTAAGGGAAAGATCGTAACTGTACACGGTGAAGAGGAATACATGATCAGCCATCTGAACTCCTTTCGATATGTGGAGGTAGAAGGCGAGTTCATTGAGACACCTTTTCAGCACTTCGAAGAGGTTTCTCCCGAGGTGGCGGCAGCGAAGACAGTAGCTGAGGTACCCAAGCAGGTGGCCAGGATGGCATCTCTGAAAGACGCAAAGGCTGCAATGAAGGAAGGAAAGAGCTCAACATGGGGACAGTTGCCTGACTTCCCCCACAAGACAGACAAATTTGGTTTGGGGTTCACCGCTGCGGGACAGAAGGCCATGCGCCGTTCCAGAATTGAAAAGACACCCGTCAAGATTTCTCCTCATGGAATCAACGCTTTGGAAGACGAAGACGAAGAGGGTAACTTTTAAGAGTGGATCTTCCCAACCATTGAAGGGGGACTGCACAACTGGGAGGCGAAAGACTTCGTGCCCATTACCTTTATTCATCAGTAATCTTTATCTTTGAACAATTTTCAGTTTTTATGGTCTGTAATAACTGATACAATTTCGCACTACTTTTTCACCTCATGCCTTGCCCAGGGCATGTAGGTCCATTTGTAAGGGTTTTGATTTTCCTTCATAATCATATGCCATGTTTAACGAATCATTGGACGTTTTTCATTTATAAACTGTGTTCATTGTCTTTCCTTTTGCATTTTTGTTTGTTTAAGGATGGCTATCCCTTACACACACCCACACTCACAAATGCAGGTACCCATCCACTTTGGATTCCATGGGTGACTATTCTGCCGTATCCTTCGACAACTCTGAAGATTTGGTCAATCAAGCTGAATACGAAGATGACGAAGATTGTGAAGTACCGGGAGAACTAGCCAGACTTCTACAACAAGAAGAAAGGGCCATCTTGCCTCATGAAGAGTTGTTGGAAACTGTCAACTTAGGAACAGAGGAAGACAGGAAGGAAGTGCAAGTGGATGCCAACCTGGAACCAAGTGTCAAGGAACGCTTAATACAGTTGTTGAATGAAAACGTTGAAATCTTCGCCTGGTCTTATGAGGACATGCCAGGGCTAGACACAGATATCGTGGTTCATCGTCTCCCCACAAGAGAAGATTGTCCTTCAATCAAGCAAAAGGTCCGCCGAATGAGACCTGACATGTCAGAGAAGATTAAGGCTGAAGTAATGAAACAGTTCAATGCGGGATTTCTGGCTGTTACATCCTATCCACAATGGGTTGCTAACATCGTGCCAGTACCTAAAAAAGATGGCAAGGTCAGAATGTGTGTAGACTATCGGGATTTGAACAGGGCCAGCCCTAAAGATGATTTTCCGCTGCCGCATATTGACATTTTGGTTGACAATACAGCTCAACACAAGGTGTTTTCCTTCATGGATGGATTCTTGGGTTACAACCAGATTAAAATGGCCCCCGAGGACATGGAGAAAACTACCTTTGTTACAAAATGGGGTACCTTCTGCTACAAGGTGATTTCGTTCGGACTGAAGAATGCAGGGGCAACTTATCAACGCGCCATGGTAGCTTTATTTCATGATATGATACATCATGAGATTGAAGTTTACGTAGACGATATGATAGCTCGATCACAAACAGAGGAGGAGCACCTTGAACATCTGCAGAAGCTGTTTGCCAGGTTGAAAGAGTACAAACTCAGGCTGAATCCAAGTAAGTGCACCTTTGGGGTTAGGTCTGGTAAACTTCTGGGATTTATTGTCAGCAACAAGGGTATTGAAGTCGATCCAGAAAAAGTAAAAGCTATACAAGAAATGCCTGCTCCCCGTACTGAAAAGGAGGTTAGGGGATTCTTGGGGCGCTTGAACTATATCGCCAGGCTCATCTCTCACCTGACGTCTACCTGTGAGCCAATTTTCAAACTATTGAAGAAAGATCAGGTAGTTGAATGGAACGACGACTGCCAAGTTGCTTTTGATAAAATCAAGGAGTACTTATTGGAACCTCCTATTCTGATGCCACCCGTCGAAGGAAGACCGTTGATCATGTATCTAACTGTTTTGGATAATTCAATGGGATGCGTGCTGGGCCAACATGACGAGTCTGGTCGAAAATGTAGTTGTTTAGGTATTGGCTTGCATTTTTGGTAAAACCCAAGTGTATGTGTGAATGTCATGACTGATGTCATAACATTCTAGTTTAGTTTGTACTGATTCATTAGGTACCTTTGCAGAAAAATATTGTCATACAGGTACTGATGTTTATAAGTGTGTATCTGAGCATTTTGCAAAATGATCACATTTTCCTAAATCAGTAGACAGGGTTTTCAGATGTCATAACAGATGTTAAGACATCCTGTTCTGAACTAACAGGTATGCAGGTTGGTTAATTCTGAGTTTTTTCAGGAAAATAACTCAGTCCTTCTAGAACAGAATCCTGCGTTTTCTTTGGGTTAACCTAGATCAACCCTAACCTGGTTGATAAAGTCCTGTGACCTAGTCTTAAGGTCAAACATAATTAACCCTAGGTTTTTGTGGAAACCCTAACTGAAGTTGCAGCTGCTATATATTCAACAGAGCTGCTGTTTTGAAAGTAATCCCTTTTTGATCAGAAGATCATTTGTAAACTGTATAGGTTTAATTATTGTACTTCAAGCAATTATCATTGTGATAAGTGACTTGGAATAGGTTTTTAATTGTAAGGGTTGTGTAGCACTCAAAGCTTTGAAGCAAGAGTGTTTGAATGTTTCTTGACTAAAGCTGTGAAGCAGAGTCAAGTTAGTTGTGTGTATCACTCAAAGCTGTGAAGCAAGAGTGGTTGTGTTGCTTGATTAAAAAGCTGTGAAGCTTAATCAAGTGTATGTTTTTGAAGAGTGTCTTCATCAATTCATTAGTCAAATTGTTTTATGTATCACTGCTGTGATTGAGGGGGAGTGAGTAGGAACTCAGGTTTAAGTTGTTCTTAGATTGAAATTGCATTGGGTAGGTCTTAAGTGAAGGAGATAAACTGGTTGGTTTATTTATGAATTAACATCTCTTATAGTGGATTTCCTCCCTGGCTTGGTAGCCCCCAGAGTAGGTGTTGTTGCACACTGAACTGGGTAAAAAATTGACTGTGTTCTTTACTGTTTTTGTATTTACTGTCTTATAGAAAGTCAGATACGGTGTCATAACATTAAACGTGACATTGAGTATCTGCAGCCAGAATTTCAATTGGCATCAGAGCAGGCACCCTGCCTGTATTACTGGGTGAGATCTAGGGATATCACTTTCTGGCACTATGGACAAAGAAGGAGTTTTTGTAAATAGACCACCCATTCTGGATGGAACCAATTATGACTACTGGAAACCTCGTATGATTGCCTTCTTAAAATCTCTGGACAAAAAGGCTTGGAGAGCTGCTGACAAAGGATGGATCCATCCCACCATAACTGAGAAAGATGGGACAATCAGTCTGAAGCCTGAGGAAGATTGGAGTAAAGAAGAAGATGAGTTAGCCCTGGGAAATTCCAAAGCTTTAAATGCCTTGTTCAATGGAATTGATAGAAACATTTTCAGACTAGTCCATCAATATGAACTGGCCAAGGAAGTTTGGGACACTCTCAAAACTACTCATGAGGGCACTTCCAAAGTAAAAATGTCAAGGCTTCAGATGTTGACTACCAAGTTTGAGAATCTAAAAATGATGGAAGATGAAACCATTCATGAGTTTCACATGAACATCTTGGAGATTGCCAACACCTCAGGAGCACTGGGAGAAAAGATGTCAGAAGAAAAACTGGTGAGAAAGATTCTCAGATCCTTGCCTAAAAGATTTGCAATGAAGGTAACTGCCATAGAAGAAGCCCAGGACATCAGCAAGTTGAAAGTGGATGAACTTATTGGGTCTCTTAAGACTTTTGAGATGGGGATCACTGATAATGGTGACAAGAAGAACAAGAGCATAGCACTTGTGTCCAACACTGATGTTGAAGAAAATATTTCAGAAGCTATAGCCATGCTTGGAAGACAGTTCAACAAACTCATCAAAAGAATAGATCCAAAGTCAAGGTCTAATGTTCATAACATTCCCTCTGACATTGACTGTTCCAGCAGAAGACCAAGGTCAGAAGAGAAGGGAAATCAAGGCAGAGGAATTCAATGCCATGGTTGTGAAGGATATGGGCATATTCGAGCTGAATGTCCTACCTTTCTTAAGAAACAAAAGAAAGGAATGACTGTTACTTGGTCTGACTGTGATTCAGAAAGTAATTCTGAAGAAGAATCTGCCAAACTAGTTACTGCTTTAACTGGTGTTTGTACCTCTGAAAGTGACATCAGTGATGAAGAGGTGACTTTTGAAGAACTGGCTGATACTTACAAGAAATTGTGTATCAGAAGTACTGAAGTCTGTGTGCAGAATGAGAAACAATCAAAACTCATCATAAAGCTGGAGGCTGAAAAAAGGGCAAACCTTGAAACTATAAGTCATCTAGAAGGAGAAGTTCAATTGCTGAACTCACAAATGACCAAATCTGTCAAGATGCTGACAAATGGAACAGACAAATTGGAAGAGATCCTTCAGGTTGGACAAAATGTGGGAAATAAATCTGGACTAGGATTTATGGAAGCAAAGAAATCTGGTACTGATAAGCAAATGTCAAAACAGATGTCTCAACACAACTCTCAACATCAGGAACAGAGACATATGAAGAAAAGGTACCAAAGATGGAGATGTCATCATTGTGGGAGATATGGCCACATAAAGCCCTTCTGCTTCAGATTGCATGGATACCCTAATCAGAACTCAGGTGTCAAACCTAAGTCTAAAAAGGTACCACATGCTCCTAAATGGAAGAAAAAGGCTACTGCCCTGATAGCCCACACTTCCCTGAGGGTCTCTGCAAAGGAAGACTGGTACTTTGACAGTGGATGTTCCAGACACATGACTGGAATCAAGAACCTCCTCAATAATGTTAAGCCTCACACCACCAGTTTTGTGACCTTTGGAGATGGTGCTAAAGGTGAAATCAAAGGAGTTGGTGATTTGGACTGCCCTGGAGTTCCAAGTCTGAATGAAGTACTGCTGGTAAAAGGGCTGACTGCTAATCTCATTAGTATCAGTCAATTGTGTGATCTAGGATTCAAGGTCAATTTCTCAAAATCTGAATGTCTTGTAATCAATGACAAACAAGAAATAGTAATGAAAGGAGTTAGATCTAAAGACAACTGTTACTTGTGGGAGCCTGAGAACACTAATTTCTCATCTGTGTGTTCCATTGCAAAAGAAGAAAAAGAGGTGAAATTGTGGCACCAAAAACTTGGCCATCTTCATCTAAGAGGTATGAAGAGGATTATCTCCTTGGAGGCAGTCAGAGGGATTCCAAGACTGCAAATTGATGAAGAAAGAGTTTGTGGTGAATGTCAGGTTGGTAAGCAGACTAGGATGTCACATCCAAAGTCAAGACATCTGACCACCTCTAAGGTTCTAGAACTTCTTCATATGGATCTGATGGGACCAATGCAAGTAGAGAGTCTTGGTGGAAAAAGATATGCCTATGTGGTTGTGGATGATTTTTCCAGATTCACCTGGATTAATTTCATTAGGGAAAAATCTGATGTATTTGAAGTTTTTAAAGAATTGTGCAAAAGAATTCAAAGAGAAAAGGAAGGGTGTATTGTCAGAATCAGAAGTGATCATGGCAAGGAATTTGAAAACAGCAAGTTTGATGATTTCTGTTCTTCAGAAGGAATTAGTCATGAATTTTCTTCTCCTATAACACCTCAGCAAAATGGAGTTGTGGAAAGAAAAAACAGGACCATACAGGAATCTGCCAGAGCAATGTTACATGCCAAAAGACTTCCTATGTATTTTTGGGCTGAAGCTATGAATACAGCCTGCTATGTTCATAACAGGGTCACCTTGAGAAAGGGAATCTCATCCACCATATATGAACTCTGGAAAGGAAGAAAACCAACTGTGAAGTACTTCCATGTGTTTGGCAGCAAATGCTATATTCTAGCTGATCGTGAACAAAGAAGAAAACTGGACCCTAAAAGTGATGAAGGCATATTTCTAGGATACTCCTCAAACAGCAGAGCTTATAGAGTATTCAATTCCAGAACCAAAGCCATGATGGAATCAATAAATGTTATAATTGATGATTATCATTAAGAAATAGATGTTCCTTGTACTGTTGAGACATTCTTTGAGACTTCAACCCAACAGAATGATCTACCCAACTCTACCACAACAGAATCTGAATCAAAGGAAGCTAGCAAGATCCCTTCCATCAGAATTCAGAAGGATCATCCAAAAGAGCTCATCATAGGAGATCCCAACAGTGGAGTCATTACAAGATCTAGAGAAATCATCTCGAACTCTTGTTTTGTGTCCAAAATGGAACCAAGAAATGTCAAGGAAGCTTTAACTGATGAATACTGGATTGGTGCAATGCAAGATGAACTGAACCAATTCAAGCAACATGAAGTTTGGGAACTGGTTCCTAGACCTGAAGGAACTAACATCATTGGGACAAAATGGATTTTCAAGAACAAGTCAGATGCTGAAGGAGTTGTCACCAGAAATAAGGCAAGACTTGTTGCTCAAGGATACACCCAGGTTGAAGGGGTTGATTTTGATGAAACCTTTGCACCTGTAGCCAGACTGGAATCAATCAGACTCCTATTGTCAATTGCTTGTCTTCTGAAGTTCAAGTTATTTCAGATGGATGTGAAAAGTGCCTTTCTAAATGGGTACTTAAATGAGGAAGCTTATATGGAACAACCTAAAGGCTTTGTGGATCCAACCCACCCTGATCTTGTCTACAAATTGAGAAAAGCTCTATATGGCCTAAAACAAGCTCCTAGAGCATGGTATGACAGGTTAACAAAGTTTCTCTCAGACAAAGGCTACAGAAAAGGAGGCTTGGACAAAACTCTCTTTGTCAAAACTGAAGGAGGGAAGTTGATGGTTGCCCAAATATATGTTGATGACATAGTGTTTGGAGGAATGTTAGAACATATGGTTAAACACTTTGCTGACCAGATGCAGGCTGAATTCGAAATGAGTCTCATGGGAGAACTAACTTATTTCCTTGGACTGCAAGTCTCACAGATGGAGGACTCAATCTTCTTATCTCAAAGCAAGTATGCTAAGAACATTGTAAAGAAGTTTGGTATGGAGAATGCAAGTCACAAAAGGACTCCTGCTCCTACTCATCTAAAGCTTTCCAAAGATTCAAGTGGGGTTAAGGTGGATCAAAGTCTGTACAGAAGCATGATAGGAAGCTTGTACTTAACTGCCAGCAGACCTGATATTGCCTTTGCAGTTGGAGTTTGTGCAAGATGCCAAGCTGATCCCAAAGTCAGTCATATCAATCAAGTGAAGAGAATTTTGAAGTATGTGAGTGGAACTTACAACTATGGGTTGATGTATTCTCATGGCTGTGAACCAGCTCTGACTGGCTACTGTGATGCTGATTGGGCTGGTAGTGCTGATGATAAAAAAAGCTCCTCTAGAGGATGTTTCTTCTTGGGAAATAATCTGGTTTCCTGGTTCAGCAAGAAACAGAATTGTGTGTCTCTTTCTACTGCTGAAGCTGAATACATTGCAGCTGGTAGTAGCTGCTCTCAAATGATCTGGATGAAACAGATGCTTACTGAGTATAATGTCACACAAGATGTTATGACATTGTACTGTGACAATCTGAGTACAATCAACATTTCCAAGAATCCCATTCAGCATAGTAGGACCAAACATATTGACATACGACATCAATTTATCAGAGACCTTGTAGAAGAGAAGACAATCAAATTGGAACATGTTGCCACTGAGCTACAGCTGGCTGACATTTTTACCAAGGCTCTTGATGCAAATCAATTTGAAAACTTGAGGGGTAAGTTGGGTATTTGCCAACATGAGGAATTGTAGCAACTAATTTTGCTTAAAACAAGGATTAAAGGAGTTATGCTTGTTCTGATTGGGTTAAAATTATATTTTCCCATTTCCTTCAATTCTTTTAAGAAGTTGAAAAGACACTCCTTTTCTTCCTTCCCCTCTCGTCTCCTCATCAAAACCCAGTCTCTCAATCAGAATTTTCTCTTCAGTTGCTGTTGGTCCTTGTTGTACCCCAAAATTTTCCCTCCCATATTCTTCAAGAAATTGCCAAATCAAGTTGCAAAATTCCCCAAGGGTTGCACAGTGCAAAGGCCTCCTATACAGTCAAAACTAGGGTTTGTGTTCTGGTCAAGAAAATGAAGTTTCCAAAGGCCCAATCAAGTCTCATATGCCTACAAATATGGTCAAATATCCTCATATCAAGTTTCAAGGCATTCAGCTCAAAATTGCACAGTCAAAACCCTAAATTGCACTACAGTCAACTGTAGGGGCAAAATGGTCATTTGGCAGTCAAAAGTTCAATTTTTTGGTCAACATATCATTTTGAAGCCACAAACATCATTTGATCAATGCTTGATCATGATTCTCAAAATTTGGCTCAGAAATCATCAAAGATACAAAAGTTTCCTTATTTGGACAGTTGAAAAAGTCAACTGAAATTGACCAGGGCATAACTTTCACATGGATTATCAGAAAAATTCCATCCAAAGCTCATTTTGAATAGAAAGACATTTCCTACAACTCATCTTCATACTTCAAGTCCAAGAAATGCTCTCACAAAAAGTTATCAATTTCAACATTATAGGTCATTTTCAAAAGTCAACAAAAAGGGACTTTAAGTCAAAGGCCATAACTTGAGATTGGTAAATCAAAATGACACGGGACCAAAGGCATTGGTTAGAGGACTCAAAGACCTTTCCAAAATGTCCAAGAACATGAGAAAAGCTTAAAAATTGAGCAAGTTGTGCCTTGTGGAAGTTGGGAAATTTTTGGGTATTTTGAAAAGTCAACATTACTTCAAATGACCTAAAATTGCTAATGGGCCCATTTTTCTTCCATGATTCATCATTCCAAACATGTGCACGACCACTTGGCCCAAAGGGAAGTATTTTCTCATTTTTTATTTATTTATTTGAATTTTTATTTATATTAATTCATTTAAATCATTTAAATATATGAAAAATATTTAACTTAACATAACCAATCTTTTTATACATGTTTTAGCCTCTATAATTCGTGCATATGCAAATAAGGAAAGAATTGGAGTAATTGGATATGATTTGAACAAAGAACACATGGAAAAGATATGAAAAAGATCTTAAGAAATCAAATTTCCAAAATCAATAAAGGCAATGGATTTGATTGAGTTTTGTTGACCTAATGCACTCACTACATATGCTAGAACACAACCCTAATCAAAGAGGAGACTGAGCTGCGCAGAAGAACTAAGAACAAACTTGGAAAATTGTCAAAAAAAGTCAAAACTGAAATCATCTTTACAAGGCGATTCAAGGCATAAAAACCATTCCATTAGCTTCCTTGAAGGTTCCTGAACGTGTTCTAATCCATATCATTCCTCAAAGCTTAAAGAACTGGTATATTGAACCGGAACTGCATCAAGGAAAATTCACAATCGTGCATCATGATTCACGCATCCTTTGCATTTTTTATTCATTGATTCATGTTCATTATGATATTCTGATGCTAACCAACATATTCAATTGCGTTTTTATGCTGTGTATACGATTCCACCATGTTTGAATTTTAGGGTTTTGCAAGCTTCAGATTAGGGCTTTTGAAACGAGGAAAAATTGAGACTCCAAACCACCACCATTCAAACCAGCAAGCTTGGACGAAGAAGAATCCACACTCGCGATTAATTTATGAATACTACAAGGCTAATCGCTATTTCTTGATATGTTACCTTATGCAACGCGTGAAAACCGTTGCCTATGTTTCTTTTATTTCAGAAAAAAAACAAAGACGCGAGGAAGACGACTACGTGGGAGGCGTTGGTTGGTCCGTTTAAATTTAGCGCGCGTTGGGGGCCACTGACGCTCTTTTCTTTTATAATATTCATTAACTATTATATAATAAACGCATATGTAGTGGCTCAGTGGCGCACGTGGTGACTTGCAATGTGAATGACCTGGGTTCGACCCCAGGTCTTCACCCTTTCCATTTATTTTTTTTCAATTAACAATCATATGCAGGTTGATGGCGTTGTTCCATGGTATACCTCCAGATCCAAGCGTACACGCGTCCAAGAGATTCAAATCAAAGGCGCAGGATTGAAGAACACAATAAACGAGAGTCAACGTTTCTACACGCTAGTGGGAAAGTCAAACGGACCTGAAGCTTGTTGGGCCAGAATTCTTGGATCTATACCTCCATATTGGGGCCTGAACCCCCCTGGTTTGCAAATTCTATATATTTTCTTTATATTTTATTTTCAATTATTGTTTTATTTGCTTTATTGTTTTGATTTAATTAATTATTTTTACAAAATACAAAAAATGCCTAAAAATCAGAAAAGATAAAAAATATAATAAATAATTTTTATTTCTAATATTTTCATAAATAAATGCATGTAAATAAATTTAGTTTAAATTAGGGTTTGCAATATTAATTCTTTTCATAAAAAATCTAAAAAATGTAGAAATAGGTTTAATTAATGTTTTATTCCTTTTTAATTTTTCTTTTTTCACAATAATAATATTTATTTTATTTATTTTTTATAATTAAATTTGCATGAAAATAATTTAGGGTTAATTTAGGTTAAAAACTTCAATATCTTTCTTAATAACTTAAAAATAATTAGAATTAGGTTTAGTATTTTATTTTAATTAATTTTTTCTATTAAATCTTAAAAAACATAGAAATACCAAAAACAAAAACAAATTCTTGCTTTCTTTTAATTTTAATTCCTCATTAATTTTTAATTTTTTGCAAAAGGGTCCAACGCCCATGTTCTTAATTCTCATTAATTCGCGTATGTATTTTATTGCTTAAATAATTATGTATCTCTCCCGAAGCCTTGTAATTACTTCTCGCACTTTTAATTCTTTACTTTTCTGTCAAATCGGGTCCTGGTTAATTTTGGCGATGTGGACCCGCGCCATTTGTAATAGCTTTAGATTTACTTTTCCTCGCAACTTTTAACTGTTAAACAAAGCATGCAAGAATGAATGGCCATAATAAAAACAAGCGTAGAACACCAATGAACATGACAAGATAAATGCAAACGAATATGACACACAAATCACACACCACCCCTAGGGTACGCCTCACTGTTGCCTTGCCTCGAAAGGTGATCGTCGAGTAGAGGATGTCTTAGTAAGTCCTCATGATCCGGGAACCTGGCATGAGGGTAGCTTCTAAGGTGTCTTCCCATTGCTCCGGTGATCACCATGTCCCGAACCTCGAATTGACCCGAACACCTCCAACGGTGGTGCTACCTACCTCTCAATGGTGGAATGGCACTACTTTAAAGGACATTTACACAGACGAATTCCTTAGGGTAGGTAGACGACTCTTAATACTTGCTCTAATTTCAAAGACAAATCAAAAATACTTTTCACACCAACACATTTTCAAAAAAGCTTTCGAAAGCAATTTTTCAAACACTCTTGAGGACTGATACAAGAGTCGAACTGAAATTTTCAAAGAAACTTTTTAAAACCCACAGTTGAAAAGCAAACAAAACATTTTGAAAACACAGGTGAGCAAGTATCTAAGAGCCCATGGATAACCATGGATAGAAAGGGTGCTAACACCTTCCCTTTCTATAATCTACCTCCCGAACCGAGAGCAATCTCTATAAGGAATTTTTCTGTGCTTTTGTCCTTTCCATTTGGAGAAAATAAAAGACGGTGGCGACTCTTGCTTCCACGACATTTCGCGAACCAGCGTTAAACAGTCAGTTCCAGATCCACCGATCACAGAACTGGCGACTCTGCTGGGGAATTAAACTTAAAGTGGGGTGTACCTTAGGGTTAGTTCATAACTGTGTTTTCAATTGTTTTCCTTGTGTGCTTTAAATTGTGGGTTGCTTGGGAGTTCTATAGATCCTAACCCGGATCTGGGGGATACCTTCTTAGAAAGTAGCAACAAGGCTGTGAGGGAACTGTGCGGGGTATACCGATATGGTTGAAACAGTCTGCTACGTTGATGTGGCACTTTGGTGTGTACCGGTAACCCTTGAGTTCAGTCAAGGAGAGTACGGGGCCTCCGCGTGGTGTCGTGAAGCATCAACTGACCTTAGGAACCTTAATTGAACTATCTTGGCCTCTTTAGGGTAGTGAGATAACTGACTTTGGTGCAGTCCGAGGTTGGTTGATACTCGATACTACACTCAATTGAGGGTTGCTTTCCTGGAATATTTCGGTCGCCAGTTCAGTGGCTAAATCGAAACGATGAACAATGAAAGCAATCCAGTGATATTGAGACCCTTAGAACCCGGTTACTTCTAATAGGACAGGTTGAGCCCACCAACTTCAAGAGGGTAATACCCAGACCCCATGCTGGCCTAAACCCTAAGGGCTTCTCTTGTGTGACTGGTGTGCCTTCGTACTTGACTACTTGCATGCTTGTTATCTGACACATAAGCTACTTGCAGGTTTTGTTTATAGTCCTTAATTGGGACTCATAACAAAGTATACTGAGTTTCTTGCAGGTTTTGTTTATAGTCCTTAATTGGGACTCATAACAAAGTATACCGAGTTTCTTGCAGGTTTTGTTTATAGTCCTTAATTGGGACCCATAACAAAGTATACTGAGTTTCTTGCAGGTTTTGTTTATAGTTCTTAACTGAGACTCATAACAGGGCTGCTCACATTACCCCATGCATATCATGGCATCATACCATTGCATACATTCTAACCCATTTCAAGGATCTCAAGGGCTTGTGATGCAGGTCATGATGAACCAACCGTCCAGCAAGGGGCAAAGGGGATTTATTTTCCTCTAGATAAGGTTGTCAGGGGCTATGACCCACTGGATATGGTGAGCCTTTGACCCTTGAAGAAAGACGCTCAACAACATGAAGTTCCTTCAATCAAGTTACCGGTTCTCAACTCTAACAAGTTTCTCTGTTTACCCCGCGAGATCCTTGAAATCATTGCATGCATATCATACATATCATTGCATAACAGGTACCCTTTCTCTGCAGGTTACTTACCTTCTTCGCTGTTTATTTCAGCCGTCTCGTCATGAATCCTGAATCCTCAACCGAGCACACTATCAAGGCCCTCCAGGCTCAGAACGCCCAGTTCCAAGGGCTGATCATGAATTTGACCCAGGGGCAACAAGATCTGAAGGCTCTGCTCTTGAAGAAGGAAAAGAAGAAGAAGAGGACTGTTTTGTTCAGCCCTAGACGCAGATCTAGGAATACACTGCAGGAGGAAACTGAGAGGACAACCCCATCTGTGAGGGAAAGCAGTCACCATGAGAGAGAGGTGCCTAGTCCAGTGGTCTCCGACAACGAGACAGATTTCAACGACGAACAATACCCTCCTGCCGAAGACAAGTACAAACAGTTAGAGGATAGGCTGAATGCTATGGAAATCCAACAGGTACCTGGGCTGGATTTTGGAGATCTGGGTTTGTCAACTGGTGTGATTATTCCTCGGAAGTTCAAAGCACCATCCTTTACCAAGTATGACGGGGCGTCTTGTCCCAAGTTACATCTCAGGTCCTATGTTCGGAAGATTTAACCATATACGGTGGACAAGAATTTGTGGATCCACTTCTTCCAGGAGAGTCTTTCAGGGACTCATCTCGAATGGTTCTATCAGCTAGATGGGACCAAGGTTCGTAACTGGGAGGAGTTGGCTACTGCTTTCTACAAGCAGTATCAATATAATGCCGACCTTGCTCCTACGCGTACCCAACTCCAGGGTATGTCGTTAGGATCAAGTGAAGGTTTTAAAGAATATGCGCAGAAATGGAGGGATCTTGCTGGAAGGGTACAACCACCTCTGACTGATCGGGAACTTGTCGATATGTTCTTGGGGACCCTGTCCGGTCCGTTCTACAACCACCTAATTGGGAATTCGTCTGCTGGATTCACAGATCTTATCTTGACTGGAGAGCGAATAGAAGCTGGCATCCGGTCTGGGAAAATTCAAGAGGCTGCACCCTCTGATAAAAAGCCTCATCATGGAAAGAAAGAATCCAATGCTGTGCACGGTAAAAAGAGCCGTCATGAGGTAGGGGCAATCCATATCTCCAATCCTGGACCTGCTCAACAAGGACAGGGGCAGCAGCGCAAGGAGAAACGACAGTACACCAAAATCAACATGTCGCTGGATCAAGCACTGCAACAAATGTTGAAGGCAGGGTTGATCACCTTAAGGGCTCCTCTTCGGAATCCGAACACTTCTGCTCCCAACTATCACCCCAATGATAGGTGCGCATATCATTCTGATAGCCCGGGGCATACTACGGACAACTGCTGGCCTCTCAAGAACAAGATTCAAGACATGATCGACGCCGGGGAGATTCAGTTTGAAGTGCCTGAGACTCCGAACATAATCACTGCTCCGTTGCCCAATCATTGAAGCCTTTTGTTTATTTGAATTTTTTAGTTGTATTTTTCTTTGCTTATACAAACAATTAATGTCATAGCAAACTCTTTTATTCTATCAATGCATCGCATACGTCTGTTTTGGGAATTAATACAATTGTTTTCATTATGTTCAAATTTCTTTTCATATTTTTTCTGATGTCAACTCTGGATCTAAAATTCTAGGCCTCTTGAGGGAGGATGACGAAAACGATACCGCGATCTTGGCAGTAGGCTTTTGAACAGACCCCGCTGATGAGGTACAGGCATTGTTTCAATCCCTAAACACTAGAGTTATAAGGATGATAATCCCTCGTCAACCCCTCTGAGCCAAAGAAGTAGGAGTTTTTCTTTTCGAAATTTAAAACCCTTTATCATAACCTGGGGCAGGGTAGTTCTCTCAGTTGATCCAAGTGCATAACAAATGGCACCAAAGGAGTCCTTACAAAACAAAAGACAGTGATGGTTCTGAATAAATCACAAGGACAGGCAGTCATTATCTAAAAAAATGAAAAACCCATTAAGTCAAAACCCATGAAGGAGACTTACAAAACTGGGGCATCCCGCTGACTGTAATTCCAAAAAGGAAACAGTTCAGGCAAAAAAAGAAAGGGATAACAAAAATCAAGAAAGAGGTCTCACAAACCCTCAACCAAAGCAAAAAATGACTGCCTATTCAAAAGAAATCATCAACATCTGAACCATTATTGGAACATCAAAGCAAAGACTCAAGCAAGGTCTAACGCACGATCAACTGAGTTTAGGTTTGGAGAACATCACGAAGAGCGGGTGGGTACAAATAATTTGAGCCTTTATCCTTTGTTTCTTAAACCGTGAACCAGGCCACGTTATAACCCTCAAAAGTCCTAGCTGAAGCATGGGTTAGCTCGAAAGCATACTGTCACGAAAGGTATCCTGACTCCTTAAGGCCTACGGTAAATACGGAGTTGACATCACGTTTTACAAACATTCACTTGTTTTATGAAAAAGGAATGCATTTTCAAAATCTTCGAGACAGACATAAGCTTTACATTTTTAACATAACTTTGTTTGCATATGACTTTTTGTTTGAACAACATAGAAATTCGCATGACGAAAGTCTAATGGACAAAAGCATTTCCAATCAAGGGGCATAGCATGATCAGTGTCCATCATCTAGGGGCAGTCCAGTCAAGATTCAGGGAATCTCTCAAGGCCAAATCGCCTGGTGCAAACCTCCTCCTGAGTCACTTGGGGCATTCCGACAATGAATCTTGCCTAATCAAACATCTTCTGGTGGCATGACAAAACACTTCTAACAGGGGCAACTCCTTGTGTTCTGAGGGCATGGACATAGTCAAAAAATACTACGCACAATCAAAGACCCGCTAGGTTGACATACCTAGGCAAAAATAAGGGCTTCCCGGCGAACCAAAAAGGTTCGGGCAAAATGAGGGATGAAATGAAAAATCTGTACACCCGACAAGTCGAAAACCTGAAAAGGCGGCTTGGGCAAAAATGGGTATCCCGGTGGACTGAAAACCCAAAAGGGCGGTCCAGGCAAAAGTTAGGGATCAAAGCGTACGACTATGTCCTGTCATCTTGTCACCTGCCTACCTGAAGAAGGTTTGACCCTCAACAACTATCAGCACCCCACAAGTGTCTCCCCCATAGAAACAGGGGCAATAAAGAGTGGTCTAAGCAATCTGATTGTTCTATCCTCCAAGGTATCAGGGTAGGTTCCGTTGAAGAACATAACCAATACAGTTCAATACTTCCCCAGGAGAGTCCAATCCAGCTTCCCCAGGAAAGTTGGAATCCATCTCCCAAAGCAGTAAGCTTATCCCCAGTTGATTTTGGAAGCTTATCCTCGCAGAGCACGAATGCGTCTCCCGGCTTTATTCAAAGAGTTATTTCCCTAACAGGATATAACTGGGTTATCCTCAGCCAAAAGCCACGGAAAGATCGTCGTCGACACAGTCTTCTTACCCCAGCAAGGATATCCTCAGCAAGTTACTATCAACAATCAACAGAGTGTCTCTCTCCCCACAGAGTATTGCTTCCCTAGCAAGATTGTAGAGTACTTTTCTCCCCGCAGAGTAATCCATTCGCCAAGCTTATTCCCCGACGGAGTTATCTTCTCCTACCGGTATTCTTGCAACTATCATCCCCAACGGAGGCAAAAATCTATTCTTCAACCGCAGCCCAGGAGTGACTTCCCGGCACTCGCCAAGGATTTATTTTCCTAAGACGAAAACATATGTTCATAAACATCACATCTTCATACATTATAGCATGCATATGCATCATACTACACGAATCTCATTAATTTTGAAGACATACAGTTCATGCATCATGATTTTGCATACAATTATGTTTTTCCTTTTCAGGAAAAAGATCAATACCAAAATGATTACTATCAACTATCGCAATTCTTTCCAGATATAGTTTCAGATGTAAACCAGATATGGTGACGTTCTGATACTGCTTCCAGATTTCCTTCCAGATATAGTTTCAGATGTAAACCAGATATGGTGACGTTCTGATACTACTTCCAGATATCCTTCTAGATATAGTTTCAGATATGACCCAGAGATGGTGACGTTCTGATACTGCTTCCAGATTTCCTTCTAGATATAGTTTCAGATATGACCCAGATATGGTGACGTTCTGATACTGCTTCCAGATATCCTTCTAGATATAGTTTCAGATATGACCCAGATATGGCGACGTTCTGATACTGCTTCCAGATATCCTTCTAGATATAGTTTCAGATATGACCCAGAGATGGTGACGTTCTGATACTGCTTCCAGATATCCTTCTAAATATAGTTTCAGATATGACCCAGATATGGTGACGTTCTGATACTGCTTCCAGATATCCTTCTAGATATAGTTTCAGATATGACCCAGATATGGCGACGTTCTGATACTGCTTCCAGATATCCTTCTAGATATAGTTTCAGATATGACCCAGAGATGATGACGTTCTGATACTGCTTCCAGATATCCTTCTAGATATAGTTTCAGATATGACCCAGATATGGTGGCGTTCTGATACTGCTTCCAGATTTCCTTCCAGATATAGTTTCAGATGTAAACCAGAGATGGTGACGTTCTGATACTGCTTCCATATTTCCCTCCAGATATAGTTTCAGATGTAAACCAGAGATGGTGACGTTCTGATGCTGCTTCCAGATTTCCTTCCAGATATAGTCCAGATATGAACCAGATATGGCGACGTTCTGACACTTGTTCCAGTTAAAGACATTTCAAGACCTAGACCGGTTCAGTTAATCGACCCTAAGATTCTCTTTTGTTATCCCGTCCAAGGCCTTCTCTAGTCCAGCTAAATCGACTCCCAACAGATTTTTCTGATGAAGACTCAGTAGAAGTTATTTAGGTTCCTTTGGTTCCCTCTCCGACGGTGAGTGAGGTGATAATCTCCTATGGTCCCCTCTCCGACGGTGAGTGAGGTGGTAATTCCTTTTCAGATGGTCCCCTCTCCAACGGCGAGCGAGGTGGTAATTCCTTTTCAGATGTTTCCCTCTCCGACAGTGCGTGAGGTGGTAATTCCTTTTCAGATGTTTCCCTCTCCGACGGTGAGTGAGGTGATAGTCTCCTATGGTTCCCTCTCCGACGGTGAGTGAGGTGATAATTATTTTCCAGATAGTTCCCTCTCCGACGGTGAGCGAGGTGACAATTCCTTTCAGATTATAATTTCCTATAGTTTCCTCTCCGACGGTGAGTGAGGTGATTCCCGTTCAGATTATAATGACCTATGGTTCTCTTCCCGATCCTACGAAGATGGTATTTCCCACCAAGATTTTCTCAACGAGCGTTGTTGAAGTTAAAATCACCCAAGGTTCTCTTACCGTTCACGCTAAGGTAGTAACCATCCCTGGCTCATTCATCATCTTTTGAAGCTCCAGACCCAGCTCCTGTAACCAGTCAGGACATATCTATGCCAAGCATCTGAAATTAGCTCCTGCAACGTGTCAGGTACTCAGTTTTCTTTTGCAGGTATGCGGGCTCTCGCTAAGGAATCTCTTACGCGATCAACATCCAGATGGCATCTATAAGCCCATCACCCCCATCAATCTCCAAATGGCATCTATAAGCCCATTTCCACTATGTGAGTGCAAATTTCTGGGCACTCTAGTGTTCAATCATCTTCTACCCTCGGATTACGAAAGGCACGTCAGCCAGTCTGCATCCTCAGGTCTAAGAAGATTGAACAGGGGCAACTGTTGTACCCCAAAATTTGCCCTCCCATATTCTTCAAGAAATTGCCAAATCAAGTTGCAAAATTCCCCAAGGGTTGCACAGTGCAAAGGCCTCCTATACAGTCAAAACTAGGGTTTGTGTTCTGGTCAAGAAAATGAAGTTTCCAAAGGCCCAATCAAGTCTCATATGCCTACAAATATGGTCAAATATCCTCATATCAAGTTTCAAGGCATTCAGCTCAAAATTGCACAGTCAAAACCCTAAATTGCACTACAGTCAACTGTAGGGGCAAAATGGTCATTTGGCAGTCAAAAGTTCAATTTTTTGGTCAACATATCATTTTGAAGCCACAAACATCATTTGATCAATGCTTGATCATGATTCTCAAAATTTGGCTCAGAAATCATCAAAGATACAAACGTTTCCTTATTTGGACAGTTGAAAAAGTCAACTGAAATTGACCAGGGCATAACTTTCACATGGATTATCAGAAAAATTCCATCCAAAGCTCATTTTGAAGAGAAAGACATTTCCTACAACTCATCTTCATACTTCAAGTCCAAGAAATGCTCTCACAAAAAGTTATCAATTTCAACATTATAGGTCATTTTCAAAAGTCAACAAAAAGGGACTTTAAGTCAAAGGCCATAACTTGAGATTGGTAAATCAAAATGACACGGGACCAAAGGCATTGGTTAGAGGACTCAAAGACCTTTCCAAAATGTCCAAGAACATGAGAAAAGCTTAAAAATTGAGCAAGTTGTGCCTTGTGGAAGTTGGGAAATTTTTGGGTATTTTGAAAAGTCAACATTACTTCAAATGACCTAAAATTGCTAATGGGCCCATTTTTCTTCCATGATTCATCATTCCAAACATGTGCACGACCACTTGGCCCAAAGGGAAGTATTTTCTCATTTTTTATTTATTTATTTGAATTTTTATTTATATTAATTCATTTAAATCATTTAAATATATGAAAAATATTTAACTTAACATAACCAATCTTTTTATACATGTTTTAGCCTCTATAATTCGTGCATATGCAAATAAGGAAAGAATTGGAGTAATTGGATATGATTTGAACAAAGAACACATGGAAAAGATATGAAAAAGATCTTAAGAAATCAAATTTCCAAAATCAATAAAGGCAATGGATTTGATTGAGTTTTGTTGACCTAATGCACTCACTACATATGCTAGAACACAACCCTAATCAAAGAGGAGACTGAGCTGCGCAGAAGAACTAAGAACAAACTTGGAAAATTGTCAAAAAAAGTCAAAACTGAAATCATCTTTACAAGGCGATTCAAGGCATAAAAACCATTCCATTAGCTTCCTTGAAGGTTCCTGAACGTGTTCTAATCCATATCATTCCTCAAAGCTTAAAGAACTGGTATATTGAACCGGAACTGCATCAAGGAAAATTCACAATCGTGCATCATGATTCACGTATCCTTTGCATTTTTTATTCATTGATTCATGTTCATTATGATATTCTGATGCTAACCAACATATTCAATTGCGTTTTTATGCTGTGTATACGATTCCACCATGTTTGAATTTTAGGGTTTTGCAAGCTTCAGATTAGGGCTTTTGAAACGAGGAAAAATTGAGACTCCAAACCACCACCATTCAAACCAGCAAGCTTGGACGAAGAAGAATCCACACTCGCGATTAATTTATGAATACTACAAGGCTAATCGCTATTTCTTGATATGTTACCTTATGCAACGCGTGAAAACCGTTGCCTATGTTTCTTTTATTTCAGAAAAAAAACAAAGACGCGAGGAAGACGACTACGTGGGAGGCGTTGGTTGGTCCGTTTAAATTTAGCGCGCGTTGGGGGCCACTGACGCTCTTTTCTTTTATAATATTCATTAACTATTATATAATAAACGCATATGTAGTGGCTCAGTGGCGCACGTGGTGACTTGCAATGTGAATGACCTGGGTTCGACCCCAGGTCTTCACCCTTTCCATTTATTTTTTTTCAATTAACAATCATATGCAGGTTGATGGCGTTGTTCCATGGTATACCTCCAGATCCAAGCGTACACGCGTCCAAGAGATTCAAATCAAAGGCGCAGGATTGAAGAACACAATAAACGAGAGTCAACGTTGCTACACGCTAGTGGGAAAGTCAAACGGACCTGAAGCTTGTTGGGCCAGAATTCTTGGATCTATACCTCCATATTGGGGCCTGAACCCCCCTGGTTTGCAAATTCTATATATTTTCTTTATATTTTATTTTCAATTATTGTTTTATTTGCTTTATTGTTTTGATTTAATTAATTATTTTTACAAAATACAAAAAATGCCTAAAAATCAGAAAAGATAAAAAATATAATAAATAATTTTTATTTCTAATATTTTCATAAATAAATGCATGTAAATAAATTTAGTTTAAATTAGGGTTTGCAATATTAATTCTTTTCATAAAAAATCTAAAAAATGTAGAAATAGGTTTAATTAATGTTTTATTCCTTTTTAATTTTTCTTTTTTCACAATAATAATATTTATTTTATTTATTTTTTATAATTAAATTTGCATGAAAATAATTTAGGGTTAATTTAGGTTAAAAACTTCAATATCTTTCTTAATAACTTAAAAATAATTAGAATTAGGTTTAGTATTTTATTTTAATTAATTTTTTCTATTAAATCTTAAAAAACATAGAAATACCAAAAACAAAAACAAATTCTTGCTTTCTTTTAATTTTAATTCCTCATTAATTTTTAATTTTTTGCAAAAGGGTCCAACGCCCATGTTCTTAATTCTCATTAATTCGCGTATGTATTTTATTGCTTAAATAATTATGTATCTCTCCCGAAGCCTTGTAATTACTTCTCGCACTTTTAATTCTTTACTTTTCTGTCAAATCGGGTCCTGGTTAATTTTGGCGATGTGGACCCGCGCCATTTGTAATAGCTTTAGATTTACTTTTCCTCGCAACTTTTAACTGTTAAACAAAGCATGCAAGAATGAATGGCCATAATAAAAACAAGCGTAGAACACCAATGAACATGACAAGATAAATGCAAACGAATATGACACACAAATCACACACCACCCCTAGGGTACGCCTCACTGTTGCCTTGCCTCGAAAGGTGATCGTCGAGTAGAGGATGTCTTAGTAAGTCCTCATGATCCGGGAACCTGGCATGAGGGTAGCTTCTAAGGTGTCTTCCCATTGCTCCGGTGATCACCATGTCCCGAACCTCGAATTGACCCGAACACCTCCAACGGTGGTGCTACCTACCTCTCAATGGTGGAATGGCACTACTTTAAAGGACATTTACACAGACGAATTCCTTAGGGTAGGTAGACGACTCTTAATACTTGCTCTAATTTCAAAGACAAATCAAAAATACTTTTCACACCAACACATTTTCAAAAAAGCTTTCGAAAGCAATTTTTCAAACACTCTTGAGGACTGATACAAGAGTCGAACTGAAATTTTCAAAGAAACTTTTTAAAACCCACAGTTGAAAAGCAAACAAAACATTTTGAAAACACAGGTGAGCAAGTATCTAAGAGCCCATGGATAACCATGGATAGAAAGGGTGCTAACACCTTCCCTTTCTATAATCTACCTCCCGAACCGAGAGCAATCTCTATAAGGAATTTTTCTGTGCTTTTGTCCTTTCCATTTGGAGAAAATAAAAGACGGTGGCGACTCTTGCTTCCACGACATTTCGCGAACCAGCGTTAAACAGTCAGTTCCAGATCCACCGATCACAGAACTGGCGACTCTGCTGGGGAATTAAACTTAAAGTGGGGTGTACCTTAGGGTTAGTTCATAATTGTGTTTTCAATTGTTTTCCTTGTGTGCTTTAAATTGTGGGTTGCTTGGGAGTTCTATAGATCCTAACCCGGATCTGGGGGATACCTTCTTAGAAAGTAGCAACAAGGCTGTGAGGGAACTGTGCGGGGTATACCGATATGGTTGAAACAGTCTGCTACGTTGATGTGGCACTTTGGTGTGTACCGGTAACCCTTGAGTTCAGTCAAGGAGAGTACGGGGCCTCCGCGTGGTGTCGTGAAGCATCAACTGACCTTAGGAACCTTAATTGAACTATCTTGGCCTCTTTAGGGTAGTGAGATAACTGACTTTGGTGCAGTCCGAGGTTGGTTGATACTCGATACTACACTCAATTGAGGGTTGCTTTCCTGGAATATTTCGGTCGCCAGTTCAGTGGCTAAATCGAAACGATGAACAATGAAAGCAATCCAGTGATATTGAGACCCTTAGAACCCGGTTACTTCTAATAGGACAGGTTGAGCCCACCAACTTCAAGAGGGTAATACCCAGACCCCATGCTGGCCTAAACCCTAAGGGCTTCTCTTGTGTGACTGGTGTGCCTTCGTACTTGACTACTTGCATTCTTGTTATCTGACACATAAGCTACTTGCAGGTTTTGTTTATAGTCCTTAATTGGGACTCATAACAAAGTATACTGAGTTTCTTGCAGGTTTTGTTTATAGTCCTTAATTGGGACTCATAACAAAGTATACCGAGTTTCTTGCAGGTTTTGTTTATAGTCCTTAATTGGGACCCATAACAAAGTATACTGAGTTTCTTGCAGGTTTTGTTTATAGTTCTTAACTGAGACTCATAACAGGGCTGCTCACATTACCCCATGCATATCATGGCATCATACCATTGCATACATTCTAACCCATTTCAAGGATCTCAAGGGCTTGTGATGCAGGTCATGATGAACCAACCGTCCAGCAAGGGGCAAAGGGGATTTATTTTCCTCTAGATAAGGTTGTCAGGGGCTATGACCCACTGGATATGGTGAGCCTTTGACCCTTGAAGAAAGACGCTCAATAACATGAAGTTCCTTCAATCAAGTTACCGGTTCTCAACTCTAACAAGTTTCTCTGTTTACCCCGCGAGATCCTTGAAATCATTGCATGCATATCATACATATCATTGCATAACAGGTACCCTTTCTCTGCAGGTTACTTACCTTCTTCGCTGTTTATTTCAGCCGTCTCGTCATGAATCCTGAATCCTCAACCGAGCACACTATCAAGGCCCTCCAGGCTCAGAACGCCCAGTTCCAAGGGCTGATCATGAATTTGACCCAGGGGCAACAAGATCTGAAGGCTCTGCTCTTGAAGAAGGAAAAGAAGAAGAAGAGGACTGTTTTGTTCAGCCCTAGACGCAGATCTAGGAATACACTGCAGGAGGAAACTGAGAGGACAACCCCATCTGTGAGGGAAAGCAGTCACCATGAGAGAGAGGTGCCTAGTCCAGTGGTCTCCGACAACGAGACATATTTCAACGACGAACAATACCCTCCTGCCGAAGACAAGTACAAACAGTTAGAGGATAGGCTGAATGCTATGGAAATCCAACAGGTACCTGGGCTGGATTTTGGAGATCTGGGTTTGTCAACTGGTGTGATTATTCCTCGGAAGTTCAAAGCACCATCCTTTACCAAGTATGATGGGGCGTCTTGTCCCAAGTTACATCTCAGGTCCTATGTTCGGAAGATTCAACCATATACGGTGGACAAGAATTTGTGGATCCACTTCTTCCAGGAGAGTCTTTCAGGGACTCATCTCGAATGGTTCTATCAGCTAGATGGGACCAAGGTTCGTAACTGGGAGGAGTTGGCTACTGCTTTCTACAAGCAGTATCAATATAATGCCGACCTTGCTCCTACGCGTACCCAACTCCAGGGTATGTCGTTAGGATCAAGTGAAGGTTTTAAAGAATATGCGCAGAAATGGAGGGATCTTGCTGGAAGGGTACAACCACCTCTGACTGATCGGGAACTTGTCGATATGTTCTTGGGGACCCTGTCCGGTCCGTTCTACAACCACCTAATTGGGAATTCGTCTGCTGGATTCACAGATCTTATCTTGACTGGAGAGCGAATAGAAGCTGGCATCCGGTCTGGGAAAATTCAAGAGGCTGCACCCTCTGATAAAAAGCCTCATCATGGAAAGAAAGAATCCAATGCTGTGCACGGTAAAAAGAGCCGTCATGAGGTAGGGGCAATCCAGATCTCCAATCCTGGACCTGCTCAACAAGGACAGGGGCAGCAGCGCAAGGAGAAACGACAGTACACCAAAATCAACATGTCCCTGGATCAAGCACTGCAACAAATGTTGAAGGCAGGGTTGATCACCTTAAGGGCTCCTCTTCGGAATCCGAACACTTCTGCTCCCAACTATCACCCCAATGATAGGTGCGCATATCATTCTGATAGCCCGGGGCATACTACGGACAACTGCTGGCCTCTCAAGAACAAGATTCAAGACATGATCGACGCCGGGGAGATTCAGTTTGAAGTGCCTGAGACTCCGAACATAATCACTGCTCCGTTGCCCAATCATTGAAGCCTTTTGTTTATTTGAATTTTTTAGTTGTATTTTTCTTTGCTTATACAAACAATTAATGTCATAGCAAACTCTTTTATTCTATCAATGCATCGCATACGTCTGTTTTGGGAATTAATACAATTGTTTTCATTATGTTCAAATTTCTTTTCATATTTTTTCTGATGTCAACTCTGGATCTAAAATTCTAGGCCTCTTGAGGGAGGATGACGAAAACGATACCGCGATCTTGGCAGTAGGCTTTTGAACAGACCCCGCTGATGAGGTACAGGCATTGTTTCAATCCCTAAACACTAGAGTTATAAGGATGATAATCCCTCGTCAACCCCTCTGAGCCAAAGAAGTAGGAGTTTTTCTTTTCGAAATTTAAAACCCTTTATCATAACCTGGGGCAGGGTAGTTCTCTCAGTTGATCCAAGTGCATAACAAATGGCACCAAAGGAGTCCTTACAAAACAAAAGACAGTGATGGTTCTGAATAAATCACAAGGACAGGCAGTCATTATCTCAAAAAATGAAAAACCCATTAAGTCAAAACCCATGAAGGAGACTTACAAAACTGGGGCATCCCGCTGACTGTAATTCCAAAAAGGAAACAGTTCAGGCAAAAAAAGAAAGGGATAACAAAAATCAAGAAAGAGGTCTCACAAACCCTCAACCAAAGCAAAAAATGACTGCCTATTCAAAAGAAATCATCAACATCTGAACCATTATTGGAACATCAAAGCAAAGACTCAAGCAAGGTCTAACGCACGATCAACTGAGTTTAGGTTTGGAGAACATCACGAAGAGCGGGTGGGTACAAATAATTTGAGCCTTTATCCTTTGTTTCTTAAACCGTGAACCAGGCCACGTTATAACCCTCAAAAGTCCTAGCTGAAGCATGGGTTAGCTCGAAAGCATACTGTCACGAAAGGTATCCTGACTCCTTAAGGCCTACGGTAAATACGGAGTTGACATCACGTTTTACAAACATTCACTTGTTTTATGAAAAAGGAATGCATTTTCAAAATCTTCGAGACAGACATAAGCTTTACATTTTTAACATAACTTTGTTTGCATATGACTTTTTGTTTGAACAACATAGAAATTCGCATGACGAAAGTCTAATGGACAAAAGCATTTCCAATCAAGGGGCATAGCATGATCAGTGTCCATCATCTAGGGGCAGTCCAGTCAAGATTCAGGGAATCTCTCAAGGCCAAATCGCCTGGTGCAAACCTCCTCCTGAGTCACTTGGGGCATTCCGACAATGAATCTTGCCTAATCAAACATCTTCTGGTGGCATGACAAAACACTTCTAACAGGGGCAACTCCTTGTGTTCTGAGGGCATGGACATAGTCAAAAAATACTACGCACAATCAAAGACCCGCTAGGTTGACATACCTAGGCAAAAATAAGGGCTTCCCGGCGAACCAAAAAGGTTCGGGAAAAATGAGGGATGAAATGAAAAATCTGTACACCCGACAAGTCGAAAACCTGAAAAGGCGGCTTGGGCAAAAATGGGTATCCCGGTGGACTGAAAACCCAAAAGGGCGGTCCAGGCAAAAGTTAGGGATCAAAGCGTACGACTATGTCCTGTCATCTTGTCACCTGCCTACCTGAAGAAGGTTTGACCCTCAACAACTATCAGCACCCCACAAGTGTCTCCCCCATAGAAACAGGGGCAATAAAGAGTGGTCTAAGCAATCTGATTGTTCTATCCTCCAAGGTATCAGGGTAGGTTCCGTTGAAGAACATAACCAATACAGTTCAATACTTCCCCAGGAGAGTCCAATCCAGCTTCCCCAGGAAAGTTGGAATCCATCTCCCAAAGCAGTAAGCTTATCCCCAGTTGATTTTGGAAGCTTATCCTCGCAGAGCACGAATGCGTCTCCCGGCTTTATTCAAAGAGTTATTTCCCTAACAGGATATAACTGGGTTATCCTCAGCCAAAAGCCACGGAAAGATCGTCGTCGACACAGTCTTCTTACCCCAGCAAGGATATCCTCAGCAAGTTACTATCAACAATCAACAGAGTGTCTCTCTCCCCACAGAGTATTGCTTCCCTAGCAAGATTGTAGAGTACTTTTCTCCCCGCAGAGTAATCCATTCGCCAAGCTTATTCCCCGACGGAGTTATCTTCTCCTACCGGTATTCTTGCAACTATCATCCCCAACGGAGGCAAAAATCTATTCTTCAACCGCAGCCCAGGAGTGACTTCCCGGCACTCGCCAAGGATTTATTTTCCTAAGACGAAAACATATGTTCATAAACATCACATCTTCATACATTATAGCATGCATATGCATCATACTACACGAATCTCATTAATTTTGAAGACATACAGTTCATGCATCATGATTTTGCATACAATTATGTTTTTCCTTTTCAGGAAAAAGATCAATACCAAAATGATTACTATCAACTATCGCAATTCTTTCTAGATATAGTTTCAGATGTAAACCAGATATGGTGACGTTCTGATACTGCTTCCAGATTTCCTTCCAGATATAGTTTCAGATGTAAACCAGATATGGTGACGTTCTGATACTACTTCCAGATATCCTTCTAGATATAGTTTCAGATATGACCCAGAGATGGTGACGTTCTGATACTGCTTCCAGATTTCCTTCTAGATATAGTTTCAGATATGACCCAGATATGGTGACGTTCTGATACTGCTTCCAGATATCCTTCTAGATATAGTTTCAGATATGACCCAGATATGGCGACGTTCTGATACTGCTTCCAGATATCCTTCTAGATATAGTTTCAGATATGACCCAGAGATGGTGACGTTCTGATACTGCTTCCAGATATCCTTCTAAATATAGTTTCAGATATGACCCAGATATGGTGACGTTCTGATACTGCTTCCAGATATCCTTCTAGATATAGTTTCAGATATGACCCAGATATGGCGACGTTCTGATACTGCTTCCAGATATCCTTCTAGATATAGTTTCAGATATGACCCAGAGATGATGACGTTCTGATACTGCTTCCAGATATCCTTCTAGATATAGTTTCAGATATGACCCAGATATGGTGGCGTTCTGATACTGCTTCCAGATTTCCTTCCAGATATAGTTTCAGATGTAAACCAGAGATGGTGACGTTCTGATACTGCTTCCATATTTCCCTCCAGATATAGTTTCAGATGTAAACCAGAGATGGTGACGTTCTGATGCTGCTTCCAGATTTCCTTCCAGATATAGTCCAGATATGAACCAGATATGGCGACGTTCTGACACTTGTTCCAGTTAAAGACATTTCAAGACCTAGACCGGTTCAGTTAATCGACCCTAAGATTCTCTGTTGTTATCCCGTCCAAGGCCTTCTCTAGTCCAGCTAAATCGACTCCCAACAGATTTTTCTGATGAAGACTCAGTAGAAGTTATTTAGGTTCCTTTGGTTCCCTCTCCGACGGTGAGTGAGGTGATAATCTCCTATGGTCCCCTCTCCGACGGTGAGTGAGGTGGTAATTCCTTTTCAGATGGTCCCCTCTCCAACGGCGAGCGAGGTGGTAATTCCTTTTCAGATGTTTCCCTCTCCGACAGTGCGTGAGGTGGTAATTCCTTTTCAGATGTTTCCCTCTCCGACGGTGAGTGAGGTGATAGTCTCCTATGGTTCCCTCTCCGACGATGAGTGAGGTGATAATTCTTTTCCAGATAGTTCCCTCTCCGACGGTGAGCGAGGTGACAATTCCTTTCAGATTATAATTTCCTATAGTTCCCTCTCCGACGGTGAGTGAGGTGATTCCCGTTCAGATTATAATGACCTATGGTTCTCTTCCCGATCCTGCGAAGATGGTATTTCCCACCAAGATTTTCTCAACGAGCGTTGTTGAAGTTAAAATCACCCAAGGTTCTCTTACCGTTCACGCTAAGGTAGTAACCATCCCTGGCTCATTCATCATCTTTTGAAGCTCCAGACCCAGCTCCTATAACCAGTCAGGACATATCTATGCCAAGCATCTGAAATTAGCTCCTGCAACGTGTCAGGTACTCAGTTTTCTTTTGCAGGTATGCGGGCTCTCGCTAAGGAATCTCTTACGCGATCAACATCCAGATGGCATCTATAAGCCCATCACCCCCATCAATCTCCAAATGGCATCTATAAGCCCATTTCCACTATGTGAGTGCAAATTTCTGGGCACTCTAGTGTTCAATCATCTTCTACCCTCGGATTACGAAAGGCACGTCAGCCAGTCTGCATCCTCAGGTCTAAGAAGATTGAACAGGGGCAACTGTTGTACCCCAAAATTTGCCCTCCCATATTCTTCAAGAAATTGCCAAATCAAGTTGCAAAATTCCCCAAGGGTTGCACAGTGCAAAGGCCTCCTATACAGTCAAAACTAGGGTTTGTGTTCTGGTCAAGAAAATGAAGTTTCCAAAGGCCCAATCAAGTCTCATATGCCTACAAATATGGTCAAATATCCTCATATCAAGTTTCAAGGCATTCAGCTCAAAATTGCACAGTCAAAACCCTAAATTGCACTACAGTCAACTGTAGGGGCAAAATGGTCATTTGGCAGTCAAAAGTTCAATTTTTTGGTCAACATATCATTTTGAAGCCACAAACATCATTTGATCAATGCTTGATCATGATTCTCAAAATTTGGCTCAGAAATCATCAAAGATACAAAAGTTTCCTTATTTGGACAGTTGAAAAAGTCAACTGAAATTGACCAGGGCATAACTTTCACATGGATTATCAGAAAAATTCCATCCAAAGCTCATTTTGAAGAGAAAGACATTTCCTACAACTCATCTTCATACTTCAAGTCCAAGAAATGCTCTCACAAAAAGTTATCAATTTCAACATTATAGGTCATTTTCAAAAGTCAACAAAAAGGGACTTTAAGTCAAAGGCCATAACTTGAGATTGGTAAATCAAAATGACACGGGACCAAAGGCATTGGTTAGAGGACTCAAAGACCTTTCCAAAATGTCCAAGAACATGAGAAAAGCTTAAAAATTGAGCAAGTTGTGCCTTGTGGAAGTTGGGAAATGTTTGGGTATTTTGAAAAGTCAACATTACTTCAAATGACCTAAAATTGCTAATGGGCCCATTTTTCTTCCATGATTCATCATTCCAAACATGTGCACGACCACTTGGCCCAAAGGGAAGTATTTTCTCATTTTTTATTTATTTATTTGAATTTTTATTTATATTAATTCATTTAAATCATTTAAATATATGAAAAATATTTAACTTAACATAACCAATCTTTTTATACATGTTTTAGCCTCTATAATTCGTGCATATGCAAATAAGGAAAGAATTGGAGTAATTGGATATGATTTGAACAAAGAACACATGGAAAAGATATGAAAAAGATCTTAAGAAATCAAATTTCCAAAATCAATAAAGGCAATGGATTTGATTGAGTTTTGTTGACCTAATGCACTCACTACATATGCTAGAACACAACCCTAATCAAAGAGGAGACTGAGCTGCGCAGAAGAACTAAGAACAAACTTGGAAAATTGTCAAAAAAAGTCAAAACTGAAATCATCTTTACAAGGCGATTCAAGGCATAAAAACCATTCCATTAGCTTCCTTGAAGGTTCCTGAACGTGTTCTAATCCATATCATTCCTCAAAGCTTAAAGAACTGGTATATTGAACCGGAACTGCATCAAGGAAAATTCACAATCGTGCATCATGATTCACGCATCCTTTGCATTTTTTATTCATTGATTCATGTTCATTATGATATTCTGATGCTAACCAACATATTCAATTGCGTTTTTATGCTGTGTATACGATTCCACCATGTTTGAATTTTAGGGTTTTGCAAGCTTCAGATTAGGGCTTTTGAAACGAGGAAAAATTGAGACTCCAAACCACCACCATTCAAACCAGCAAGCTTGGACGAAGAAGAATCCACACTCGCGATTAATTTATGAATACTACAAGGCTAATCGCTATTTCTTGATATGTTACCTTATGCAACGCGTGAAAACCGTTGCCTATGTTTCTTTTATTTCAGAAAAAAAACAAAGACGCGAGGAAGACGACTACGTGGGAGGCGTTGGTTGGTCCGTTTAAATTTAGCGCGCGTTGGGGGCCACTGACGCTCTTTTCTTTTATAATATTCATTAACTATTATATAATAAACGCATATGTAGTGGCTCAGTGGCGCACGTGGTGACTTGCAATGTGAATGACCTGGGTTCGACCCCAGGTCTTCACCCTTTCCATTTATTTTTTTTCAATTAACAATCATATGCAGGTTGATGGCGTTGTTCCATGGTATACCTCCAGATCCAAGCGTACACGCGTCCAAGAGATTCAAATCAAAGGCGCAGGATTGAAGAACACAATAAACGAGAGTCAACGTTGCTACACGCTAGTGGGAAAGTCAAACGGACCTGAAGCTTGTTGGGCCAGAATTCTTGGATCTATACCTCCATATTGGGGCCTGAACCCCCCTGGTTTGCAAATTCTATATATTTTCTTTATATTTTATTTTCAATTATTGTTTTATTTGCTTTATTGTTTTGATTTAATTAATTATTTTTACAAAATACAAAAAATGCCTAAAAATCAGAAAAGATAAAAAATATAATAAATAATTTTTATTTCTAATATTTTCATAAATAAATGCATGTAAATAAATTTAGTTTAAATTAGGGTTTGCAATATTAATTCTTTTCATAAAAAATCTAAAAAATGTAGAAATAGGTTTAATTAATGTTTTATTCCTTTTTAATTTTTCTTTTTTCACAATAATAATATTTATTTTATTTATTTTTTATAATTAAATTTGCATGAAAATAATTTAGGGTTAATTTAGGTTAAAAACTTCAATATCTTTCTTAATAACTTAAAAATAATTAGAATTAGGTTTAGTATTTTATTTTAATTAATTTTTTCTATTAAATCTTAAAAAACATAGAAATACCAAAAACAAAAACAAATTCTTGCTTTCTTTTAATTTTAATTCCTCATTAATTTTTAATTTTTTGCAAAAGGGTCCAACGCCCATGTTCTTAATTCTCATTAATTCGCGTATGTATTTTATTGCTTAAATAATTATGTATCTCTCCCGAAGCCTTGTAATTACTTCTCGCACTTTTAATTCTTTACTTTTCTGTCAAATCGGGTCCTGGTTAATTTTGGCGATGTGGACCCGCGCCATTTGTAATAGCTTTAGATTTACTTTTCCTCGTAACTTTTAACTGTTAAACAAAGCATGCAAGAATGAATGGCCATAATAAAAACAAGCGTAGAACACCAATGAACATGACAAGATAAATGCAAACGAATATGACACACAAATCACACACCACCCCTAGGGTACGCCTCACTGTTGCCTTGCCTCGAAAGGTGATCGTCGAGTAGAGGATGTCTTAGTAAGTCCTCATGATCCGGGAACCTGGCATGAGGGTAGCTTCTAAGGTGTCTTCCCATTGCTCCGGTGATCACCATGTCCCGAACCTCGAATTGACCCGAACACCTCCAACGGTGGTGCTACCTACCTCTCAATGGTGGAATGGCACTACTTTAAAGGACATTTGCACAGACGAATTCCTTAGGGTAGGTAGACGACTCTTAATACTTGCTCTAATTTCAAAGACAAATCAAAAATACTTTTCACACCAACACATTTTCAAAAAAGCTTTCGAAAGCAATTTTTCAAACACTCTTGAGGACTGATACAAGAGTCGAACTGAAATTTTCAAAGAAACTTTTTAAAACCCACAGTTGAAAAGCAAACAAAACATTTTGAAAACACAGGTGAGCAAGTATCTAAGAGCCCATGGATAACCATGGATAGAAAGGGTGCTAACACCTTCCCTTTCTATAATCTACCTCCCGAACCGAGAGCAATCTCTATAAGGAATTTTTCTGTGCTTTTGTCCTTTCCATTTGGAGAAAATAAAAGACGGTGGCGACTCTTGCTTCCACGACATTTCGCGAACCAGCGTTAAACAATCAGTTCCAGATCCACCGATCACAGTCCTCTAAGACTGTCAAAATGTCTCAAACACCATCATCATCCAATACGACTATTTCAACCTCTTCCTCTGATCAAGATTCTAGGACAATCTCTTCTTGTCTGGACTCTGAAGTCCTGGAGATCTCTTCTCGTAGAAAAGTGGGAACTAACCCCACCAAGGTCAAAGAGTTGAGAACAAGACATGCAGGAAAGTCCCAAGCTTCTGCCTCTGGTAATCCATCTCATCCTTCTTCTTCAGTTCCCCCTGAAATTGCAAATAGGGAAGGGTCAGCCTATGTTAGTCAAGCAATAGCTAAAATTGTTTCAAGAATTCTGAACGAGAACCACTCAGTTCCTGGCATTTCTGTTCCTTTGAATCAAGAAAGTTCAAATGCTGAAACAAATCCAGATGTCTCTAAGGATGTTGAGACATCAGACAAAGAGAAGAATGCTGACATTGCTCACAAGAAAAGGAAGAAGCCCGAATCCTGAGTCTGACGATAGTGCTTAATGGTTGGTGGAGTTGCTGTTTGATGGAGTTGGTGCTGGTACCTGGTGGAGTTTGGAAGTGTGTTCAGTTTTTTTTTGCTGCTGCTCTTATTACTTTTTTCTGGATAATTGTATAATTTTTATGAACATGTATCTTTGGCCCATTTGTGGCTAAAGAGGGGGAGAATATTTTGGTACTTGCTTAATTAGAAATTCTATTTTTCTGCAGTCAATTCTTTCTGCTGCTATCTATCTCTGATTGCTTAGGGTCTTTAGCCAAAAATCTGCCAAAGGGGGAGTTTGTAGTTGTTTAGGTATTGACTTTCATTTTTGGTAAAACCCAAGTGTATGTGTGAATGTCATGACTGATGTTATAACATTCAAGTTTAGTTTGTACTGATTCATTAGGTACCTTTGCAGAAAAATATTGTCATACAGGTACTGATGTTTATAAGTGTGTATCTGAGCATTTTGCAAAATGATCACATTTTCCTAAATCAGTAGACAGGGTTTTCAGATGTCATAACAGATGTTAAGACATCCTGTTCTGAACTAACAAGTATGCAGGTTGGTTAATTCTGAGTTTTTTCAGGAAAATAACTCAGTCCTTCCAGAACAGAATCCTGCGTTTTCTTTGGGTTAACCTAGCTCCACCCTAACCTGGTTGATAAAGTCCTGTGACCTAGTCTTAAGGTCAAACGGAATTAACCCTAGGTTTTTGTGGAAACCCTAACTGAAGTTGCAGCTGCTATATATTCAACAGAGCTGCTGTTTTGAAAGTAATCCCTTTTTGATCAGAAGATCATTTGTAAACTGTATAGGTTTAATTATTGTACTTCAAGCAATTATCATTGTGATAAGTGACTTTGAATAGGTTTTTAATTGTAAGGGTTGTGTAGCACTCAAAGCTTTGAAGCAAGAGTGTTTGAATGTTTCTTGACTAAAGCTGTGAAGCAGAGTCAAGTTAGTTGTGTGTATCACTCAAAGCTGTGAAGCAAGAGTGGTTGTGTTGCTTGATTAAAAAGCTGTGAAGCTTAATCAAGTGTATGTTTTTGAAGAGTGTCTTCATCAATTCATTAGTCAAATTGTTTTATGTATCACTGCTGTGATTGAGGGGGAGTGAGTAGGAACTCAGGTTTAAGTTGTTCTTAGATTGAAATTGCATTGGGTAGGTCTTAAGTGAAGGAGATAAACTGGTTGGTTTATTCCTGAATTAACATCTCTTATAGTGGATTTCCTCCCTGGCTTGGTAGCCCCCAGAGTAGGTGTTGTTGCACACTGAACTGGGTAAACAATTGACTGTGTTCTTTACTGTTTTTGTATTTACTATCTTATAGAAAGTCAGATACGGTGTCATAAAATTAAACGTGACATTGAGTATCTGCAGCCAGAATTTCAGAAAAGAGCATGCCATTTATTACCTTAACAAAAAGTTTACCGACTGTGAGACTCGCTACTCACTGCTCGAGAAAACTTGCTGCGTTTTGGTATGGGCTGCTCGCCGACTAAGGCAGTATATGTTGACTCATACCACCTTGTTGATTTCCAAAATGGATCCTATCAAGTACATCTTCGAAAAGTCAGCTTTATCTAGAAGAATCGCTAGATGGCAAATGATCCTGACTGAGTATGACATCCAGTACACTACCCAAAAAGCTATAAAAGGGAGTGTGCTAGCTGACCATCTAGCTCATCAAGCTGTCGAAGATTACCAACCCATGAGATTCGACTTCCTAGACGAGGACATCATGACTTTAGACAACATTGAAGGTAACGGACCGTATGACGGACCTGAAAATGGATCCCAATGGACCCTGTACTTTGATGGTGCTTCAAATGCACTTGGAAATGGTATCGATGCGGTACTCATTTCCCCAGAAGGTTACCATACACCTTTCACGACCCGACTTTGCTTCAACTGTACCAACAACATGGCCGAATATGAAGCTTGCATCTTTGGTCTCAAGGCTGCTATAGACCTAGGGATCAAATCTTTGGTTGTATTTGGGGACTCGGCTTTGGTTATCAGTCAAATCAAAGGAGAGTGGGACACCAAACATCCTAATCTTATCCCATACAAAGAACATATCTTGACACTGTTGCCTCATTTCGAGCAAATCACCTTCGAGCATTTCCCGCGAGAAGAGAATCAGCTAGCAGATGCTCTGGCAACAATGTCCTCCATGTTTAAACTCAACTGGGATAACGAGGCTCCCCAAATCACCATCGAGCGAATGGACGAACCTGCACACTGTCACGAGATTAATACCGAAGAAGTAATGGAACAACCATAGTTTCATGAAATCAAAAGGTATCTCCAGACTAGAGAATATCCCGAAGGAGCTTCCATCAATGACAAAAAGTTCTTAAGGAGATTTGCGGCCAAGTTCTTCCTAAGCAATGGCATTCTTTATAAGCGTAGCCATGATTGTGTTTTACTTCGTTGTGTAGACAAAGCTGAAGCAGAGTTGATCATGACCGATATACACCGTGGCACCTTCGGCACCCACTTGAGCGGGCATACGATGGCTAAGAAGATTATAAGGGCATGCTATTACTGGTCGACCATGGAAGCTGATTGCTATCAATATTCCCATACTTGTCATAAATGCCAAATCTACGCCGACAAGGTACACATCCCTCCTGTTCCTATCAACGTTCTGACAACTCCTTGGCCATTCGCAATGTGGGGCATTGACATGATTGGAGAGATCAAGCCCACAACATCCAATGGACATCGCTTCATCCTGGTGGCCATTGATTATTTTGCCAAATGGGTCGAAGCAGCTTCCTTCGCCTCTGTTACAAAGAATGTGGTTGCCCGCTTCATCAAGCAAAAACTCATATGCCAGTACGGTGTCCCTGATAGGATCATCACAGACAACGGTACAAATCTGAATAATACTATGATCACCGCTCTATGCGAACAGTTCAAGATTTATCATCACAATTCATCTCCCTATCAGCCGAAGATGAACGGTGCTGTTGAAGCTGCGAACAAAAACATCAAGAAGATCATTCAGAAAATGACAGTTACCTACAAGGACTGGCATGAGATGTTACCGTTTGCTCTGCATGGATATCGTACCACGGCACGTACTTCAACAGGGGCAACCCCATTTTCTTTAGTATATGGCATGGAAGCTGTCCTGCCCATGGAAGTTCAGATTCCTTCTTTAAGGATTATGAAGGACTCTGGTTTGAATGAAGACGATTGGATTCAGACCCGTCTTGATCAACTCCATTTGATCGACGAGAAGTGACTCACTGCTGTTTTCCATGGTCAGACGTATCAAAAACGAATGATCAAGGCTTTCAACAAGAAAGTCAGACGTCAAGTATATCAAGTCGGAGATTTCGTAATCAAGCGGATTATCTTGCCGCAAAGTGATCCCAGGGGAAAATAGACTCCTACTTATGAAGGACCATTTGTGATCAAAAGCATATTTTCTGGTGGCGCAATGATTCTGACCACCATGGATGGCAACGATTTGCCACACCCTGCGAACGCAGACATAGTCAAAAAATACTACGCATAAAATAACCCGACAAGTCGAAAACCCGAAAGGGCGGCTTGGGCAAAAATGGGCATCCCGGTGAACCGAAAACCCGAAAGGGCGGTTCAGGCAAAAATTAGGGATAAAACAAAAAATATGTACACCCGGCAAGTTGAAAACCCGAAAAGGCGGCTTGGGCAAAAAGGGGTTTCCCGGTGGATTGAAAAACCGAAAGGGCGATTCAGGCAAAAGTTAGGGAATTAAAGCGTATGACTATGTCTCGCCGGATCACTTTAAAGGACAATCTCTTCACCAACCAGCTCCGAGCTTCTGATCAATCCAGTCATCAGCGGATGAAGCAGCGAATGGATAAGTATTCAGAGTTATGAAGGCTATGGCAGAATGGGATCCCATGGAATTATTACACATAGCCATCTTTTGTATAAATTTTTCAATTTTTTACGATAACATCCTCTTACTAGGATGCCTGTCTCCTTTGTACAAAGATACTCGTAAAAAGTTAATAGAAATACTTTTCCAAATACAGAAATCTGCTTTGTCTTCTTTTTCTTTTTACACTTATGTTTTACTTGAGAAACGTCCAAAGTTTTGTTAAATAGGCATATGCATCTGAACATAATCATTCTCTTACAAATCAAGAAAGATGATTGCTGATAGGTTGAAGGTATAGGTAGATATCTTGATGCCCTTTCAGAAGGAATCCCCAGCAGTTCTAAACTCCAAATTCCTCAACAAAGTCAAAATCCAGAGCTTAATTCCCCAAGCAAGGTTAAAGTTTCAGGACCCTCAGCAGAGCGAAAGCTTTCCCAAAGCTGATTTCCCTAGCCAGAGAGCCCTCCAGAACTCAATTCCCCTCAGAGTTAAGTTTCAGTATCCCCAGTGGAGCCTTAAGAATCTGAGAGTCCTATCCCCAGCGGAGCTAAAACTTCCAACTGTCAATCCCCAGCGGAACCAGACTAGTAAACCTTCTCCCCACAGAGATACTTCCCATCAGTTTGAAGATTCTCAGTCTTACTCCTCCAGCATGAGCCTCCCAGTTTCTAGACTCCCCAGTAGAGATCATCAGAATTCTTATTCCCTACAAGTCCCCAAGGAGTTCCAATCCCCATCAGTGGTCCTAAGATCCCTCAACAGCTGAAGATCTTGTTCCCCAAGCAGTCAGCAGTCAACAAGGATTTCTCATCCTCAGCAATCAAAGATTCTTGCAATCCCCTGTAGCAGTCAAGGACTCACTTTCTCTGGCAGCAATCAAGATTCTATTATCTCCGGCTATCCAGGATTCATCTATCCTCAGCAAGACAGCTCATCAGCTTACATGCGCATTCATTACATTCATATCATAAACATTGATATAACATATATTGCATCATACATTTCATGCAACATAACTTTGTGTTTAGCTAACCTTTTGTCCCTTTTAGGATAAGAATAAAAGGCTATCATTAAAAATTATCCAAGATGCAATTCTACACGGACTCATCATCAGGAAACCCTACACCGGTTCCTTCTCAATTTCAAGACTTCTGAAAACAGTTCACGGGTTCTCCAGACACGGATGTCAACCTATCGCTTGTTCAGATTCTTCAACTTCTGAAAACAGTTTACGGATTCTCTAAACACGGATGTTAATCTATTGCTTGTTCAGACTCAACTTTTGAAAACAGTTTACGGACGCTTCCCAACATGGATGCTGCTTTATTGCTTATTCAACTTCAAGACTTCTGAAAACAGTTTACGGGTTCTCCAGACACGAATGTTAACCTATCGCTTGTTCAGATTCTTCAACTTATGAAAACAGTTTACGGATTCTCCAGACACGGATGTAAATCGATCGCTTGTTCAGACTCAACTTTTGAAAACAGTTTACGGACGCTTCCCAACATGGATGCTGCTCTATTGCTTATTCAACTTCAAGACTTCTGAAAACAGTTTACGGGTCCTCCAGACACGGATGTTAACCTATCGCTTGTTCAGATTCTTCAACTTATGAAAACAGTTTACGGATTCTCCAGACACGGATGTAAATCTATCGCTTGTTCAGACTCAACTTTTGAAAACAGTTTACGGACGCTTCCCAACATGGATGCTGCTCTATTGCTTATTCAACTTCAAGACTTCTGAAAACAGTTTACGGGTCCTCCAGACACGGATGTTAACCTATCGCTTGTTCAGATTCTTCAACTTCTGAAAACAGTTTACGGGTTCTCCAGACACGGATGTTAACCTATCGCTTGTTCAGATTCGTCAGACTTCTGAAAATAGTTTACGGATTCTCCAGACATGGATGTTAATCTATCGCTTGTTCAGACTTTAACTTTTGAAAACAGTTTACGGACGCCTCCAAACACGGATGTCAATCCATTGCTTATTCAAGATCCCCAGTGCAGAGATGTTCCAAACATGGATACCTTTCTGATACTCACTCACTCATCAACAACATACAGTTCAACAAGCATTCCAGATGGCATCTTTAAGCCCATCCCCCGACAAGATTCTGTCACCCCTCCGAATGGCATCTTTAAGCCCATCTCCAAATGGCATCTCTAAGCCCATTCCCGCATCCATTGTTTTGACGAGTGCAAATTTAAGGGCACTCTGGTGTCCAATCTCCTTTTACCTTCGAGACGCGAAAGGCAAACCTGCCAATCTAACTCTTTAGGTGCAAGAAGATTGAACAGGGGCAACTGTTGTACCCCAAAATTTTCCCTCTCATTTCATCAACATTTTCTCATCACAAGACTCTTGGAACTCAAGATCAAGTTAGGGTTTGCTCTGCTCAAGACCCCTCCTTGCACTGTTGACCCAAATTAGGGTTTGAGTTTGCACAAGGATGTTTTGACTTAAAATGCCCAAAGTGACTTTCATGCTTCATGTTGGACTCACAAGTTTATCCATACCAAGTTTCAAGCCTTGATTCCAATCTTTGCCCAGTCAATTGGACAGTTGACCTAGAAATCAGCTGTATTGGGGGAAAAGTCAACTGTAGTCAAATTGACAGTCAAACCTCATGATTTTTGACCCACATCAACATTTTGAACTCATATGGACCATTTTATCAAGTTTGGATCACAATTCCACAAGAAATTTGATCAAATCACCAAAAGGGCAAAATGGTCATTTTTAGGGTTTTGGCTGCACAAAGGCAATTTTTTGACTGTTTGACTTAACCAATGGCAAACCAAGCTCACATATGGACTCAAGGACCCAATGGCATTGTCTTGACACATTCAACAAGTTCAAAAGATCCCAAATGCACAGGATTGGCAGATGAATTTTCCAATCAACTGATCAAAATTTGACTGTATACTGAAAAGTCAAACTTTGACTTTTTGGTCAAAATCAAGTGTCAAGATTCATTTTTCATCAAGACATGTCAAATTATGAAACTTGTTCATCAAGAAACCCAAAATTGCAAATTAGGGTTTAAAATGAAGAAATTTCATAACTTAGAAATTTTCTAAGTTATGAAATTTCCTTATTTTTTCCTAACTTTGTCCCATTTTTTCACCAAGATGAAAATGGATTCAAACAAAACTCAAAACATGAAAGTTGTATTCCATTGAAAAATCTACAACCTTTATTCACAAAGTTTTCTCAAAAGGAGCTTGTAGCTCAAGTTATGATTTTTGGAATAAGGGTGCAAAACATTCCTAACTTAGAGAAATTTTGACCTATTCTAGGCAGGATTTGTGTCCAACTTCATGGCCATTTTTCACATGCTTCCACTTGGAGTTTCAATTTGCATTACAAAGATGGATTATAGTACACATTACAAGCTTTCCAAATTGTCCAAGAACTTCTCAAACACCCTTGTGGTTAGGGAGAATAGAATTTGCAAAGATGGGCAAAAATCACTTTTGTTCATAGCCAAATACATGTTCATAACATTGGCATTTTCAAGTCAGCAGGGTTTGTGATGGTTTTCAGGCCTCTAAACCTATTCACACTCAATAATTAAATGCTTAACCTTTGTGTTCAAGTCTTATTTTGTTCATTTAGTCATTACACAAAGAATTAATCCATAAGCAACTTTGCCATTTTTGCAAAGTAGTGCTTTATGTCAAATTCAAAATCCAAGAGGCATGGGCCAGATCTTTGAAGCTAGCATTTGTACACAAATCACTCTGATCAAGAACAAGGGGTACAACATAGTTTAGGGCATTGGACATGCCTGTTTTGAAACTTGCATTTTCTTGCTTCAAGTAGAAGAAACTTGGCAAAACAACTCCAATCTCTCATTCCTGTAAACACCAACCTAAGCAAACTTTGTTCTCATCTTTCACACTCCCTAACTGACCTAAAGCACGACCAAACCACCCTTCATCCCTCCTCATAAAGAAAATCATAGTTTTTCTGCAAAACAGAGTGCCTGCTGCAGATTGACTTCCACCATCCATTCCACTCGTGCATTTTGACCAAAACCAGTTCAAACACATTCTATATTATCCACACAAACTATCCCAAGCATTAAATCTAAGCTGTAACATCCTTAACATCGTTTGCCATTTTTGCTTTCAAGCTGTGCAGGTGGACTTCCATAGCACGATACAGGCAGTTTCAGAGCAAGCCAAGCATAGGAGAAGCATCCTTGGACTTCAGGCAAGCTGTACAAAAGCTCAAAATCCATTGGAAGTTGCCACATTGTTCTGTTCAAGTCAAGCTGAAACAGGTAAAACATGAACTTCTATCTCTCTATCCAGGCATGATTAAGCTTAGGTTTGTGAAGAAAACATGTTCTACTCATAGCCCTGAAGCCATCCATGTATTTACTTTTCATTTATATTATGCGTGCTGTGTGAATTTTGGTCATGAACATTGAAGAAAACTTAGGTCAGAAATTGGGGATGGAGAAATTCTCCCTCGTTTCTGAGAGTTAGGTTAAGATTTTTATATGTATGAATTCGTCTCTTGATGCTCTACAATATTGGTGTTATGAGTTTTCTTTAAAAGTCAAAGAATCAGGAAGTTTGATTGAAGCATAGAGGGCGCACGTTTTTGAGACAAAAGCTGGAGGTTGAAGAAGGGTGACTTGGGCTGGGCCTGAGTTGTTCTTGCTGCTTGCACCCTCACTTTCCATTTACACCCCCTGGCCCATTGTGTGATATTTTGATCATTTTGGATTTTTTCTTTTTGATTCTGACTTATTATTTTTTTGCTCAAATATAAAAAGTATTAAAAATATTTTTCCACCCATTTTTGCATTTATTTGACATTTATTTGTTTTATTTAGCATATACATGTAAATAAATATACTTTCTTTTTATTTAAAACACTAGAAAATAATACAAAAATAAATATTTTTCAATTAATTATTTTTATTTACATTTTGAAAACATTTTTCTAAAATATACCATTTTTGTAAATAATTAATATTTTATTCTTGTACATATTTAGTATATTAAAATATATAATATAAATACTTGTATATTTATTAGAATATTTAGGATAAAAATATAAAAATAATGCATTTTTATTTTTATTAATACATGACACTAAAAATGCCATGATAGACCTAGGGTTTGTATGCAAATCAAAAATAACAAATAGCTTGACCTAATTCAAAGACAAAATGCATGAAAATGGACAACACAATGCACACTTGCACCCTTAGGGTTACTCCACTTGTTGCCTTCAAAAATGGGCCATGTTGCATGTTGAGTGTCTTTGGCCAAACAAAAACAAATCTAATGATCATAGTCCCTCGACGACGCTTTCAAAGTTGCCTAAAAAATGATCAAGTCCCTTAAAGGAAAAATTGCCAAAGACACTTGGCACTATTGCATTCATGGTCTAAACGATGACCCGCGCCCGTCCCGTTAACATCCTAACACAAGATTGTCCACCAAATGCAATGGTGGAACAATACTGTTAAAAGGGTTAAAACATAGGAAAGATCTTTGAGAAATTTAGGGTAGATAGCTCTTGGTTACTTGACCAACTTGCAAAACAAATCCTTGCCATTTTTCAAAACACACTCCACAACACAACTTTCAAAACAACTTTCAAAAACCTTGAAACATCTTTTCAAAAAGACAAACACCTTTTGTAAAACATTCGAGTAAAGAATTGTTACAAGGGTTGCCTAGACAAGGCATCTTTTTCAAAACATTTTCAAAACCACACACACAAAGCACCATTTCAAACAATTGAAAATGCAAGGCAAGTGATCTAAGTAAGTAACTAAGAGCCCATGGATAACCATGGATAGAAAGGGTGCTAATACCTTCCCTTTCTATAATCTACTCCCCGAACCCAAGAAAACATCTCAAAGGTTTTTGCTGTGCTTTTTAACCTTTCCTTAGGATAAAATAAAAAGTTGGTGGCGACTCTTGCTCAACCGAAACATTTGCGAAAACAAACGCAAAACCTAAGTCAGTTCTCCCACCGTATCACATCGACACACATTCGAACCTTACCATCCTTCTTCGGCACAGGAACCACATTGGCCACCCACTGTGGATACGAAGTAACTGCTAGAAAACCGGCGTTAAACTGCTTCATCACTTCAGCCTTGATTTTTTCAGACATCTCTGGGCGCATTCAGCGGACCTTCTGTTTTACTGGAGGGCAGTCTTCCTTAGTAGGCAGGCGGTGAACCATAATATCAGTATCCAACCCAGGCATATCTTCATAAGACCAGGAAAAGATCTCAACATAGTCACGCAACTTCTGAATCAATCATTGCTTAACACTAGATTCCAGATTTGCACCGATCTTGACCTCTTTCTTGTCTATCTCTGTACCCAGATTCACTATTTCCACAGGCTCTTCATGCAGCTGTATGGCCCTCTCTTCTTGAAGTAGCAGTCTAGCAAGTTCACCAGGCACTTCGCAATCATCTTCACCTTCGTCTTCGGCTAAGTTGATCGGACTTTCAAAGTCATAACCGGCAGTAGCAGAGTCGTTATCAGTGGGATCCAGAGTGGATTCAGACCTGTATATGTGAGTGTGTGTAAAATAGCTGTTTTGCAATATATAATAAAAGAAAAACAAGGAGCGCAAAATTTGAAATGCAAGAAACGTCCAATGCTTTTATTAATGATATATGTAGATGACACACATAAAGCCCTCACAAACTAAACCACGGTGCTCCGGGTAAGACACCGGGCCGTAAAGTTTAAAACATTGTCTGTTACAAATACAAAACAAAAGTCTCAATACTGGGTAACAAAAGAAATTGGGATGAAGTCCTTCGCTGTCCAATTGCTTAGTCCACCATCAGCAGTCGGGTATATCCAATTGTCAATATCAAACTCTTCATCATCATCCCCAATAGCATTCACTCCTGCGTCATGTTTGGGCATAGGTGTCGTTATGACATTAGGCTTTTCCGGCGCTTCAAACTAAATTTCCTTAGCATCAATCAGGTCCTGCACCTTATTCTTCAAAACCCAACAGTCATTCGTATCGTGCCCCGACCTATCAAAATGAAAAGCACAGTGGGCGTTCAGATTGTACATGGGTGATGTAGTGTTGGGATTCTTCGGGGCCTCCTTCAAAATCACCAAGTTGGTTTTCAATAACTGTGGCAGAATTTGGGATAAAGTCATGTTGAGCTGAGTGAATTGTCTTTGCGGCCTCTCGGCCCTTGGCTGATTATTGCGTTGAGGAGTAACAACAGGTCTTGAAATAACAACCGCATTAACAGCTTGGTGGCGTTCAATTCTATTATGGCTTTTTGTGCTGTAAACAACACTGGACTCCTTCTTAAAAGGTTTCTTCTTGGTGCTTGACGAAGCACTCTTTTGTATTTTACCGGATTTGATACCAGCCTCAATCCTTTCCCCGGTCATGATCAGCTCTGTAAACCCAGACGATGAACTTCCAATAAGATGGTTGAAATATGGACCAAACAGGGTCCCCAAAAACATATCCACTAGCTCCCTATCAGCCAAGGGAGGTTGAACTCTTCCAGCAAGGTCCCTCCACTTCTGAGCATAATCTTTGAATCCTTCACCCGCACCCATAGACATACCCTGGAGTTGGGTACGTGTGGGAGCGAGGTCGGCATTGTATTGGTACTGCTTGTAGAAAGCAGCAACCAGATCTTCCCAATTACGGATACTAGCTCCTTCTAGCTGGTAAAACCATTCAAGCTGAGTCCCTGAGAGATTGTCTTGAAAGAAGTGGATCCAGAGATTCTTGTCAGCGGTGTATGGCTGAATCTTTCTAACATACGACCGGAGATGCAACTTCGGACAAGAAACTCCGTCATATTTATCAAAAGCTGGTGCTTTGAATTTGTGGGGAATCACCACCCCAGACGACAAACCTAGATCACCAAAATCCAACCCAGGGACTTTCTGAATTTCCATGGCACTTAACCGGTCTTCAAGCTGTTTATACCTATCCTCAAATGGAGGATACTGGTCTTCGTCAAAGTCAGTCTCATGATCAGATACCACAGGGCTAGGCACCATTCTTTCTTCTTATTTTTCTCCCCCTCCAGATGAGTGGGATAGATTGAACTCATCTCGCAGCCTGGTTCCAAACATGTGCCCCATGTTCAAGAGGACCTTCTTCTTCTTCTTCTTATCTTTCAAAATAAGGGTCTTCAGATCTTGCTGACCCTTGGCTAAACTCATGAACAATTCCTGGAACTGGGCGTTTTGAGCCTGTAAAGCTTTGATAGCTTGATCAGTTGATGTTTCGAAAGACATGATGCTGAAATAAACAGCGAAGAAGATAAGAAACCTGTAATGGGTACCTGTGATGAGGTGCATGGAATGAAATGCGTATGATATGATTTCAAAGACTTTGGAGATTCAAATTCGTAAACCAAAAATGAAACACACTTTTATTAGATAAACTTTGAATTCAAATGTTCAAAAGATGCCTTTAAGGCGTTACAAGAAAGAAAAACTGAGAAGTAAATCAAACAAGAAATAAATCAAAAGACAATCAACGCTCCCATGGTTGTTTGCCTTTGGTGCTGACATAGTCGTTGAGGATCCGCTCGTTCTCCAGCTGCCTTGTCAACTTCTGAATCTTCTGCTCTTGCTCGTGATACTTTTCCCTGTAAGTATCCCGCTCTTCTCTTAGCTGCATCCAAGACCTCTTCAATGCCCCGATGTTGGTAGGCATGTATGGGTGTAGGATGGTAGGAGGAACCCCCTCTTCATCAGCAACTTCAACAATTATAGGCAAGACCGCTTCGTAGGGCATTCCCAGCTTTTGGGCACGGATACGAACCCATCGAAGATATGGTTCCATTAGAAGAGAAGTCTTTGCACCCAGCTCGCGTGGATCAGACCTGTGTACCCTATCCCAGGCTCTTATGAATCTGCGGCGTTGCTTGTCACTATCCCCTTGGAAATCAAAGACAATACTCGACATTAGGAACTCATGAGGTCCTTCCCTTCTAGCTCTCCCAAACTGACGTAAGGCTAAACATGGATTATAGGTGATCCCTCCATGGGTTCCTATCAGTGGAACATTGGGGTATTCCCCACAACGATCAATAACGGCCACATCTTCCATACCCTTGATAGTCCAAATGATTTCATTATGAGAGAGAGACATAATCCTGTAGGCCCAGCCCATTCCTTCCTTGTTCTTCAAAACTGATTTGGGGAGGTAAGAAATAAACCACCTCGCCAGCAATGGAGCACAACTCATAAGGGTTCCCCGTTTCTAAGCGGTACGGGCATAAAAAGAGTGTAAAATGTCACCCAAGAGAGTAGGTACCGGATTACGGGAAATGAAGATCTTCACCGCGTTCACGTCAACAAAAGCATCTGAGTTTGGAAATAGAACAAGACCATAAATAAGAAGATCCAGGATTTCCTCGAACGCCTGAAAGTCTAAACTGTCCCATAACTGATTAGCCTTACCAACCAGAAACTTAGTCAAGAAGCCTTTTGTCCCACTTCTAGTCTCCCAATTAGACATTACCTCAGCCTTGGTCAGATGGAGGGCTGAAGAAATCTCTTCCGGCATAAGGACTTTCTCCCAACCTATAAACGGGGTCTGCTCCAGAATGGAGATACCAAGCAGATCAGAGAACTCTTCCAAGGTAGGGACCAACTGGTAGTCCAGAAAAGTAAAGCAATGGTACAATGGATCAAAGAACTGGACTAAGACACTCATCATCTGTTCATCCATCTAGGAGGTGACTAAGCCAAGAAGATGCCCATGTCTTCTGATAAAGGAAGAAGTATCTGGCATCTTTGCAACCAATTCCTTAAGCTGAGTGGGAATCTGGACAAAGTTGATCCGAATAGTGTTTCTACGCATGGGTGCCATGACCTACAAAACAAAACAAAGATGAATCCCCTTTGTCTTTGAAATAGGTTAGTCCAATGCAATATGCATGCAATGTCATGATGCATGATGTTATGATAGAAAACACACCACAAGTATCCACAAATAGCAAACATGTCAAAGGCAAACAAGTCACACAGATAGCCCTTAAATTTCAGGCTGGCAAGGAGCTTAGGTACTACCCTCTTTCAGTTAAGTTGGTTTAAACCTGTCCTAAAATAGTAGCCGGGTTCTAGAGGATCTCAATATCACTGACCACCCTCGATCGGTCATAATTCCAGTTTAGTAACCTTTTCTTGCGGATGAAATCATCGCGAGAGTTTAGTCTCAATGAGTGTAGCATACTTCTACTGTTCTATGGCCAAGTTGGTCAATTAAAGGTGCTAAGGTCAGTTGGTGCTTAATGACCCCTTAGCAGACCCATATTCTCCTCGTTGCGCCACAAGGGATATCGGTACATACTAAAGTGCCACACCAACGTAGCTACTGCTTCAACCGTATCGGTCTATGCTGTAGAATTCCCTCACAGTTTATTGCTACTTACCTAAAGGGTATCCCCCAGATCCGGGTTAGGATCTATAGTAACTCTGATACAAGCCCACAAATATAAAGCATACAAGTCAAGCAATTGAAAACATTATGAACTATTCCTAAGGTACACCCCACTTATAATAGCATCCCCAGCAGAGTCTCCAGTTCTGTGATACAGTGGGAAGAACTGACTATTTTTTGGAATGATGGTTTGTGTTTTGCGTTTGTTTTTGCAAAATGTCACAGTAAGCAAGAGTCGCCACCGACTTTTATTTTATCCAACAAGGAAAGGAAAAAAGCACAGAAAAATTCCTTTTTCGAGATATTTCTCGGGTTTGGGGGGTAGATTATAGAAAGGGAAGGTATTAGCACCCTTTCTATCTGTGGTTATCCACGGGCTCTTAGGTACTTGCTCAATTGTTTTCAAAATTGTTTTCTTTGTGCTTGTGGGTTTGAAAAAAAGTTTTTTGTTTGAAACTTCGATTTAACTCTTGCTTTCGTCCTCAAGAGCGTAATGAAGTGTTTTGAAAACTTTTTTTAAAAAGTGTTAGTGTGAAAAAGTTTTGTTTTTGAAAGAGCAAGTATCTAAGAACTATCTACCTACTCGAAAAAAAGGAATCGTTCTATGCTAATTTCCCTTGGATAATGATATCCTACTATTGATGAGTAAGTAGCATCGTCATTGAAGTTTTAGGGTCAATTCGAATGAGGGACTTACGGTCACTAAAGCAACATTAGGACGCATTAGCGGTAACCCTAATGTCTTATATCATTTGTTTGAGGGAACAATATCCGAGGCAACTATTTCGAGGCAACTATGATCTTTTAGACAAGAGGACGACCTCTAAACGACCTATACTCAATGACCGTGTACAAAGGCAACCAAGTGGGGTGTACCCTAAGAGTGTGCATGTGCGAGTGTGTTGTTTTCAGTTATTTTTATCTTTATACATGTTAAGGGTGATCTAAATTGATTTTAAGATTAACATTCAGTCTTGTCATGCAAACCCTATTATCAAACATCCAACAATTAATATTTTTTGTGGAATTAAAATGCAGAATTTAAATTACAAGGCGTCGGGTATTTACATCGCCAAAGACAAACCCTTTAAAAGTAAATAAAGCGATAAAAATAAATAAAAGTCTGTTGTACCCCAAAATTTGCCCTCTCTCTTTTTTTCACAAGAAATCACAGCTTCAGGCTTTTCCTGATTTTTCAAGATTGGTTTAAGAATCGGTCAAATAGACTTTTCTCATCGGTCAGACAATTAAGGTTTTTCATTGATTTTGAATCAATCAGACAAAATTAGGGTTTCTTTTGATTTGTTTGAATTTGGATCAGGGTTTGATCAGGCGGACACTTCTTTGACAATAAATCAAGAATTAGGGTTTGCGCGTGCATTTTCAGAAGGAATTAATTCTACAGTTTCTTTTCAATTGACATCTGGGATATGGTTTGAGGCTTCTGGTTGGAAATTTGCAGTGCTTGGTTTAATCAGTAAAAGGAAAGGCATATGGACGTTTGTTTGATTAACTGTGCAATGTTTATGGTTAATTAGAACGCCGGGTTTATTATTGGTTAATGCGAAGTTGTAGGACTACAGTGTTTATTAATTATTTATTTTATCTAAGTTAAAATAATTGGAATGCATTTCCAGTCATTTTAATTCAAGAGACTTAAATAAATAAATAAATAAATGCAGAAGAATTAAGAGAGATATCTGACAAAGAAAGATTTTTATTCATTTTTAATTATTTGTTACAAATATTATTTGAACACTGCAAATTTATTTACAGTTGTTTACATTAATATTATTACAATGATTAAAATTAATTTAAAACTATATCCTAAATCTATGGAAATCTTCATCTTCTCCTGCTGCTCCCCATTGCTCAACTGATATTTATCTGCAAAGACAAAAAAAAGGAAGAAATCAGTACAGATAAATAAAAGAGCATTTTCAGACAGTTAATCATAAAGACTCATCATTAAAGATTTTGGCCGGAATCAGTTTATTCGTCCTCTCTGCAAATCGCAAGAAGATGTCTCTTCTTGGTTCACAAAGAGGAAAGCAATTTATTTGCAAGCATATGAATTATTTTGCAAAATGCACAAAGCTGCATACATTCAAAATTGCAAAGTGTCAACAAATTCAAACAAACTGCACATGGGCAAACTGAATGTGCCAAACAATTACAAAGTTCAAACTGAATTATATTATCAGACTAGGCAAACCAAAGGGGCAAACTAAGTCACAAGTACAAAGCTGTCAACAAAACAATGTCAACCAAGCTGTAAACTGTCAAAAAGCGGTCAACAAGTACACAAAAGCAAGGCAGAAAATTTGGAGGTATTCAGAGGAAAGACAAATGCAAGCAAGCTTGTGAAAAGTGCATTTTTATTCATCATTTTCCAGGCCAAAATCTTTTCAGAAAAAAAGGGTCATTCTAAGCAAAGATGTGCTTTCTGTGGAGAGAGAAAAAGAGGGAAAAGTAGCACGCTTACAGTTTTCCAAGCAGGCTTAGAGATAAAAATAACAAAATCAGAACACTGTCAGAAGGGGGCAGAATACACATAGGAAAAGATATCACAAAAAACTGTAAACCTCAAGCCTTGCAACTTGCTCAAGCATTGACATTCAAACCAAAGCTTACTTCAAAAACAAGCCTTGAGGCCTGTATCAAAGGGAGCTGCCTGCATAATACCAGAAACAAAAGCCAAAAGCAAAAACAACAAACTCAAAAAATTTGTTAAAACATACAGCCTGCTTAAAAACCTCTAAGCAAGCGAGAAACTTCAAAAAGGGCCTTGCAACCTGTGTTCAAAACAAAACACATAACAAAAAACCCAAGCCTGAAGCCTTTTAAACCTGTAACCACAATAAGCCTCCAACAAACCACCAAGCTTACAAACTGCCTTCAAAACAAGTTCAGTATCAAAACCTGCATAAACATAAAGCATAAGCAAGCCAACCTGTTTCAGGCCTGCATAAACACAAACCCTCAACACCTGTTATAGCTACCAAACACAAAAATTCAAAAAAACAACCTGTCAAACTGCTAGCTTCAAAGAAGCAAGCCCACAAGCCTTTCAAAGCCTAAACTCCAAACAAGCCTGCATAAGCCTGACAAACACGAGTCTAGCTTACAAACTGCATAGCATTCAAAGCCAGAATGCCTCAAAACTCCAAACCTGTGTTGTAATACAACAAACCTGCCCAAAGCCATACAAGCTTGCTCTAACTACCTTAAGCCTGCTCTAACTAACACCAAGCAAGTCCAAACCAAATATCCAAACAAACAGCCTTCAAACCAACAACCACCCTCAGAACCATGTTCATCACAGGGCCAAAATAACCAAAAATTACCAACCAAGTTCAAGAGAGAAAAGGTCAGAATCAAACAAATCCAAGCTCTCAGAACTAAAGTTCATCATCGAGTAATAAAGCCAACGAGAGGAAAAGCAACTGAAGCTAGCAAAAACACTGAAGCAACACTTAGAATCAATATCATAATCATCAAAGGCAACATACAGAAGCAAAAGCCAGCAATCAGAAGAAGGAGAGAGAACTAAAGGTCGTGTTTTCAGAAGAGATTCATCATAAAACAAAAATAAGATACAAAGTACCAGGAAGGCCACAAAGCTAGCATCACATACTCCCTCCGCCTCCAGCCGCCTAAGACGCTGCCGTCCTCCTCCGTCTCCTCTCCAAAGGTAGTAATTTTCCCCTTTCTTTTTCAGCTTCACACCTCACATAAACATGAATAACATAAAGGTCAGAACACACAAAAATAAAACATGCAAAACTTGAAACCCTAAAGCGCATGAAGGAGAAACAGAACCATACCTCTTCTCATCACTGCCTTGCTCAACCATGGAGAGAGGGAGATGGAGGTAGCGTCTGGCAGCTGAGGCAAGGAGAAGAGATCATCAATGGCCGGTTTGAGGATGAAGAGGACGAAGAACGAAGAAGAGAAGCGGCGTCGTTCTAAGCCAACGCTGTAACCCTTTTTCTGAGACAAAACAAAACGAACCCTAAATCATTGTAACAAGCATTGGGCCTGCCCTACTGAAATGCCTAAGCCCAAACAATCTGGCGCCTTAACCCCCCCCCCCCCCTGTTTTAATCTGCATTGGGCCTGCCATAAAACTAATCCCTAAGGCCCATTCAAACCTTTTTTTTTATTTTCTACAAATCACCCATTTTATATCACTTTACTCTTTTTTTATATACATAATTTAAATTAATATTTTTGTTAAATAAAAATAACACATTTTTTATATACAAAATTTTCTTAAATGTTTCTTTTTATTTTAGAATAATTAAAAAATGCATAAATCTTAGGTTCGTTAAGTTTAAACAATTTTTTATTTATTAAAACCTTTATTTTGTTTAATTTAAATCTTGTGCATAAAAACATTAACTAAAATATATAAATATTAGATTTATTAGGTTAATAGTTTTTTTGTCTTAAAACCTTTTTGTTTAATAAATCACTTTTATAAAACTTCCTAAAAAACATTAAATAAAAACACAAAAATAAATAAAATACTTAATATTGCATTAGGTTAACATATTTTTCTCACTTGTAAATAATCACATACACTTTCACAAATACTTTTATTTCTCTTTGATTCTTATACTTTGCTATACTTTACATTGAGAATGCGATTCAATTTGGTTGTAAATATTATTTGGACACTACTATCCCGACAAGTCTCATCCCTCATTTGTAAACATTTGTACCCCCATCCCCGGATACTTATTTGTAATAGCTTAGACTTTAAATTCCCGCAATTTATCGCTTTCTATATACTGTATAGTAATTAGGGTTTGTATGCGAAGATTCAAAATCAACCGCTAGATAACCTAACACAAGACAAATGCATGAAAATCAATACACAAAACACACTTGCACCTCTAGGGTAATCCCGCTTGTTGCCTTCAAAAATGGGCCATGCTTGCATGTTGAGTTTCTTTGGCAAAACAAAACAAAAACAATCAAATGATCATAGTCCCTCGATGACGCTTTCGAAGTTGCCTAAACAAAAATGATCATAGTCCCTCAAGAAAGTTGCCAAAGACACTTGACACTATTGCATTCATGGTCTAAACGATGACCCGCACCCATCCCGTTAACATCCTAACACAAGGTTGTTCACCAAATACAATGGTGAAACAACACTGTTAAAAGGGTTAAAACATGAGAAAGACCTTTGAGTAAATTTAGGGGTAGACAACTCTTAGTTACTTGATCAAACTTGCAAAACACACTTGCCTACTTTCAAAACACACTTCACAAACACAACTTCCAAAACAACTTTCAAAAAACATTGAAATATCTTTTCAAAAAGACAAACACCTTTGCATATACTCAAACAAGAGTCATTACAATGGTTGCCTAGACCAGGCCTATTTTTCAAAATATTTTCAAAACCACACACACAAAGCACCATTTTAAACAATTGAAAAGCAAGGCAAGTGATCTAAAACAAGTAACTAAGAGCCCATGGATAACCATGGATGAAAAGGGTGCTAACACCTTCCCTTTTCATAATCTACCCCCCGAACCCACGAAAACATCTCAAAGGTTTTTCCTGTGCTTTTTAACCTTTCCTTAGGATAATAAAATGTCGGTGGCGACTCTTGCTAAACCGAACAAGTGCGAAAACAAACGCAAAACCCAAGTCAGTTCTCCCACCGTATCACAGAACTGGCGACTCTGCTGGGGACTAAATTAAAAGTGGGGTTACCTTAGGGTTTTAGATCACCTTTACATACTTGCTTTTATTGCTTTGATTGCTTTACTTTTGGGTCCTTGTTTGGGTTTGTTGTAAATCCTACACCCGGATTTTGGGGCACCTTCTTAGGTAAATAGCAATAAAACTGTGAGGGAACTGTGCGGGGTATACTAACATGGTTGAAGCAGTAAGCTATGTTAGTGTGACATATTTGTGAGTACCGGTAACCCTTGAGTTCAATCAAGGAGAGTACGGGGCCGCTGAGTGATGTCATGAAGCACTAACGAACTCTTAGAACCTTACTTGACCATCTTAGCCTTTTTAGGGGTAGTGAGATGACCGACTTTGGTGCAGTCTGAAGTTGGTAGATACTCGATACTACACTCATTGAGGATTGTTTTCTTGGAATATTTTGGTCGCCAGTTAAGTGGCTAAACCAAAACAATGAACACAGAAAATAATCAAGTGATATTGAGCTCCTTAGAACCCGGTTTCTATTTTAGGACAGGATGAGCCAACTAACTTCAAGAGGGTACTTACCTACAAACCCCATGCAAGCCTAAACCTAAGGACTTGTTTGCTCTGTGTGAATATGATTGCCTGTATATACACTTGCTTACTCTTGCATACATGTACATAACATCATAATATCATACCATATCATTTTTCAATAACCATTTCAAGGATCTCGAGGGTCTGTTGATGCAGGGTCACGTTGAACCAGACATCTACCAAAGGGAAAGAGGTTTCTCCTCTAAACAAAGGCCATCAAAGATCAAGTGCAACAACTTGAATCAGGGGCTATGACCCACTTGACATGGTGAGCTTGATTCTCGTGGAAAGACATCCACTGATACAAAGTTCTCCAATCAAAGATGTTGATCAAAATTCGACCTCTAACATTTTGTGTTTACCCCGAGAGATCCTTGAAAACATGCATCCACATATCATGCATCGCATCATGACAGGTTTCTCCCATACAGGTCTCCTTATTCTCCTACTGTTTATTTCAGTAGGGATGGCTCTAGAGCAGACTATCAAGGACATCCAGGCTCAAAACGCTCAACTTCACGAGATATTCTTGAACCTATCCAAGGGACTAGAAGAGGTCAAGGCGCTCCTCACCAGGGACATGATCGTGGGAAATCTCGGGGACGACAGAGACGACTGGTTGGGGCCACGAGTTGAGGTAGCCATATTGAAGGGGCAACTAGTGAGTCAGATGGTTCTTATCCAAAATCTGGCGCAAGGACAAGAAGAGCTCAGGGCTCTCGTCAACAAACTGCTTCGAGATAACCAAGTGGGGCGGACAACTAGGGTTGAAGATCAAGTCATCATTCAACCTCCTCTAGGACAAGAGGACAAGGGAAAAGCTCCTCAACTTGCTTCAGGGTCGCAAGCCCAAAAGAATCAGCGTAAGAAGGTTGCACCTAGGAGACAATTTACAAGGATTGGCATGTCGTTAGCTCAGGTGTTGCAACACTTGTTAAAGACAAGGCTAATTACATTAAGGGTTCCTCATCCGAACCCTAATACTTCTGCTCCTGCCTATCATCCCAATAGGAGGTGTGCATACCACTCCTATGGTCCTGGACATGACACCAATGACTGTTGGGCCTTGAAAAACAAAACTCAGGATCTGATTGACAATGGAGTGCTGAAATTCATGCCGGATGGCGAGATAAAAATCTTCCGTTAAGGGGTTTCTCCACCTGAAGCGACAAAGCTCGAACTGAGAGACTTTTGTTCCATTTGAATTTTTAAGTTGTAATTTCTTTTGTTATTTGAACAATTATCTGTTGATGTCAAACTCTGTTTCATTAATGCATTGCATATGTTTGTCTTGAATTCATCCATTCGTTTTCACTACTCTTATGTTTTCTTTATGATATTTAGCTCTTGATAAAAAGCTACAAGCCTTTAGAGGGAGGATGAAGAAACAATACCATATTCTCATACAGTATGCTTTTGAACAGACCTTGCTGATGATGTACAGGCATTTCTTTCAATTCCCAAACACTGGAGTTATAAGGAAGATAATCCCTAGTCAACCCCTTCGAGCCAAAGAAGTAGGAGTTTTCTGTTCTAAACAAATTGAAACCTTTGATTTAAACCTGGGGCAGGGTAGTCTCTCAATTAATTCAAAAAAATGCGCATTGAAGTCGCAAACTCTCAGTTTGTAATACAACGAATGACATCAAAAACATTCCTTTGGAATCAAAAGACAGTGATGGTCCCTTATCTCATAGGCAGTCAATCTCTCAAAAGAGAAAAGCCCATTAAGCCAAAACCTATAAAGGAGGCTTAAGAAAGCTGGGGCATCCCACTGACTGTGATTTCGAAAACAGGAACAGTCCGGCAAAAGTTAGGGATAACAAATCAAAAGAAAGAGGTCATTACAAATCCTCAACAACATGAAAAATGTTGCAAAAGAAAAAGGAGATGATGACTGCCTTCCGAATTCAACTTGTGTGAACCATCACCAAAAGTCATTCCAAACTCGAATAGAGTGCGACGTACAATTAACTGAGTTTAGGATTGAAGAACATCACGAAGAGCGGGTGGGTACAAATATACTTTGAGCCTTTATCCTTTGTTTCTTAAACCGTGAACCAAGCCACGTTACAACCCTTCAAAAGTCCTAATTGAAGCACGGGTTAGTTCGAAAGCATACTGTTACAAAAGGTATCCTGACTCCTGTGAGGCTTTGCTTTAAATCTTGTGTTGATTTTGTCTTATAAAAAGTTTTCTGCTAAAAAACACATTTTTCAAAACTTCGAGACAGACATAAACTTTGCATTACTTGAATATCACTGGTTGCATTTGGCTATTTGTTTGACATTGGAGAAACTCACACAACGAATATCCGATGAACGAAAGTTCTCTCAGTGAACCAAATCAATTCAAAAAGGAACGACACTCCCATTGACAAATCTCCTATCAACAAGGGGGCATCACATGTCACTATCCAGTTAACCTGGGGCAGTCCGGTCAAGGTTTCAACAGATCTTTCAAAGTTCAGTTAACCTGGGGCAGTCCGATCAAGGTTTCAACAGATCTGTCAAAGTTCAGTTAACCTGGGGCAGTCCAGTCAAGATTTCAACAAATCTCTCAAAAGTTCAGTGAACTTGGGGCAAGTCTCCCTCATCATCACTTGGGGCATTCGAATGTCAATCTCAAGAGCGTTTCAAATTCCTTCATCACCTGCTGGAAGTTACAACCACCAACAGAATAACGGACAATTGAAGCTCCTAAAAATCTGTTTCTCTCAAGAATGAAGACTCTCATCCTTAAAACCTCAGAAGATTGGTATACTCCCAGTTTTTGACCCTTAACAGAATGAAGATTCTCATCCTTAAAACCTCAGAAGATTGGTATACTCCCAGTTTCTGACCCTTAACAGAATGAAGACTCTCATCCTTAAAACCTCAGAAGATTGGTATACTCCCAATTTCTGACCCTCAAGAATGAAGACTCTCATCCTTAAAACCTCAGAAGATTGGTATACTCCCAGTTTCTGACCCTTAACAGAATGAAGACTCTCATCCTTAAAACCTCAGAAGATTGGTATACTCCCAGTTTCTGACCCTTAACAAAATGAAGACTCTCATCCTTCAAACCTCAGAAGATTGGTATACTCCCAGTTTCTGACCCTTAACAGAATGAAGACTCTCATCCTTAAAACCTCAGAAGATTGGTATACTTCCAGTTTCTGACCGTTAACAGAATGAAGATTCTCATCACCTCAGAATATTGGTATACTCCCAGTTTCTGACCCTTAACAGAATGAAGACTCTCATCCTTAAAACCTCAGAAGATTGGTATACTCCCAGTTTCTGACCCTTAACAAAATGAAGATTCTCGTCCTTAAAACCCCAGTAGATTGGCATACACCCAAGCTCCTGATATTCCCGACAGAATAAAGATTCTCATTCTCAAAGTGGTAGACAACCTGAATCCCTGATACGCCCAACAGAATGAAGATTCTCATTCTCAAAGTGGCAGATAACCTGAGTTCATGATACCGCCCAACAGAATGAAGATTCTCATTCTCAAAGTGGCATACAACCCAAGCTCCTGATTTCCCCAACAGCGGTCCCAAGACTTCTCATTTTCAACAATCAAAGGATTTGCAGTCCCCTGCAGCAGTCAAGGATTCACTTTCCCCGACAGCAGTCAAGATTCTATTATCTCCGGCTATCCAGGATTCATCTATCCTCAGCAAGACAGCTCATCGGCTTACATGCGCAATCATCACATTCATATCATAAACATTGATATAACATATATCGCATCATACATTTCATGCAACATAACTTTGTGTTTCAGCTAATATTTTACCCCTTTCAGGATAAGATTATTAAGCTTTGACTTCAACGACATACAGTTCAACAAACATTCCAGGTTGCATCTTTAAGCCCATCCCCGACAAGATTCTGTCTCCCCTCCAGATGGCATCTTTAAGCCCATCTCCAAATGGCATCTCTAAGCCCATTCCCGCGTCCATGTTTTGACGAGTGCAAATTTACGGGCACTCTAGTGTCCAATCTCCTTTTACCTTCGAGACGCGAACGACAAACTTGCCAATCTAACTCTTCAGGTTCAAGAAGATTGAACAGGGGCAACTGTTGTACCCCAAAATTTTCCCTCTCTCTTTTTTTCACAAGAAATCACAGCTTCAGGCTTTTCCTAATTTTTCAAGATTGGTTTAAGAATCGGTCAAACAGACTTTTCTCATCAGTCATACAATTAGGGTTTTTCATTGATTTTGAATCAATCAGACAAAATTAGGGTTTCTTTTGATTTGTTTGAATTTGGCTCAGGGTTTGATCAGGCAGACGCTTCTTTGACAATAAATCAAGAATTAGGGTTTGCGCGCGCATTCTCAGAAGGAATTAATTCTACAGTTTCTTTTCAATTGACATCTGGGATATGGTTTGAGGCTTCTGGTTGGAAATTTGCAGTGCTTGGTTTAATCAGTAAAAGGAAAGGCATATGGACGTTTGTTTGATTAACTGTGCAATGTTTGTGGTTAATTGGAACGCCGGGTTTATTATTGGTTAATGCGAAGTTGTAAGACTACAGTGTTTATTAATTATTTATTTTATCTAAGTTAAAATAATTGGAATGCATTTCCAGTCGTTTTAATTCAATAGACTTAAATAAATAAAAAAATGCAGAAGAATTAAGAGAGATATCTGACAAAGAAAGATTTTTATTCATTTTTAATTATTTGTTACAAATATTATTTGAACACTGTAAATTTATTTACAGTTGTTTACATTAATATTATTACAATGATTAAAAGTAATTTAAAACTATATCCTAAATCTATGGAAATCTTCATCTTCTCCTGCTGCTCCCCATTGCTCAACTGATATTTATCTGCAAAGACAAAAAAAAGGAAGAAATCAGTACAGATAAATAAAAGAGCATTTTCAAACAGTTAATCATAAAGACTCATCATTAAAGATTTTGGCCGGAATTAGTTTATTCGTCCTCTCCGCAAATCGCAAGAAGATGTCTCTTCTTGGTTCACAAAGAGGAAAGCAATTTATTTGCAAGCATATGAATTATTTTGCAAAATGCACAAAGCTGCATAAATTCAAAATTGCAAAGTGTCAACAAATTCAAACAAACTGCACATGGGCAAACTGAATGTGCCAAACAATTACAAAGTTCAAACTGAATTATATTATCAGACTAGGCAAACCTAAGGGGAGAACTAAGTCACAAGTACAAAGCTGTCAACAAAACAATGTCAACCAAGCTGTAAACTGTCAAAAAACGGTCAACAAGTACACAAAAGCAAGGCAGAAAATCTGGAGGTATGCAGAGGAAAGACAAATGCAAGCAAGCTTGTGAAAAGTGCATTTTTATTCATCATTTTCCAGGCAAAAATCTTTTCAGAAAAAAAAGAGACATTCTAAGCAAAGATGTGCTTTCTGTGGAGAGAGAAAAAGAGGGAAAAGTAGCAGGCTTACAGTTTTCCAGGAAGGCTTAGAGATAAAAATAACAAAATCAGAACACTGTCAGAAGGGGGCAGAATACACACAGGAAAAGATATCACAAAAAACTGTAAACCTCAAGCCTTGCAACCTGCTCAAGCATTGGCATTCAAACCAAAGCTTACTTAAAAAACAAGCCTTGAGGCCTGTATCAAAGGGAGCTTCCTGCATAATACCAGAAACAGAAGCCAAAAGCAAAAACAACAAACTCAAAAAACTTGTTAAAACATACAGCCTGCTTAAAAACCTCTAAGCAAGCGAGAAACTTCAAAAAGGGCCTTGCAACCTGTGTTCAAAACAAAACACATAACAAAAAACCCAAGCCTGAAGCCTTTTAAACCTGTAACCACAATAAGCCTCCAACAAACCACCAAGCTTACAAACTGCCTTCAAAACAAGTTTAGTATCAAAACCTGCATAAACATAAAGCATAAACAAGCCAACCTGTTTCAGGCCTGCATAAACACAAACCCTCAACACCTGTTACAGCTACCAAACACACAAATTCAAACAAACAACCTGTCAAACTGCTAGCTTCAAAGAAGCAAGCCCACAAGCCTTTCAAAGCCTAAACTCCAAACAAGCCTGCATAAGCCTGACAAACACGAGTCTAGCTTACAAACTGCATAGCATTCAAAGCCAGAATGCCTCAAAACTCCAAACATGTGTTGTAATACAACAAACCTGCCCAAAGCCATACAAGCCTGCTCTAACTACCTTAAGCCTGCTCTAACTAACACCAAGCAAGTCCAAACCAAATATCCAAACAAACAACCTTCAAACCAACAACCACCCTCAGAACCATGTTCATCACAGGGCCAAAATAACCAAAAATTACCAACCAAGTTCAAGAGAGAAAAGGTCAGAATCAAACAAATCCAAGCTCTCAGAACTAAAGTTCATCATCGAGTAATAAAGCCAAAGAGAGGAAAAGCAACTGAAGCTAGCAAAAACACTGAAGCAACACTCAGAATCAATATCATAATCATCAAAGGCAACATACAGAAGCAAAAGCCAGCAATCAGAAGAAGGAGAGAGAACTAAAGGTCGTGTTTTCAGAAGAGATTCATCATAAAACAAAAATAAGATACAAAGTACCAGGAAGGCCACAAAGCTAGCATCACATACTCCCTCCGCCTCCGGCCGCCTAAGACGCCGCCGTCCTCCTCCGTCTCCTCTCCAAAGGTAGTATTTTCCCCCTTTCTTTTTCAGCTTCACACCTGACATAAACATGAATAACATAAAGGTCAGAACACACAAAAATAAAACATGCAAAACTTGAAACCCTAAAGCGCATGAAGGAGAAACATAACCATACCTCTTCTCATCACTGCCTTGCTCAACCATGGAGAGAGGGAGATGGAGGTAGCGTCTGGCAGCTGAGGCAAGGAGAAGAGAGCATCAATGGCCGGTTTGAGGATGAAGAGGACGAAGAACGAAGAAGAGAAGCAGCGCCGTTCTAAGCCAACGCTGTAACCCTTTTTCTGAGACAAAACAAAACGAACCCTAAAACATTGTAACAAGCATTGGGCCTGCCCTACTGAAATGCCTAAGCCCAAACAATCTGGCGCCTTACCCCCCCCCCCCCCCCCTGTTTTAATCTGCATTGGGCCTGCCATGAAACTAATCCCTAAGGCCCATTCAAACCTTTTTTTTTATTTTCTACAAATCAACCATTTTATATCACTTTACTCTTTTTTTATATACATAATTTAAATTAATATTTTTGTTAAATAAAAATAACACATTTTTTATATACAAAATTTTCTTAAATGTTTCTTTTTATTTTAGAATAATTAAAAAATGCATAAATCTTAGGTTCGTTAAGTTTAAACAATTTTTTATTTATTAAAACCTTTATTTTGTTTAATTTAAATCTTGTGCATAAAAACATTAACTAAAATATATAAATATTAGATTTATTAGGTTAATAGTTTTTTTGTCTTAAAACCTTTTTGTTTAATAAATCACTTTTATAAAAATTCCTAAAAAACATTAAATAAAAACACAAAAATAAATAAAATACTTAATATTGCATTAGGTTAACATATTTTTCTCACTTGTAAATAATCACATACACTTTCACAAATACTTTTATTTCTCTTTGATTCTTATACTTTGCTATACTTTACATTGAGAATGCGATTCGATTTGGTTGTAAATATTATTTGGACACTACTATCCCGACAAGTCTCATCCCCCATTTGTAAACATTTGTACCCACATCCCCGGATACTTATTTGTAATAGCTTAGACTTTAAATTCCCGCAATTTATCGCTTTCTATATACTGTATAATAATTAGGGTTTGTATGCGAAGATTCAAAATCAACCGCTAGATAACCTAACACAAGACAAATGCATGAAAATCAATACACAAAACACACTTGCACCTCTAGGGTAATCCCGCTTGTTGCCTTCAAAAATGGGCCATGCTTGCATGTTGAGTTTCTTTGGCAAAACAAAACAAAAACAATCAAATGATCATAGTCCCTCGATGACGCTTTCGAAGTTGCCTAAAAAATGATCATAGTCCCTCAAGAAAGTTGCCAAAGACACTTGACACTATTGCATTCATGGTCTAAACGATGACCCGCACCCGTCCCGTTAACATCCTAACACAAGGTTGTTCACCAAATACAATGGTGAAACAACACTGTTAAAAGGGTTAAAACATGAGAAAGACCTTTGAGTAAATTTAGGGGTAGACAACTCTTAGTTACCTGATCAAACTTGCAAAACACACTTGCCTACTTTCAAAACACACTTCACAAACACAACTTCCAAAACAACTTTCAAAAAACATTGAAATATCTTTTCAAAAAGACAAACACCTTTGCATATACTCAAACAAGAGTCATTACAATGGTTGCCTAGACCAGGCCTCTTTTTCAAAACATTTTCAAAACCACACACACAAAGCATCATTTCAAACAATTGAAAAGCAAGGCAAGTGATCTAAAACAAGTAACTAAGAGCCCATGGATAACCATGGATGAAAAGGGTGCTAACACCTTCCCTTTTCATAATCTACCCCCCGAACCCACGAAAACATCTCAAAGGTTTTTCCTGTGCTTTTTAACCTTTCCTTAGGATAAAATAAAAAGTCGGTGGCGACTCTTGCTAAACCGAACAAGTGCAAAAACAAACGCAAAACCCAAGTCAGTTCTCCCACCGTATCACAAAGTCCTATTTACTATTACAATCCGGGAGCAAGTACATTATTGGATAAAAGAAAATAAATCGCAGCGCAAAATTTAATCGGACGCAAGATTAGGGTTTTGACCCTTTTGGTTAAAGAAAAATGTCTTTTTGTTGTTTTTTATTTTAAGAAAGAAATTAACCTAAATTAATTACTAAATTAAATTAAATTAATTAAATGAAAAATAAATTATTTTTGGGATTTTTGATTATTTTAAGAAAGAAAAATGAAATTAATTAAATTAATGGTTAATACCTAATTAAGTCTAATTAATTATTTATTTACAAAATAAGTCAAAATTATTCTAGAATTAAAACCTAAATTAATTAATTAGTATTTATTAAAAAAAATAAAAGTTTAAAGTTTGATTGAATAAAAAGTATTTTTTGTGATTTTATTTTATAAAAAAAAAAAGAAATTTGATTGGTTAAAAATTAAATAAAACAATTAAACAAATAATAAATAAATAAACAAAATAAATGAGAGAAAGGGGGAGTATGGGCCTGAATTGGGAGTATGAACAGCAATTGAAAGGCCCAAAAGCGCCGGCCTTTGTTGACTCCTGGTGATCTGGTGTCTATGCATTGACTTGGCTGCATGTAGACCCCCAACGTTTGACCATCAGATTTGGCCTTTGGCCATCTGGCAATTGGAGGATTGATGGACCATGGTGGGCTATACGCTTGAGTATTCATGTGATCATATGAAAAATAAAATTATTAAGGAAAGTGGGGGACATGGGATTCGAACCCAGGTCCTGATGGATATTTGCACGCTTGCCTTGCCAACGCACCAAGTTGTTGTGTTTGTTAATAATATGGAAATAATATATATTATATAAAAACAAAAACTATTGCCAGAAATTTAAAAAATGCGCGCGTGGTTTGAGTGGCCCAATGATGGGGCGCCACACATCATCTTCAACATGTCGTCCATGGCCAACAGTACACAGGCCTATACCAACGGACAGAAGTCCGTAGCTACAACATGGTTCATCTCAAAAATCCTCCTCAGGCCACAAAAATGAATTCCAAGGGCATGGTTGTGCTCGTCTCATCATCCCAGTCACAACCATACCCTTCTTGGTGGTCAATTATTCCTGAAATAAAAATGCCCAAAAATATCCAAGAAACCCTAGCTATTGTGTATCTTGTTACAAATGATATAAATGAAATTCACTAATACAAAAAGCTTGCAAATGCTCTTGTGATCACAAATATGCAATTACTTTGTTCAAATGGTGCCAGAATAATGAGTTACAATATCAAGAACAGGGGTGATTATCGTGACACTTACAGCGTGCTATGGAGTATGAACAAGCTTGCTTTGGATTGGTTTGGCTTGAGTGAATGCCCAGGAAGCGTTTGGGACAGGTCTTGGCTTCTGAATATGCCTCTAGCTATGATTTTGATTTCAAGCTTTTTAGTGAATTTTTCAATTTCTGTTCTGCCTCTCTATGCAATTTCCAACCCTTGTTTCGATTGCTTTGGCTTGCTTATGTAGTGTGTAGTGTATTCGGGTAAGAATTATGAATCAAATCCTCTCATATCAATGCATACATATTTGATTTGATCTCCTCTTTAAAACCTTCCAAATTTGCCAAATTTCAATCTTTTTTCCCATGATTTGGTGTGATTCGAATTTGATGATGTTAAAGATTGCAATCAAAGCCTGGAATATCCAAAAAATCTTGTGTTATCAAAACATTGGATTTTATATGATTTTATTTGATTAAAAATGAATAAATTCAATAAAAAATCAAATTAAATAATAAAAATGAAATATGAGCTCATGGATGAAGCTAGGACACGTGGTCAATGATACAAGCTTAAATCAAGTGGAAAAGAGTGGACCTATTTGACAAAATTTGATGTTTTGGGGATAGTTGACTTTTGGCAATTTTGCAAAAATGTCCAACTTCAACAATGCATAACTTCTTCAATTTTGAACTTTTGGAGGTGTTCTTGGACTTTTTAGAAAGCTTGAGATATCCTCTAACCAACCCTTTTGATATCATCTCATTTTGATATTCCATTCTCAAGTTATAAGCTTTGTAAAAAAAGGTATTTTTGTTGACTTTCAAAAATGACCTATAATATCCAAATTTATAACTTCTTGTGAGTGAATTTTTTTATCTTGGGGGTATGAAGATAGATTGTAGGAAATTTCATCCTCTTCAAAATGAGATTTGGATGGGTCATTTATCATAAAGTATGAGAAAGTTATGCTTGGTCAAAGTTGAGTTGACTTTTCCTACAAAACCCTAATTTAGCAACTTTTGAATCTTGATGAATTTTGAGCAATCCTTGATGAATCATGATAAACCCTTGATAAAATGATGAAATATCCTTCAAAATGAGAATGTTGACAAAAAATCTTGAAGTTTGACTGTTTGTAGGTCACAGTTGACTTTTGCCCTAACACAGTCGATTTTTGGACCCTTGAGCAATTGACTGAGCAAATTTCCTCTGCAAGGCTTGAAACTTGACATGGATGATCTTGATAACATATTAGGATATTAGGGATCACTTGAGGTCATTTGAATTCAAAGATCTTGATGCAACACAAAACCCTAATTTGGGGTTAACTGCCTTAGGAGATAGCTTGTCTGACCAACTCTTGAGCAACCTTGAGCCACTTGGAGATTTTTCTTGCAATATCTTGAGAAATATGGGAGGGAAAATTTTGGGGTACAACACTCTTTATTCTACCCCAAAATTTGCCCTACCATTTTTACTCAAAAACATATTCCTAGAGGTCCTCAATTGATCAAGTGAACTAAGAATTGACCAGACAAATCCTCCTCTTAAGACAATGAATCTTTAACTAGGGTTTCCACTTTTATCAAGATATGTGAACTACAAAGGTCTCAAATCTTTTCCCTGGTCCTAATATGTTCTCAATACCATCCATGTCAAGTTTCATGCCTTGCACAAGAAGTTTGCTCAGTCAACTGCTCAAATGCCTAAAAATCAACTATACTAGGTTAAAAGTCAACTGTGACCCTCATGCTGTCAAACTTCAAGATTTTGGTCAACATCAACATTTTGAAGTAATATTAATCATTTGATCAAGGGTTGATCATGATTCCTCAAGGAATGCCCCAAATTCATCAAAACTCAAAAGTTGTTAAATTAGGGTTTCTACAGGAAAAGTCAACCAAACTTTGACCAGGCATAACTTTCTCATACTTTATCAGAAATTTCCCATCCAAGTCTCATTTGAATAGGATTCAATTCCCTGCACTCATGAAAAGATATAAATTCAGACATTATAGGTCATTTTAAAAAGTCAACAAAAACACCTTTTGGGTCAAAGCTTCTTACATGAACATGGAAGATCCAATTGAAATGAAACCAAAGAGGTTGTTTAGAGGACATCCTAAGATTTCTATGAAGTCTAAGAAAACCCTCTTAGGGTCAAAATTGAGAGAGATATGCATCGTCAAAGTTGGCCATTTTTGGAAATTTTCCCAAAGTCAACAATGCTCAAAATTGCATTTTTTTCTCAAATGGGCCTAACTTTTTATGCTTGCAACACACTCCTAGCCTGGTCCACGACCCATACACCTTTCCATGCATTATTGGGTTTATTTATTTAATTAATTTTGATTTTATAACTAATAAAATCAAATAAAATCAAGTAAATGATACAAAATAATAAAAAGTTGGTTTGATTTGATTTTGCATTAAAGGACAATCCAAATATGTTATATATTCAAAATTGGAAAGATTTGAAGCAAAATTGAAAGGCATTGATATCTTTGATCTCTTGGCATTTTTGTTGACCTAAAGTGATTCAATATATAAACACAATAATCCCAACCCTAATGCACACGCATAGCTGCCTCCACAAACCTTAAAAATATTTCTCAAAAATCCAAAGAGAAGTGCCATTCGTATAAAGAATCTCAGCTCTTTTCAAGATAAACCAAGCATTCAATCTTTGTCCTGAAGACTCTAGGAGGCATTCCCCACAGTTAAGCAAGCCCAGCACGCCCAGAAACTCCCTCACGCAATCCCTCTGGTTTGCTAAGATTCTCAAACTCAAACTTGTGATTCAAGTGATATAAATCAAATCTTTGCATTAGCATATGTTCATGATGTTGTTCTAAGATGTTTTGAATCACTAATTGCAAGCATGCACGCAGAAAAAACGAGATACCATTGCTAGGGCACAAAGGTTTTTGTTTTCCATATTTGTATTTGCAGGCATCTTTAGGTCAAACGGAGGCCACCATCGGGATCGCAGCCCTCAAAATAGGGGGTAGGGTACCATTTTCACTTTGATCCATTGAATTTGGCAGGTTTGGCATTTTGAAGGTGATCGGAGCTGAGCTCCGGCATCATTGACCGGTTTGAATTCCATTGGCTTGTGTGTCATCGCATCATTGGTCCATGTCAAAGCTGATTGGGTGCGTTTTGAATGTTTGGCATTTGGATTTTTCTTTCTTTATATTATAATCTTTCTATTATATACACGAATGAGTAGCTAGCGCAGTTGGTCATGGAAGAGAGGTATAAAGCAAACATCCTGGGTTCGATCCCAGGCGTGTGCTTTTGGGTTTTTCTCATTATTTCTTTGCAGATCTCATACGTAACATAACCCATCACGCACCATGCACCTCAAGATCCATCACCATTGGATCATCCTTGCCCATATCCAAACGTCCAGTGAAGAGCAGTGCATGGTATACTCCCTGAAAGTGAACCACACTGAATCAGGCGCAGCCTTGGGCCACCAGTAGGATTAGGCCTGAACAAATTCAATTCACACCTCCCATATTTCTATTTCACCATCCCCAATTTATTTCTTTTTTAATATATTTTGTTTTAATTATTTGTTTAATTATTTTTACAAAACAAAAACATTTTTTTATTAAATAAAAAAATCACAAAAATAGAATTAGGGTTTTTATAATTAAAATTAACTTTTGAAAATTAATTATTTTAATTATTTCAACATTGATTATTTTGTTAAATAAAATTAATTATAAAATTTGGTTTAACTTGCAAATTTCAACTATTTTTCTCAATAAAAAAATACAAAAATATTTCCTTTAATTAATTAGATTCATTAGGATATTTAATTCCCGTGTTCCTCCTCGCGCACATTTTATTTATTTATTCTTCCAATTATTGCAACTGCCAAGGGTTGTAATAATTTTTTTAATTAGGTCTTATTACTGTTTTTACTTATTATTTCCCCCCTATTTTGGCTATGTAACCCCCTCCCCGAAGCCTTGTAATAGCTAGGTTTTTATTTTCGCGTTTTACTTTCCGCTATTATTAACTGCTAGATGATTGATAATAGGATTGTATGCAAAATACAAATGAAATTAAAAAGGTAGAAAACCCTAATTATGCAAAGATAAATAAACTGAAAAATAGCCACTTGCACATGCTCACTCATAGGGTTTGCCCCACTTCGGTTGCCTTCGGTAGACGGTCATGAAGTATAAGGAGTTTTAGTGATTGTCCTCTAGTCCCAAAAGATAAAAAATGACCCGTTCGAATGTTGCCTCAGAAAGATCTTTAGGACTTTAGGGTAATTACTAAGGTTTCCTAACCATTGCTTTTGTGACCGTAATGGTCCCTTCAAATGTCCCTTAAACTCCAACGATATGGCTACCTACTCCTTAATAGTAGGATAGCGTTGTCTAAAGGAAACGAGAACGAACAGTCTTTTTCGAGTAGGTATAAACTCTTAAGTACTTGCTCAAAACAACAAAAACTCTTTCACACAAACACTTTCAAAACAATTTTCAAAAACAGCTTCGTCACACTCTTGAGGACAGATACAAGGGTTACCATGAAGTTAAACCAAAACTTTTCAAAACACACACAAGCAATTTCAAAATGAGCAAGTACCTAAGAGCCCTTGGAAAACCATAGATAGAAAGGGTGCTAACACCTTCCCTCTCTATAATCTACCCCCCGTACTCAGAAACATCTCGAAAAAGGTTTTTCTATTCTTTTCCCTTTTCTTTTGTTGGATGAAATAAAAGTCGATAGCGACTCTTGCTTACCGCGACATTTGCGAACAAAAAACGCAAACCAGTATTAAAAGTCGGTTCTGCCACTGTATCACAGAACTGGAGACTCTGCTAGGGACTAATATAAAGTGGGGTATACCTTAGGATCTAGGTCATTTTTAAAAATTGCTTTCTTGTTTGCTTTGTTTGCTTTATCCTTAAGGGTTTTGTTTGGGTATTGTTGAAGATCCTAGACCCGGATCTGGGGGGAACTTTTTAGGAAAAAAACAATAGATCATGGAGACTACGACGTAGACTGATATGGTTTAAGCGATGGTTGTGTTGGTGTGATACTTTGGTTGGTACCGGTATCCTTCGTGTTGAAACGAGGAGAATACGGGGCCGCCGTGTGGTGTCGTAAAGCACTAACAGACCTTAGAATCTTAGTTGAAAAAACTTGGCCATTAGAAAGTAGTGAGATAGCCGGCCTCGGTATAAAGCTGAGGATTGGTTGATACTCGATGCTACACTCATTGAGATCAGACTTTCGGGATATTTCGGATGCAAGAAAAGATTGTCTGAGCTGAAACAACACCCAATAAAGGATGATCAGTGGTATTGAGAATCCTTAGAACCCGGTTACTTTTCTAAGATAAGTTTGAAACCAACTAAACTTCAAGAGGGTATTGACCTTTAACCTTATGCAAGCCTTTGAACCTAAGGTCTATTGTGTGCTTTGCTTGTGTGTGATTTACTCTGTTTGAATATAACATCATGCATCATAACATAGCATCCATTCTCATTACACTGACCATTTCAAGGACCAAGGGAATTTATCTTTGTTCTGCTTTGCAGATCATGGCTTCCACTCGTAGAAAAACTATCTGAATCAGCTTTGTGAGAATACCTCCCCAACTTAAGGAGCTAGTATCAAGGGTTCCTGAAACTTCTTCGTTCACTAAGAGACATGGTCGACTTCTCAACCTGGTTACTTAGAGCTTTGATGAAAAGATGATGGGGGTACTCTTTCAGTTCTTTGATCCCAAGCGCCACTGCTTCATCTTTTCAGACTATCAGTTGGTGCCTACCATGGAAGAGTTCTCTCAGTTATTGGATCTACCTATTCTTGACCAGATGCCTTTCACAGGTTTAGAAGAAGTTCCCAAGCCAGAGATCATTGCCTCAGCTTTGCATCTGAAACGGACCAACGTGGTATTCAATTGGGAAACAAGAAGTAGAGTCAAGGGTTTTCTAGCCAAGTTCTTGATAGAGAAGGCCCATATGTTTTGGAATGACTTGGATTTTTAGGCTTTTGAGGAGGTTTTGGCTCTTCTAATTTATGGGTTAGTACTGTTCCCTAATCCAGACTTACTCATAGATGTGAATACTATCAAGATCTTCCTCTCTCGCAACCCTGTGCCTACTTTGCTCGGAGATATCTTACATGCTCTCCACACTCGTATGATGAAGAGAAGAGGGGTGCTTATGTGCTGCATGCCACTACTGTCGAGGTGGTTTATTTTTCATCTCCCTAAGTCAGTGCTGAAGAATGAAGAAGGTTTGGGTTGGTCACAAAGGATAATGTCACTTTCTCATGCGAATATTCTCTGGTATTCCCGATCTATGGGAGATATTTCTATTATTGACCGTTGCAGGGAATTCCCTAATGTCCCATTACTTGGCATTAGGGGAGGTATAACTTAAAATCCTTGTTTGGATCTGCAAAAATTTGGTTATGCTCGAAGGGATGGTCCTAACGAGATGTTTATCCAAGGCATTATGTTCAACTATGAGGATGATGTTCAGGGGTATCGCCAGAGGTTCATACGAGCCCGGGGCATGATAAACAGATCTGTAGCAAGACTTTGGGGCCGAAGAATTCCATTCCTATGGAACCTTATCTCCAATGGGTACGAGCTCGTGCTCAGAAACTGATGATGTCGTACATAGCTGTCCTGCCAGTGATTGTGGAGCCCATTACTGAAGGGGATATTCTCTACACAGTTCTTCATCCTGATATGCCCACTGATCTTGAAGAATTACAGAGGTCTTGGATTCAGTTGAATAAGGAGCGGGATACTTATAGGGACCAATTCTATGCCCAGGAGAAGAAAGTCTTAGAGCTCACGAAACAGCTTCATGAGGAAAGAAGCCTTAATGTCTATCTCGGCACAAAGAGGAAGCATCCATGGGAGATTTGATTTTCTTTCAGTTTTTAGAATTTTCAATTGTAACGCTTAAAAGACAGTTATATTTTGAATTCTACTAATAAAATATTTATTTCATTTTGGTTCGCAAATTTAAATTTCCCAAAGTCCTTGAAATCATTGCATACGCATATCATCCATGACATTGCATAAACAGGTACCATAACAGGTTTCTCATCTTCTTCGCTGTTTATTTCAGCAATAATGTCTTCCGAACAAAGCATCAAGGATCTCTAGGAACAAAATGCCCAATTTTAGCAAATGTTCATAGCCTTAGCTAAGGGGCAGGAAGATCTGAAGGCCCTTATTCTGAAAGAGAAGAAGAAGAAGAATAAGAAGAAGACCGCTGGTGTCCTGAATCTGGGAAGAAGATTCAAGGGACCGTTGAAGAAACCGGTTGATCTTACCTCCTCGTCCAAAGAAGGGGAGAATCAAGAGAGAGAGAGAGAGACAAGGGAGGAGGACCCTAGCCTTGAAGTTTCTGATAATGACACAGATTACAATGACGAACAATATCTTCCCATTGAGGATAAATACAAATAGTTAGAGGATCGTCTGAGCGCAATGGAGATCCAAAGAATACCAGGGCTGGATTTTGAAGAGCTGGGTTTGGTATCTGGGGTAGTCATCCCACAAAAGTTTAAGGCTCCGTTATTTGCGAAGTATGATGGGGTGTCTTGTCCCAAGCTTCATCTCCATTCCTATGTGAGGAAGATCCAGCCTCACACTACTGATAGGAACTTATGGGTCCATTTCTTTCAAGACAGTCTGTCTGGGACTCAACTTGAGTGGTTCTATCAACTGGAGGGAACCAATGTCCGCAACTGGGAAAATTTGGCTGCTGCTTTTCACAAGCAATATCAATATAACACTGACCTTGCCCCTACCTGTACTCAACTCTAGAGTATGTCCATGGGTGCAAGCGAAGGTTTCAAGGACTATGCGTAGAAGTGGAGAGATCTGGCAGGGAGAGTCCAACCCCCTTTGTCTGATAGGGAGTTGGTGGATATGTTTCTTGGTACGCTGTCTGGTCCGTTCTTCAATCACTTGATTGGTAGCTCCTCAGCTGGTTTCACCGAGCTGATATTGACTGGAGAAAGGGTAGAAGTTGGGATCCGGAGCGGCAAGATACAGAAAGATACCTCGTCAAGTTTAGTGAAGAAGCCGTTCACGGGTAAGAAGGAGGTCAATGCCATTTATAGCTCAAGAGGTCAGAGCAGAGCTGAACGTCGTCCAACAGTAAGGGCTGTGATAATATCTAGGCCTGCGGCTACTCAACAACGAAACAATCAACAAAGGGTAGAAAGACCGCAAAGGCAGTTCACCCAGATTAATATGAAATTGAATGAGGTTTTACCCCATCTATTAAGATCAAACTTGGCAACCTTAAAGGAGGTTCCCAAGAATCCTAATACCACATCTCCTCAGTACAATCCAAACGCTCGGTGTGCTTACCATTTTGAGAGTCCAGGCCACGATACAAATTACTGTTGGACTCTGAGAAATAAGATACAAGATCTAATTTAAGCCAAGGAGATTGAGTTTGATGCTCTGGAGAAGCCTAATGTCATAACTGCTCCCATGCCCAAGCACAACTGTGGTGTTAATGTCGTTGATACTAATCTGTTTGTTACCTCTGTTGATGAAGTTCCCACTCCTCTCATGACTGTCAAGAAGAATTTGTTGCTAGCCGGTTTATTTCCGGGATGTGGTGAAGGTTGCCACATGTGTGTATCTCTACCTTCTGGATGTTATTTGCTGAAAGCAAGTGTTCAACGCCTGATGGATAACAGAGAGATTTTGTTTGAAAAGACTCTGATTCCGACTGTTCCGCATGAAGATGTTGCTATCATTACCTTTTCCGCCAATCCTTCCAAGGTCTCCTCTAAAAGACCTGTTAGGATTACACCCGCTCCAATAATTGCTCCATTCATAATCACTTTTCCTGGTCCCGTACCGTACTCCTCAGACAAAGCTGTCCCTTGGAATTATAGTGCCGACGTTTACTATCATGGTGTCAAACAGGATATGAAGACTGAAGAGGCTGATTCCGATGTCATTAACATTGTCGGGACCAACAAAGTTACTCGAAATGGAAGGTTTTTCTCTCCCGAAATATCTCCGAAGACTGTCACTAAGCCTGTTGTTATTCCATCTATTGTTCCTACTAGTACTTCAGCTACTACTCCCATTATTACTCCAATTGTTACCCCTGATGATGAGTCATCTGGAACTCAAGGAAAAGAAGTTATAGGTGAGCCTTCCCGGACAGAGGCACCTAGAAAAGTTGTTGTGGAATCCTCTAAGCAAGAAATGGAGGAAATTTTAAAAATAATCAAGAAGAGCGACTACAATATGGTCGAGCAGCTGGGGCAGACCCCTTCGAAGATATCAATGTTGTCTTTGTTGTTATGTTCTGAGGCCCATGCAAAGGCTTTGATTTCATTTCTCAAAACTGCACATGTGCCGCAAGAAACCTCTGCTGACCAATTCAAAGACTGTGTGGCCAGTTTGACTGCTGATAATAGGTTGGGTTTTTCAGATGTCGATCTGAAACCAAAGGGGAGAAAGCATAATGATGCTCTGCATGTCTTGATCGAATGCAGGGGCACTACTATGGATCATGTGCTGGTGGACACTGGATCGTCACTAAATGTTCTGCCTAAGAAGGCTCTTGATCGGCTAGATTGTGAAGGCTTGACCTTAAAGCCCAGTAACATTGTGGTGAGGTCCTTTGACGGGTCAAAAAGAATGGTGCATGGGGAGGTGGAAATCCATGTCAAGGTGGGTTCCCATACCTTTGAATCCACCTTCTATGTGATGGATATCAGGCCATTATACTCTTGTTTGTTGGGTCGCCCTTGGATCCATGAAGCTGAGGTCGTTACTTCTACGCTGCACCAAATGCTGAAGTATCTGGTGAAGGGGAAGATTGTCACTATGCATGGTGAGGAGGAGTATATGGTAAGCCACCTGAACTCTTTCAGGTATGTGGAGATGGACGGGGAATTCATAGAGACCCCTTGTCAAAACTTTGAAGAGGTTCCCCAGATTATGGCATCAACCGAGACCATCACTAGTGCACCGAGAATCACCAAATCCCCTTTGAAGATGGCTTCTCTCAAGGATGCCAGAGCTGTAGTTGAGGAAGGTGGGTGTACCATTTGGGGACAGCTCCCTGAATTTCCTCATAAAACTGATAAATTTGGTTTGGGCTTTACTTCAGGACCTCAAAGGGCTGTTTGACGCACTCAGGCTGGAGGACCTCCCCTACGCATCAGCAATCGTGGGGTCAACGCTATTGAAGACAATGATGAGGATTCTGATATTGACAGTTGGATCTACCGTACTACCAACGGTGAACCTAGTAACTGGACGGCCAGAGATTTTCTGCCAATTTCTTTTGTTCAGCAGTAATTGTCTTACTTATTTTTTGAATTTGTAATAAACAATTTAAACTATATGGCCTTGTGTCTTACTCGAGGCACAATGGTTTTCTTTGTGAGGTTTATTATATGTCATTTTCATATGTCATCAATAAAACATTGGACATTTCTTGCATATAAATTTTACGCTCTCTGTTTTTCTTTTCTGCTTTTCACTTTATCAATAAAACTATGCTCTTACACACACTCACATATCAAACTGCAGATCCATATCCACTCTGGATCCCATTGATAATAGTTCTGCTATTGCCAGATATAACTTCGAAAATCCGATCAACCAAGTAGAGGATGAAGGTGAGGGAGATTGTGAGGTGCCTGGAGAACTTGCTAGATTGTTACAACAGGAAGAAAGGGCTATACAGCCTCATGAAGAGCCAGTTGAGACGATAAACTTGGGCGCAGAGGTAGACAGAAAAGAAATCAAGATCGGCGCAAATCTGGAGAATAATGTCAAACAGCGGTTGATACAGATGTTACACGACTATGTTGAGAACTTCGCCTGGTCATATGAAGACATGCATGGTTTAGACACTGATGTTATGGTACATCATCTGCCGACTAAAGAAGATTGTCCTCCGATTAAGCAAAAGGTCTGTCATATGCGCCCTGAAATGTTTTAGAAAATTAAAGCGGAAATTACGAAACAGTTCGACGCTGGTGTGATGCAGTGGTAGAACCGACTGTTAATACCGGTTTGCATTTTGTATCCGCAAATGTCGTGGTAAGCAAGAGTCACCACCGACTTTTATTTTATCCATTCAGGAAAAGGAAAAAGAACAAAAAAAAACCTTTTTCGAGAATGTTTATGAGTACGGGGGGTAGATTATAGAAAGGGAAGGTGTTAGCACCCTTTCCATCCATGGTTTTCCATAGGCTCTTAGGTACTTTCTCATTTTGAAAATTTCTTGTGTGTGCTTGCTTTGAAAAGTTTTGTTTTACTTTGTTTTAACCCTTATTTCTGTCCTCAAGAGTGTTACGAAGTTGTTTTTGAAAACTTGGTTTGAAAAGTGTTTGGTGTGAAAAAGTTTGTTGGTTTGAGAAAGTACCTAGGAACTAGTCTACCTACTCGAAAAAGTTTTGTTCATTTTCCTTTTAGACAATGCTATCCCATTATTGAGAAATGGGTAGCATCGTCGTTGGAGTTTTTTAGGGACATTCAAAGGGACATGTGCGATCACAAAAGCAATGTTAGGAAACGTTAGTAATCATCCTAAAGCCTTAAAGATCTTTTTCTGAGGCAACACCCAAATGAGTCATTTTAGATCTTTCGGTGCTAGAGGACAACCACTAACAAACCCTATACTTCATGACCGTTTACCGAAGGCAACCGGAGTGGAGTAAACCCTAAGTGTGAGCATGTGCATGTGTTTGATTTCAGTTATTTAATCTTTGCACAATTAAGGTGATCTATTGTTTTAATTTTCAGTTAGTCTTTCCATACAATCCTATTAACATACATCTAAGCAGTTTATAGTTTGCGAAAATTAAAATGCTGGAAAGTTTAAAGGTCCTAGCTATTACAGGGCTTTTGCATATGCATAATTATCTTAACTAAAAATAAAAATGCGGATGTTTAAAACCCTAATTAATCTATTACAACCCGAAGCAGATACAATAATAGAAAAAAGAATTAAAATACGCGCGGCGAATTAAATGCGAGAATTAAAGAACCCTAAAAATTTAATTAAAAAAATATTCAGGTTATTTTTGAGAAAAAATTAATTAGGTTACAAAGTTAAAAACCCTAATTTTTAATTAATTCAAATTATAAAAAAATAATTAAATTGCCCTAAATTAAATTAATCTAATTAATTAAGAAAATAAAATATTTTATAAAAAATGATTTTTAATGTTTTTGATTTAATGAAAAAAATGATTTTTTTTGTTATTTTGTAAAAAAAAGAAATAATTAATAAAATAATTAAAACAAAAGAAATAAAATAGAAAGGAAAGAGATTTGGGCATGTGTTGTGAGCAATCTCAGGGGGTGCAATGTTGGATTTGTCAAGCCCAAGATAGCTGAGCCCAATCCTTGCGTTAGATTCAATGTGATGCTCTTTCTAATGGTCCATGGTATGCCTTGAATGTTGGGCGTTGGATCTGGCTTGATTATGAATCCATTGGCTGGATATTATGGTGCATGGTGGGCGCCTGGCAGTGTAACGCGCTAGATCTATAATTAAACATTGAGAAAACAATAAAATGCTTGGACCTGCGTGTAGCGGTAGAAATGTTCAAGACTAAGCCATTTGATTGACTAGACTTTATACAAATAAAAATAAAAATCGCCACCGCGCTTTATTGTTTCCAGAAGAATGAGAAAAGAGCGAATAACTCAAAAAGAGGGGGAAAGATTCAAGGTAAGGGGGTTGGTTATGCAAAGGGAAGGTATTAGAATCATAAACATCTAGGGTACTCTGCAAGAACCTCTTTGAAAAAATCTGTATATTTTGGCTATAAAATGTTACATGTAAAATAGATGGTGGATGTGAGAAAAAGAAATATATTTTTTTATGAATTTTGCACCCGTCGCAGTTGCGAACCTTTAGTGCCTACGTACCATCTTTCGTGCAATAGGGGATCAGGGTACACGTAGTTCCTCTTTTAAAAATTTGAAACACAAATGCGTTGGTTAATTTATAAGATAAAACATCATCGTCATTGTCCATATGGAAAACACACCTACTACCCACAATCATGAGAAAGGAGAATTTGCATCATCTCAAAGTGGAGGATATGGCTTGGATTTCAAAATCAACAATGCCTCACTCAACACCCAAGTGGAAAATATCTCTCTTCACTATATATTGTAGAAGTATAGTTGTTCGCATCACTACAAGGATTGGCAAGAGTTTAATCTTTTTAAGAAAAGTTTTTTTTTAAAGTAAAAAGCCAAAGTGTCAAAATGGTTTGAAATGAGATTGATGGACTTTTAGTCTTCTCACAAAAAAATGTCAAGGTATTATTAAGTTTATTGAAATTTATTCATGAAAATGTTTTGAAAATGCATGGACCTAAGTCCAAGTTTATTATGAAAATGGTTCAAGTTTCAAAACAAGAGGAGTTTTCAAAAGGAGGGATAAGATTTTTGAAATTAAAGAAGATGGGAGGAGATGAAGAGACTATCCTAAAGCATAAGTTAAAAGCTAGGGATAAGAACCATCTAACCAACAAGAAGCCAATACTTGACATTATGAGTCAATATATAATTCCCATTCTTCGGATTGAAACCAAGCAAGCAAAGATACTAGACCTCTTGAGAGAACCAAACTTCAAGTGTATTAAGTCTTCACAAAAATTGGGCAGAGTAACGGCTGTATACGGGTGAATTCCAAATTAAAAACAAAGTATGTAATCATAATAACCTGCACACAAAACAAACAAAGAACCCAATTTCTTAAGGTAAACCTCAAGAACTCCAGACAAAATATGAATTAAGGTCACAAGGTCTTCAACATATGCCAATGTCTCTAATACTAAGTCCAAGAAGTCCAATACTCCATAATACCAAGGATAGTAACCAAATAGTCCAAGTATCATTAGAGATTTTTATGGTTCATGTTGATTATTAAGTGTCTTCAAAAGGAAAAGAAAAGCTCAAGTGAGCAAAATAAAAATGACATAAAAGTAAATGCTCAAGTGAGCAAAGATGAAAATAGCATGAATTAAAAATGCTAAAAGTAAATGGTACACAAGGTAAAGAGCATAAAATAAAAGCATAAAATAAAGTCAATTGTTAGAAATTAGTGGTTAGTTGGGTGACCATCTTGAAACTTGCATTTGGAACTCATTAGAGGATTGGTAGAACCAAAGCCTCCACACAACAAGTTGCATTTGCTTTTTGTCAAGTATATCATTCATTTTGGAATCCTCAAAAGTAACATTTAATGATCAACGATGTTTAAGTGATCCGCGTTGACCAAAATTGATGAAGATCCATTAGAGGATTGGTAGAACCAAATCCTCCACACAATGAATCTCAAGGTTATTGGATCAAAGATATCAAATTAACATACTTGGGCTCGCAAACATAGGTTTGGGCCACGAATGGTCATTTATTCGAATCGGGACAAAATTTAACGCTATGTTAAGCAATCGTAAGTGGACTTATGTAGAAGTCGCACCTATTTTGAGGTCGGTCAATAGCGATCTATGTACTTCATGTTTGGATAAATGATATTGAGATCACCATCCCTTAACATGTAGCATAATTAAAAATGAAAGGGATAAGATGAAGAGGGAGGGGAATGATAAGCTAATTTGGATCATTACTTTAAATGTCTTTCATCTTTAAATTCAATCACTCCTCTAGATGAATTAAAGCACTAAACATATCATTAATCCAAAGCACCAAAAATGAATTAAATAATTCACTCTTAGGTAGATTTGAATTGATGAACATTTATCCAACTTCATCTACATCACAAAGTCCATTGAGTTTAAAGAGAAATTGGACATTTAAAATTGCAATCCAAACCAACAATCAAAAGGAGTGAGTAGAAAAACATTTATGGATCAAAACAGCCCCAAAACAAGGCAAAAAATGCATTCTGTTTCTATGTAAATCGATTGCACTAAAGTGTAAATCGATTTACACAGTACAATTTTCAAAAATATGCGCGAAATTTCTTCAGTGCAATCGATTGCACTGTTACTGCAATCGATTGCACGCTGTTACAGACAACAAAATAACATTTTAAAAGGACAAATTCTTGTTCAAACTTTCCATCAAATACCTTATGATCATGGATACAATTGAGCACGAAAATTCCATCAAATTATGAGAAAATAACACCATTGGAATCACAAAATAACGCTCAATGAATCAAACCCAAAGATCAACAAGAGATCACATTGTGAAAGATGAATTATCCAACTTACCAAAGGTAGATCTAAAGAATTATCAAAATAACTTCAAGAATTTTCTTCAATTCAACCACAAGAATCAATTGCAAAAACTTAGATGTAGAGAATTGATAAAGAAAAAGTGTTTGGATGAAGGTTTAGCTCAAAGATTAGTAAGCTTCAATGCAAAGCTTACTAACTTTTTGAAAATGGAGCTTTGAGTGGATTTGGGAGATGGAGAGAATTGAGAGATTTTTTAGCAAGGTGGATTTGGATATCAAAACCTTGAAATTTGAATGAAATGAGGGCTCTATTTATAGAGTTTTAGGATTGTGGATTAGTGGTAATTTGGTAATTGATTCTTGGAGCCAAAATTTGAATTAATGATAATTCTTTCAAATATTAAAGCTAAAATTTAAATTAATGATAATTCTTCTTAAAAATGAAAGATTGACACTAAAATTTGAATTAATGGTATATCTTTCAAAAATGAAGAAAAATTGGAGCCAAAATTTGACAAGTTTAAAATTGCTGATTTTTTTTCAAATTTTCACACTGTGCAATCGATTGCACTATATTGCAAATCGATTTGCACAGTGTCTTTTTTTCAAAAATGGCGCAAAATGCACTATGTGCAATCGATTGCACTCTAAGAGCAATTGATTGCATTAGTGAATAAAAAATGAATTTTTGTTAATTTTCCTTTGCAAATAGATATTTTAGGAAAATAATACCAGAAATCCTTATTTGTCCGATGCTTCGACTTGGTACCTACAAAACAAAAATATACAAAGACAAAGACAAATATTTTTTTTATATTTTGATTAGAAGTTAGTCAACAACACATATACAAAATATACAACTAAGGTGCTTGGAGATTCCTCAAGAGCAAACTTAAGGATAAGAGATAGAAAAAGAGGAAGAACCAACCCTAATGTGATCTTGTTATGGTCGAGTTGATATGATATGATAGAGGAATCTTAGGGGAAAATTGGGGTACAACAGTTGCCCTTATTTAAGTGTCTTCTATCCGGAGATACGAAGGTTAAAAATCTTCGTGTCGACGCGATTGGAGATACTTAAATATAAAAAAAGCCCTATTTTTGTCCCTAAGATGCCATGCAATGCTTATGATTATGAATGCATATGGATAAATCTAAAGAGACGCAAACACCACTGTGGATGTAACAAAGGAAATAAGGAAACAAAAGTGAAACCCGACCAGGAAAATAAATCACTGGTGGACCAAAAGGCCCGACTCCTAGAGGATGGTAAAAGGTAAAAGGATACACCAACTTTTACTGAAGGAGAAACTACCAACATTCACTGAAGGTATTAAGAGAATAACATCGACGTTCACTGACGATGAACTACCAACTTTCACTGATGGTAGAGAAAAGAAATATCATAGCACTTCCGTTCACTGACAGTGAACTACCAACGTTCATTGAAGGTAGCAAAAAGATAACAAACACCGATGTTCACTGCCGATGTCCTACCCACTTTCACTAAAGGTAGAGAGAAAATATATCATAGCACCGCCGTTCATTGACGATGAACTACCAACATTCACTGAAGGTAGCAAAAAGATAACAAACACCAACGTTCACTGCCGATGTCCTACCAACTTTCACTGAAGGTAGAGAGAAAATATATTATAGCACCTCCATTCACTGACGATGAACTACCAACATTCAGTGAAGGTAGAAAAAAGATAACAAACACCGACTTTCACGATCAATGTCCTACCAACTTTCACTGAAGGTAGAGAGAAAATATATCATAGCACCGCCGTTCACTGACGATGAACTACCAACGTTCACTGAAGGTAGCAAAAAGATAACAAACATCGATGTTCACTGTCGATGTCCTACCAACTTTCACTGAAGGTAGAGATAAAATATATCATAGCACCGCCGTTCACTGACGATGAACTACCAACTTTCACTGAAGGTAGCAAAAAGATAACAAACACCGACGTTCACTACCGATGTCCTACCAACTTTCACTGAAGGTAGAGAGAAAATATATCATAGCACCACCATTCAATGATGATGAACTACCAACGTTCACTGAAGGTAGAAAAAAGATAACAAACATCGACGTTCACTTCCGATGTCCTACCAACTTTCACTGAAGGTAGATAGAAAATATATCGTAGCACCACCGTTCACTGACGATGAACTACCAACATTCACTAAAGGTAGCAAAAAGATAATAATCACCAACTTTCACTGAAGGTGATCTACCAACTTTCACTGAAGGTAGAGAGGAAATATATCATAACACCGCCGTTCACTAACGATGAACTACCAACATTCACTGAAGGTAGCAAAAAGATAACAAACATCGACGTTCACTGCCGATGGTCTACCAACTTTCACTGAAGGTAGAGAGAAAATATATCATAGCACCGCTGTTCACTGATGATGAACTACTAACATTCACTGAAGGTAGCAAAATGATAATAATCACCAACTTTCATTGAAGGTGATCTACCAACTTTCACTGAAGGTAGAGAGAAAATATATCATAGCACCACCGTTCACTGATGATGAACTACCAATGTTCACTGAAGGTAGCAAAAAGATAACAAACATCAACGTTCACTGCCGATGGTCTACCAACTTTCACTGAAGGTAGAAAGAGAATATATCATAGCACTGCCGTTCACTGACAATGAACTACCAACGTTCACTGAAGGTGACCTACCAACTTTGACTGATGGTAGAAAGAGAACAAGTTTCCCCAAGATTCTTGTGTTTCTCCTAGAACGGGTCTCAACTTCTTCTTTAACTAAGGCATTCTGCCTGGAAAGGGTAATATGTAAGTTGTCTCAAATAAAGAGACTTCCACTTGCAAAGATTTCACAACGAGCTGCTTCTATGAATTTGAAAATCTCGCCATCCACTGGCGTAAACTGACGACGGACTACAAACTAACCACTCATAGAGGAAATAACAAAAAAAAGTTACGTCGACTTGTACAGGGAAGCACGAGTTTCTCAAATAAAGAGACCTGTTACTTGTTATCATGGAGGATTGCAAAAAGAAACAACTTTCTGGGGATAGAAATATGGCTTCCTGGGGATAGAGGTATGACTTCCTGGGGAAATGCCCCGATATTCCTGATGAGGAGATAGAGTCTTCTCGTGCAAAATAAATGCACTAACCAAAACTTGAAGTTTTCAGAAATCCAAAGTAAATAATGTTGTCGGGGGATCACAGGTCCAAACCAGAAATAAATAGGAATGAAACAGTCAACCAGAATATATCCTTTGAGAAATAAACTCAAAAGGGGAAATAAGATTCATCGAAACAAGGAACTATATCAGAAGGTTTAAAGCAAAAAATCTTCTATGAGGGACAACTCAGTAGAGAAATTGAAAGAATATACACATTCTGCTTATGGCTGACACTCTATTGAAGAGAGGGCGACGTGAATATGCAAAACAGGGTAATATGTCAAAAAATATTAACAAATGTCAATGAACAATGATTTGTCAATTTTAACTATGCATGATGCATGTATGAATGTATGAGTGTTTTCGTGTGCATGCTGACAAAACAGACACACAACATGGGGAAAAACCAGGCAAAACTGCCTCAGGCACTAACAACACTCGGCTAAGCTTCAACTAAGATGATCATTCGAAGAAAGGTAAAGGCCAGCCGCGGAAACCAAACCTACTTCCTGCTTTTAACTTTACCAAGGAGAAACATAATCCGAAGGTGGACAGATCCAACAGATGCCAGGGTAGAACATCCTTCATCAGGCTTCATCGGGAAAACCAGTGTTTTTTCAAAAGTAATATGCCTACTGGAGATTGCAAGATCAGTCTCAAATAAAGCAGACTGACACCGAAACAATCAAACCTCGCTGGGGAATTCAGACCCACTTTACTGGAGAAAAGCGCGGATTGAAACTTCACATCATGAAAACTCAGAAAAGAGGAGAAACAAATCCAAACATTACCGAGGATACCAGAACCATAAATCCAATACGGAGAAAACAAACCGAGTAGCCCTTCCCGGGGGAAACAAAAACCTCTCAAATCAACTGGAGTTTGTCTATTCCTGGGATCACCATTTTTGTTGTCATTGTTTCATCATAAATCTCAAAGTAAAAGTAAATTGTAAAAATATTTTTTTTTGAAAAATCATTTTTTTAATGTCTTTGCTTTGAAAATTATTATCAGTAATAAATGGAGTCTTTGCAAGCTAAATAAAATAAGAAACACAAAGAATTGGGTAAAAGCTCAAATTTCATTAATAGAATGGTAGTCTGCGAATGGCGAGACTCCATAGATGATTACAAAGTTTGAAAAATGGTAATATATAATGAAAAAGATACATTGAGATACAATGACCACTATCCCCTCTAACAACTTTTGAAATCCTGAGCAGCAGCTTCTGTCAAAGTATGGTGAGGATCCGAGAAGATTGTTGCTTCAACGATCAAGTCTTGTCTGACGTAGTTACTTTCCAAGAAAATCCCCAACTTTTGCCTAAGCTGCCCTTGCGGGTTTTCAACTTAACGAGAAATTTATTCAGTTTATGTCTCTAATTTTTTTCCTAGACCGCCCTTTCGGGTTTTCGGCCTACCGAGACGCTCCTTTTTTCCTAAGCCTCCCTTTCGGGTTTTCAACTTAGCGAGTTATTCTTTTATTTCTTTAGGCGAAGTATTTCTTGACTGCGTCAACATTCATGGGATGTGGGAACTCCTCGCCATCCGTAGTTTCAAGAATTAATGCACCACCAGAGAACGCTTTCTTGACAACATATGGGCCTTCAAAATTGGGAGTCCACTTGCCCCTAGAATCAGCGTTGAAAGACATGATCTTCCTGAGCACGAGGTCGCCTTCTCTGAATTCACGAGGTTTGACCTTTTTATCAAAAGCTTTCTTCATTCTTTTATGATATAACTGTCCGTGATATAAAGCTGTCATTATCTTCTCCTAAATCAAATCAATTGGTCAAACCTGCTCTAGACCCATTTAGCCTTTGACAACTTGGTTTCCATTATCACACACAAAGAGGGAATCTCAACCTCAATTTGGAGTACCGCTTCCATTCCATACACAAGGGAGAACGGGGTTACTCCTGTAGAAGTTCGGACAGATGTCTGATATCCATGCAGAGAAAAAGGAAGCATTTCATGCCAATCCTTATAAGTAACGACCATTTTCTGGATAATCTTCTTGATATTCTTATTAGCAGCTTCAACAGCTCCATTCATCTTTGGCCTGTATGGAGATGAATTGTGATGGACAATCTTGAATTCTTCACATAGTTCTGTCATCATCTTGTTATTTAAATTCGAGCCATTATCGGTGATGATTCTACTCGGCACACCATATCGACATATAAGGTTATTCTTAATGAAGCGCACAACCACCTGCTTAGTAATATTGGCATATGAAGCAGCCTCCACCCACTTGGTGAAGTAATCAATTGCTACCAAGATAAAACGGTGCCTATTCGAAGCTTTGGGTTCTATCATCCCAATCATTTCAATACCCCACATAGAGAAAGACCACGGGGAGGAAATCACATTGAGAAGTGTCGGAGGCACATGGACCTTATCTGCATAAATCTGGCATTTATGGCACTTCTTTGCAAATTTGTAACAATCAGATTCCATTGTCAGCCAATAGTAACCCGCCCTTAGTATCCTTTTAGCCATTGAATGTCCATTGGCATGAGTGCCAAATGAACCTTCATGAATCTCATGCATCAACATGTCTGCCTCGTGTCTATCCACGCATCTGAGCAATACCATGTCATAATTTCTCTTGTATAACACATTTTCACTAAGGAAGAAACTGCCTGCCAATCTTCTCAATGTATTTCTATCTTTCCTCGACGCGCCAATCGGGTATTATTGAGTCTAAATAAAATGCTTGACATCATAATACCAGGGTTTTTCATCTGCTACCTCCTCTGCTGTAAACACATGAGCGGGCCTATCCAGCCATCGAACCGCAATTCGGGGTATATCATTCCAAGTATTCACTTGGTACATAGAAGCCAAAGTTGCCAGAGCATCTGCCATTTGATTTTCGTCTCTAGGGATGTGATGGAATTCAACTTTATTAAAGAAGGGTAACAATCTTATAGCATAATCTTTGTAAGGGATCAAGCCAGGGTGACGAGTATTCCATTCTCCTTTAATCTGATTTATTACCAAAGCTGAATCACCATACACATCGAGAATTTTAATTCTGAGATCAATAGCTTCTTCGAGACCCATGATGTAAGCCTCGTATTCTGCCATATTATTAGTACAACCGAATGTTAACCTTGTAGTAAAAGGAATGTGCGATCCATGAGGATTGACAATCACAACACTAATTCCTTTACCATAAGCATTCACAGTTCCATCAAATATCATACTTCAACGAGATTCAGGGTCCGGACCTTCCTCAGGTAATGGTTCATCACAATCTTTCACTTTTAGGAACATCACATCCTCATCAGGGAATTCATATTCTACAGACTGGTGATCCTCCACTGGTTGGTGAGCAAGATGATTTGCCAACATACTACTTTTAATAGCTTTTTGAGTGCGGTATTCGATATCATATTCAGATAACAACATCTGCCAGCAGGCAATTCTCCCAATAAGAGCAGGCTCTTCAAAAATGTACTTGATTGGATCCATTTTGGAGATTAACCAAGTGGTATGATTCAACATATACTGCCGCAAACGCTTTGCTGCCCAGGCCAAAGCACAACATGTTTTTTCCAGCATGGAATACCGCGACTCACAATCAGTGAATTTTTTGCTGAGATAATAAATGGCGAACTCCTTTTTCCAGGTTTCATCCTGTTGTCCCAGAATACAACCCATGGATTTATCTAACACTGTCAGATACATAATCAACGGTCTTCCTTCTACGGCAGGGAGCAAGATAGAAGGTTCAAGCAGATATTATTTAATACTTTCAAATGCCCTTTGGCAGTCATCCATCCACACACAACCTTGATCTTTCTTTAACAACTTAAATATCGGTTCGCATGTTACAGTCATGTGGGAAATGAATCTGGAAATATAATTCAAACGCCCGAGGAAACCTCTGACTTGATTTTCAGTTCTTGGTGCTGGCATTTCTTGAATTGCTTTGACTTTATCAGGGTCAACTTCAATTCCTTTCTGGATAATAATGAAACCCAACAACTTCCCCGATCGAACACCGAAGGTGCATTTATGTGGATTCAGGCGGAGACGATACTTCCTCAAACGCTGAAACAACTTCAATAAATCTTATATATGCCCTTCTTCAGTCTGGGATTTGGAAATCATATCATCAACATATACTTCAATTTCTTTGTGGATCAGATCATGGAATAGGGTTGTCATAGCCCTCTGGTACGTTGCACCAGCATTCTTCAACCCGAAAGGCATCACTCTGTAACAGAATGTTCCCCAGGGTGTGGTAAATGTTGTTTTTTCCATGTCCTCTGGAGCCATTCTTATTTGATTATACCCGGAAAATCCGTCCATGAACGAGAATACTTTGAATTTTGTTGTGCTATCCACTAACATATCAATATGCGGCAATGGAAAATCATCTTTTGGACTAGCTTTATTTAGATCTCTGTAATCTACGCACACGCGGACTTTTCCGTATTTTTTCGGTACTGGGACAATATTGGAAATCCATTGAGGATACACTGACGTCACGAGAAAACCAACATTAATCTGCTTTAAAACCTCCTCTTTGATTTTTACTGCCATATCTGGGTGAGTTCTTCTCAACTTCTGTTTGATTGGCAGACACTCTGGCTTCAACGGCAAATGGTGCTCTACAATATCTGTATCTAGACCAGGCATATCTTGATAAGACCAAGTGAAAATATCCACATACTCTTTCAACAGCTCAATCAACCCGCTCTTTACATCAGAATGCAACAATGCTCCAATCTTAACTTCTTTGGATCTTCTTCTGAACCCAAATTGATCATTTCCAATGGTTATTTATATGGCTTAATGGCATTTTCCTCGTGTTCAAGCAACCGTGAGACCTATTCTGGGATCTCATCATAATATTCTTCTTCAGCCCCATACACAGGACATTCAAAGTTGGGAGAGGGTGCAGGGTCATTGTATTCAACGGGTTTTTTAATTAATCTGCACATATGATTTATGATTGCTTTTAGAAACTGGCACATATACCAAGTGATCATGCAGATTGAATTTCAGTTATTATTTATTTTGAAAAGGTTTTTTTTTTCTGATTACCATTTTCCAAGAAAAAGCAGAAAATAAAAACACAATTTGGGAAACAAAGACAACTTTTATCATTGATTTTAAAAGTCACAACAAACAGATAAGCCCCTACAATATTAATACTTCCACCTTGGGCAGAGTGAAAGATTTTTTTTTCAAAAAGATTAACAAAAAAATTACTTTGAAACATGTATGCAAGAGGGAACATCAATGGTGATCCAGTTCTGAACCCTAATTCTGTGCGTCACATAATTCCGCATTTCCTGCTCTTCTTCATCCTCCTCAACAACATTGGCTCCAGAATCAATTGGATGGAGGTAACCTCCGATGCGGAAAACATCATGATAGCTGTAACACCCCAGTTTTAATTATTTGATTTATTTTAATGGGAAAATTATTTTATTGGAGTTAATAAAATAAAAGAATTATTTATTTTGGAATATTTGAAGAGAATAAAAGAAATGAGAAAATATTGGGTTTTTAAGTTATTGGGCTTGGATGTCGTTAGTAAAGAGTGGGGGTGCAAAAGAAATAAGGATATATTTTGGAACTCAAGTTATTTTCTCACTTTTCACGATAACACAGAAGTTGGAGATATTTGGGATTGGAGCTCTGAAGAACGAAGAACAATCGCTCAAGAGTTCAAAGCTGCAATTTGATAAGGTAAGGGGGGCTACTACTCAATTTATATTTGCTTATGGGTTTAGATGCGATTGGTTGGGTAATCGTAGGATAATCCCATTTTCTCTGATGTTCTTAGTGATCGATAACTTTAGGGTCGAATTTCGTTAGAAAAGATTAGGTTCCCTAAAGGTTTTGAATCGATTAAGAAATTAATCCCTATTGTTGATTTAGATCGAAATTGTATGATCGGGGGTTTCCCTTAGGTGTTCTAAGGATAACCTTGATGTTATCAGATTTCCCCAAAAGGACGAATAATCACTTTTAAGGTTACCTTGATAATTGTTGGTAATTATAAAATTAAGTTTTTGGATTAAATGATTTGGAAAAGGAATTCTGTCTTCCAACGATTTTAGAAAACTATAACCTTGAAGGATTTGAGTTATTCAATTTGTGGGAAATTGATGAACATAAGTCAGAGGCATAGGAAATTGATGTTTTGGAAACTTGATGTGTATTTGGATGTTTTGTACTGCATTGCACTGCTGCAGAAATGTATTTTCGTGCAAATATGTTGGCATATGAGCTGCTGCAGGTACAGGAAAAATTTGTACGCGCTCATCAACACGGGCCGTGTTGCACAACACGGGCACCCGTGTTGATCTTCTGTATGGGCAACACGGGCCGTGTTGCTGCACACGGGCACCCGTGTTGAGCCCCTGTGTTGGCTTCTGGATTCTGTTTTCTGTGCATGCTGTTATGTACGGAATTGATTCTGTTTTGATGTGCAGTGTTTTATATGTTTTGAATATGCTGCTTATTGATTTCCTAGTGTTGTTGATGCTTGTATCGAATAACGTTTGTATGTTATGATACCAACACTATGTAGATTTGATGGTCATGCTTTTAGATAATGTTATCAAGCATGAATTATGATATAACTTGATATGATTGGTTGATGTTTAATAGTATGCTGAGTGATTACATGCTATTCATATCGTGTTGTATTTGATATTGTTGATGTCACATGATATGGTTTATTGATGTTAATAGTATGCTGAGTGTTACATACTTTACATATCATGTTGCATTTGTTAATTCCCATTGTGTGGAATTAACATGGTGGCCAATATACGTGTCCGCGATTTAATGGAACGTTGAGGTGGTAGCCGTGTCCGCGATATAATGGAACGGTGAGTTATCCGTGACCCGAGATTTAATGGGGCAGTAAAATGGTACCACATGCATGGGTGTGTTGCATTATATTGAATACAACGTGAATGGATGATTTTCCAATGTTGTATTTAATTGATTGTATGCATGTATTGTTGCTGAATTGTTAATGATGTTTGATGTTAATTATAAGTATGAAAAGTAATATATTATGAATATATGAATTGTAAAGGTTTTCGTAAATTATGAAACATGCTAACTGTTTGGGTGATGCTTATGGTTTTCTGAATTGATTGTTATGAACGTATAATCAAATGTATAGTTGAGATGCTCACCCTTACTAATGAATATTTCAGATTGAGGAGCTTCGTTCAGGTGCTTGGCGAAGGCTTGTTGTTTCTAGTTTATTTCCGTTTAAGTATTGTCCGGGTCATGCTCTGATAGTTGTAACTCCGGGAACGTTTGTTTGTCGAGCTGCTTTAGTCAGACTCGTTATTCCTTATGTTTGTTATAATATGATGTTGATATATTCCAGGTGTTAATCCCTGATGATTTTGAAAATATTATAACATTGGTTTTGTTAATTAAATTATTCCGCTGTGTAAACATGTATGAGTTGCTTCTATGTTATGCATGACAGGAACTTGTTTTTGTAAAAATAGAATTGTGACATCCTCGTTAATACATGTACTCTGAAAGTATGATTTTATTTATTTGCGAAATTTTATGCGGGGTTTTAGAGGGTGTTACAATAGTGGTATCAGAGCATAGTCGGTCGTTGTGACCAGAGTCTTGAGTCAGTCATTCCTTTTGTATGCGACTAGTGTAAGGCTACACTGTCGATACTGTATTCTGATGAGGAGTATGTTTTAATTCTCAGGAATATGGCTGGAAGAGGTAACGGACGAAATGATGCTGCACTCGCTGAGGCTTTGGGGATGTAGCTGGTGTACTTGCTGGAAATCCAAATGGAGGCGTGATTGGTGCTGATAGGCAATTGGGGAACTTCCAAAGGAACAATCCTCCGTTGTTCAAAGGTACACATGACCCTGAAGGTGCTCAGAAGTGGCTGAAAGAAATCGAAAGGATTTTCCGTGTGATTGATTGTGCTGAAGATCTGAAAGTCAGATATGGTACGCATATGTTGGCAGAAGAGGCCGACGACTGGTGGGTTGCAACAAGGACTGAAATGGTTCAGGATGGAGAGGCGCTGACTTGGGCTAACTTCAGAAGGGCTTTTCTGAGGAGGTACTTTCCTGAAGATGTTCGGGGAAGAAAGGAAATTGAATTTTTGGAGCTTAAGCAGGGCAATCTGACTGTTAGTGAGTATGCTACTAAGTTCACGGAATTGGCAAAGTATTATGCGCACTACAACAATGATGAGGCTGGAGAATTCTCTAAATGTATCAAATTTGAGAATGGTCTCCGAGATGAGATTAAGCAGGGAATCAGGTACCAGCGTATTCGTAGATTTTCTGATCTGGTGGATTGTAGCAGGATCTTGGAAGAAGATATTACCAAGACTAGGTCGTCTCACTCTCGTGGGGCTGTTGATAAAAGAGGAAAGCAACATATGGACCGTGGCAAGCCATATGGTAGAGGTAACCAGAAAGTAGGTGGATGGAAAAGGCCTAGTGGGGGAGATTCTAAGGCTCCTATCAGATGCTACAGGTGTGGTGAGTTTGGTCATCATATTCGAGATTGCAAGAGTGATGAGAAGAAGTGCTATAAATGTGGAAAGACTGGTCATTTGTCTAGTGATTGCAAAGGGAAGTCTGTTACTTGTTACAATTGTGGCGAAGAAGGTCACATTCGTCCGCAGTGTCCTAAGCCTAAGAAGGATCAGTCAGGTGGAAAAGTGTTTTCTTTGTCTGGATCTGAGACTACTCCAGAGGATCGATTGATTAAAGGTACGTGTTTTATTCATGGCACACCTTTAGTTGCAATTATTGATACTGGTGCAACTCATTCTTTCATTTCTTTGGATTGTGCTGAGAGGTTGAAACTGGACATATCTGATATGCGAGGTAGCATGGTTATTGATACTCCTGCATCGGGTTCAGTGACAACTTCACTTGTATGTAGGAATTGTCCTATTGAGATTTTTGGTAGAGGTTTCGGTATGGATTTAGTGTGCCTACCACTTGAACAAATTGATATTATCCTTGGGATGAACTGGTTGGAATTCAACCGGGTTCATCTGAACTGTTTTGCTAAGACGGTGATTTTCCCAGAGGCAGTTGGTGTCGAGAATTTGACTATGACTGCTAGGCAGGTACAAGAAGCAATGGAAGACGGTGCTAATGTGTTTATGTTACTTGCTTCGTTAGATGCAACAGGAAAGGTCAGGAGTGGTGAATTGCCAGTGGTGTGTGATTTTCCAAAAGTCTTTCCTGATGATGTTGGTAAGTTACCTCCTGAGAGAGAGGTGGAATTTTCTATAGATTTGATTCCTGGTACGAGACCGGTGTCGATGGCACCATATCGTATGTCTGCATCTGAGCTGGCTGAATTGAAGAGTCAGTTGGAAGATTTACTGGAGAAGAAGTTTATTCGTCCAAGTGTTTCGCCTTGGGGTGCTCCGGTATTGTTGGTCAAGAAGAAAGAAGGTTCTATGAGACTGTGTGTTGATTACAGGCAATTGAACAAGGTAACCATTAAGAATCGGTATCCATTACCGAGGATTGATGATTTAATGGATCAGCTAATTGGAGCCAGTGTATTCAGTAAGATTGACTTGAGATCTGGATATCATCAGATTCGTGTGAAAGCGGAAGATATTCAAAAGACTGCTTTTCGAACGAGGTATGGGCATTATGAATATTCTGTTATGCCGTTTGGAGTTACTAATGCACCTGGTGTTTTCATGGAATATATGAACAGGATTTTTCACCCGTATCTGGATAAGTTTGTTGTGGTTTTTATTGATGACATTCTGATTTATTCCAAGAATGACGAAGAGCATGCGGAACATCTCAGAATTGTGTTAGAGTTCTTGAAAGATAAGAAGTTGTATGCAAAGTTGTCCAAATGTGAGTTTTGGCTGAATGAAGTTAGTTTTCTTGGACATGTGATTTTTAAGGATGGTATTTCAGTGGATCCTACAAAAGTAGAAGCAGTATCCCAGTGGGAAGCGCCGAAGACTGTTTCTGAAATCAGAAGTTTTCTTGGTCTTGCAGGTTATTACAGAAAGTTTATCGAAGGATTCTCAAAGTTAGCATTGCCGTTGACAAAGTTGACTCGTAAAGGACAAGCGTTTATTTGGGATTCTGATTGTGAGAAAGGTTTCCAAGAATTAAAGCAGAGATTGACTAGTGCTCCTATTCTGATTTTGCCAAATCTGGTGGAATCTTTTGTGGTTTATTGCGATGCATCTCTGATGGGATTAGGTGGTGTTCTAATGCAGAATCAACAGGTAGTTGCGTATGCTTCGAGACAATTGAAGGTTCACGAAAGGAACTATCCTACTCATGACTTAGAGTTAGCAGCAGTTGTGTTTGTCTTGAAATTGTGGAGACATTATCTGTATGGTGCGAGATTTGAAGTGTATAGTGATCATAAGAGTTTGAAGTATCTTTTCGATCAGAAAGAGCTCAATATGAGGCAAAGAAGGTGGTTGGAATTTCTCAAAGATTATGATTTTGGTTTGAATTACCATCCTGGTAAGGCAAATGTGGTTGCAGATGCTTTGAGCAGGAAATCCCTGCATATGTCTATGATGATGGTTCGTGAATTGGATTTAATTGAACAATTCCGAGATTTGAGTTTACTTTGTGAAAGTACTCCGAAGTGTGTTCGTTTGGGTATGTTGAGACTTACTAGTGGTATTCTAGAAGAGATCAGGATCGGGCAGAAATCTGATGTTAATTTAGTTGATAAATTGACATTGATCAACCAAGGTCAAGGTGGTGAGTTTAGAATTGATGAAAATGATGTTATGAGATTTGGCGATAGAGTTTGTGTTCCTGATGTTGCAGAAATCAAGAAGAGTATATTAGAGGAAGGACATCGCAGTGGGATGAGTATTCATCCGGGTGCCACGAAAATGTATCATGATTTGAAGAAATTGTTTTGGTGGCCGGGAATGAAAAAGGAAATAGCTGAATTTGTGTATGCATGTTTAATCTGTCAGAAATCGAAGATTGAGCACCAGAAGCCGTCTGGATTTATGCAACCGATGTTTATTCCAGAATGGAAGTGGGATAGTATTTCTATGGATTTTGTATCCGGGTTGCCGAGGACTCCTAAGAATTGTGAAGCGATATGGATTGTGGTGGATAGACTGACTAAGTCTGCTCATTTTATACCGGTGCGAATGGATTACTCAATGGAGAGATTGGCACAGTTGTATATTGAGAAAATAGTGAGTTTGCATGGAGTTCCTTCTAGTATTGTGTCAGATAGAGATCCGAGGTTCACTTCGAAATTTTGGGAAGGATTGCAGAAGGCCTTGGGTACTAAATTGAGGTTGAGTTCAGCTTACCATCCTCAGACTGATGGACAGACGGAGAGGACGATTCAATCGTTAGAAGATTTATTGCGTGCTTGTGTGTTAGAGAAGGGTGGAGCTTGGGATAGCTATTTGCCATTGATTGAATTTACTTATAACAATAGTTACCATTCGAGTATTAGTATGGCTCCGTTTGAGGCATTGTATGGTAGACGGTGTAGAACGCCTTTGTGTTGGTATGAATCTGGAGAGAATTCAATAATTGGGCCAGAGATTGTTCAGCAGACTACTGAAAAGATCAAATTGATTCAAGAAAAGATGAGAGCTTCTCAGAGTCGTCAGAAAAGTTATCATGATAAGAGGAGGAAGAATTTAGAATTCAGTGCTGGAGATCATGTGTTTATGAGAGTTACTCCGATGACGGGTATTGATCGAGCGTTGAAATCTAAGAAGTTGACTCCGCGTTTTATTGGTCCGTTTCAGATTACGGAAAGAGTTGGAGAAGTTGCTTATCGTATTGCTTTACCTCCGAGACTTGCGAATTTGCACGATGTTTTTCATGTTTCTCAGTTGAGGAGATACATTCCAGACCCATCTCATGTAATCCAAATAGATGATGTACAGGTGAGAGATAACCTGACAGTAGAAACATTGCCTATGAGGATAGAAGATCGGGAAGTGAAACAGTTAAGGGGTAAAGAGATAGCATTAGTGAAGGTTGCTTGGGGAGGTCCAGCAGATGGGAATGTTACTTGGGAACTGGAGAGCCAGATGAAAGAGGCTTATCCGGATCTGTTCGTCTAAGGTATGTTTTCAAGGACGAAAACTCTTTTAGTAGGGGAGAGTTGTAACACCCCAGTTTTAATTATTTGATTTATTTTAATGGGAAAATTATTTTATTGGAGTTAATAAAATAAAAGAATTATTTATTTTGGAATATTTGAAGAGAATAAAAGAAATGAGAAAATATTGGGTTTTTAAGTTATTGGGCTTGGATGTCGTTAGTAAAGAGTGGGGGTGCAAAAGAAATAAGGATATATTTTGGAACTCAAGTTATTTTCTCACTTTTCACGATAACACAAAAGTTGGAGATATTTGGGATTGGAGCTCTGAAGAACGAAGAACAATCGCTCAAGAGTTCAAAGCTGCAATTTGATAAGGTAAGGGGGGCTACTACTCAATTTATATTTGCTTATGGGTTTAGATGCGATTGGTTGGGTAATCGTAGGATAATCCCATTTTCTCTGATGTTCTTAGTGATCGATAACTTTAGGGTCAAATTTCGTTAGAAAAGATTAGGTTCCCTAAAGGTTGTGAATCGATTAAGAAATTAATCCCTATTGTTGATTTAGATCGAAATTGTATGATCGGGGGTTTCCCTTAGGTGTTCTAAGGATAACCTTGATGTTATCAGATTTCCCCAAAAGGACGAATAATCACTTTTAAGGTTACCTTGATAATTGTTGGTAATTATAAAATTAAGTTTTTGGATTAAATGATTTGGAAAAGGAATTCTGTCTTCCAACGATTTTAGAAAACTATAACCTTGAAGGATTTGAGTTATTCAATTTGTGGGAAATTGATGAACATAAGTCAGAGGCATAGGAAATTGATGTTTTGGAAACTTGATGTGTATTTGGATGTTTTGTACTGCATTGCACTGCTGTAGAAATGTATTTTCGTGCAAATATGTTGGCATATGAGCTGCTGCAGGTACAGGAAAAATTTGTACGCGCTCATCAACACGGGCCGTGTTGCACAACATGGGCACCCGTGTTGATCTTCTGTATGGGCAACACGGGCCGTGTTACTGCACACGGGCACCCGTGTTGAGCCCCTGTGTTGGCTTCTGGATTCTGTTTTCTGTGCATGCTGTTATGTACGGAATTGATTCTGTTTTGATGTGCAGTGTTTTATATGTTTTGAATATGCTGCTTATTGATTTCCTAGTGTTGTTGATGCTTGTATCGAATAACGTTTGTATGTTATGATACCAACACTACGTAGATTTGATGGTCATGCTTTTAGATAATGTTATCAAGCATGAATTATGATATAACTTGATATGATTGGTTGATGTTTAATAGTATGCTGAGTGATTACATGCTATTCATATCGTGTTGTATTTGATATTGTTGATGTCACATGATATGGTTTATTGATGTTAATAGTATGCTGAGTGTTACATACTTTACATATCATGTTGCATTTGTTAATTCCCATTGTGTGGAATTAACATGGTGGCCAATATACGTGTCCGCGATTTAATGGAACGTTGAGGTGGTAGCCGTGTTCGCGATATGATGGAACGGTGAGTTATCCGTGACCCGAGATTTAATGGGGCGGTAAAATGGTACCACATGCATGGGTGTGTTGCATTATATTGAATACAACGTGAATGGATGATTTTCCAATGTTGTATTTAATTGATTGTATGCATGTATTGTTGCTGAATTGTTAATGATGTTTGATGTTAATTATAAGTATGAAAAGTAATATATTATGAATATATGAATTGTAAAGGTTTTCGTAAACTATGAAACATGCTAACTGTTTGGGTGATGCTTATGGTTTTCTGAATTGATTGTTATGAACGTATAATCAAATGTATAGTTGAGATGCTCACCCTTACTGTTGAATATTTCAGATTGAGGAGCTTCGTTCAGGTGCTTGGCGAAGGCTTGTTGTTTCTAGTTTATTTCCGTTTAAGTATTGTCCGGGTCATGCTCTGATAGTTGTAACTCCGGGAACGTTTGTTTGTCGAGCTGCTTTAGTCAGACTCGTTATTCCTTATGTTTGTTATAATATGATGTTGATATATTCCAGGTGTTAATCCCTGATGATTTTGAAAATATTATAACATTGGTTTTGTTAATTAAATTATTCCGCTGTGTAAACATGTATGAGTTGCTTCTATGTTATGCATGACAGGAACTTGTTTTTGTAAAAAGAGAATTGTGACATCCTCGTTAATACATGTACTCTGAAAGTATGATTTTATTTATTTGCGAAATTTTATACGGGGTTTTAGAGGGTGTTACAATAGCTGTTCATAGTAGACTTTGATTTCAAACCTTAGACTCTGCCATTCTTCGAAGAGAAACCCAAACCAGTTTTGATCTTGTTCACGGGTGGATCCACAATTCGCCCCCAAACGACATTATGACCATTGCGCACAACCTGTTGCGCGTTCTTCAATGAAACCATGGAATTCTCATTTCTCCTTATGTTGTCAATGGATAGGGCTTGAAACTGGGTTCCAACAACAGCCTCATCCGCTTCTACAATACTAAAGGAGGACAAATGAGATATCAATAATGCTTGCTCCCCACTTATGATCACTACCTTCCCTTCATGCACAAACTTTAGCTTCTGATGTAAGGTTGAAGTGACAACCCCTGCTTCATGTATCCATGGCCTTCCTAACAAACAACTATACACGAGAATAATGTCCATGACCTGGAAGGTTATATGGAACTAATGTGGTCCTATATGGATGGGTAAGTTCACTTCACTGATGACATATTTCCTCGACCCATCAAATGCTTTCACAATGATGCCACTCGGGTGCATAGGTGTTCCTTGGTATTTCAACTTCATGAGAGTACTCCTCGGTATAACATTCAGCGTGGATCCATTATCAATTAGCACATTGGATAGCGAATCATTCTTGCAGTTCATAAATATGTGGAGGGCCAGGTTGTGATTCCTCCCTTCATCTGGTAATTCATCATCGTAGAAACTTAAGTTATTACATGACGTAATGTTTCCTATTATGCTGCTGAATTGATCTATTAGCATGTCACTCTCCACAAAAGCTTGGTCCAATACTCTCATCAAGGATTCTCTATGAGCAGAGGAATTCATCAATAAAGCTAAGATAGATATCTTTGAAGGAGTCTGCAGTAGCTGATCTACAATTATGTAGTCGCTCATCTTAATTATCTTCAAGATATCATCCACTTCTTTCTCTAGCGTAGCTCCACTAGCCTCTCCTGTAGCCTTCTTAGGTTCATCATTCTCAGCAATTTTCTTTCCAGCAGCAACATCTCTCCGAACAACCGGCACAAACACACGACCGCTACGGGTCACCCTGCTATTTTCAGCTATATTCCCAACATCGGGCATTGGCTGGATGGAAATTTCCACTCCGTCTTCCAAGATTGTAGAGTTGTATTTGTAAGGCACAACCTTATCTGACTTGTAGGGGATAGGACCTGGAAAACTAATTACCAATAGGGTAACAACTGGCTTGCTATGGTACTCTACTTCAAAATGAGAGAGTGCACCAAAACAAGGCACAATGACGTTTACTCCTTCTTCAATACAACCAGTCGTTATGGAATCATCTCTGGAAAACAAATCTTCATTCGAGGAGAAGAAATCATCTGCAGAGGCATACTCATCATCCAATTCTTCTTCCGTTAAACCAACTTCAACCATATCAACCTTATGATAATCATCCCTCTGACCCGTGATCTTGATAGTTCCATTGTCTAACAGCAACTGAACACCCTCCTTCACGATTGAACATCCTCGGGGGTCTCGACAGCAAACTAGGCAAGATCCATATTGGTGCTCTACCTGACCAGCCGTGTGGCAAAAGGTAGCATGCAACTGTACGAGGTCCTCATTCAAATGCTCCACATCAAAAATTCTGAATTCACCAGGACATATAGAAACCATATTCACTTCCTCTTCATACTCTGCCCTAGGCCTGATTATGTGGATGAGGACCTCATCCATCATCTCCTGCAAATCAGCCTTTATCTTGTCACAACCTTGTATGTTTGTACTGCAAATAGCACAACCAGAATGGTCATGCGTATAGCAGCTAAATTCACAGAGGTCTGCGTGCATCTTTACCAAATCTCCTCTAACCAGATGAATGTAAAAAATCCGGAAGTCTCATGGACAACCGGCCACCATATTCACATCATTTACTCCCCCATGCTTGGGTAGAGGATTGTCTTTCACATTAGGTCACATGTCCTTGAAAGATAGAACACCAGACTTTACCAACTTCTGCACCTCAGTCTTCAAAGGATAAAAATTATCAACATTATGTCCTGGTGCTCCCTGATGAAAAGCACATGTTTGGTCTGCCTTGTAATACCAAGGCAATGGTGATGGTATGGCGGAAGGTGGTCGTGTTTGGACCAAATTATTTTGAATCAATGCTGGTAATAGCTCTGTATAGCTCATGGGAATAGGGTCATAACTCTCCCTTCTCTGATTATACCCTTGATTCCCCTGTTGGGACAGTCTCTGATAAGCAACGGTAGTTGGAGCGGCACTCATAATGGGAGTAACTAAGGCGACTTGCTGATGACGCTGATAATTCCTTCTAGGAGTATTAACCCTCCTCTCTTGTATAACAACATTTGCATCTCCTTCGTTCTTCTTGGTACACCCATAAGATGGCTTCTTCACACCTCCAGATCCTTCACCCTTCGTTAAATGACCCTCTCTCACAGCCTCTTCTAAGCGGATACCCATTCCAACCATTTCATTAAAGTCACTTGGCGCGCTTGCTACCATCCTCTCGTAGTAGAAAGCACCCAGCGTCTTCAAGAAAATCTTAGTCATCTCCTTCTCTTCCATGGGAGGAAACACTTGGGAGGCTACCTCACGCCATCTCTGCGCATACTCTTTGAACGATTCCCTGTCTTTTTGAACCATGGCCCTAAGTTGATCACAGTCAGGCACCATGTCCACATTGTAATTGTATTGTTTGATGAATTCTTCTCCCAAATCATTAAAAGTATGGATATTGGCACTGTCTAAACTCATATACCACTTCAACGCAGCACCAGTCAAACTATCCTGAAAAAAGTGAATCAGCAGACGCTGATCGTCAATATGGGTAGACATTCTTCTCACGTACATCACCAAATGAGCACGAGGGCAAGTGTTGCCCTTATACTTCTCAAATTCCGGAACCTTAAACTTAGCAGGTATCTTAACATTCGGGACCAAGCATAACTCATTCACATTCTGCCCAAATAACTCTTTTCCCATGAGGGAATTCATCTCTCTCTGCAACTTGTCAAACTGCTCTTGGAAATCATCCATTCTGTCATAAAGACCCAAGTCTTCACTCAGTGGAGGGAAAGGACGACGCACATCATCATTAACAAACGGAACCATATTCACCGAAGAAGGTGCAGTAGGAAAAACATGCACCATAGGAGGTGTCGGAGTAACAATAGTTTAAACCACTGGGGTATCTTGAGGACCAAGATTGAAACCTTTAGGCACACAGTTCTCTGGCATTCCTCGTGGATAACCTTGAGGCATGCGATTCTGAATAACAGTTGAGGTAGAAGATACGGGAACAATCAGAACTTCAGTAGTTGCCCTTGTTGGTTGAGGTTGAACACTCGATGGCTGATTCTGAGCAGCCACCAGAGCTTCCACCAGAGTAGTCAAATTGGCCATACCATCCTTCAGAGAAGAAACTTCTTCGCGCAACTCGTGATTCTCTTGTTCTAAGTTGTCCATCTTCTTTATGAAATTAGCCTGAGTATTGTAGTGATGAGTCAACTTGCTGAATGAAGTAAAGAAGCTTGGTAAGACACCTGGATATGCATAACAAATGCAAGAGAAATGTGCAATATGATGCATGACATGTAATGCACATGATTATTTTTACTTTATTATTTAATATTTCAAGGGATTTAAAGTTTATAGACATATTGCAATCATCAAAGTAATAGCGCTTTTGAAATACTGAAATTTTTTTTATTTTTTATAATAACTCCAAAATGGATTACAAGTTTCAATGATCCCAAGTACAAGATGAAAATAAAATCTAAAATCCTGAGAAAAAGAACTGATGGAGATCGATATGTACGGTGGCGCTTCCCCGTGAGCCTGGCAATCTGAGCCTTCAACCTCTGGTTTTCTTCCATATGTCTGATGGCAACCTCCTTCCAATCATCTGAATCAGGAAGTATGTGATCAGCACCTGACTGAGGCTTAGGAGAAAATAAATCCCCTTGCCTCTCCATAGACTCTACCGCCCGACTCTCAAGGATCTCAATCAAGTCGTCTTTCTCCTTCAAGTCTGCTCTGTAAGAACTCTCTAAAGTTTGGAACTTGTTCTTCCAAGCATCCATTTCCTGTTGCATCCTAACCAAAGCAAGTTGCACCTCTTCCAGATCAACTAATAAGGGAGGATTGGTCTTCACAAATAGATCAGGCATGGGTGTCTCCCGGGTACACGACATCTTTAACTGAATGGCTCTCAATCAGATCCACTGAAGATATGGCTCCAAAGAAACAACACCCCTAGGTCCCAAATCCTTCCTACCCTTCTTATGAATGTGACGCTAGGCCTTCGCAATATGCTCCCTAGCTTCCCTATGATCTTCTCCTTCCTTCAGAAAGAAACTACTCAAATGAATACCATTTGATTTATCCCTCATCGGATAACTAAGTTATCGCCGTGCAAGAATAGGGCTATAGTTAATTCCTCCCTTTGTACCAAGAAGAGGTACATTGGGGAAACTACCACAACTGTCAATAATCTCTATATCCTGATAGGCTCGATGATACCAATCAATATCCGAGTGAGTAAGTGCCATGATCTTAGGAGCCCACCAGGGTTCCTTCTTGACATTCCAAAAAGCATCAGACTGAGGCATATGAGAGATAAACCATCGGTATAATAGAGGTGTGCAATAGATAATCATCCCCCCATGATAAGAATTCCAAAGATGAATACAGTAATAAGCATCTCCCAGCAATGTAAGAACTGGGTTTCCAATCATGAAAATGCCGATAGCGTTAATGTCGACAAACTTGTCCACATTAGGAAATAAGAATAATCCGTAAGCAAGTTGAGCAAAGATGGCCTCAAAAGCAACTGTACTCTTCATTCTGGCAAAGTAACGAGCTTTCTCCAATAAGAACTGAGTTGGTAATCCTCTAATCCCTCCTTTAGTAGTCATATGGGATTCCACCTCAGGCTTCCCCGGATGAATCAAAGCAGCAATCTCATGTGGTTTTGGCTCACCCTCCAAACCAGTAAAAGGAACACGATCAGTAACAGGCAAATCCAATAGATAAGAATACTCCTCCAGTGTAGGCATCAACTGATAGTCGGGAAAAGTAAAGCAATGATACATCGAATCATAGAATTGGACCATTGTCGAGAGAAAACCCTCCTTCATCTTCAGCTTCATGAGAGGAATAATGGATCCATACTTCTTCCGAAAGTCTCCAGAACACTCGATCTCGGGGATTAGACTGATCAACTCATCTATCTTGGGATCCTTGAAATTGTACTTCCTGGTCTTTCTCTTACCAGAATCCATGGTTAAAAGTACCTGAGATATTCACAAATAGTCAACCTTTAAATCCCTTGAAATATGGTTTCTTCAAAAGATGCTTATGAGTGCATGGATGCATGATGCAACAATCATACACAAGATCACACATATAGGGTTCATAGGTTCATAGTCACGAGCATGAGGCCGAAGGTACTACCCATAAGGTGTTGGTCTAAAGTTATCACCTACTTAACAAGGTTCTAGAGGTTCCCAGAGTCTACATCCTTCCTTCAGATATTACTAACTTCTTGATTAACTTGGTAATTAGTAATATTCTCAAGAAAGACTCATCCGAGCGTAGTATCGCGTGACAACTATTTCCGAATTACTCCGTCATAGCTTCCTCACTACACCTAAAAGGACAAGATGGGTTTGGTATTCTACGGTCCTCAGTTTCAGTAGGCTCCCAGGCCGAAAGCAGTATGTCTTCCCGATTACTCGGTAAACGACACTACAGTCAAAGGGGCCTCCACTGAGTGGGGGATCTCATGCCTCCTTTTTTGGGATTACTCCCTCAAAGTTAACATGACTATACCGCCCGTCCTATCTTAAAGTTTGCCCAAGTCTGGATATAGGACTTATGAGTAATCACCAAGCACCCTGAAAATCAGGAAAATTCAGACAAACATACATATAACATATAACACATAAAGAACAATAGCACATATACAAATATAAACAAATATAGGTTTAACCCGCTTAGGGATGGACCAGCAAGAGGTCAATTTTTCCCCAGTGAAGTCGCCATTTTTCTGTAGCGGTAGAAATGTTTAAGACTAAGCCATTGGATTGACTAGACTTTTTCTGTATTGTTGAAGATCCTACACCCGGATCTGGGGGGAACTTTTTAGGAAAACAGCAATAGATCGTGGAGACTGTACGGCGTAGACCGATATGGTTTAAGCGATGGCTGTGTTGGTGTGACACTTTGGTTAGTACCGGTATCCTTCGTGTTGAAACGAGGAGAATACGGGGCCTCCACGTGGTTTCGTGAAGCACTAACGGACCTTAGAACCTTAGTTGAAAAAACTTGGCCATTAGAAAGTAGTGAGATAGCCGGCCTCGGTATAAAGCTGAGGATTGGTTGATACTCGATGCTACACTCATTGAGATCAGACTTTCGGGATATTTCGACCGCAAGAAAAGATTGCCTGAGCTGAAACAACGCCCGATAAAGGATGATCAGTGATATTGAGAATCCTTAGAACCTGATTACTTTTCTAAGATAAGTTTGAAACAAACTAAACTTCAAGAGGGTACTGACCTTTAACCTCATGCAAGCATTTGAACCTAATGTCTATTGTGTGCTTTACTTGTGTGTGATTTACTCCATTTAAATATAACATCACGCATCATAACATAGCATCCATTCTCACTACACTAACCAATTCAAGGACCAAGGGAATTTATCTTTGTTCTGTTTTGCAGATCATGGCTTCCGCTCGTAGAAACAATATCTGAATCAGCTTTGTGAGAATACCTCCCCAACTCAAGAAGCTAGTATCAAGGGTTCCTGAAAATTCTTCGTTCACTAAGAGACATGGTTGACTTCTCAACCTGGTTACTTCGAGCTTTGATGAAAAGATGATGGGGGTACTCTTTCAGTTCTTTGATCCCAAGCGCCACTGCTTCATCTTTCCAGACTATCAGTTGGTGCCTACCATGGAAGAGTTTTCTCAATTATTGGATCTACCTATTCTTGACCAGATGCCTTTCACAGGTTTAGAAGATGTTCCCAAGCCAGAGATCATTGCCTCATCTTTGCATCTGAAACGGACCAACGTGGTATCCAATTGGGAAACAAGAAGCGGAGTGAAGGTTTTTCTAGCCAAGTTCCTGATAGAGAAGGCCCAGATGTTTTGGAATGACTTGGATTTTCAGGCTTTTGAGGAGGTTTTGGCTCTTCTAATTTATGGGTTAGTACTGTTCCCTAAACCAGACTTACTCATAGATGTGAATGCTATCAAGATCTTCCTCTCTCACAACCCCGTGCCTACTTTGCTCGAATATATCTTACATGTTCTCCACACTCTTACCATGAAGAGAAGAGGGATGCTTATGTGCTGCATGCCACTACTGTCGAGGTGGTTTATTTCTCATCTCCCTAAGCTAGTGCTGAAGAATGAAGAAGGTTTGGGTTGGTCACAAAGGATAATGTCACTTTCTCATGCGAATATTCTCTGGTATTCCCAATCTATGTGAGATATTTCTATTATTGACCGCTGCGGGGAATTCCATAATGTCCCATTACTTGGCATTAGGGGAGGTATAACTTACAATCCTTATTTGGCTCTGCGACAATTTGGTTACACTCGAAGGGACGGTCCTCATGAGATGCTTATCCAGGGCATTGTGTTCAACTATGAGGATGATGTTCAGGGGTATCGCCAGAGGTTCATACGAGCCCGGGGCATGCTAAACAAATCTGACGTCAAGACTTTGGTGCCGAAGAATTCCATTCTTATGGAACCTTATCTCCAATGGGTACTAGCTCGTGCTCAGAAACTGATGATGTCGTACATAGTTGTCTTGCCAGTGATTGTGGAGCCCATTACTGAAGGGGATATTCTCTACATGGTTCTTCTTCCTGATATGCCCACTGATCTTGAAGAGTTACAGAGGTCTTGGATTCAGTCAAAGAAGGAGCAAGATACTTATAGGGACCAGTTCTATGCCTAGGAGAAGAAAGTCTTAGAGCTCACAAAAAAATTTCATGAGGTAAGAAGCCTTAATGTCTATCTCAGCACGAAGAGGAAGCATCCATGGGAGATTTGATTTTCTTTCAGTTTTTAGAATTTTCAATTGTAATGCTTAAAAGACAGTTGTATTTTGAATTCTACTAATAAAATATTTATTTCATTTTGGTTCGCAAATTTAAATTTCCCAAAGTCCTTGAAATCATTGCATACGCACATCATCCATGACATTGCATAAACATGTACCATAATAGGTTTCTCATCTTCTTCGCTGTTTATTTCAGCAATAATGTCTTCCGAACAAAGCATCAAGGATCTCCAGGAACAAAATGCCCAATTTCAGCAAATGTTCGTAGCCTTAGCTAAGGGGCAGGAAGATTTGAAGGCCCTTATTCTGAAAGAGAAGAAGAAGAAGAAGAAGAAGAAGACCGCTGGTATCCTGAATCTGGGTGGAAGATTCAAGGGACTGTTGAAGCAACTAGTTGATCTTACCTCCTCGTCCAAAGAAGGGGAGAATCAAGAGAGAGAGAGACAAGGGAGGAGGACCCTAGCCCTGAAGTTTCTGATAATGACACAGATTACAAAGATGAACAGTATCCTACCATTGAGGATAGATACAAATTGTTAGAGGATCGTCTGAGCGCAATGGAGATCCAAAGAATACCAGGGCTAAATTTTGAAGAGCTGGGTTTGGTATCTGGGGTAGTCATCCCACAAAAGTTTAAGGCTCCATTATTTGTGAAGTATGATGGGGTGTCATGTCCCAAGCTTCATCTCCGTTCCTATGTGAGGAAGATCCAACCTCACACTGCTGATAGGAACTTATGGGTCCATTTCTTTCAGGACAGTCTATATGGGACTCAACTTGAGTGGTTCTATCAACTGGAGGGAACCAATGTCCGCAACTGGGAAGATCTGGATGTTGCTTTTTACAAGCAATATCAATATAACGCTGACCTTGCCCCTACCCGTACTCAACTCTAGATTATGTCCATGGGTGAAAGCGAAGGTTTCAAGGACTATGCGCAGAAGTGGAGAGATCTGGCAGGGAGAGTCCAACCCCCTTTGTCTGATAGGGAGTTGGTGGATATGTTTCTTGGTATAGTGTCTGGTCCGTTCTTCAATCACTTGATTGGTAGCTCCTCAACTGTTTTCACTGAGCTGATATTGACCGGAGAAAGGGTAGAAGCTGGGATCTAGAGTGGCAAGATACAGAAAGATACCTCATCAAGTTTAGTGAAGAATCCGTTCACGAGTAAGAAGGAGGTCAATGCCATTTATATCCCAAGAGGTCAGAGCAGAGCTGAACGCCGTCCAACGGTAGGGGCTGTGATAATATCTAGGCCTGCGGCTACTCAACAATGAAACAATCAACAAAGGGTAGAAAGACCGCAAATGCAGTTCACCCGGATTAATATGACATTGACTGAGGTTTTACCCCATCTATTAAGATCAAAATTGGCAACCTTAAAGGAGGCTCCCAAGAATCCTAATACCACATCTCCTCGGTATAATCGAAACGCTCGGTGTGCTTACCATTATGAGAGTCCAGGCCATGATACAAATAACTGTTGGGCTCTGAGAAATAAGATACAAGATCTAATTGAATCCAAGGATATTGAGTTTGATGCTCTGGAGAAGCCTAATGTCAAAACTGCTCCCATGCCCAAGCACAATCGTGGTGTTAATACCGTTGATAATGATCTGTTTGTTACCTCTGTTGGTGAAGTTTCCACTCCTCTAATGACTGTCAAGAAGAATTTTTTGCTAGCTGGTTTATTTATGGGATGTGGTGAAGGTTGCCACATGTGTGTATCTCTACCTTCTGGATGTTATTTGCGGAAAGTAGGTGTTTAACGCCTGATGGATAGCAGCGAGATTTTGTTAGAAAAGACTCTGATTTCGACTATTCTGCATGAAGATGTTGCTATCATTACCATTTCCACCAATCCTTCCAAGGTCTCCTCTAAAAGACATGTTAGGATTACACCCAGTCTAAGAATTTCTCCATTGATAATCACTTTTCCTGGTCCCGTACCGTACTCCTCGGATAAAGCTGTCCCTTGGAGTTATGGTGCCGACGTTTACTATCATGGTGTCAAACAGGATGTGAAGACTGAGGTGGCTGATCCCGATGTCAGTATCATTTTCGGTATCAGAAAAGTTACTCGAAGTGGAAGGGTTTTCTCTCACGAGATCTCCCCGAAGACTGTCACTAAGCCTGTTGTTATTCCATCTGTTGTTCCTACTAGTACTTCAGCTACTACTCCCATTATTACTCCAGTTGTTACCCCTGCCGATGAGTCATCTGGGACTCGGGGAAAAGAAGCTATAGGTGAGCCTGCCTGGACGGAGACACCTAGAAAAGTTGTTGTGGAATCCTCTAAGCAAGAAATAGAGGAAATTTTAAAAATAATCAAGAAGAGCAACTACAATATGGTCGAGCAGTTAGGGAAGACCCCTTCGAAGATATCAATGTTGTCTCTGTTGTTATATTCTGAGGCCCATGAAAAGGCTTTGGTTGCATTTCTCAAAACTGTGCATGTGCCGCAAGAAACCTGTGTTGACCAATTCAAAGACCGTGTGGCCAGTTTGACTACTGATAATGGGTTGTTTTTTCAGATGTCGATCTGAAACCAAAGGGGAGAAAGCATAATGATGCTCTGCATGTCTTGATCGAATGCAGGGGCACTACTATGGCTCATGTGCTGGTGAACACTGGATCGTCACTAAATGTTCTTCCTAAGATGGCTCTTGATCGGCTAGATTGTGAAGGCTTGACCTTAAAGCCCAGTAACATTGTGGTGAGGTCCTTTGACGAGTCAAAAAGAATGGTGCATGGGGAGGTGGAAATCCCTGTCAAGGTGGGTTCCCATACCTTTGAATCCACCTTCTATGTGATGGATATCAGACCATTATACTCTTGTTTGTTGGGTCGCCCTTGGATCCATGAAGCTGAGGTCGTTACTTCTACGCTGCACCAAATGTTGAAGTATCCGGTGAAGGGGAAGATTGTCACTGTGCATGGTGAGGAGGAGTATATGGTAAGCCACCTGAACTGTTTCAGGTATGTGGAGATGGACGGGGAATTCATAGAGACCCCTTGTCAAAACTTTGAAGAGGTTCCCCATATTATGGCATCAACCGAGACCATCACTAGTACACCGAGAATCACCAAATCCCCTTTGAAGATGGCTTCTCTCAAGGACGCCAGAGAGGTAGTTGAGGAAGGTGGGTGTACCATTTGGGGACAGCTTCCTGATTTTCCTCATAAAATTGACAAATTTGGTTTGGGCTTTACTTCAGGAGCTCAAAGGGTTGTTCGATGCGCTCGGGCTGGTGGACCTCCCCTACGCATCAGCAATCATGGGGTCAACGCTATTGAAGACAATGATGAGGATTCTGATATTGATAGTTAGATCTACCCTACTGCCAACGGTGGACCTAGTAACTGGACGACAAGAGATTTTGTGCCAATATCTTTTGTTCAGCAGTAATTGTCTTACTTGTTTGTCGAATTTGTAATAAACAATTTAAACTCTATGGCCTTGTGTCTTACTCGAGGCACAATGGTCTTCTTTGTGAGGTTTATTATATGTCATTTTCATATGTCATCAATAAAACATTGGACGTTTCTTGCTTACAAATTTTGCGCTCTCTGTTTTTCTTTTCTGATTTTCACTTTATCAATACAGCTATGCTCTTACACACACTCACATATCAAACTGCAGATCCATATCCACTATGGATCCCATTGATAACAGTTCTGCTATTGCCAGATATAACTTCGTAAATCCGATCAACCAAGCCGAGGACGAAGGTGAGGAAGATTGTGAGGTTCCTGGAGAACTTGCTAGATTGTTACAGCATGAAGAAAGGCCTATACAGCCTCATGAAGATCCAGTTGAGACAATAAACTTGGGCACATAGATAGACAGAAAAGAAGTCAAGATCGGCACAAATCTGGAGAATAATGTCAAACAGCGGTTGATACAGATGTTACACGACTATGTTGAGAACTTCGCCTGGTCATATGAAGACATACATGGTTTAGACACTGATGTTGTGGTACATCGTCTGTCGACTAAAGAAGATTGTCCTTCGGTTAAGCAAAAGGTCCGTCGTATGCGCCCTGAAATGTCAGAGAAAATTAAAGCGGAAGTTACGAAATAGTTCGACGCTGGTGTGATACGGTGGCAGAACTGACTGTTAATACTAGTTTTCATTTTGTATTCGCAAATGTCGCGGTAAGCAAGAGTCACCACCGACTTTTATTTTATCCAATCGGGAAAAGGAAAAAGAATAGAAAAAACCTTTTTCGAGAATGTTTCTGAGTACGGGGGGTAGATTATAGAAAGGGAAGGTGTTAGCACCCTTTCTATCCATGGTTTTCCATGGGCTCTTAGGTACTTGCTCATTTTGAAAATTGCTTGTGTATGTTTGCTTTGAAAAGTTTTGTTTTACTTCGTTTTAACCATTGTTTTTGTCCTCAAGAGTGTTATGAAGTTGTTTTTGAAAACTCGGTTTGAAAAGTGTTTGGTATGAAAAAGTTTGTTTGTTTGACCAAGTACCTAGGAACTAGTATACCTACTTGAAAAAGGTCTGTTCATTTTCCTTTTAGACAATGCTATCCCATTATTGAGAAATGGGTAGCATCGTCGTTGGAGTTTTTTAGGGACATTCGAAGGGACATGTGCGATCAAAAAAGCAATGTTAGGAAACGTTAGTAATCATCCTAAAGCCTTAAAGATCTTTTTCTGAGGCAACATCCGAATGGGTCATTTTAGATCTTTCGGGGCTAAAGGACAACCACTAACAAACCCTATACTTCATGACCGTTTACCGAAGGCAACCGGAGTGGAGTAAACCCTAAGAGTGAGCATGTGCATGTGTTTGATTTCAGTTATTTAATCTTTTTCACAATTAAGGTGATCTACAGTTTTAATTTTCAGTTAGTCTTTACATACAATCCTATTAACATACATCTAAGCAGTTTATAGTTTGCAAAAATTAAAATGCGGGAAAGTTTAAAGGTCCTATCTATTACAGGGCTTTTACATATACATAATTATCTTAACTGAAAATAAAAATGCGGAAGTTTAAAACCCTAATTAATCTATTACAACCCGAAGCAGATACAATAATAGAAAAATAATTAAAATATGCGCGGCGAATTAAATGCGAGAATTAAAGAACCCTAAAAATTTAATTAAAAAATATTTAGGTTATTTTTGAGAAAAAATTAATTAGGTTACAAAGTTAAAAACCCTAATTTTTAATTAATTCAAATTATAAAAAAATAATTAAATTGCCCTAAATTAAATTAATCTAATTAATTAAGAAAATAAAATATTTTATAAAAAAATGATTTTTAATGTTTTTGATTTAATGAAAAAAATGATTTTTTTTGTTATTTTGTAAAAAAAAGAAATAATTAATAAAATAATTAAAACAAAAGAAATAAAATAGAAAGGAAAGAGATTTGGGCATGTGTTGTGAGCAATCTCAGGGGGTGCAATGTTGGATTTGTCAAGCCCAAGATAGCTGAGCCCAATCCTTGCGTTAGATTCAATGTGATGCTCTTTCTAATGGTCCATGGTATGCCTTGAACGTTGGGCGTTGGATCTGGCTTGATTATGAATCCATTGGCTGGATATTGTGGTGCATGGTGGGCGTCTGGTAGAAATGTTCAAGACTAAGCCATTGGATTGACTAGACTTTATACAAATCAAAATAAAAATCTCCACCGCGCTTAATTGTTTCCAAAGGAATGGGAAAAGAGCGAAAACCCAAAAAGAGGAGGGAAAGATTCAAGGTAAGGGGGTTGGTTATGCAAAGGGAAGGTATCAGCACCCTAAACATCTACGGTACTCTGCAGGAACCTCTTTGAAAAAATCTATATATTTTGGCTATAAAATGTTACATGTAAAATAGATGGTGGAGGTGAGAAAAAGAAATATATATTTTTATGATTTTTGCACCCTCCGCGGTTGCGAACATTTAGTGCCTACGTACCACCTTTCGTGCAATAGGGGATCAGGGTACACGTAGTTCCTCTTTTAAAAATTTGAAACACAAATGCGTTGGTTTATTTTATAAGATAAAACATCATCGTCATTGTCCGTATAGAAAACACACCTACTACCCACAATCATGAGAAAGGAGAATTTGCATCATCTCAAAGTGGAGGATATGGCTTGGATTTCAAAATTAACAATGCCTCACTCAACACCCAAGTGGAATATATCTCTCTTCACTACATATTGTAGAAGTATAGTTGTTCGCATCACTACAAGGATTGACAAGAGTTTAATCTTTTTAAGAAATTTTTTTTTTTAAAGTAAAAAGCCAAAGTGGCAAAATGGTTTGAAATGAGATTGATGGAATTTTAGTCTTCTCACAAAAAATGTCAAGGTATTATTAAGTTGATTGAAATTTATTCATGAAAATGTTTTGAAAATGCATGGACCTAAGTCCAAGTTTATTATTAAAATGGTTCAAGTTTCAAAACAAGAAGAGTTTTCAAAAGGAGGGAGAAGATTTTTGAAATTAAAGAAGATGGGAGGAGATGAAGAGACTATCCTAAAGCATAAGGTAAAAGTTAGGGATAAGAACCATCTAACCAACAAGAAGCCAATACTTAACATTATGAGTCAATATAGAATTCCCATTCTTCGGATTGAAACCAAGCAAGCAAAGATACTAGACCTCTCGAGAGAACCAAACTTCAAGTGTATTAAGTCTTCACAAAAAATGGGCAGAGTAACGGCTGTATACGGGTGAATTCCAGATTACAAACAAAGTATGTAATCACAATAACCTGCACACAAAACAAACAAACAACCCAATGTATTGAGGTAAACCTCAAGAACTCCAGACAAAAATATGAATTAAGGTCACAAGGTCTTCAACATATGCCAAGGTCTCTAATCCTAAGCCCAAGAAGTCCAATACTCCATAATGCCAAGGATAGTAACCAAATAGTCCAAGTATCATTAAAGAATTTTATGGTTCATGTTCATTATTAAGTGTCTTCAAAAGGAAAAGAAAATCTCAAGTGAGCAAAATAAAAATGACATAAAAGTAAATGCTCAAGTGAGCAAAGATGAAAATAGCATGAAATGTAAATGCTAAAAGTAAATGGTACACAAGGTAAAGAGCATAAAATAAAAGCATAAAATAAAGTAAATTGTTAGAAATTAGTGGTTAGTTGGATGACCATCTTGAAACTTGCATTTGGAACTCATTAGAGGATTGGTAGAACCAAAGCCTCCACACAACAATTCGCATTTGCTTTTTGTTAAGTATATCATCCATTTTGGAATCCTCAAAAGTAACATTTAATGATCAACAATGTTTAAGTGATCCGCGTTGACCAAAATTGATGAAGATCCATTAGAGGATTGGTAGAACCAAAGCCCCTACACAATGAATCTCAAGGTTATTGGATCAAAGAGATCAAATTAACATACTTGGGCTTGCAAACATAGGTTTGGGCCACGAATGATCATTTATTCGAATCGGGACAAAATTTAGCGCTATGTTAAGCAATCGTAAGTTGACTTTTGTAGAAGTCGCACCTATTTTGAGGCCGGTCAATAGAAATCTATGTACTTCATGTTTGGATAAATGATATAGAGATCACCATCCCTTAACATATTGCACAATTAAAAAAGAAAGGGATAAGATGAAGAGGGAGGGGAATGATAAGCTAAGTTGGAGCATTACTTTAAATTTCTTTCATCTTTAAATTCAATCACTCCTCTAGATGGATTAAAGCACTAAACATATCATTAATCCAAAGCACCAAAAATGAATTAAATAATTCACTGTTAGGTAGATTTTAATTGATTAAAATTTATCCAACTTCATCTACATCACAAAGTCTATTAAGTTTAAAGAGAAATTAAACATTTAAAATTGCAATCCAAACCAACAATCAAAATGAGTGAGTAGAAAAACATTTATGGATCAAAACAGCCCCAAAACAAGGCAAACAATGCATTTTGTTTCTATGTAAATCGATTGCACTGAAGTGTAAATCGATTTACACAGTACAATTTTCAAAAATATGCGTGAAATTGCTTCTGTGCAATCGATTGCACTGTTACTGCAATCGATTGCACGCTGTTACAGACAACAAAACAACATTTTAAAAGGCCAAATTCTTGTTCAAACTTTCCATCAAATACCTTATGATCATGGATCCAATTGAGCACGAAAATTCCATCAAATTATGAGAAAATAATAGCATTGAAATCACAAAATAATGCTCAATGAATCAAACCCAAAGATTAAAAAGAGATCACATTATGAAAGATGAATTATCCAACTTACCAAAGGTAGATCTAAAGAATTATCAAAACAACTTCAAGAATTTGCTTCAATTCAACCACAAGAATCAATTGCCCAAACTTTGATGTAGAGAATTGATAAAGAAAAAGTGATTGGATGAAGGTTTAGCTCAAAGACTAGTAAGCTTCAATGCAAAGTTTACTAACTTTTTGAAAATGGACCTTTGAGTGAATTTGGTAGATGGAGAGAATTGAGAGATTTTTTAGCAAGGTGGATTTGGCTATCAAAAGCTTGAAATTTGAATGAAATGAGGGCTCTATTTATAGAGTTTTAGGATTGGGGATTAGTGGTAATTTGGTAATTGATTCTTGGAGCCAAAATTTGAATTAATGATAATTCTTTCAAATATTAGAGCCAAAACTTAAATTAATGATAGTTCTTCTTAAAAATGAAAGATTGGCACTAAAATTTGAATTAATGGTATATCTTTCAAAAATGAAGAAAAATTGGAGCCAAAATTTGACAAGTTTAAAATTGCTGAGTTTTTTTTTTAATTTTCACGTTGTGCAATCGGTTGCACTATAATGCAAATCGATTTGCACAGTGTCTTTTTTTCAAAAATGGCACAAAATGCACTATGTGCAATCGATTGCATCAGTGAAAAAATGAATTTTTGTTAATTTTCTTTTGCAAATAGAGATTTTAGGAAAATAATACCAGAAATCCTTATTTGTCATATGCTTCGACTTGGTACCTACAAAACAAAAATATACAAAGACAAAGACAAAAATTTTCTTATATTTTGATTAGAAGTTAGTCAACAACACATATACAAAATACACAACTAAGGTGCTTGGAGATTCCTCAAGAGAAAACTTAAGGATATGAGATAGAAAAAGAGGAAGAACCAACCCTAATATGATCTTGTTATGATCGAGTTGATATGATATGATAGAGGAATCTTAGAGGCAAAAATTGGGGTACAACACTGGGATCGAACCCAGGTCCTCTCCACTTCCAAACACGCGCTTCATCACTGGGCTACATTGTTTAGTTGTTAATAAAATAACAACAATTAGTAATATATTAAACAAGGTGGATAGCTGGAAAAACAAAAAACGCGTGCGTTATTATTCAAATGGACCAGTGGTGGTTGGACACATTATCGTCTTCTTCACATATCTGTCGTCTTAGGTCCCAGACTTTTACCTACAGACAAGCGTCTCTAGCCATAACTTGTGCACATCAAAAATCACATTCAAGAAATATAAATAACATTCAAGACCATGGATCGATTGGGTTTGACCCTCTGATCATAATGGTATCCTTCATTAGGGCCAATTGTTCCTGCATTTGAAAGCCCTAAAACGACAGGGTAAACCCTAGCTATGGAAAATATGCATACATGCGTTAAAACTTCAATTAAATGGTTAAGACATGTTGCAAACATGACAACAAACACAAATATACCATTAAAACATGTTCATGATGCAAGAATCATAGTAATTGAATCTGAAAAAGAACGCAAAGCGTGTGATGTCTAGGGGGCGATTCTAGCCGTGAAAATGGTTGCAATGGATTGAAGCACGTTCTGATGATGTCCAGGAATCTATTGGTAGTTTTAGAATGCTTTGAATTTCCCTCTAAGCTTGAAATCGATCCACCACTTTTTGACAATTTTTGTAGTTTTTGTTTGCAGCTTTCACGACCTCTATCCTTTGTTTTTATGCACTGGTTGTATTAGAACTGATTAGGTCAACAAAAACGCATTGTATCTTTGAATATTATGAAGATTGGATTTGATTTTGTTCTTGTATGATATGTTTCTAAAACAGGCCTAATCATGCCAATTTTTGCTTCAATTTGCTTTGCACGATTTGATCTGATTTGTCAGCCTAATTGGATTTGATTCCTACAAAAAATCAGATCAAAAATCAATCTTTTGTATTTTTTGCTATTTATTTGATTTAATTTGAATTTTAAATAATAAAAAATCAAAATAAAATAAATAATGAAGCAAATAAAGTGTAGATGCTGATTTGGGTTGTGGGCCATGTCACAAGCAAGATGCAATCATGAAATGCTAGGCCCATTTGACAAAAATGCAATTTTGAGCACATTTGACTTTTGGCAATTTTGCAAAAAATGGTCAACTTTAACAAGGCATATCTCCTCCAATTTTAACCCTAGAGAGGTGTTCTTAGACTTTTTAGAAAGCTTAGGGTGTCCTCTAAACAACCTGTTTGGTCTCATCTCAATTGGGTCTTCCATGATCATGTAAGAAGCTTTGACCCAAAAGGTGTTTTTGTTGACTTTTCAAAGGGACCTATAATGTAGAAATTCATATCTTTTGATGAGTGCATATTTTGAAATTGTGGGCTGAAGATGAGTTATAGGGAACTACATCCTCTTCAAAATGAGCATTGGATGGAAAATTTCTGATAAAGTATGAGAAAGTTATGCATGGTCAAAGTTTGGTTGACTTTTCCTATAGAAACCCTAATTTAGCAACTTTTGGGTTTTTGATGAATTTGGGGCATTCCTTGGGGAATCATGATCAACCCTTGATCAAATGATGGATATAACTTCAAAATGTTGATGTTGACCAAAAATCTTGAAGTTTGACTGTATGTGGGCCACAATTGACTTTTGACCTAATGCAGTTGACTTTCAGGCATCTGAGCAGTTGATTGAGAAAACTTCTTGTGTAAGGTATGAAACATGACCTGGATGATCTTGAGAACATATTAGGACCATGGAAAGCATTTGGGACCTTTGGACTTCAACCATCCTGCTGAAAATAGAAACCCTAGTTTGAGGTATATTGCTTTAGGAGAGAGTTTGTCTGGTCAACTCTTGGGCATCCTTGAGCAAATTGAGGACCTAAATGGGCATGTGTTGAATAAAATGAGAGGGAAAATTTTGGGGTACAACAACTTCCCCTGTTCAATCTTCTTAAACCTGAGGATGTAGATTGGTTGTCTGCCTTTCATAATCTGAAAGTGGAAGATGATTGAACACTAGAGTGCCCAGAAATTTGCACTCATCTGAGATGGTGCTGGACTGTGTAGGTAGTATCGGGAATGAGCTTACATATGCCATTTGGAGGAGATGACAAGAGGCTGCCGGACATGGACTTAAAGATGCCATCCGGAAGATATGACGGAGAATCGTCAGAGATGGGCTTAAAGATGCCATCTAGGGGATGTTGATTTCTCGAGATATTCCTTTGATGAGAATTCATGTTCCTGTCGTTGAGGAGGAATCTGCTGAGGAATGTTGGTCTCTGTCTTGGGAGAAATAGAATTTTAGGAGCTTTAGTTGTCTGTTATTCTATTGGGGAATCATCTCTTAATCGAGGAGGTGAAAGTGAACTGCTATCTGGTCGTGCTCCAGGATTTACAACGATTTGCTGAGGAGATGAGATTTAAACTTGCTATCTGGTCGTACTCCAGGCTTTGCAATTTCTCAATTCTTTTCTGGTCGTGTTCCAGGCTTCAGAAGGAAATTAAGTGGTTATCCGGTCGCGTCCGGGTTTCAACTTGAATTTAAGGCATACTAATATCCCGTCGATTTCCGGGATTCATAGTAATTGGCCGAGTAAACTGCTATTTGGTAGAATTCCAAGCTTCGCAGTACCTCATACTGTTATCTGGTCGTGCTCTATGTTTCACAGTGTCTCTTGCCGATGTCTGGTCGTGCTCCAATCTTCACAGCATCTTATACCATTATCTGGTCGTGCTCTAGGCTTCACGGTGTCTTATACCATTATCTGGTCGATTCCAGGCTTCATAGTATCTTTTACTGTTATCCGGTCGATTTCTAGGCTTTACAGTATCTTGTACTGTTATCCGGTCGATTTCTAGGCTTCACAGTATGATGGGGGAATTAAGTCGATTTCCGGGTTTCATTGATTGAATTTGAGATATACTACTATCTGATCGATTCCAGGCTTCGTAGTATTTTGGAGAAATCAAGATATTATCCGGTCGATTTCTGGGCTTCATAGCTTGAACTGGAATAGAAATCTTAGTATCGATTTGACTGAACCAGGAAAAACTTGTGAGAACTTCAACTGGGAGAGAAATCTTAGTATCGATTTGACTGATCCAGGGAGAGGTCTCAGATCAACTTTGACTGGCAAAGAAATCAGGGGAATCTTAGTAGCGATTCGGCTGACCCAGACGAAAGTCTTAAAACATATTCAACTAGAATAGAAACCTTAGTGTCGGTTTTACTGAACCAGAGAAAACTTGTGATAACTTCAGCTGGGAGAGAAATCTTAGTATCAATTTGACTGATCCCGGGGGAGGTCTCAGATTAAATTTGACTGGCATAGAAATTAGGGGAATCTTAGCGGAGATTTGACTGACCCAGACGAAAGTCTTAAAACATCTTCAACTAGAATAGAAACCTTAGTGTCGGTTTGACTGAACCAAAGAAAAGTTGTGATAAATTCAGTTGGGAGAGAAATATTAGTATCGATTTGACTGATCCCGGGGGAGGTCTCAGATTAACTTTGACTGGAATAGAAATCAGGGGAATCTTAGTGGCGATTCGGCTGACCCAAACGAAAGTCTTAGAACATCTTCAACTAGAATAGAAACCTTAGTGTCGGTTTGACTGAACTAGAGAAAATGTTGGAATATCTTAAACTGGAATAGAAACCTTGCTGTCGGTTTGACTGAACCGGAGAAAGTGTTGGAATATCTTCAAATGGAAAAGAAACCTTGGTGTCGGTTTGACTGAACCAAAGAGAACTTGTGAGAACTTGATTGCATCTTTCCCTGAAAGGTAAAGAGTTATTCGTATGTAATGTCATGATATATGAAATGTATTGAGTAATGATGTTCTCAAAATAAATGAGATTGTGCTGTATAATATGTATGCACATGCCATGATGTATGGATATGCAATGCTATTGTGATATTCTCTAGCTGGGGAAAATAAACCCTGGACTGCTGCTGGAGAGTATCAGGAGTTGAGTTCTTCGTTTCCGCTAGGGATAGTGACCGAAGCTGATTAGTTAGAGATTTAAATCCATTTTATTTGAGAATATTCTACCGGAGGAGACTTTGTCTGAGAATAATCCTGCGGGGGACTGAGTCTGTGGGGAAGAGAGATACTCTGTTGGAAGATCTGCTGATCTGGAGAAATAAACTCAGCTGGAGTTTAACTTCCATTTCTGGAGAGAAGAGCTCTATTGGAGATTGAGCTTCCGCTGTCAGAGAAATAAACTCTACTCGGGAGAAAAGCTTTACAAACTGTTTATGATTATAAAGCTTGGCTGGGGAATACAAATGTCATCTTTTTGAAAGAGCCTGTTGGGGAAGGAATTTATGCTTGGGGATACAGAGGTCGGGCCTGAGTTATCTCGGCTCTGTGGGGAGTATAGGTATCACTGGCTTGTATGCGATAGTGACTTCGCATCCAACTGTCTTTGCCCCTTGTACCATGATGGACAGGGTAATTGTTGATATTTAGGTTTTGTACCAGTTTCTTTGAGTTCTTAGTAACTGTCTTTCTGTTTTATATGCAGATATTTATGAACAGTAATCATATTCAAATGCATATGTCAAGAATAAAATATTGGACGTTTTTTTTACACAACAAAACGGAAAAAGGAAAAACAAACACAGAGTTTTGTACTCAAAAGATGATTTGTATTGATTTGAAATTTTCCTATAACAAGCATTTTTTTTACAAAGAGGCTGACGCTCTAGTAAGAGAATGTCGTCGTAAAAAATGGAAATTATTACAGAAATTGTGTATAAAAAGAAAACATCTATGTGTAGTGATCCCATTGAGTTTCAATTATGCCCCTATGTCTTTGAGCATCTCATCACTTTGCTGCTTGTCCAAAGTTGACTGGATTGATCGGTACCATTTGAGCTCGATACCTGATTACTGAAGTCTGATCGCAAGGTGATTCAAGGGGACATAGTGATACGTTTTAATCCCTAATTTTTTCCTAGACCTCCCTTTTGGGTTTTCAGTCCATCGGGATACCCTTTTTTGCCCAAGCTGTCCTTTCGGGTTTTCAACTTTCCGGGTGTACAAATCTTTTCATTGTTATCCCTAATTTTTCCGCAAACCCTTTTGGTTCGCCGGGATGCCCTTATTTTTGCCTAGGTATGTCAACCTAGCGGGTCTTTATTATGCGTAGTATCTTTTCACTATGTCCGCGTTGACAGGGTGTGGAAGGTCGTCACCATCCATGGTGGTAAGGATTATGGCTCCACTGGAAAATATGTTCTTGACTACAAATGGTCCCTCATAAGTGGGAGTCCATTTTCCCCTGGGATCACCTTGCGGCAGTATAATGCGCTTGACTACCAGATCCCCTACTTGATACACTTGTTGTCTGACTTTCTTATTGAAGGCCTTGATCATCCATTTCTGATACATTTGACCATGGCAGACAACAATAAGTCTTTTCTCATCGATTAACTTCAATTGATCAAGTCGAGTCTGGATCCAATCGTCTTTGTTCAAACCCGCATCCTTCATAATCTATAGAGAAGGGATCTGGACCTCTATGGGTAGGACAAGCTCCATGCCATATACCAGAGAATAGGGTGTTTCCCCTGTCGACGTACGTGCTGAAGTACGGTACTCGTGAAGAGCAAACGGTAACATCTCATGCCAGTATTTGTATGTCACCGTCATCTTATGTATGATCTTTTTAACATTCTTATTAGCAGCTTCGACAACCCCATTCATCTTCGGCCGGTAAGGAGAAGAGTTGTGATGCCGAATCTTGAACTATTTACAGAGTTTAGTGATCATCGAGTTGTTGAGATTAGTACCGTTATCCGTGATGATTCTCTCAGGGTTACCATAATGACAAACTAGGTTATGTTTGATGAACTGTGCCACCACATTCTTAGTAACCGTAGCATAGGAGGCAGCCTCAACCCACTTTGTGAAGTAATCAATGGCCACTAGGATGAAGCGATGTCCATTGGATGCGGTAGGTCTGATCTCGCCGATCATGTCAATGCCCCACATTGCAAAGGCCCAGGGAGTCTTCAAAACATTCAAGGGAACTGGAGGTACGTGCACCTTATCAGCGTAGATTTGGCACTTGTGACAGGTTCAAGAATGTTGATAACAATTGGCTTCCATAGTAGACCAGTAGTATCCTGCTCGTAGGATCTTCTTTGCGATGTTATGTCCACTGGAATGAGTACCAAAGGTGCCTTCGTGTAGGTCTGCCATGATCCTCTCTGCTTTGCTCTTGTCTACACACCGCATTAAGGTAGAGTCATGATTGCGCTTATAGAGGATTCCATTGCTGAAGAAGAACTTTGCAGCAAACCTTCTCAGAGATTTCTTGTCATTGACAGATGCCCCCTCGAGGTATTCTAGAGCCTCGAGATACCTTTTCACCTCATAAAACAAAGGTTTATCGGCTATCTCCTTAGTATCAATCTCACAGCAGTATGCCGGTTCTTCTAACCTCTCAATAGTGATTAGGGGAGCTTCATTATCCCACCTGACCTTGAACATTGACGACATAGTAGCTAGCGTGTCCGCTAACTGATTCTCTTCTCGTGGGAAATGTTCAAAGGTGATCTCTTCAAAATGCGGCAGCAGTGTCAGTACATACTCTTTGTAAGGAATAAGGTTCGGGTGCTTCGTATCCCACTCATCTTTGATCTGACTTATCACCAAAGAGGAATCCCGGAATACACTCAAGAACTTGATCCTTAGGTCAATAGCAGCTCTAAGACCCATAATACATGCTTCATACTCCGCCATGTTGTTGGTACAGTTGAAACATAATCGGGTAGTGAACGGAGTATGACAGCTCTCGGGAGATATGATTATGGCGCCAATACCATTACCCAGTGCGTTTGAGGCTCCATCAAAATACATAGACCATCGGGATCCTTCCTCAGGTCCAGGTTCTTCACAGTCGGTTACTAACATGATGTTCTCATCGGGGAACTCAAAATTCATGGACTGATAGTCATCCACGGCTTGATGCGTTAAATGATCAGCTAAGACACTTCCCTTGATTGCTTTTTGGGTTGTGTATTGGATGTCGTACTCGGTTAAGATCATTTTCCATCTTGCTATCCTTCCTGAGAGAGCGGGCTTCTCGAAAATGTACTTGATTGGATCCATCTTAGATATCTACAAAGTAGTGTGGGTTAACATATACTGTCTCAGTCGGCGAGCAGCCCATGCCAAAGCACAACAAGTTTTCTCGAGCAGTGAGTATCGTGTTTCACAGTTGATAAACTTTTTGCTAAGGTAGTATATTGCATGCTCTTTTCGACCGGACTCGTCATGCTGCCCCAACACACACCCCATTGAATTGTCTAGCACTGTTAAGTACATTATCAAAGGTCTTCCTTCAGTCGGAGGCATCCGAATAAGAGGCTCTTGGAGATATTGTTTGATTCTGTCAAAGGCTACCTGGCATTCATCATTCCACTTTTCCACTTGATCTTTCGTCAGAAGCTTGAAGATCGGCTCACAAGTAGCAGTCAGATGTGAAATGAATCGGGCAATGTAATTTAGGCATCCCAAGAAACCTCTAACTTCCTTCTCAGTGCCGGGACCCGGTATCTCTTGTATGACCTTCAACTTTGTAGGGTCTACCTGAATACCTTTGTCACTGACGATGAATCCTAGCAGCTTTCCAGACCTTACCCCGAAGGTGCACTTGTTCAGGTTTAACCTCAGCTTATACGTCTTCAACCTATCAAACAACTTTTATAGATGATCAAGATGTGCTTCCTCAATTTGATACATGGCTATCATGTCATCGATATAAACCTCTATCTCATGGTGAATCATGTCATGGAACAGAGCTACCATAGCTCGCTGATAAGTTTCCCCAACATTCTTCAACCCAAACGGCATCACTTTGTAACAGAAAGTGCCCCACTGTGTAACAAAGGTTGTCTTCTCCATGTCTTCAGGTGCCATCTTGATCTGATTGTAGCCAGAGAAACCGTCTATAAAGTAAAAGACTTCGTGGTATGCGGTGTTGTCAACCAGAACATTGATGTGGGGAAGCGGGAAGTCATCCTTAGGGCTTGCCCTGTTCAGGTCTCTGTAATCCATACACATTCATAATTTACCATCTTTCTTAGGTACTGGAACCACATTAGCAACCCACTGCGGATAGGAGGTGACAGCTAAGAACCCTAAGTTGAACTGCTTCATGACCTCTTCTTTAATCTTCTCTGACATATCGGGGCACATACGACGGGCATTTTGCTTTACCGGAGGGAAGTCTTATTTAGTCGGTAGATAATGAACCACTATATCCGTGTCTAATCCCAGCATGTCTTCATATGACCATGCGAAGATTTCGACATACTTATGCAACATCTCTACCAACCGTTGTTTGACACTAAGCTCCAGATTTGCACCTATCTTAACCTCTTTTCTGTCTTCCTCTGTATCCAAGTTCACTGTCTCAACCAGCTCTTCATGAGGCTGTATGTCCCTTTCTTCCTGTTGTAATAGTCTAGCAAGTTCTCCGGGTACCTCACAATCTTCCTCACCTTCGTCCTCGGCTTGGTTGATCGGATTTTCAAAGTCATTATGAGCAGTAGCAGAACTGTTATCAATGGGATCCAGAGTGGATATGGATCTTGTTGTACCCCAAAATTTTCCCTCTCATTTCATCAACACCTTCTCATCACAAGACTCTTGGAATTCAGGATCAAGCTAGGGTTTGCTCTGCTCAAGACCCCTCCTTGCACTATTGACCCAGATTAGGGTTTGAGTTTGCACAGAGATATTTTTACCTACAATACCAAAATTGACTTTCATGCTTCATGTTGGGTTCACAAGCTTGCCCATACCAAGTTTCAAGCCTTGATTCAAATCTTTACCCAGTCAATTGGACAGTTGACCTAGAAATCAACTGTATTGGGGAAAAAGTCAACTGTGGCCAATTGACAGTCAAACCTCATGAAATTTGACCCACATCAACATTATTAACTAATATGAACCATTTGATCAAGTTTGAATCACAATTCCACAATAAATTTGATCAGATCACCAAAAGGGCAAAATGGTCATTTTTAGGATTTTTGACTGCACAAAGGCAATTTTTGACTGTTTGACCTAACCAATGGCAAACCAAGCTCACATATGGACTCAAGGACTCAATGAAATTGTCTTGACCTATTCAACAAGTTCAAAATATCTCAAATGCATAGGATTGACAGATGAATTTTTTCAGTCAACTGATCAAAATTTGACTGTACACTGAAAAGTCAAACTTTAACCTTTTGGTCAAAATCAAGTGCCAAGAGTTATTTTTCATCAAGACATGTCAAATTATGAAACTTGTTCATCAAGAAACCCAAAGATGCAAATTAGGGTTTAAAATGGAAAAATTTCATAACTTAGAATTTTTCTAAGTTATGAAATTTTCTTATTTTTTCCTAACTTTGCCCCTTTTTTTCACCAAGATGCAAATGGATTCAGACAAAACTTGCAACATGAAAGTTGTAGTCCATCACAAAATCTACAACTTTTATTCACAAAGTTTTCTAAAAAAAACCTTTTATCTCAAGTTATGATTTTTGGAACAAGGGTACCTAAAACTTTTAACTTAGAGAAAATTTGCCCTAATCTAGGCAGGATTTTGACCCATCTTCTTGGTCATTTTTCACATAGTTACACTTGGAGTTTCAAGTTGCATTACAAAGATGGATTGTATTACATGTTCCAAGCTTTCCAAATTGTCCAAGAACTCCTCAAACACCCTTGTGGTTAGAGAGAATCGAATGCTTGAAGTTGGCAAAAACTCACTTTTGTCCATGATCAATACATGTTCGTAACAACTTGCTATTCTGATCTAGCTAGCTTGGTTCAACATTACAGGCCTCAAAACCAATTTTCACTCCTTAATTTAATTCATATACATTGTAATAAGGTATTGTCTTGGTCATTAGGGCATTATACATTAGTTTAAGCCTTAAAAGGAAAAAGCAACAATGCCATTTTTGCCTAACTTCACTTTATGTTAAAACCAAATCCTTGAGGCATGGGGCCAGATCTTTGAGGAAAGATCAAGTCCACTAATTCCAGTAACCAAGAACAAAAGTTGCAGCATGATATGAGGGTTTGTACAGGGCTATAACATCATTTCTATTCTCTTGCTTCAAGTAGAAGAAAACTTGCAAAACATAAGCAATCTCTCATATCTGTGAAGAGAAGCTTACAAGAACTTTGTGAACAAATTCTATACCTCCCAACAAGACTAAGGCACGACCCTTTCACCCCTAAAACCTCCTCATACTCAGAACCACTGTTTTTCTGCAAAACAGGACAGGTTCTGCATTTTGCAAGCCACTACAAACTTCCATCGTGTGTTTTGACCCAAGATAGTTCCAACACCTTCCAATCAACTCACCTGAACTATCCCAGGCCCCCATTGCAAGCTGTAACACCTCTAACACACTTTTCCATTTTCATTACAAAGCTATGCAGGTTGAGTTCTACAACACGATTCAAGTTGTTTCAAAGCAAGCCAAGCATTGGAGAAGCTTCCTTTGACCTCAGGCAAGCTCAACAGAAGCTCAAACACCATTGAAGGTTGCTACATTGTCCAGCTCGAAGTCAACTGAAATTGGTAATTCATGGACTTCTATCTCTCTATTTAGGAATGGTTAGGCTTATATTTGTGAATTAAATATGTTGTACTCATAGCCCTGAAGCCATACATATGCTTAGTTTTCATTTACATTAATCGTGCTGAGACAATTTCACTCATGAACTTTCTGAAAAAACTAGGTTAGAAATTAGGGCCAGAGAAATTCTCTCTGGTCTTTGAGAGTTAATCCAAGTTTTTTATATGGTTAGATTCGTTATTTGATGCTCTACAAGTTTTATGTTTTGAGTTTTGTCCAAAGATCAAAGAATCAGGAGATACAGGTTGGGGTAGCTATCGCGCGGTTTTTCAAATTCTGTTGGACAGAGGAAGAAGATGAAGTAGCTGGGCTGGGCCTGGCTACTTCCTACTTTTGGCACCCCCCATTTTCAGTTTCATACCCCCTGGCCCATTTTCTTATAATTTGATATTTTTGCATTTTTCTTTTCTTTTCTGACTTTGATATTTTATTTTCAAATATAAAAAATGATCCAAAAATATTTTTTATAATTTTTTGAATTTATTTGGTATTTATTTTATTTATTTCCACCATAAAAATGTTTAAATACTTTATGATTATTTTGTTTAAACCTAAAAAATAATGTAAAAAATATGTTTATCTTCATTTTTTATTTTTATACACATTTGAAAATATTTTCTTGAAATATATACATTTTTGTAAATAATTTATTTTAATTTTTTACACACTTAAATATTTAATATATATATATATATATATATATATATATATATATATATATATATATATATATATATATATATATATATATATATATATATATATATATATATATATATATATATTATCTTATTAAATAATTAGGTCAAAAATACAAAAAAACTACATTTTCATTTTTATTATTATTTTGGACTAAAAATATCATTTTTATAATAAACTTTTATTTTTTTGTATAAATTAGTATATTATTGCACATAATTAATAAATAATATTATTTATTAGGAATTAGGGTTTTTAGCCCTAAATAGAAAAATAATTAAAATTGACATTTTTTATTTATACACACTTCACATTGAAAAAATACTTTTTACATACTAAAAAATATTTTGGCATAATACATTTTATTTACATTTATTTATTGTATTTATTTCAATTATTGTACAGTTAAATATTGTATCTTGTACATTCGATATGGTTGTAATAACTTAGAATTTATTTTCTTGTCAAAATATCCCCAATTCAAATTTGTACCCCCTCCCTATATCATGTTGTAATATTGTAGCATTTAAATTCTCGCACCTTTAAAAGCTTTCAATTATGCCATGCTTAGACCTAGGGTTTGTGTGCAAAATAAAACCAACAAGTAGCTTGACCTAATTCAAAGATAACATGCATGAAAAAAACAAACACAATACACACTTGCACCCCTAGGGTTTCATCCACTTGTTGCCTTCAAAAATGGGCCATGGTAGCATGTCAAGTACTTTGGCAAAACAAAAAACAAACAAAAAGATCATAGTCCCTCGATGACGCTATCTGAGTTGCCTAAACAAAATGATCAAGTCCCTCAAGAAAATTGCCAAAGATACTTGACACTATTGCTATCATGGTCTATACGATGACCCGCGCATGTCCCGTTTAACATCCTAACACAAGGTTGTTCACCAAATACAATGGTGAAACAACACTGTTAAAAAGGGTTAAAAACATAACAAAGACCTTTGAGTAAATTAGGGTAGACAAACTCTTAGTTAGTTTATCAAACTTGCACAAAACATCCTTGCTATTTTTTCAAAACACACTTCACAACACAATTTCAAAACCCTACTTTCAAACAGTGAAAACTTTTCAAAATACAAAAACACCTTTGTATACATTCAAACAAGAACCATTACAAAGGTTGCCACAACGGTGGCCTCATTTCAAAATATCTTTCAAAATCACACACAAAGCACCATTTCAAACAATTGAAAAGCACCATTTTGAACAATAGAAATGCAAAGCAAGTGATCTAAGTAAGTAACTAAGAGCCCATGGATAACCATGGATAAAAAGGGTGCTAATACCTTCCCTTTCTATAATCTACTCCCCGAACCCAAGAAAACATCTCAAAGGTCTTTCCTGTGCTTTTTGGCCTTTCCTTAGGATAAAATAAAATGTCAGTGGCGACTCTTGCTAAATCGAAACATTTGCAAACACAAACGCAAAATCCCAAGTCAGTTCTCCCACCGTATCACAGAACTGGCGACTCTGCTGGGGATTTCTATAAAAGTGGAGTAACCTTAGGGCTTAGATCACCCTTTGCATGATTATTGTTTTCTTTGATTACTTTACATTTTGGTTCTTTTGTTTTGGCTTGAAATCCTCCACTCGGATTTAGGAAACATTCATAGATAGCAATGCGTTGTGGAAACTGTGCGGGGTATACCGACACGTTTGAAGCAATAACTATATTAGTGTGACATATTTGTGAGTACCGGTAGCCTTTGAGTCAATCAAAGAGAATACAGGGCCGCTGAGTGATTTCATTAAGCACTAATGAACTAGAACCTTACTTGACCATCTTGGCCTTTCATTAGGGGTAGTGAGATGACCGGCTTTGGTGCAGTCCGAAGTTGGTAGATACTCGATACTACACTCATTGAGGATTGTTTTCTTGGAATATTTTGGTTGCTAGTTAAGTGGCTAAACCAAAACAATGAACATAGAAAACAATCCAATGATATTGAGCTCCTTAGAACCCGGTTACTATTTATAGGACAGGTTTTGAGCCAACTAAACTCAAGAGGGTACTTACCTATGAAACCTCATGCAAGCCTAAAACTAGGGTTTTGTGTGACTTGCCTGTACATGTGCTTGTGCATACATCATGAACATCATAAAGCATCATATGCATCCACTAACCATTTCACGGGTTTGGATCTTCATCCTTGTTCTTGTTTTGTAGGTCATGCAATCTCTTCGTAGGAAAACAATTCAAATAAACCTTGTGAGAATCCATCCTCAACTCAAGGAGCTTACATCCAGGATTCCAGAGAATTCTCTCTTCAGTGAAAGACATGGTAGACTCCTCAACTTAGTCAACACCAGCATTGAAGAAGACATGGTAAAAGTACTGTTCCAGTTCTTTGACCCCCTACACCACTGTTTCACATTCCCTGATTACCAATTGGTGCCTACTTTGGAGGAATTTTCTCAACTCCTGAGAATTCCTATTCTTCATCAACTACCCTACAATGGTACAGAAAAAGAACCAAAGCCTGAAGATGTTGCTCAAGCATTACACTTACAACCATATGACATCAAGGGGCATTGGGAAACCAGAAGTGGTGTCAAGGGTTTCTTGGCAAAGTTTCTGTTTGAGAAGGCACAAGATTGCTAGGATTCTCTTGATCTACAAGCCTTTGAAGAGATTGTGGCACTCCTTATCTATGGGTTGGTTTTGTTCCCAAACCCTGACCAACTTATAGATGTGAATGCTGTCAAGATTTTCATATCCAAGAATCCTATGCCTATATTGCTTGGGGACATCCTACACTCATTTTACACACGAACAATGAGGAAAAGAGGGGTTCTCATGTGCTGTACTCCTCTCCTAGCAAGGTGGTTTATTTCTCACCTTCCACAATCAGTTTTGAAGAATGAGCAGGGATTAAGGTGGTCACAACGATTGATGACCCTCACACATTTTGATGTACATTGGTGTTCTCGGTCCAGAGAAAATGTCATCATCATTGATCGTTGTGGTGAATTCCCTAATGTCCCATTACTTGGCATTAGGGGAGGCATTACCTACAACCCCTGTATAGCTTTGAGACAATTTGGATATGCCCGGAGGGATGGCCCTCATGACATGCTGATTCCTGACCTAGTTTTTGACTTCGACAACGATGCGCAAGGACTTCGACAAAGGTTCATCAGAGCTTGGAGGATGCCTAACAAGGTGGATAGTAAGACACTGGAGCACAAGAATTCCATCCACCTTGAGCCTTACCTCAAGTGGGTATGAACCCGCTCCCAAAATATTATGATGCCATATCCTTACATTCTCCCCTTGATCAAAGAGCCTGTTATGGAAGGAGAGGTTCCATACACCATCCTACATCCTGACATGCCAACATCATGGGAGGAAATGCAAAAGAGTTGGATCCAACTCAAAGAAGAACGAGATACTTTTGAAGCCAGCTTCTATGCCAGTGAGAAGAAGGTTTTAGAGCTCACCCGCCGACTTCACGAGGAGGAAACTCTGAACACCTACATCGCACCAAAGAGGATGCACAATGTCTTTTTACATTAAGAATTTTGTAATATTTCGCCCATGGGGCACTTATATACTAACAATTTATTCTTAATATGACGTGCGTTATTTTTGTTTACAACAAATTTGAATTTTTGAACCCTTGAATGCATTACATGAGTAACATACCATTCATCATATGCATAAACAGGTCTTCAAGCCAGGTTTCCTTATCTTTCTGCTGTTTATTTCAGCAAGATGGATTTGGAGCAAATAGTGAAGGAGCTACAGGCATAAAATTCACAATTTCAGCAACTCCTCATGACCTTGGCAAAGGGTCAAGAGGATCTCAAAGTTATGCTAGAGAAGAATAAAGAGAAGAAAAAGAAGAAGAGACCGGGGGTAGCCTCTTTCGGAAGAAGGTTTGAGGGTGATGCTAGAAGGACTCTTGAGTTCCCTTCGACCTCTGACGAAGGGGCTGGAAAAGGGAAAGGAGTTACTGTACCTTCTGAGTCTGAGGTAGAAGAGGAGGAAGAGGAAGAGGACGAAGACTATTCCGAACAACAGTATCCACCAGCGGATGACAAGTATAAGAACCTTGAAGACAGATTGACAACTATGGAGTTGCAGAGGGTGCCCGAATTGGATTTTGAGGAACTGGGGTTGGTAGCTGGGATTGTTATCCCTCCCAAGTTCAAGGTGCCAACATTTGCCAAGTACGACGGTCTGTCTTGCCCTAAGATGCACCTGAGGTCGTATATTAGAAAGATCCAACCGCATTCATCCGATAAAGACCTTTGGGTACACTTTTTCCAAGACAGCTTGTCTGGCACTCAGTTAGATTGGTTTTATCAGCTCGAGAGATTAGAGGTTCACAATTGGGAAGACTTGGCAGCTGCTTTATATTGTCAGTATCAGTACAATGCTGATTTGGCGCCCACTCGTACCTAGTTACAAAGCATGGGGATGGCTTCAAATGAAGGGTTTAAGGAGTACGCCCAGAAGTGGCGCGACTTGGCTGGAAGGGTGCAGCCACCGCTATCAGATAGGGAATTAGTTGACATGTTTCTAAGGACCCTGTCTGGCCCCTTCTTCAACCATCTAATCGGAAACTCTTCTGTGGGATTTACTGAACTGATTTTGACTGGCGAAATGGTGGAGGCCGGTATTAAAAGTGGAAAGATTCAAAAGGATGCTTCCGCATCCATAACTGTTAAGAAACCTTTCCCAGCCAAGAAAGAAGCATCTGTTGTGTATTCTCAGAAGGGATTGGGAAGAACTGAGCGCCGACCGATTGTAGGGGCCGTGATGATTCAAAATTCATCAAATGATCAACCTCGTAACAATCAGTCAAGACCTAATCAACAACGGGTGGAACGGCCACAACGGAAGTTCACCCGCATCAACATGACGCCCGCACAGGTTCTTCCCCATTTGTTGAAGATGAGTTTGACTAGTTTGAAAGAGGCGCCAAAAAACCCTAACACTTCCTCTCCATACTATCACTCCAACGCCAAGTGTGCTTACCATTCCGACAGTGCTGGGCACGATACCAATAATTGCTGGGCACTTAAGAACAAAATTCAGGACTTAATTGACGCCAAAGAGGTTGAGTTTGATGCTCTTGAGAAGCCCAATGTTATATCTGCTCCGATGCCCAAGCACGGCCACAATGTGCATGCCATTTTGGAAAACCTCCATGTTACTGATGTTGCCAATCTGTTGACTCCATTGCTTGTGATTAAAGAAAATTTGTTGAGAGCCGAGATCTTTCCTGGGTGTGGTAAAGACTGTTATTTTTGTTTGAACATTCAAGATGATTGTCCAATGTTGAAGTCGGGTGTCCAACGCCTGATGGATACTCAAGAGATACTTTTCCAGAAAACCCCTGTTAACACTTTCAATCCGATTACTCCTGATACTTGTAATACTTCAACCAACGATATTTCTATCATAACCATTTCCGACAATCCTCCCAAGGCTTGCAAAAGGCCTGTCAGGATTACACCCAACTCTGAATGTGTACCTTTAAAGATCACCATGCCGGGACCTGTCCCGTACCAATCAAGCAAAATGATACCGTGGAACTATGGGGGAGAAATCTTCTACCACGACATCAAACAAATCGAAACAGTCTAAGAGATTTCTGAAGAAGACCTTGATATAGGGAACATCACGGGTACAAGCAAGATAACCCGCAGTGGCCGGATCTTTTCTCCGGAGATTGCTCCCCCCGAGCAGTTTTCGGACCCTTAAAAGCTTCTGCACCTGTTGGACCCTCTGTGTAAGGCCCAGTGATTGAAGATGTGGATACTCCTGAAGAAAAACCATCTGCTAATAATAACAACAAGGGTAAGGGGAAATTGGAAATGCCTGTCAGGACGAAGGCTCATGCTGTGGTTATCCCCGAAACCACTCAGAAAGAAATGGATGAAATCCTGAAAATAATCAGGAAAAGTGACTACGATGTTGTAGAACAGTTGGGGCAGACCCCTTCTAAAATTTCAATGTTAGCCCCCCTGCTCTGTTCAGAGGCCCATGCTAAGGCCCTGATTAAATTCTTAAAGACGACACATATACCCCAAGAGACCTCGGCTGACCAGTTTCAGGATTGTGTGGCCAGTCTTACTGCTGACAATGGCCTGGGCTTTTCCGACGCTGACTTAACTCCCAAAGGAAGAAAACACAATGACGCGCCACACGTCTCAGTTGAATGTAGGGGAACTACCCTCGCCCGTGTCTTGGTTGATACCGGTTCTTCCCTGAATGTGCTGCCAAAGAAGGCCTTAGACCGTTTGGACTGTGAAGGTTTGACCCTTAAACCTAGTAACATCGTCGTTAGGGCTTTCGATGGTTCCAAAAGAATGGTTCATGGAGAGGTTGATATTCCTATCAAGGTAGGCACCGAAGTGTTCAACTCCACCTTCTACGTAATGGACATCCGTCCGTCATACTCGTGTTTTCTAGGAAGACCGTGGATCCATTATGCCGGGGCAGTTACCCCCTCTTTGCATCAGATGCTGAAATATCTTGTTGAGGGTAAAATTATAACAGTGCACTGCGAAGAAGAGTACATGATCAGTCATCTCAATTCCTTTCGATATGTGGAGTTGGATGGCGAGTTCATCGAAACACCTTTCCAGCATTTTGAGGAAGTTTCTCCTGAGGTAGCGGCAACGAAGATAATGGTTGAGGTACCTATCATTCCCAAGCATGTGGCTAGGATGACATCTCTCAAAGACGCAGAGGCTGTGATTAAGGAGGGGAAGAGAACAATATGGGGGCAGTTGCCTGACTTTCCCCATAAGACGGACAAGTTTGGTTTAGGGTTTACTGCTGCAGGACAGAGGGCTATGCGTCGCTCCAAGACTGGAGGGCCACCCGTCAAGATCTCACACCATGGAATCAATGCTGTAGAAGATGAAGATGAGGAGAGCCACTTTGAAGATTGGATTTTTCCGACTGTCAGAGGGGGTTTGAGAAATTGGGAAGCAAATGACTTTGTTCCTATCACCTTTATCAACCAGTAATTATATCTTTGAACAATTTCCCATTTTTATGGTCTGTAATAACTAAAACAATTCGCGCACTATTTTCACCTCATGCCTTGCCCGAGGCATGTAGGTCCATCTGTAAGGGTTTTATTTTCTTCATAATCATATGCCATGTTTTAATGAATCATTGGACGTTTTTCATTTATAAATTGCTGTGTTCATTCTCTTTCCTTTTGCATTTTTGTTTGTTTAAGGATGACTATCCCTTACACACACCCACACTCACAAATGCAGGTATCCATCCACTCCGGATTCCATGGGTGACTATTATGCTTTAGCTTTCGATATCTCTGAAGATTTGGTCAATCAAGCTGAGTACGGAGTTGACGAAGATTGTGAAGTGCCGAGAGAGTTAGCCAGACTTCTACAACAAGAAGAGAGGGCCATCTTGCCTCATGAAGAGTTGCTAGAAACCATCAACTTAGGGACAGAGGAAGACAGGAAGGAAGTAAAAGTGGGTGCCAATCTGTAACCGAGTGTTAAGGAACGCTTAGTGTAGTTGTTGAACGAGTATGTTGAAATCTTCACCTAGTCTTATGAAGACATGCCGGGATTAGACACAGATATTGTGGTTCACCGTCTTCCTACAAGAGAAGATTGTCCATTGATCAAGCAAAAGGTCCGACGAATGAGGCCTGGCATGTCTGAAAAGATTAAGGCTGAAGTAATGAAGCAATTCAACGCTGGTTTTCTGGTTGTTACTTCCTATCCATAATGGGTTGCTAACATCGTGCCCGTGCCTAAGAAGGACGGCAAAGTCAGAATGTGCGTAGACTATCAGGATTTGAACAGGGCTAGCCCTAAAGATGATTTTCCACTGCTGCATATCGACATCTTGGTTGACAACACAGCTCATCACAAGGTGTTTTCCTTCATGGATGGATTCTCGAGATACAACCAGATCAAAATGGCCCTCGAGGACATGGAGAAAACAACCTTTTTTACGCAATGGGGTACCTTCTGCTACAAAGTGATGTCGTTCAGACTGAAGAACGCAGGGGCAACCTATCAACGCGCCATGGTGGCTTTGTTTCATGATATGATACATCATGAGATCGAAGTTTACGTAGACGACATGATAGCTCGATCACAGACAAAAGAAGAACACCTTGAACATTTGCAAAAGTTGTTTTCCAGGTTGAAGGAGTATAAGCTCAGGCTGAATCCAAGCAAGTGCACTTTTGGAGTTAGGTCTGGAAAACTTTTGGGATTTATTGTCAGCAACAAAGGTATTGAGGTTGATCCAGCTAAAGTAAAGGCTATACAAGAAATTCCTGCCCCCCGTACCGAAAAGGAGGTTAGAGGATTCTTGGGATGCTTGAACTATATCGCCAGGTTCATCTCTCACCTGACATCTACCTGTGAGCCAATTTTCAAACTGTTAAAGAAAGATCAGGTAGTTGAATGGAACAACGATTGTCAAGTTGCTTTTGATAAGATCAAGGAGTACTTACTAGAACCTCCTATTCTGATGCCACTCGTCGAAGGAAGGCCATTAATCATGTATATGACTGTTTTGGATAACTCAATAGGGTGCGTGCTGGGTCAACATGAAGAGTCTGGTCGAAAAGAGCATGCCATTTATTACCTTAGCAAAAAGTTTACCGACTGTGAGACTCGCTACTCACTGCTCGAGAAAACTTGCTGCGCTTTGGTATGGGCTGCTCGCCGGCTAAGGCAATATATGTTGACTCATACCACTTTGCTGATTTCCAAAATGGATCCAATCAAGTATATCTTCGAGAAGCCTGCTTTATCTGGAAGAATCGTTAGATGGCAAATGATCCTGACTGAGTATGATATCCAGTATACTACCCAAAAAGCTATAAAAGGGAGTGTACTAGCTGACCATCTAGCTCATCAAGCTGTCGAAGATTATCAATCTATGAGATTTAACTTCCCTGACGAGGACATCATGACTTTGGACAACATCGAAGGTAACAGACCTTATGACGGACCTGAATAAGGATCCCGATGGACCCTGTACTTTGATGGTGCTTAAAATGCACTGGGCAACGGTATCGGTGCGGTACTCATTTCTCCGGAAGGTTGCCATACACCCTTCACTGCCCGACTTTGTTTCAGCTGTACCAACAACATGGCCGAATATGAAGCTTGCATATTTGGTCTCAAGGCTGCTGTAGACCTGGGGATCAAATCTTTGGTCGTATTTAGGGACTCGGATTTGGTTATCAGTCAAGTCAAAGGAGAATGGGACACCAAACATCCTAATCTTATCCCATACAAAGAACATGTCCTGACTTTGTTGCCTCATTTCGAGCAGATTACTTTCGAGCATTTCCCGCGAGAAGAGAATCAGCTAGCAGATGCTCTGGCTACAATGTCATCCATGTTTAAACTCAACTGGGATAACGAGGCTCCCCAAATTAACATCGAGCGAATGAATGAACCTGCGAACTGTTATGAGATTAATACCGAAGAAGTAGTGGAACAACCCTGGTTTCATGAAATCAAAAGGTATCTCCAGACTAGAGAATACCCCAAAGGAGCTTCCGTCAATGACAAAAAGTTCTTAAGGAGGTTTGCTGCCAAGTTCTTCCTAAGCAATGGCATCCTTTATAAACGCAACCATGATTGTGTTTTACTTCGATGCATGGACAAAGCCGAAGCAGAGTTGATCATGACTGAGATACACAGTGGCACATTTGGCACCAATTTAAGCGGACATACGATGGCTAAGAATATTCTAAGGGCAGGCTACTACTAGTCTACCATGGAAGCTGATTGTCACCAACATTCGTGTACTTGCCATTAATTCCAAGTCTACACCAACAAGGTACATATTCCTCCTGTTCCTCTCAACATTCTGATAGCTTCTTGGTCATTCGCAATGTGGGGTATCGACATGATTGGAGAGATCAAGCCCACGACGTCCAATGGACATCGCTTCATCTTGGTCGCTATTGATTATTTTACCAAGTGGGTCGAAGCAGCTTCCTTTGCCTCTGTTACAAAGAATGTGGTTGCCCGCTTCATCAAGCAGAACCTCATATGCCGGTATGGTGTCCCCGATAGGATCATCACAGACAACGGTACAAATTTGAACAACACTATGATCACTTCTCTATGCGAGCAGTTCAAGATTTATCATCACAATTCATCTCCCTACCGGCCGAAGATGAACGGTGCTGTTGAAGCCGCGAACAAAAATATCAAGAAGATCATTCAAAAAATGACAGTTACCTACAAAGACTGGCATGAGATATTACCGTGTTCTCTGCATGGATATCGTACCACGGCACGTACTTCAACAGGGGCAACGCCATTTTCTTTGGTGTATGGCATGGAGGCTGTCCTACCCATGGAAGTTCAGATTGCTTCTTTAAGGATTATGAAGGACACTGGTTTAAGTGAAGACGATTGGATTCATACCCGGCTTGATCAACTTGATTTGATCGACGAGAAGCGACTTACTGCTGTTTTCCATGGTCAGACGTATCAAAAACGGATGATCAAGGCTTTCAACAAGAAAGTCAGGCGTCAGGTATATCAAGTCGGAGATCTTGTAATCAAGCGGATCATCTTACCGCAAAGTGATCCCAGGGGAAAATGGACTCCTACTTACGAAGGACCATTTGTGATCAAGAGCATCTTTTTTGGTGGGGCAATTATTTTGACCACCATGGACGGTGACGATTTGCCACACCCTGCGAACGCAGACATAGTCAAAAGATACTACGCATAAAATAACCCGACAAGTTGAAAACCCGAAATGGCGACTTGGGCAAAAAAGGGTTTCCCGGTGGATCGAAAACCCGAAAGGGCGGTTCAGGCAAAAATTAGGGATAAAACAAAAAAATCTGTACACCCGGCAAGTTGAAAACTCGAAACGGAGACTTGGGCAAAAAAGGGTTTCCCGGTGGATCGAAAACCCGAAAGGGCGATTCAGGCAAAAGTTAGGGAATTAAAGCGTATGACTGTGTCTCGTCGGATCACTTTAAAGAACAATCTCTTCATCAACAAGCTCCGAGCTTCTGATCAACCTAGTCATCGGCGGACGAAGCAACAAATGGACAAGATATTCAGAGTTGTGAAGGCTATAGCAGAATGGGAATCCCTTGGAATTGTTACACATAGCCATCTTTCTTTTGTATAAAATTTTTTCCAATTTTTTGCGACAACATTCTCTTACTAGGATGTTTGTCTCCTTTGTATAAAGATACTCGCAAAAGTTAAATACAAATATACTTCAAAGTGTAGAAATTTGCTTGCCTTTCTTTTCTTTTACACTTATGTTTTATTTGAAAAACGTCCAATGTTTTGTTAAATAGGCATATGCATTTGAACATAATCACTGCTTACAAATAAAACGAAATTGAAAAAAGATAATTATTGATAGGTTGAAGGTGTAGGAAGATATCTTTATGCCATTTCAGAAGAAATCCCCTATGATACATCATTCGGATCTTCAACAAAGCTAAAATTTGGGATATGTTTCCCCAGCGGGGTTAAGCTTCAAGATCCTCAACAGAGCCAATGCTTTCTAAAGCTTGATTCCCCAGCTGAGCTGAATTTCAAAATTCCCATCAGAGTTAAGTTTCAAGATCCCCAGTGGAGCCCGAAAACCCTGAAAATACTATCCCCGGCGGAGCCAGAATAGTGAGCATTTCCCCACAGATTTATTTCCCAGCAGATTGAAGATTCTCAGTCTCATTTCTCCAGCAGAAGTCTCCCAGGTTTTAACTCCCCAGTAGAGATTTTTCAGAGTTTCCTTTATTCCCCAAGAAGTCAGCAAGGGTTTCTCATCTTCAACAATCAAAGGTTTTTGGAATCCCCAGCATTGGTCAAGGATTTACTTTCCCCGACAGCAATCAAAGATTTCATTATCTCCACTTATCAAGGATCTATTTTCCACAGCAAGACAGCTACTCAACTTACATGCACATTCATTACATTCATATATCATAAACATTGATGAAATACAGTTCATTGCATCATACATATCATGCAACATAACTTTGTGTTTTGGCTAACATTTTACCATTTTCAGGATAAGATTAAAAGGCTATCGTTAACATTTATTCAGATACAGTACAGATACACCCCAGACGCGGCGGTTATTCTTTTACTCATTCAGAATTTCAAGTCAAAATACAGTACAGATACACCCCAGACACGACGGTCATTCTACTACTCATTCATACTTCAGCAATCAAATACAGACTAGATACGCTCCAGACACGGTAGCCATTCTATCTCTCATGCAGATTCAACTACCAACTTCAATTTCAGATACGCTCCAGACACGGTAGCCATTCTATCTCCCATATAGATCTAAACTTCAGATATAATCCAGATACGGTTGCCATTCTGTCACTCATTCAGAGTTTATCCCCAGCACACAGTTGCTCCATACACAGATGTTTCTCAAATACAAATACAATACATATACACTCCAGACACGACAGTCATTCTGATATTCATTCGAAGTTCAAACACAGTTACAGCTCAGATACGCTCCAAACACGGACGCCATTCCTTTGCTCATACAGACTCAGCCTCCAGATACAGTTCAAGTGCATTCCAGACACGGATACCATTTTGATACTCGTTCTTTTGACCTACAGCATTGCAATTCAACAAAGATTCTTGGATGGAATCGTTAAGCCCATCTCCAGCAAGATTCTACCATCTCTAAATGGCATCTTTAAGCCTATTTCCTCAGCCATATTCGGACGAGTGCAAATTTACGGGCACTCTAGTGTCCAATCCTCTTTTACCTTCGAGTCGCGAAAGGCAGACTTGCCAATCTAACTCTTCAGGTTCAAGAAGATTGAACAGGGGAAACTGTTTTACCCCAAAATTTTCCCTCTCATTTCATCAACACCTTCTCATCACAAGACTCTTGGAATTCAGGATCAAGCTAGGGTTTGCTCTGCTTAAGACCCCTCCTTGCACTGTTGACCCAAATTAGGGTTTGAGTTTGCACAGGGATATTTTGACCTACAATACGCAAATTGACTTTCATGCTTCATGTTGGGTTCACAAGTTTTCCCATACCAAGTTTCAAACCTTGATTCAAATCTTTTCCCAGTCAATTGGACAGTTGACCTAGAAATCAGCTGTATTGGGGAAAAAGTCAACTGTGGCCAATTGATAGTCAAACCTCATGAAATTTGACCCACATCAACATTATGAACTCATATAAACCATTTGATCAAGTTTGAATCACAATTCCACAAGAAATTTGATCAGATCACCAAAAGGGCAAAATGGTCATTTTTAGGGTTTTTGACTGCACAAAGGCAATTTTTGACTGTTTGACCTAACCAATGGCAAACCAAGCTCACATATGGACTCAAGGACTCAATGACATTGTCTTGACCTATTCAACAAGTTCAAAAGATCTCAAATGCATAGGATTGACAGATGAATTTTTTTAGTCAACTGATCAAAATTTGACTGTACACTGAAAAGTCAAACTTTGACCTTTTGGTTAAAATCAAGTTCCAAGAGTTATTTTTCATCAAGACATGTCAAATTATGAAAATTGTTCATCAAGAAACCCAAAAATGCAAATTAGGGTTTAAAATGGAAAAATTTCATAACTTAGAATTTTTCTAAGTTATGAAATTTTCTTATTTTTTCCTAACTTTGCCCCTTTTTTCACCAAGATGCAAATGGATTAAAACAAAACTTGCAACATGAAAGTTGTAGTCCATCACAAAATATACAACTTTGATTCACAAATTTTTCTCAAAATAAGCTTGTATCTCAAGTTATGATTTTTGGAACAAGGGTACCTAAAACTTTTAACTTAGAGAAAATTTGCCCTAATCTAGGCAGGATTTTGACCCATCTTCTTGGTCATTTTTCACATAGTTCCACTTGGAGTTTCAAGTTGCATTACAAAGATGGATTGTAGTAAATGTTCCAAGCTTTCCAAATTGTCCAAGAACTCCTCAAACACCCTTGTGGTTAGAGATAATCGAATGCTTGAAGTTGGCAAAAACTCACTTTTGTCCATGATCAATACATGTTCATAACAACTTGCAATTCTGATCTAGCTAGCTTGGTTCAACATTACAGGCCTCAAAACCAATTTTCACTCCTTAATTTAATGCATATCCATTGTATTAAGGTATTTTATTGGTCATTAGGGCATTATACATTAGTTTAAGCCTTAAAAGGAAAAAGCAACAATGCCATTTTTGCCTAACTTCACTTTATGTCAAAACCAAATCCTTGAGGCATGGGGCCAGATCTTTGAGGCAAGATCAAGTCCACTAATTCCAGTAACCAAGAACAAAAGTTGCAGCATGATAGGAGGGTTTGTACAGGGCTATAACATCATTTCCATTCTCTTGCTTCAAGTAGAAGAAAACTTGCAAAACATAAGCAATCTCTCATATCTGTGAAGAGAAGCTTACAAGAACTTTGTGAACAAATTCCATACCTCCCAACAAGGCTAAGGCACTACCCTTTCACCCCTAAAACCTCCTCATACTCAGAACCACTGTTTTTCTGCAAAACAGGACAAGTTCTGCATTTTGCAAGCCACAACAAAATTCCATCGTGCGTTTTGACCCAAGATAGTTCCAACACATTCCAATCAACTCACCTGAATTATCCCAGGCCCCCATTGCAAACTGTAACACCTCTAACACACTTTTCCATTTTCATTTCAAAGCTCTGCAGGTTGAGTTCTACAGCACGATTCAAGTTGTTTCAAAGCAAGCCAAGCATTGGAGAAGCTTCCTTGGACCTCAGGCAAGCTCAACAGAAGCTCAAACACCATTGAAGGTTGCTACATTGTCCAACTCGAAGTCAACTGAAACAGGTAATTCATGGACTTCTATCTCTCTATTTAGGAATGGTTAGGCTTAGGTTTGTGAATGAAATATGTTGTACTCATAGCCCTGAAGCCATACATATGCTTAGTTTTCATTTACATTAATCGTGCTGAGAGAATTTCACTCATGAACTTTCTGAAATAACTAGGTTAGAAATTAGGGCCAGAGAAATTCTCTCTGGTCTTTGAGAGTTAATCCAAGTTTTTTATATGGTTAGATTCGTTATTTGATGCTCTACAAGTTTTATGTTTTGAGTTTTATCCAAAGATCAAAGAATCATGAGAGACAGGTTGGGGTAGCTAGCGCGCGTTTTTTCAAATTCTGTTGGACAGAGGAAGAAGATGAAGTAGCTGGGTTGGGCCTGGCTACTTCCTACTTTTGGCACCCCCCATTTTCAGTTTCATACCCCCTGGCCCATTTTCTTATATTTTGATATTTTTGCATTTTTATTTTCTTTTCTGACTTTGATATTTTATTTTCAAATATAAAAAATGATCCAAAAATATTTTTTATAATTTTTTGCATTTATTTGGTATTTATTTTATTTATTTCCACCATAAAAATGTTTAAATACTTTATGATTATTTTGTTTAAACCTAAAAAATAATGTAAAAAATATGTTTATCTTCATTTTTTATTTTTATACACATTTGAAAATATTTTCTTGAAATATATACATTTTTGTAAATAATTTATTTTAATTTTTTACACACTTAAATATTTAATATATATATATATATATATATATATATATATATATATATATATATATATATATATATATATATATATATATATATATATATATATATATATATATATATATATATATATATATATATATATATATATATATATATATATATATATATATATATATTTTATCTTATTAAATAATTAGGTCAAAAATACAAAAATACTACATTTTCATTTTTATTATTATTTTGGACTAAAAATATCATTTTTATAATAAACTTTTATTTTTTTGTATAAATTAGTATATTATTGCACATAATTAATAAATAATATTATTTATTAGGAATTAGGATTTTTAGCCCTAAATAGAAAAATAATTAAAATTGACATTTTTTATTTATACACACTTCACATTGAAAAAATACTTTTTACATACTAAAAAACATTTTGGCATAATACATTTTATTTACATTTATTTATTGTATTTATTTCAATTATTGTACAGTTAAATGTTGTATCTTGTACATTCGATATGGTTGTAATAACTTCAAATTTATTTTCTTGTCAAAATATCCCCAATTCAAATTTGTACCCCCCTCCCTATATCATGTTGTAATAGTGTAGCATTTAAATTCTCGCACCTTTAAAAGATTTCAATTATGCCATGCTTAGACCTAGGGTTTGTATGCAAAATAAAACCAACAAGTAGTTTGACCTAATTCAAAGATAACATGCATGAAAAAAAAAACACAATACACACTTGCACCCCTAGGGTTTCATCCACTTGTTGACTTCAAAAATGGGCCATGGTAGCATGTCAAGTACTTTGGCAAAACAAAAAACAAACAAAAAGATCATAGTCCCTCGATGACGCTATCTGAGTTGCCTAAACAAAATGATCAAGTCCCTCAAGAAAATTGCCAAAGATACTTGACACTATTGCTATCATGGTCTATACGATGACTCGCGCCTGTCCTGTTTAACATCCTAACACATGGTTGTTCACCAAATACAATGGTGAAACAACACTGTTAAAAAGGGTTAAAAACATAAGAAAGACCTTTTAGTAAATTAGGGTAGACAAACTCTTAGTTACTTGAACAAACTTGCAAAAAACATCCTTGCTATTTTTTCAAAACACACTTCACAACACAATTTCAAAACCCTACTTTCAAACAGTGAAAACTTTTCAAAATACAAAAACACCTTTGTATACATTCAAACAAGAATCATTACAAAGGTTGCCACAACGGTGGCCTCATTTCAAAATATCTTTCAAAATCACACACAAAGCATCATTTCAAACAATTGAAAAGCACCATTTCAAACAATAGAAATGCAAAGCAAGTGATCTAAGCAAGTAACTAAGAGCCCATGGATAACCATGGATAGAAAGGGTGCTAATACCTTCCCTTTCTATAATCTACTCCCCGAACCCAAGAAAACATCTCAAAGGTCTTTCCTATGCTTTTTGGCCTTTCCTTAGGATAAAATAAAAAGTCGGTGGCGACTCTTGCTAAATCGAAACATTTGCGAACACAAACGCAAAATCCCAAGTCAGTTTTCCCACCGTATCACAGATCTGCATTTAGATACATGAGTGTGTGTAAGAGCATAGTTGTATAGACAGAATAAAAGAAAAGAAAGACAAAGAGCACAAAATTTGTATGCAAACATCCAATGCTTTATTAATGTCATATGAAAATGAAACATGATAACCCTCACAAAAAGAGCCATTGTGCCCCGGGTAAGACACATGGCTATAGAGTTTATATTGTTTTTAAATTACATATCTGAAAAAATCAAAAAGACAATTACTCTGGAACAAAAGTAATCGGTACAAAGTCCTTGGCAATCCAGTTACTGAGTCCATCGTTGGTAGTCGGGAAGATCCAACTGTCAATGTCGAAATCACCATCACTGTCTTCAAGTGCATTGACCCCGGAATTACTGACGCATAGGGGAGGTCTTCCAACCCGAGCACGAAGAACAACCTTTTGAGCACCTTCTTCAACCACTGCTCGTGCATCCTTGAGAGAAGCCATCTTCAAGGGAGGTTTGGTGACCTTCGGAGGACTGTCGGTAGTTTCTGCTGTAGCCATAATCTGAGGTACTTCTTCAAAGTTCTGGTAAGGAGTCTCGATGAACTCGCCATCCATCTCTACGTACCTGAAGAAGTTCAAGTGAATGATCATATACTCCTCTTCACCACACACAGTGACAATCTTTCCTCTTATTGGGTACTTCAACATCTGGTGGAGGGTAGAAGTAACAGCCCCAACCCCATGTATCCAAGGGCGTCCCAACAAGCAAGAATATGATGGTTTGATATCCATTACATAGATAGTGGAGTCGAAGGTCTGAGAACCAACTTTGATAGGGACATCCACTTCTCCGTGCACCATCCTCTTCGAACCATTGAAAGCTCTCACTACTATATTGCTAGGCTTCAAGGTCAAGCCTTCGCAGTCCAATCTGTCCAGAGCTTTTTTAGGTAGCACATTCAATGAGGAGCCACTATCTACCAAAACATGGGCCAGATTCGTGCCTCATGCATTCAACGAAAACATGAAGAGCATCATTATGTTTCCTCCCCTTTGGTGTCAGATCCGCGTCAGAGAAACCCAAATCATTATCAGCAGTCAGACTAGCCACACAATCTTCAAACTGATCAGCAGATGTCTCTTGTGGCACGTGAGCCGTCTTCAGAAACTTAACCAAAGCCTTCAGATGGGCCTCGGAACACAACAACAAAGCCAACATATAAATTTTGGATGGGGTCTGCCCCAGCTGCTAGCCATATTGTAGTCGCTCTTATTTATTATCTTCAAAATTTCTTCCATTTCTTTCTTGGAAGCTTCTGGTAGGGTTACTGAATTAGCCTTTGTCAGGATAGGCTTAAGCAGTATGTCTTTGCCTCGAGTCTCGGCCGACTCGGTGATGGGAGGGTCAAAAGGAGTGATTACTGGAATTGCAGTAGTAGTCTTTGGAGGAGAAATCTCAGGGGAGAACACTCTTCCACTTCTTGTTATTTTACTGGTTTCGACAATATTGACAATGTCGGAATCAACATTTTCAGCAATCTTGTCTTCAATTCATAGAATGTCCTGCTTTACGCTGTAGTAATAGACGTCGGCCCCATAGTTCCAAGGAACAACTTTGTCTGAAGAGTATGGGATTGGCCCTGGCATGGTTATGATCAACGGAGTCACCTTCGGAATTGATGTAATCCTGACGGGTCTCTTAGCGGAGGCCCTGGGAGGATTGGCAGAAATGGTTAGGATAGCAATGTATTTACAAGAAACAGTCGAAACAAGGGTCTTCTCAAATATAATCTCTTGGTAATCCATCAAGCGCTGAACACCTGCCTTCAACAAGGTGTACCCAGTCGGTAGAAATGAAAAAAAGTGGCAGCCTTCACCACAACCCGGAAATAAACCGGCCTTCAACAAACTCTCTTTGATAGTCATGAGTGGGGTTACCAATTCTTCCCTAGAGGTCACAAACACATCTTCTTCAACGGCATTAACACCCTGACCATGTTTCGGCATAGGAGCAGTGATAACGTTGGGAGTCTCCGGGGGATCAAATTCAATCTCCTTAGCATCAATAAAATCTTTTATTTTGTTCTTCAAAGTCCAGCAGTCATTGGTGTCATGGCCTGGACTTTCCGAATGGTAAGTACAACGAGCATTCGGTTTATAGTAGGGAGAGGTGGTGTTCGGATTCTTCGGAGCCTCTCTCAGAGTAACCAGATTAGACTTCAGCAATTGAGGTAAAACCTGAGATAGCGTCATGTTGATCCGAGTGAACTGTCTAGCTGGCCTTTCTGCTCTTGGCTGATTATTTCTTTGTTGAGCAGGTGCAAGGTTGGGAATCATATCATCCCCTACCACCGGATAACGCTCGGTTCGATTCTGATTCTTTTGGTTATAGACAACAATGACTTCCTTTTTTCCTGCAAATGGCTTCCTTACAACACTAGAAGAGGCATCCTTCTGAATTTTTCCACTTCGGATTCCAGCTTCCACTCTTTCTCCCGTTAAGATCTGTTCAGTAAAACCCGCCGATGAACTTCCAATCAGATGGTTGAAGAATGGCCTAGTCAAAATTCCCAGAAACATATCCACGAGTTCCCTGTCAGCCAAGGGAGGTTGAACTCTTCAAGCCAAATCTCTCCACTTCTGTGCATAATCCTTGAAACCCTCGTTCGAACCCATAGACAAATTTTGGAGTTGTGTACGGGTGGGAGCAAGGTCTGCATTATATTGATATTGCTTATAAAATGCAACAGCAAGGTCTTCCCAGTTATGAACATTGGCTCTTTCCAACTGATAGAACGAATCCAGTTGTGTTATAGACAAACTGTCTTGGAAGAAGTGAACCCACAAGTCTTTGTCAGCAGTATGAGGCTGTATCTTCCTCACATAGGAATGGAGATGCATTTTAGGTCAAGAGACCCCATCATACTTAGAAAATATCGGTGCCTTGAATTTTGGGGGGATGACAACCCCCGAGACCAGAACCAACTCTTCAAAATCAAGCCCAGGAACCTTCTGGATTTCCATAGCGCTCAGACGCTCTTCTAACTGCTTATACCTTTCATCAGTCGGAGGGTACTACTCCTTATTGTAGTCAGTTTCATTATCAGTCTCTTTAGGACTAGGGTCCTCTTCTCTGGCTTCAACCTCTTGGTTCTCTCCCTCTTTAGATGAAGAAGCTAAATCAACAACCCGTCTTGGCGGCCCTCTGAACCTTCTGCTCATATGTGCCACACCAGCTGTCTTCTTGGTCTTCTTGTTCTTATTAACAATCAGAGCCTTCAACTCTTCTTGTCCTTTGGCCAGAGCCACAATCATTTGCTGGAATTGTGTGTTCTGAGTCTGAAGATCTTTCACAGTTTGTTCAAGAGCCATTGCTGAAATAAACAGCGGAGGAGATGAGAAACCCGTTATGAATCCTGTTATGCAATGATGTGTATGATATGCGTATGAAATCATTTCAAAGACTTTGGGAAATTTAAATTTGCGAACCAAAATGAAACAAATATTTTATTAGTTGAATTAAAATTTCAAATTCCTTTTAGGCGTTACAATTAAAAACAAATCTGAAAACTAGAAAAAATCAAAACTCCCATGGATGCTTCCTCTTTGTGCCGAGATAGACATTGAGTCCTCTTTCCTCATAGAGCTACTTTGTGAGCTCTAAAACCTTCCTCTTATGGGCATAGAACTGATCCCTGTAGGTATCCCGCTCTTTCTTCAACTGAATCCAAGACCTTTGTAGTTCTCCAAGATCGGTGGGCATATCAGGATGGAGAATCGTGTAAGGAATACTCCCTTCAGTAGTGGGTTCCATAATCACTGGTAAAATGGCCATATAGGGCATCATAAGTTTCTGGGCGCGAGCTCGTACCCATTGGAGGTAAGGTTCCATAGGAATGGAAGCCTTTAGCCCCAAAGCCTTAGCGCCAGATCTGTTTACCATGCCCCAAGCTCGTATGAACCTCTGGCGATACCCTTGAACATCATCCTCATAGTTAAATACAATTCCCTCGATAAGTAACTCATGGGGACCATCCCTTCGAGCATAACCAAATTGTTGTAGAGCTAAACAAGGATTGTAGGTTATGCCCCCTCTGATGCCAAGTAATGGGACATTAGGGTACTCCCCACATCGGTCAATAATAACAGTGTTTTCCATAGCTCGGGAACACTGGAGAATATCTGTGTGAGCGAGTGACATTATCCTTTGTGACCAACCCAAACCTTCTTCATTCTTTAGTACGAACTTAGGGAGGTGAGCAATAAACCACCTTGACAGGAATGGCATGCAGCACATAAGAACCCCTCTTCTCTTCATGGTACGAGTATGGAGAGTGTGCAAAATATCTCCGAGCAAGGTAGGCACGGGGTTGCGAGAGAGGAAGATCTTGATAGCATTCACATCTATGAATGAGTATGGATTAGGGAATAGTACTAACCCATAGATTAGAAGAGCCAAGACCTCCTCAAAAGCCTGAAAAGCCATATCATCCCAAAACAGCTGGGCATTGTCTATTAGGAACTTGGCTAGAAAACCCTTGACTCCGCTTCTTGTTTCCCAATTGGATACCATATCGATCCATTTCAGATGCAAGGCTGAGGCAATGACTTCTGGATTAGTAATTTCTTCCAGACCTGTGAAAGGCAACTGTTCAAGAATGGGTATATCCAATAACTGAGAGAACTCTTCCATGGTAGGCACCAACTGACAGTCTGGGAAGGTGAAGCAGTGGTGCTTGGGATCAAAGAACTGAAAGAGTACACTCATCATCTTTTCATCAAAGTTTGAAGTAACCGGGTTGAGAAGTCGACCATGTCTCCTACTGAACGCAGAAGTTTCAGGAACCTTTGATACTAGCTCATTGAGTTGGGAAGGTATTTTCACAAAGCTGATTCAGACAGTGTTTCTACGAGCGGAAGCCATGATCTGCAAAATAGAACAAAGATAAATTCGCTTGGTCCTTGAAATGGTTATTGCAATAAGAATGGATGTTATGTTATGATGCATGATGTCTTGTTCAAACAGGATAAATTACATATAAGCAAAACACACAATAGACCTTAGGTTGAAAGGCTTGCATGAGGTTAAAGGTAAGTACCCTCTTGAAGTTTAGTTGGTTTCAAACCTGTCTTAGAAAAGTAACTGGGTTCTAAAGATTATCAATATCACCGATCATCCTTTATCGGGCATTGTTTCAGCTCAAGCAATCTTTTCTTGCGGCCGAAATATCCCAAAAGTCTGATCTCAATGAGTGTAGCATCGAGTATCAACCAATCCTCAGCTTTATACCGAGGCCGACTATCTCACTACTTTCTAATGGCCAAGTTTGTTCAACTAAGGTTCTAAGGTCTGTTAGTGCTTCACGACACCACGCGGTGGCCCCGTATTCTCCTCGTTTCCACACGAAGGATACCGGTACCAACCAAAGTGTCAAACCAACATAGCCATCGCTTAAACCATATCGGTCTACGCCATACAATCTCCACGATCTATTGTTGTTTACCTAAAAAGTGTCCCCAGATCCGGGTGTAGGATCTTTAATAATACCCAAACAAAACCCTTGAATTTAAAGCAGGCAAGGCAAAACAAGAAAGTAATTTTAAAATGGCCTAGATCCTAAGGTGTACCCTACTTATCATCTCCCCAGTAGAGTCGCCAGTTCTGTGATACGGTGGCAGAACCGACTGTTAATACTGGTTAGCATTTTATATTCGCAAATGTCGCGGTAAGCAAGAGTTACCATCGACTTTTATTTTATCCAATCAGGAAAAGGAAAAAGAACAGAAAAAACCTTTTTCGAGAATGTTTGAGTACGGGGGGTAGATTATAGAAAGGGAAGGTGTTAGCACCCTTTCCATCCATGGTTTTCCATGGGCTCTTAGGTACTTTCTCATTTTGAAAATTTCTTGTGTGTGCTTGCTTTGAAAAGTTTTATTTTACTTTATTTTAACCCTTGTTTCTGTCCACAAGAGTGTTACGAAGTTCTTTTTTAAAACTTGGTTTGAAAAGTGTTCGGTGTGAAAAAGTTTGTTTATTTGAGCAAGTACCTAGGAACTAGTCTACCTACTCGAAAAAGGTCTGTTAGTTTTCCTTTTAGACAATGCTATCCCATTATTGAGAAATGGGTAGCAACGTCGTTGGAGTTTTTAGGGACATTCGATGGACATGTACGATCACAAAAGCAATGTTAGGAAACGTTAGTAATCATCCTAAAGCCTTAAAGATCTTTTTCTGAGGCAATATCCGAATGGGTCATTTTATATCTTTCGGGGCTAGAGGACAACCACTAACAAACCCTATACTTCATGACCCTTTACCAAAGGCAACCGGAGTGGAGTAAATCCTAAGAGTGAGCATGTGCATGTGTTTGATTTCAGTTATTTAATCTTTGCACAATTAAGGTGATCTACTGTTTTAATTTTCAGTTAGTCTTTCCATACAATCCTATTAACATACATCTAAGCAGTTTATAGTTTGCGAAAATTAAAATACAGGAAAGTTTAAAGGTCATAGCTATTACAGGGCTTTTGCAGATACATAATTATCTTAACTGAAAATAAAAATGCGAAAGTTTAAAACCCTAATTAATCTATTACAACCTGAAGCAGATACAATAATAGAAAAAAGAATTAAAATACGCGCGGCGAATTAAATGCGAGAATTAAAGAACCCTAAAAATTTAATTAAAAAATATTTAGGTTATTTTTGAGAAAAAATTAATTAGGTCACAAAGTTAAAAACCCTAATTTCTAATTAATTCAAATTATAAAAAAAAGAATTAAATTTCCCTAAATTAAATTAATCTAATTAATTAAGAAAATAAAATATTTTATAAAAAAATGATTTTTAATGTTTTTGATTTTTGATTTAATGAAAAAAAATGATTTTTTGTTATTTTGTAAAAAAAAAGAAATAATTAATAAAATAATTAAAACAAAAGAAATAAAATAGAAAGGAAAGAGATTTGGGCCTGTGTTGTAAGCAATCTCAGGGGGTGCAATGTTGAATTTGTCAAGCCCAAGATAACTGAGCTCAATCCTTGCGTTATTTTCAGTGTGATGCTCTTTCTGATGGTCCATGGTATGCCTTGAACGTTGGGCGTTAGATCGGGCTTGATTATGAATCTATTGGCTGGATATTGTGGTGCATGGTGGGGGCCTGGCAGTGTAACACGCTAGATCTGTAATTAAACATTGAGAAAACAATAAAATGCTTGGACTTGGGATCGAACCCAGGTCCTCTCCACTTCCAAACGCGCGCTTCACCATTGAGCTACATTGTTTAGTTGTTAATAAAATAACAACAATTAATAATATATGAAACAAGGTGGATAGCTGGAAAAAAAACACGCGCGTTATTATTCAAATGGATCAGTGGTGGTTGGACACATTATCGTCTTCTTCACATATCCGTCGTCTTAGGTCCCAGACTTTTACCTACAGACAAGCGTCTGTAGCCATAACCTGTGCACTTCAAAAATCACTTTCAAGCAATATAAATAAGATTCAAGACCATGGATCAATTGGGTTTGACCCTCTGATCACAACGGTATCCTTCATTAGGGCCAATTGTTCCTACATTTGAAAGCCCTAAAACGACAGGGTAAACCCTAGCTATGGCAAATATGCATACAGGCGTTAAAACTTCAATTAAATGGTCTAGACATGTTACAAACATGACAACAAACACAGATATACCATTAAAACATATTCATGATGCAAGAATCATAGTAATTGAATCTGAAAAAGAACGCAAACTGTGTGACGTCTAGGGGGCGATTCTGGCCGTGAAAATGCTTGCAGTGGATTGAAGGACGTTCTGGAGATGTTTAGGAATCTATTGGTAGTCTTAGAATGCTTTGAATTGCCCTCTAAGCTTGAAATTGATCCACCACTTTTTGATAATTTTTGCAGTTTTTGTTTGCAGCTTTCACGGCCTCTATCCTTTGTTTTTATGCACTGGTTGTGTCCTATATATGTATTAGAACTGATTAGGTCAACAAAAATGCATTGTATCTTTGAATATTATGAAGATTGGATTTGATTTTGTTCTTGTAAGATATGTTTCCAAAATAGGCCTAATCATGCCAATTTTTGCTTCAATTTTCTTTGCACGATTTGATCTGATTTATCAGCCTAATTGGATTTGATTCCTACAAAAAATCAGATCAAAAATCAATCTTTTGTATTTTTTGCTATTTATTTGATTTAATTTGAATTTTAAATAATAAAAATTTTAAATAAAATAAATAATGAAGAAAATAAAGTGTAGATGCTGATTTGGGTCATGGACCATGTCACAAGCAAGATGAAATCATGAAATGCTAGGCCCATTTGACAAAAATGCATTTTTGAGCACATTTGACTTTTGGCAATTTTGCAAAAATGGTCAACTTTGACAAGGCATATCTCCTCCAATTTTAACCCTAGAGAGGTGTTCTTGGAATTTTTAGAAATCTTAGGGTATGCTCTAAACAACCCTTTTGGTCTCATATAAATTGGGTCTTCCATGTTCATGTAAGAAGCTTTGACCCAAAAGGTGTTTTTGTTGACTTTTTAAAAGAACAAAAGGACCTATAATGTAGAAATTCATATCTTTTGATGAGTGCATATTTTGAACTTGTGGGATGAAGATGAGTTGTAGGGAATTTCATCTCTTCAAAATGAGCCTTGGATGGGAAATTTCTGATAAAGTATGAGAAAGTTATGCCTGATCAAAGTTAGGTTGACTTTTCCTATAGAAACCCTAATTTAGCAACTTTTGGGTTTTTGATGAATTTGGGGCATTCCTTGGGGAATCATGTTCAACCCTTGATAAAATGATGGATATAAATTTAAAATGTTGATGTTGACCAAAAATCTTAAAGTTTGAATGTATGTGGGCCGCAGTTGACTTTTGACCTAGTGTAGTTGACTTTCAGGCATCTGAGCAGTTGACTGAGCAAACTTCTTGTGTAAGGTATGAAAGTTGACCTGGATGATCTTGAGAACATATTAGGACCATGGAAAGAATTTGGGACATTTGGACATCAACAATCCTTCTAAAAATGGAAACCCTAGTTTGAGGTACATTGCTTTAGGAGAGAGTTTGTCTGGTCAACTCTTGGGCATCCTTGAGCAAATTGAGGACCTCAATGGGCATGTGTTGAATAAAATGAGAGGGCAAATTTTGGGGTACAATATCTGGGTTCCTACCGTCACCTCCTATCCGTAGTGGGTTGCTAACGTCGTTCCGGTACCTAAGAATGATGGTAAGGTAGGGATGTGTGTGGACTACAAAGACCTGAACAGGGCAAGCCCCAAGGATGACTTCCTGCTTCCCCACATCGATGTTCTGGTTGACAACACCGCACAACACAAGATATTTTCCTTCATGGACAGTTTCTCTGGGTACAATCAAATCAAGATGTCTCCTGAAGACATGGAAAAGACAACCTTCATCACACAGTGGGGCAATTTCTGTTACAAGGTGATGCCTTTTGGGTTGAAGAATGCTCGGGAAACCTATCAGTGAGCCATGGTAGCTCTGTTCCACGATATGATTCACCATGAGATATAGGTTTATGTTAATGACATGATATCCAGGTCTCAAACCGAGGAAGAACACCTTGAACACCTACAAAAGTTACTTGACAGGTTAAGGACATACAAGTTGAGGTTGAATCCGAACAAGTGCACCTTCGGGGTAAGGTCTGGTAAACTTCTGGGGTTCATCGTCAGTGACAAAGGTATTCAGGTAGACCCTGCAAAGGTGAAGGCCATACAAGAGATGTCGGCTCCCCGTACTGAGAAGGAAGTTAGAGGTTTCTTGGGATGCCTAAATTATATCGCCAGGTTCATTTCACATCTGACTGCTACTTGTGAGCCAATCTTCAAGATCCTGAAGAAAGATCAAGTGGTAAAATGGAATGACGAATGCCAGACTGCTTTCGAAAGAATCAATGAGTACCTTCAAGAACCACCAATTTTGATGCCTCCAGTTAAAGGAAGACCTTTGATATTGTACTTAATAGTGCTAGACAATTCAATGGGGGTGTGTGTTGGGGCAGCATGACGAGTCTGGTCGAAAAGAGCATGCAATATACTACCTTAGCAAAAAGTTTACCGACTGTGAGACAAGATACTCACTGCTCGAGAAAACTTGCTGCACTTTGGCATGGGATGCTCGCCGACTAAGACAGTATATGTTGACTCACACCTCTTTGTTGATATCTAAGATAGATCCAATCAAGTACATCTTCGAGAAGCCCGCTTTCTCCGGAAGAATAGCAAGATGGCAAATGATCCTAACCGAATATGATATCCAATATACAATCGAGAAAGCAATTAAAGAAAGTGTATTGGCTGATCATTTGGCTCATCAGGCCGTGGACGACTACCAATCCATGAATTTTGAGTTCCCGGACGAGAATATTATGCTAGTGACTGACTATGAAGAACCTGAACCGGATGAAGGACCTGAAGAAGGATCCCGATGGACTATGGTTTTTGACGGAGCTTCAAACACACTCGGTAATGGCATTGGCGCTATAATCATATCTCCTTAGGGATGTCATACTCCTTTCACCGCCTGACTATGCTTGAACTATACTAACAACATGGCAGAGTATGAAGCCTGTATCATGGGTCTCAAAGCTGCTATCGACTTAAGGATCAAGTTCTTGAATGTTTTCGGGGATTCAGTCTTGGTGATAAGTCAGGTCAAAGGAGAATGGGATATGAAGCATCCAAATATCATCCCGTACAAAGGAAATGTACTGACATTTCTCCCGCACTTTGAGGAGGTAACCTTTAAACATATCCCACGAGAGGAGAATCAGTTAGCGGACACGTTAGCTACCATGTATTCTATGTTCAAGGTCAGGTGGGACAACGAAGCTCCCCGAATCACCATTGAGAGGTTGGATGAACCAACACACTACTGTGAGATTGATACTGAAGAGGTAGTAGATAAACCTTGGTTCCATGAAGTAAAAAGGTATCTCGAGGCTCAAAAGTATCCCGAGGGGGCATCTGTCAATGATAACTTTTTTGGAGAAGGTTCGCCGCGAAATTCTTACTCAGTAATGGAATCCTCTACAAGCGCAACCATGACTCTACCTTACTGCGGTGTGTAGACAAGAGCGAGGCAGAGAGGATTATGACAGATTTACATGAAGGTACCTTCGACACTCATTCCAGTGGACATACCATGGCTAAGAAGATCCTACGGGCAGGATACTATTGGTCCATTATAGAAGCAGATTGTTATCAGCACTCCCGAACTTGTCATAAGTGCCAAATCTATGTTGATAAGGTGCATGTGCCTCCGGTTCCTTTGAATTTCTTGACGGCTCCTTGGCCCTTTGCAATGTGGGGTATTGACATGATCAGAGAGATTAGACCTACCGCCTCCAATGGTCATCGCTTCATCCTGGTGGCCATTGATTACTTCATGAAATGGGTTGAGGCTGCCTCATTTGCTACTGTTACCAAGAATGTTGTGGCGCGATTTATCAGGCATAACCTGATCTGCCGATATGGTGTGCCGGAGCGAATCATCACTGATAATGGTAAGAATCTCAATAACACCACCGAGCTCTGTAAGCAATTCAAGATACAACATCATAACTCTTCCCCTACCGTTCGAAGATGAATGGCGTTGTTGAAGCTACTAACAAAAATATCAAGAAGATCATACAGAAGATGACGATGACATACAAAGACTAACACGAGATGTTACCATTTGCTCTTCATGGGTACCACACTTCAGTACGGACGTCAACATGGGCAACACCCTATTCTTTGGTATATGGCATGGAGGAAGTCCTACCTATTGAGGCCCAGATCCCTTATCTAAGGATTATGAAGGATGTGGGTTTGGACGAAGACGACTAGATCCAGACTCGACTTGATCAACTAAATCTGATTGATGAGAAGAGACTTACTACTGTCTATCATGGTCAAATGTATCAAAAACTAATGATCAAGGCTTTCAACAAAAAAGTCAGGGGAAAATGGACTCCCACATACGAATGGCCATTTATGATTAAAAACATTTTCTCGGGTGGAGCCATGATTCTAACCACCATAGACGGTGACGACCTTCCTCACCCTGTCAATGCAGACATAGTGAAAATATACTACTCATGATTAAAGACCCGCTAGGTTGACTGGCCTAGGAAAAAATAAGGGCTTCCCGAAGAACCAAAAGAGTTCGGGCAAAAATAAGGGATGAAAATGAAAAAATCTGTACACCCGGAAACTCGGAAACCCGAAAAGGCGGCTTGGGCAAAAAGGGGTATCTCGGTGGACTAAAAACCCGAAAGGGCAGTCCAGGAAAAAGTTAGGGATGTAAAGAGTATCACTATGTCCCATTGGATCACCTTGCGATCATACCTCAATATCAATTGTCAAGCTCGAACGACACCGATCAATCTAATCAGCTTCGGACAAGCAACAAAGTGATGAGACGCTCGAAGATATAGCGGCAATAGAAAAATTGAAACTTAAATGGGATTATTGCACATAGTTGTTTTCTTTTCGTTGTACACAATATTGTATAGCTTCCATTTTTACGGCGGTGTTCTCTTACTAGAGCGTCAGCTTCCTTGTACAAAAACGCCTGTTATAGGCCAACTTTGAAAATTAATACAAGCCATTTTTACAAAACCATTTATTTTAATTTTTCTGTTTTGTTTTGCAAAAATATCCAATGATTTATTCTTGACATATGCATTTGAATATGATTGTTGTTCATAAATATTTGTATAGGAAATGGTAAGACAATTGCTCGTAACTTAAGAGACAGGGGCAAAAACTAAAAAATGTCAAACCCGACAGTTACTCTGTCCAGCAGGTACCGGGGCAGAGACAGATTTGAAACAAATTCATTAGTATATACGACCCCGTGACGGCTGTAATACCAACAAAGTAGAGGCAATTAAAGCTTTGACATCGGCTTCCCCAAAACAGGAGGTACTCTCCCCAGCCGGGTTCCTTTAGAAAACTTACATCTATTTTCCCCAACTGAATTTCATAATCGCAAGCGGGTCATAAAGTTTTCTCCCAGACATAGTTTATTTCTCTAAATACAGAAGCTCAATCCCTGACAGAGTTTATCCCTTCAGCTATGGAAGTTCATCCTCCAACATAGTTATTTCCCTGCAGAGTTATTCTCAAGCAGAGTCTCTCCCCCGACAGAATATCCGTAAACAAGGAACAAATCTCCAGCATAGTCATCTCCGTTCACCATACCCAGCGGAAGTAGAAGAACCACGGTTTTCTACAACAATCAGGAATGCTATTTCTAATACTCTCCAGCAGCAGTCAGGGATTTTATTTTCCTAGACTTGGATATGTAACGATAGCATCTTGTGTTCATACATCATGACATGCGCATACATATCGCATACAACATAATCTCATTTATTTTGAGAACATCATCCCACAATGCATTTCATGCATCACATATAATTAACCCTGTTATATTTTCAGGAAAGAAAATTATCATCAACAATCCCAACAATTATACATGTCACATCTGCAGAAAACTAATGAAAAATCAGTTCCCGAAACCAAACAGGTCAACCAACCTACGTGATCATCTCAAAGTAACCCTACTATCCAGGTTCCTTCTCATAGCCCTACTATCCAGGCTTTCATTTCGAAGCAACCCTACTATCTAGGTCCTTCCCATAAGCCCTACTATCCAGGCTTTCATCTCGAAGTAACCCTACGACCCAGGTTCCTTCTCATAACCCTACTATCCAGGCTTTCATCTCGAAGTAACCCTACTATCCAGGTTCCTTCCCATAAGCCCTACTATCCAGGATTTCATCTCGAAGTAACCCTACTACCCAGGTTCCTTCTCTCTTATCTCCAGACAACAGTTTACAACACTGTAAGACCTGGACCCGACAAGGTACGGTCGATTTCACATTTCCCCAATAAGTCGCTGTGCAGCCTGGACCCTGACCAGATATGCAGTTTATTTCCACCTCCTTAATCAGGAGTTAATTCCCCAGTAGAGTAGCGGACAACCGAAGCTCCTAGCCTCTATTTCCCAAGACTTAAATCAATATTCCCCGGTGAAGTCTTCCTCAACAGCAGGTACAAGAATTCTCGTAAAGGAATCTCTTATGCAACTGATATCTTTTCTGGATGGCATCTTTAAGGCCATCTCCGATGATTCTCCATCGACTTCCAAATGGCACACGTAAGCCCATTCCCGGTATCACCAATCAGTATTACTTCATGCGAGTGCAAATTTCTGGGTACTCTAGTGTTCAATTATCTTCCACCTTCAGATCACGAAAGGCAGACCATCCAATCTACATCCTCAGGTTTAAGAAGATTGAACAAGGGCAACTGTTGTACCCCAAAATTTTCCCTCCCATTTTTACTCAAAAACATATTCCTAGCGGTCCTCAATTGATCAGGTAAACTAAGGTTTGACCAGACAAATCCTCCTCTTAAGACAATGAATCTTCAACTAAGGTTTCCACTTTCATCAAGATATGTGAACTCCAAAGGTCTAAAATATTTTCCATGGTCCTAATATGTTCTCAAGACCATCCATGTCAAGTTTCATTCCTTGTACAAGAAGTTTACTCAGTCAACTGCTCAAATGCCTAAAAATCAACTATACTAGGTCAAAAGTCAACTGTGACCCTCATGCAGTCAAACTTCAAGATTTTGGTCAACATCAACATTTTAAGGTATTATTCATCATTTGATCAAGGGTTGATCATGATTCCTCAAGGAATTCCCCAAATTCATCAAAACTCAAAAGTTGCTAAATTTGGGTTTCTATAGGAAAAGTCAACCAAACTTTTATCAGGCATAACTTTCTCATACTTTATCAGAAATTTCCCATCCAAGGCTCATTTTAAGGAGGATTCAATTCCCTACAACTCATCTTCATCCCTCAAGTTCAAGAAATGCACTCATTAAAAGATATAAATTCAGACATTATAGGTCATTTCAAAAAGTCAACAAAAACACCTTTTGGGTCAAAGCTTCTTACATGAACATGGAAGATCCAATTGAAATGAAACAAAAGATGTTGTTTAGAGGACATCCTAAGCTTTCTAAGAAGTCCAAGAACACCATCTTGGGATCAAAATTGAGAGAGATATGCATTGTCAAAGTTGACCATTTTTGGAAATTTGCCCAAAGTCAACAATGCTCAAAATTGCATTTTTTCTCAAATGGGCCTAACTTTTTATGCTTGCAACACACTCCTAGCCTGGTCCACGACCCATACACCTTTCCATGCATTATTGGGTTTATTTATTTAATTCATTTTGATTTTATCACTAATAAAATCAAATAAAATCAAATAAAATCAAGTAAATGATACAAAATAATAAAAAGTTGGTTTGATTTGATTTTACATTAAAGGACAATCCAAATATGTTGTATAGCATCAAGCAAAACCGTGCCAAGTTATGAGAGGAAAGATATTCAAAATTGGAAAGATTTGAAGCAAAATTGAAAGGCATTGAAATCTTTGATCTCTTGGCATTTTTGTTGACCTAAAGTGATTCAATATATAAACAAAATAATCCCAACCCTAATGCATACGCATAGCTACCTCCACAAACCTTAAAAATCTTTCTCAAAAATCCAAAGAGAAATGCCATTCATATAAAGAATCTCAGCTATTTTCAAGACAAATCAAGCATTCAATCTTCCCCCTGAAGACTCCAGGAGGCATTCCCCACCAGTAAGCAAGCCCAACACGCCCAGAAACTCCCTCACGCAATCTCTCCGGTTTGGTAAGATTCTTAGACTCAAACTTATGATTCAAGTGATATAAATCGAATCTTTGCATTATAATATGTTCATGATGTTGTTCTAAGATGTTTTGAATCATTAGTTGCAAGCATGCACGCAGAAACAACGAGATGCCATTGCTAGGGCACGAAGGTTTTTGTTTTTCGTATCTGTATTTGTAGGCATCTTTAGGTCAAATGGAGGCCACCATCGGGATCATAGCCCTCAAAATAGGGGGGTAGGGTACCATTTGCACTTTGATCCATTTTATTTGGCAGGTTTGGCATTTTAAAGCTGCCGGAGAAGGTGACCGGAGCTGAGCTCCGACACCATTGACCGATTTGAATTCCATTGGCTTGTGTGTGATCGCATCATTGGTCCATGTCAAAGCTGATTGGGCGTGTTTTGAATGTTTGACATTTGGATTATTCTTTCTTTATATTATAATCTTTCTATTATATACACGAATGAGTAGCTAGCGCAGTTGGTAAAGGAAGAGAGGTATAAAGAAAACGTCATGGGTTCGACCCCAGGCGTGTGCTTTTGTGTTTTTCTCATTATTTCTTTGTAGATCTCATGCATCACATAACCCAGCGCGCACCATGCACCTCAAGATCCATCACCATTGAATCATCCTTGCCCAGATCCAAACGTCTAGTGAAGAGAAGTGCATGGTATACTCTCTGAAAGTGAACCACACTGAATCAGGTGCAGCCTTGGGCCACCAGTAGGATTAGGCCTGAACAAATTCAATTCACACCTCCCAGATTGCTATTTCACCACCCCTTATTTATTTATTTTTTAATTTATTTTGTTTTAATTATTTGTTTAATTATTTTTACAAAACAAAATCATTTTTTTATTAAATCACAAAATCACAAAAATAGAATTAGGGTTTTTATAATTAAAATTAATTTTTGAAAATTAATTATTTTAATTATTTCAACATTGATTATTTTGTTAAATAAAATTAATTAGAACATTAAGTTTAACTTGCAAATCTCAACTATTTTTCTCAATAAAAAAATACAAAAATATTTCCTTTAATTAATTAGATTCATTAGGATATTTAATTCCCGTGTTCCTCCTCGCACGCGTTTTATTTATTTATTCTTCCAATTATTGTAACTGCCAAGGGTTGTAATAGTTTTTTTAATTAGGTCTTTTTTTTTACTTATTATTTTCCCCCTATTTTGGCTATGTAACCCCCTCCCCGAAGCCTTGTAATAGCTAGGTTTTTATTCTCGCATTTTACTTTCCGCTATTATTAACTGCTAGATGATTGATAATAGGATTGTATGCAAAAGACAAATGAAATTAAAAAGGTAGAAAACCCTAATTATGGAAAGATAAATAAACTGAAGAATAGCCACTTGCACATGCTCACCTCCTATGGTTTGCCCCACTTCGGTTGCCTTCGGTAGACGGTCATGAAGTATAGGGAGTTTTAGTGATTGTCCTTTAGTCCCAAAAGATAAAAAATGACCCGTTCGAATGTTGCCTCGGAAAGATCTTTAGAACTTTAGGGTAATTTCTAAGTTTTCCTAACCATTGCTTTTGTGACCGTAATGGTCCCTCCGAATGTCCCTTAAAATCCAACGATGGGGCTACCTACTCCTTAATAGTAGGATAGCGCTGTCTAAAGGAAACGAGAACGAACAGTCTTTTTCGAGTAGGTAGAAACTCTTAAGTACTTGCTCAAAACAACAAAAAATCTTTCACACAAACACTTTCAAAATAGTTTTCAAAAATAGCTTCGTCACACTCTTTAGGATATATACAAGGGTTACCACGAAGTTAAACAAAAAATTTTCAAAACACACATAAGCAATTTCAAAATGAGCAAGTACCTAAGAGCCCATGGAAAACCATGGATAAAAAGGGTGCTAACACCTTCCCTCTCTATAATCTACCCCCCGTACTTAGAAACATCTCGAAAAAGGTTTTTTATGTTCTTTTCCCTTTTCCTTTGTTGGATGAAATAAAAGTCGGTGGCGACTCTTGCTTACCGCGACATTTGTGAACAAAAAATGCAAACCAGTATTAACAGTCGGTTCTGTCACTGTATCACACTCTTCATCGCAGGCTCACTAATGGGAATCTGGGTGAGCCCGCCAGAGGGAGCCATAGTTTTTGATGAAGAAGGGGAACCGCTGGAATGGCCCACAGATTTGGCCTGCTCTTGGAGCTGGGTGACCCTGCTCTTTGGCCCCGAGGTGGATGCATTCTTGGGCCTCAACTTCAATAAGCACTCAGAGAGGGACGCCATTCGACCTGCAATAAAAAATAAACCATCAGTCATGGGCTAAAAAACAAGGAAACTAACACGAGCACGTCCTCGCGCGAAAGGCAAGCAAAATTAATCATGCAACATCGTCCCCCCTACCTAAAAGCCTCATGGCTTCCCCATCTAAGGAACATTCGAGCAAGGCCTTTGTGTTGATCAACCTATTGACTAAAGGTACTCCCCATTATTGTTGAAGAGGAGGTTGTTATTCACGTCCACACACCTCACAGGGGAGAAGCTCCTAACATAGGCCGCCAGTTTCTCGTAGGAGAACTGGTCCTGAGTGTCCAAGTCATCGGGCTTCACAACATAATACTCAGGCCTTTGCTCCAAGTGTTTCCATTTCCACTCGAGCATAAATATGGCCACAAGCAGGGTAACTGGTCTCCCATCCTCCACTTCCTCCACGCGGGTGTATATGGAGTCTATGGTTGTGTCTGTCAAAGGTTTTACAACAAAGTACCTCTCTTTGAAATTTCGAACAGACTCTAGATAAGGCCTAAATAGCTTCCCTAACTTCTTGAACAACACCCACGCTTGCCCCCCCTTCAACGGATTGTCTTTGGAGATGAAAGATACAGAAAAAGAGGGGCACTGTGGCCCCTATTTTCATATACTGGCAGACAAGCTCAAACTCCCTCATAAACGCCAACGCGTTTGGGTGAAGTTGAGAGGGTACCAATTGAAGCCATTAAAAAACCCCCACTTGGAAATCGTTGAAGGGAAAACGCATCCCCGCCTCTTTAAATGCAAATTCATACATAGGGAAACGTTTGCCCGAATACGTCGAGTATATTCTTCGGTTGCAGTGGGGAATTTGAAGGATCCAGTTGGCAGGACCCCCTTCCGCTCGTACCTCCGGACAATTGAACGCGTCTGTTGCATCCTGAAAAAAGCACGACCTCTTATTTCGAGGCTCAGGTGCGACCCAGGCCAGAGGGTCCTCATTAACATGTGGTTCATCTTCATAGTTGGTGGGCAAAACATCATCTCTGACCGAGTGCACCATTATACCTGAAAAGAAGGGGAAAACAGTGAATTAGATGTTATCAAATTCACCCTTCCACCGCAGATCAAGTGAAAGGGCGACGAACTCAACCCAAGCCCTCGACTATACGCTAAAGCGGACTATGTTTTCGTTGGGGGACTACGTTTTCATGGGGCATATTCACTCAAACGGGAAAGAAGCCCGAGTCAACCCCCATTATCCAGGGATATCCTCCCTTGTATCATGGCCACTATTCGGGGAGATTTTCCCCGACATTATAAACTAACGAATTTCAATGAACATTCATGAGTGTTCGTCACAAAACTCATGAACTTCAATGAACATTCATGAGTGTTCATCACAGAACTCATGAATATTCATCCAGTCAAGGTAAATATTAAGTGTTTAATCTAGAAACACTGAGGAAATATGTTGTTGAGGAGATATAACTTACTTGGATGAAGAATTCTTGAAAGAAATCTGGAAAAGTTGAGAGGAAAGCTTCACGCGCAAGCAAGAGAAGTTGAAGGAGAAAACTTGAGAAAATGACAAATGAGACCCAGGGGTGCCCTTTTATAGGTGGCTCACACCCCACAAGGTTCATCACGAAAAGTCATCATTGGATTGGACCTTTTAGACTCCCCCCTAAAGGTATGGCACGCCCAAAACAACAACCACGTGGCCCAACAATCAACCACGTATCCATTCTCAATAGACGAGCACATCCCCGAGTTCAACACGTAATCCCCACGCGAGCACGAGACAAACACTTCACACGAGGGAATGCTCAATGCCATGGATGAAGCGCGTATACAGGCACATTCATCATGATCTACCTCGAGGGAGAAATAATGCTCGACATCGTGATAACCCCTTGAAGATGGACACGTCAAAAGAGAGCTCGCAGAAGCTCCCCGTAACTTATACGATCCTCTCGGGAAAATAACTGACCCCGCCTGTCTCACTGCTCGTTTGTCCACTAGATTCCCGGCACTCAAACAGTTTGTCCCCTACGCGGGCAACAACTCACTTCCTTTCAGAAGACTCCGACCATCCTCCCCGACCAAATCCTCTTCGGCTATAAACGCTGAACTCAAGTCATCACTCTTTCAGATAAGGGAAATAACTTGGGGGGCTCCTGATCTGGACTGGGCCTGCACTTGTCCCCTAGTTGGAAGGCCTAATTCAACACCCTTGTATAAGGCCCAAAATCAAGCAGTCCAAGTTAGAGACTGTTGGGTAACTTCCCACATATCCGTTGGGAAACGTGGCCCACGTCCCCACGTCACAGTCATCTTGACTTCCCTCCAGAATTACGGGTCCAACCCTATTATCAAGGAGTAGTTGACCAGGGAGAGTCCACTTGTTGGACTTCATACACACGTAAGTCCTGGCAGTTTCCATTATTGGGCCTCAATGTGGCCCAACAATGGGGACCTTGGCCCAACGCTGGGGGCTATAAATACCCTCTCTTCTAAGAGGGTCATGTATTGAAGAAATTCTCAATCTCTTACTTGCTAGCTCATTTCAAATCTCACTTTGGCATCAAAGTATCTTGTAGGTATCCCCAATCTCACTCTCAAGTTCTGCTCGACGTAAGCTGTGACGGTCTATTCTGGTCAGATACGATCAAAAACTATGTTAGTTAGAACTCCTCATGTAAATCTTGTAACTACTTTTGTTACTTAGCTAAGATTAGTTACAATTTGTTGGAATTGATTAAATGCTAAATCTATATTAAGAGCATTACAAGAAAACAAGCCCAGTCACATATTTTTGCAAAGTAACAAACAGGTGGTAAAAAATAGGATTTCAATGTGTTTATTATGTCGCTACATGTTTTAAATAATAAAAAAATAGAAGTCGGATTATTATATAGGGGAAGTTTGAAAATTAAAAAAAAATAAATGTTGTGGCGTGTACAACTCGTCGCTAAATAATATTTAAAATAAAAAAGACGTTAAATTTTTAAAAATGAATTTGTGGCGTGTAAAACATGTCGCAAGTAACATTCTAAAAATAAAAAAATTGAGAGGAAAATTTTGACCGATGGAATTGATGGCTTTGCAGGTTGACATACACCTTTTAAATAGCGTTATGTATCTTACATCGCAAATGTTTTACTGTTCTAAATGTGCAGGTTTCCAGACGTGTTAATCACATTGCTACTCAACAATTACTTTTAAATTACGACGTGATTTTTACACTGTTGACATGGTATTTAATCTCCACAAAATTTTCCCCACTCACATTACCAGAACACAAAATTCATCTCTTCTCTTCTTTTCCACCTTCTTCCTTCCACCTTCTTCCATTCATTACTCACCTTCTTTTCCCATTTGTTGATTTTATATTTTTCACCACCCCACTTTCTTCCGGATTCACTAAAAGCTATAGTTTTTAATTTTTCTTATTAGATTTTTTATTTTAATTTTCGTTTTGATTATTGTTTTAATTTTTATTCAAGTGTCAAGACTTTGATCAAGACTCAAAAAGCTTCTTCAATTTTTCATGTTTCTTCGTTAAGATATTTTGGCTATTCTATTTTTTTTCTTTCAGATTTTCATATATAAATTTTATTAGGTTGTTGGTTGTTTTAAAATATTAATTTAGCTGTTTTTCAAATTTTAATATATTTATAAATATATTATTAGTCCAAAAATATTTTGTAATCATATAATATATTATTAAAATAGAATATTTTAATTTATTAATTTTTTTTCAAAATATATAAATTTATTAAATATTATAATATATAAAACTGAATGACTTGAATATATATAAATTATTTTTCTAAACAAAGTATTATTGAAAAATAGAATATATTATTTATGAAGGTGGGGGAAACAAGACGGAGCTCATATATATATTCTTTTGTTAAAATTATTTTATTTTAAAAAATATTTAAAAATAATTAAATTGGTTATCATAATTCTTAACATGCAACAAATATATCTTTTCTAAAAAAATAACATGAATTAAATTTTGTTATAGATTAAATAAGTTACAAAGAATGAGGATCATGGAAAGAGAAATTAATTTAAGTCATTAATTTTAATGAAATATAAAATTAATGATTATGATTAATTGTTCTTGTTTTTCACAATAGATATCAGTTCTCTTTCTTTTATAGATAAAAGGAAATATTATATTTCAATGAAGATTGATACACAAAAAGGTGAGATACTATGCCAAGACCCACACAATAATATCTAAATATAAAAAGAGACAAATCAAGCCTATTTTTTTTTTTACATAATCACCTCTAATTCCAATAGAAGTAGAAACAAAAAGAGTGAAGGAAATAGATGTACGACCTAAATTTGTAAAACAAAATTCGCACAATTATTGTCTTCCCTACAAATGTGAGTCATAAGAAAATTCATATCCAAAACTATTCTAATGCAGTTTAATCATCTATTTTTAATTTGTCAAGGAACTTGATCAAACTTGAAAGTAGAACCAGCATTAACTACCATAGTGGATTCTGATTTCACCCAAAAGTTATTCCGACCTCTCTCTTTAGCCAATTCAATCCCACGCATAACACCACAAAACTCAGTAAAATGGGAGGAATTCCAAGGGAGAGGTTCAGTAAATGCTAACACAAAATATTATTGAAAAATAGAATATATTATTTATGTTTAAACTATATATATATATATATATATATATATATATATATATATATATATATATATATATATATATATATATATATATATATATATATATATATAAATTCTTTTGTTAAAATTATTTTATTTTAAAAAATATTTAAAAATAATTAAATTGGTTATCATAATTCTTAACATGCAACAAATATATATTTTTTTCTAATAAAAAAATAACATGAATTAAATTTTGTTATAGATTAAATAAGTTACGATTATGGAAAGAGAAATTAATTTAAGCCATTACTTTCAATGAATAAAAAACTAATGATTATGATTAATTGTTCTCGTTTTTCACGATAGATATCAGTTTTCTTTCTTTTATAGATAAAAAGAAATATTATATTCTAATGAAGATTGATACACAAAAAGGTGGAAGACTATGTCAAGACCCACATAAAAGTATCTAAATCTAAAAAAGAGGCAAATCAAGTCTATTTTTTTTACATAATCACCTATAATTCTAATAAAAATAGAAATAAAAAGAGTGAAGGAAATAGATGTACGACCTAAATTTGCAAAAAAAATCGCACAGTTATTGTCTTCCCTACAAATGTGAGTTATATGAAAATTCATATCCAAAACTATTCTAATGCAGTTTAATCATTTATTTCTAATTTGTCAAGGAACTTGATCAAACTTGGAAGCATAACCAACATTAACTACCATAGTGGATTCCGATTCCTATTTGAGATCCAGTAGGGATGACTTTCAAAAGGTGCATCATAGGGCACTCATTGGGTGCGTTGGATCTGTCCTTAATGAGATCTGATGGTCAAAGACTAGGGATGCATGGTGTGCATGTTGGACTTGTTTACACTGAATCTGTAATAAAAAACATGTGAAAAAACAAAAGGGCACCACTGGGGCTCGAACCCATGTCCCTAAGGTTAACGCATGCTTGTTTTAGCACTGGGGTGGCTATTTCATCTGGTTATGAAACGCCCCCCTATAAATATATTATAAAACACGTTTAGAAATTTGAAATTGCTATCTTCTTCTTCCTCGCGCGCTAACGGACAACAACACCATTGTTGAATATCAAACTCTTTCATTTCTCAACTATTTTAAAAATTCTAAACATGAAAGTTATTCTAAATTTCACCACAAATTCAACCATGCCATTAACTTTAATTAATACTCAAAGAATAAAAAGACTTTTACTCAGTACCCAAAATGAACCCTAACTGGACAGAGCTTCGATTCTCACTCTACAAGAAAAATTAATGAAAAATAATGATATGGTTAGCTTCAGGATATTGATATCTATATTTTATCTTTAGAAAGAAAACACAAATGACGCATGTATATGGATATCACAGTTTGGAAATTTTACCAAATTGGAGAAAGTCCAATGCTTCTTCTATGGCTTTTCAGTGTAATGTGATGATTGATTAAGCTTCCTTGGACTTCCAGGAACCTATTCCAATTCTTACTTTATGCTGAAAGTTGCTTAATCACTCCAACCAAGTTAAGTTGCAATGGTAAAAAGTGGAAATGATATATGATAATGGAGTGATTACAGAAGTGTAACAGGTGTATGGGTGAGTTCTATATGATGTTTATGAAGTGTTAGGATGGTTAACTTTCAAAGATATGGCAAGAGTTGGGAGTTTCGAAGAAATGGATTTAAAAAGTAAAAAATGGAGAATTTTGACCAATTCTGATTTGAGAGAGATTGAGGGTGTTTTTGGAGCTGTGAATTCCCATTTTGGCTTGCAAACGGCCTATCTATTTATAGAGAAAAGGTTTGAGGGCAAGGGTTGATCAGGTTTTCAAGTTATGGAGTTAAGGCTTGGTTGAAATGTAACTTGAAGTCTCTTGTGAAATAAAAGTCACTTTAAACATGTTCCTCCGAGTTTTTAAGTTGAGTGTGTGCAAATGAAACAAGTGAGAGGATCAAGGAGAGTTGACAATTGCATAAAGCATGCTTTATGGGAATGAAAGTGTGATCTTTTCCCCCTAAATAGAAAATGGATTGTGTAATCTTCTGATTATGGATAGATTTAGAGGTTTAGAGGTCTGCAAAGTGAGATCTCTAAGGCATATTTGCAGATTTGATCTTATGGCTCAAAACAATGACCTCTAATTCATGAATGAAATGCCAAACTTCATTCCTTCGAAACTTCTAGCTCAAGTATGATCTTTTCATGCTCTTGGACATTTTGGAAAGCTTGAATCAAGATCTTAAACTTTCATATTGACCATTTTGGCTAAAATAAAAGGGAAATTAGTGAAAATTGGCCAAGAAGTTGAGATAAAAAACTGATCATAACTTGATGAAATTTTTTCCAAGTGTTGGATAAAAAATATCACAAATTCATGGGCTCATATCTCTTAATTCAAGCACTTTTTGAGGACATTCCCACATTAACAAAGTTATAGAGTTCATTAATCCCTACAACTTTCATGTTGAAAGTTTTCCTTGAATCAACTTGTATCTCGTGGAAACTTCCCTTCAATTTTGACTTTTGTTGACTTTCTTGATTCTCTTTATTCACGATGACAAAGTTTGATAATTTGAATGTTTTGATGATTCTTGATTTTTTTTGAATTCCAATGTTGATCAAAAAGTCAAAGTTTGACTTTTGTGTGACTAGTGACTTTATATCAATTAACTCAATTTTCAAATGTCAATAACTTGTATCTTTGGAAATATCTTGAGCCATGTAATTAGGTCAAGATGTTGTATTTGAGCCTTTGATATCATACTTCAATCCATTAGGTCTTGCATTAGGCCAAAAGTCAATGATTAGCCATCTTCAGTCAAAACCCTAATTTGGCAATTTTTGACCTTTGATGATTTGAGGGCCTTCCTTAAGGAATCATGATCAACCCTTGATCAAATGATGAATATCACTTAAAAATGTTGATGTCGACAAAAAAATCTTGAAGTTTGACTATATGTTGACCATAGTTGACTTTTTACCCAATACAGTTGACTTTCAATCTTCTGAGCCACTGACTGAGCAAACATGTGATGCAAGACTTGAAACTTGACATAAGCATTATTGAGGACCTATGATGAACCATGAAAGTCATTTGAGACCCTTGCAACCCAATCTTCTTTGATAAGCACCAAACCCTAGTTGAAGATCCTTGCTTAGGAGGAGGTTTGACCAATCAACTCTTGAGTAGCTTTGAGTATTTGAGACCTTTGTGAGCATGTTTTGAAGAAAATGGGAGGGAAAATTTTGGGTTACAACATCTGCCCATGTTCAATCTTCTTAAACCTGAAGAGTTATATTGGCATGTTCGCCATTCATGACTTAAAGGTAGAAGATGATTTAACACTTAAGTGCTTGGAAATTTGCACTCGCCTGTGCACGAAGTAACGATGTTGGTTGATTATACTGGGAATGGGCTTAAAGATTCCGTTCGGAGAGGTAATGACGAGTTATCGAAGATGGGCTTATAGATTCCATCCAGAGTAATTATTGATAGAAATTAGACTAAGTCTACATCTAACTTCAACTGGATAAAGTATTAGAATAAATCTATGATTGATTTAATCTGAGCTAGAAGATGTCTGCATTTGTCTTTAACTGGGAGAAGTATCAGAATAAATCTATGGTTGATTTAATCTGAGCCAGAAAATATCTACTGGAAGAAGTATCAGAATAAATCTACGGTCGATTTAACCTGAGCCAGAAGATGTTCGTGTCCGTCTTTAACTGAAAGAAGTATCAGAATAAATCTATGGTTGATTTAATCTGAGCCAGAAAATGTCTACTGGAAGAAGTATCAGAATAAATCTATGTTCGATTTAATCTGATCCAGAAAAGGTCTACTGGAAGAAGTATCAGAATAAATCTATGGTTGATTTAATCTGAGCCACAAGATGTCTACACCTATCTTTAACTGGAAGAAGTATCATAATAAATCTACACTCGATTTAATCTGAGCCAGAAGAGGTCTTTTTTGAGAATGATCCTTTGAGGAAATTGCTGAAATAGCCCTTTGTCAGATGTAACCTTTGAGAAGACTGTCAGGTCATATAAGTAGTTGATGATGTTTGTCTGTTGATTGGTCTTTCCTGAAAAGGTAAAGAGTTAGTTGTATGCAATGTCATGATGTATGAAATGCATTGTGTAATGATGTTCTCAAAATAAATGAGATTGTACTATATGTATTTCGTATACATATGCTATGATATTGGTAAATGATTGTGATACGGTGGGAGAACTGACTTGATGTTTTGTGTTTCGATCATATTTGTGCGGATAGCAAGAGTCGCCACCGACTTTTCTTTTATCCAAAAGGAAAGGTAAAAAAGCACAGGAAAGACCTTTCGAGATTATTTCTCGGGTTCGGGGGGTAGATTATGAAAAGGGAAGGTATTAGCACCCTTTTCATCCATGGTTTTCCATGGGCTCTTAGTTACTCGTTTAGATCACTTGCTTTCATTTGACAGTGTGCTTGTGATGTGGGCTTTAAAAGTATTTTGAAAAAAATCTCTTTGTAATGGTTCTCGTCTCTATAAGAACGCGTACAAAGTTTTGTTTCGAAATGTGGTTCAAAGAAGTGTTTGTGAATTGTGTTTCGGAAAGTGTTTTGAAAAGATGTTTTGCAATGGTTCTCGTCTCTATAAGAACGTATACAAAATGTTTTGTCTTTTTGAAAATGTTTTGAAATAAGAGTGTAGGTGTAAAAAGTTTTTTATCGTGAGCAAGCGAGTAACTAAGAGCAAATCTATCTACTCGAAAGGTCTTATATTGTTCTTTTCTTCCTCCTTTTATTGGTGCTATCTTACCAATAATTTGGTAAGAAGCCCCATCGTTGGATGTGAAGGGACAGGCGCGGGTCAATTTTCACAGTCATCGAAGACAACTTAAGAGACGCTTTAGCAATTTTCGTAAGGGACGAGATCGTTTTAATCGAAGGCAACATCGAGGGTCATCGAGGGACTACGATCTTTTTTATCGAAGGGTCATTGCAAAAGCGTCCCATATTCGAGGGACATGATTGTATTTCCGAGGCAACGAGCGAGGTTACCCTAGAGGTGCGTTTGTGAAAAAGTGTGTTGGTTTCAAGTTATTTAATTCTTTGATTAGGTCATCTATCGATTGATTTTTGAATCTTACCATACACGCCTAGTTACTATATGGTATAAGGAAAACAGTAAATTGCAGGAATTGAAATTCTACGCTATTAAAAAATATTCGGGAATGGGGGTACAATTTTTTACAAATGGGGATGAATCAAATGCGATAGTAAAATCCAAATAGCAAACAATACAACCAAATCGAATTTCGTGCGATTTATTAAAGCTACAATAATCTATGAGATAAAATCAACAAAATATGGAAATGAAATGTTAAGTATTTACTTGAAAAGAGAAAAGTAAAACCTATTCTAGAAAATAAAATAATTGACTAAAAGAATTCAAAATCGTATGCATTATCTTTTTTGTGTTTTTAATTAAATAAAATCTAAAGAAGGATAAAAAATTAAATTCTACTATTTTTTTTAATGTTTTGTTATATGTACATTACTTAACAATTTTATTTACGACAAATTTTATTTTATTCTTTAAAAAAAAAAGAAGTTGATAAAAAATCACAAAGTTTAGATTAATTAATCACGTAAAAGAAAAAGTATGCTCTTTAAGGTTAGTTGAAGTATTTTATTAAAACTAAAAAAATATAAGTCAAAAGATAAAGTTGAAAGAAATAAAACAAAAAATGCCCACAGGAGGAATCGAACTCAAGCCATTTGAGTTATCCAGGATACATTTTACCAACTGAATTACACTGTTTATTCATAATTCAAATGGCTTAAAGGATAAATGTAAAGAAAATGCTAGCAAGATTGGGCCAAAAGGCCCAAAAGGCTTGACCCGGTTTTGACAAAGGAAATAGAAAGGGTTTGAAAACCCTAGGAAAGGGAGATGAGCGGCGCCGCCCCATAGGGAAGAGGAATTTTTTTTTTGTCATTTACTACCCCACTTAATTATTATTATTCCTAATAAACATAGATTAGATAACAAATTAAAGAAAAGAAATTGTTCTCTCTTCCTCTGTTCACGTTTTTTTTCAATACCAAAGCACTTAAACACCACTCACTCATTTTTTTTAAATCTTCTCTCCAGCTTTTTTTAATATTTCTTTCAGATTAGTAAAGTGACAAGAAAGTTGAAAACTCTCAGAAAATACCAAACAAAAACTAACCTTCTCCTTGCCGATCCGGAACAAATCTGAAAGCGGGGATTCCTGACGACGCGGTTGAGCAACGGTGGGAAGTTACGACATTCAACGGCGGTGAACTATATAGGTGGGTTATGGGTTTCTGCTTGCGATGGAGTATGATTTGGCGGTGATGACGTTATCAAACGATGATCTTGATGTTAGAGACGAAATGGGGCCACGGTGGTCGATGGAGGATTGACGCGGAGGGGCGAATGTCGTGATGTTGTGACGATTCTAGTGCGATTGATGGTTATCAGGTTTGGAACTTTTTGATGATGATTACTGGTTTTTGTTGGCTATTGGTTTTTTTTGGATTCTAGGTCTGTCATAGGTTCTTGGTTGTTTGATGGCTTACTAGTTTTTGGTTGTTTGATGGTTACTGTTTTTTTTTTTGGGATTTTTGGCTTTGCTGATGTGTTTTCAATTTTAGACTTGGTTGCAGTTTTTTGAGTTTTTTAGACTTGTTCCTGGTTTTTGGTTTGATGATTAACAATTTTTTTTTATTTTGTGAAGCTTGTTGCAGGTTTGGAGTTTTGAGGTTTGGTTAGGGTTTCTTTGGTTTGATGGTGGTGACTGGTTTTTGTTGTTTGTATGGTTAACAGTCTTGTGAGATTTTGGTTTTTTGATTTGTTGATGGTTAACAGGTTTTTGCTTTGATGCTTGGTTCAAGTTTTTGGGAGTTTTGATGGTTAACAGGTTTTTGTTGTGATAAGGGTTACTATGTTTTAGATTTGGTCCAGGTTTTTGAGGTCTGGCTTAGTTACAGGTTTTTCGTTTGAAGCTTGTTAACTATCTTTTCAGTTTGAGACTTGTGTCCTCCTTTTTTTTCTATTGCCATGCTTCTGTTATATTGACTCCTCAAAAATTTTATGGCCTCTTGGTCTTTGGTCTCCACAATAGGTCTTGCTTACAGCAGGTTTTGTTTTTTTAGCAATTTTGATGATTCTTGGGTTTGCAGCAACTCCTCTTTTGTAGCAAGGCTTTTGCAGAATGTGCATTTTGGGAAATTCCAATAGCCTAGGTGACTTCTTTCCTCTCTTCTCTCTCAATGACAATAAAAAAGCAAATTGCTCTTTTGCCCTTTTTTTTTCTAATTCTGAAAGGTTTGCAGCTGGAAAATGATGATTTCTTGAGCAAGTTTTGCTATTTTGCCATACTGCTGCCTCGTTTTTGTTGATGCTGTTTGTTGTTTGTCCAGTTGTGATAATGCTGTTGTTTGGTTTGTGACAATGCTGTTTGTTTGGTTTTTGACAAAGCTGTTTGTTTGGTTCGTGAGGCTGATGTTTGTTTGATTTGTAATGCATTTGTTTGGACAGTTTGTAATGTTGTTTGTTCTTGTAGCATGCTCGCGAATTCTTCTTCTTTTTTCTTTTTGTGAACCAAGAAGTATAACCTTCTTATGATTTGCAAATAGGGGAAATAAAATGTGATGAATTAAACAACATTCTGATTCCACATTGCAAACCTTAATGATGAATGCCTTTTGGAAAAAAAATTTGTTCATGCCCATAAAATTTTGTACTAATCATGTTTTCCTTTTCTTGTTTTCATGTGAGCAAAATTGGAGATGACAAAGCAAAGAACGCAAGAAATTTGTGGCAAGCATGGAAGTCTTGGAGATAAGCAAAGGAATTTGAAACGACTTCAATCTTCAAACAAACTTAGGCATAGATTAATTCTCCTAGGCGAATCAATCATTTGAATTTTCTTTGTAATTTAGAAAAATCATTCTTGTATTGTATCCAATAGTTGTACCAATTCATCTTTAAATACAATAAGTTGTAAAACATAAAGTATTTAAAAGAATAAATTGTTTTGTAACAATGCTTGAAATTGGAGAAAATCTTATGAAATATTCTGGTGTCACTTGAAATCCTTTATCAACAACAACTTGTAATTTCTCTTCGCATCCTAATTGATTTTTGAAATTCCCAATCAAGATATTTGAAATAAAATATTCCAGTCTGGTAACTTAAATTCCAAGTAATCCCAATAACTTTGTAACTGCATTTCAATCGAACACGCACTGTATATTTTATTTCCTAACGAAACAAATGTTTTAAGGACGTAAATCATCTGGTCAACCTGGATTTTCACAATCATGATTGTCCTAAATGACAGTCTTAACCTCCATCTCTTGTCCCAAATAAACCATACTCTGAGAACAAACATTATCTTTTCAGTAAACCGCGTTTTAAAAAAAAAATTCAAAATCAATCAAATGCCTTGCGAGGATTTGATAATTTTAAAGTTTTCCAAACTCAAATTTCTTCCGATTTTTTGAAGGTAAACTCGTGAGCGACATCACATCTGACCATGAACAGACAAAATCGTCTCAAAATCTTGTAGCTTGAAGAAATCATAAGTACAACCTTGAGGAAGCATGAAGACCTGTGAAAGCCAATTGGATCTTTGAGAACTCATTTTCTTTTGAGAATTGCAAGAAACCCTAATTGCCAGTTTACTGCCACAGAAGAGAATCTGTCTGATCGATTTCTGAGCCAACTTGAACATCCGAGAAAGCCTAGGGATGTGTCTTCTATGAAAAATGGGAGGGCAATTTTTGGGGTACAACAACTTCCCCTGTTCAATTTTCTTAAACTTGAAAAGCGAGATCGACATGTTTGTCATTTGTTGCTTGAAAGTAGAAGATAATTGAACACTAGAGTGCCTAGAAATTTGCACTTGATGACACGCTGATTTGATTGTGTATGGAAATGAGCTTAAAGATGCCATTTGGAGAAATAGAGGAGAATTGTCGGAGATGGGCTTATAGATGCCATTCAAAGGTGATTATTGACGGAAAGTTTGAACTGGATCTGAACAGAGAATGGATCAGAATAAACCGTTGAGAGATTTATCTGAACCAACGAAAAAATCTGGAAATGAATCAGAATAAACCGTTGAGAGATTTATCTGAACCAGTAAAAATAATCTGGAAATGAATCAGAATAAACCATTGAGAGATTTATCTGAACCAGTAAAAATCTGGAGATGAATCAGAATAAACCGTTGAGAGATTTAACTAAACCAGTAAAAATCTGGAGACGAATCAGAATAAACCGTTGAGAGATTTATCTGAACCAGTAAAAATCTGTAGACGAATCAGAATAAACTGTTGAGAGATTCATCTGAACAAGTGAAATAATCTGGAAATGAATCAGAATAAACCGTTGAGAGATTTATCTGAACCAGTAAAAATCATGAGATGAATCAGAATAAACCGTTGAGAGATATATCTGAACCGGTAAAAATCTGGAGACGAATCAAAATAAACCGTTGAGAGATTTATCTGAAACACTAAAAACCTGGAGATGAATCAAAATAAATCGTTGAGAGATTTATCTGAACCAGTAAAAATCTGGAGACGAATCAGAATAAACCGTTGAGAGATTTAAATGAACCAGTAAAAACCTGGAGATGAATCAAAATAAACTGTTGAGAGATTTATCTGAACCAGTAAAAATCTGGAGACAAATCAGAATAAACCGTTGAGATGTTTATCTGAACCAATAAAAATCTGGAGATGAATCAGAATAAACTGTTGAGAGATTTATCTGAACCAGTAAAAATCTGGAGACGAATCAGAATAAACCATTGAGAGATTTATCTGAAACAGTAAAAATCTGGAGACGAATCAGAATAAACCATTGAGAGATTTAAATGAACCAGTAAAAACCTGGAGTTGAATCAGAATAAACCGTTGAGAGATTTATCTGAACCAGTAAAAATCTGGAGACGAATCAGAATTAACCGTTGAGATATTTATCTGAACTAGTAAAAATCTGGAGACGAATCAGAATAAACCGTTGAGAGATTTATCTGAACCAGTAAAAATCTGTAGACGAATCAGAATAAACCGTTGAAAGATTCATCTGAACAAGTGAAATAATCTGGAAATGAATCAGAATAAATCATTAAGAGATTTATTTGAAACAATAAAAATCTGGAGACGAATCAGAATAAACCATTAAGAGATATATCTGAATCGGTAAAAATCTGGAGAGGAATCAAAATAAACCGTTGAGAGATTTATTTGAAACACTAAAAACCTGGAGATGAATCAAAATAAATCGATGAGAGATTTATCTGAACCAGTAAAAATCTGGAGACGAATCAGAATAAACCGTTGAGAGATTTAAATGAACCAGTAAAAACCTGGAGATGAATCAGAATAAACCGTTGAGAGATTTATCTGAACAAGTAAAAATCTGGAGACGAATCAGAATAAACCGTTGAGATGTTTATCTGAACCAATAAAAATCTGGACATGAATCAGAATAAACTGTTGAGAGATTTATCTGAACCAGTAAAAATCTGGAGTTGAATCAGAATAAACCATTGAGAGATTTATCTGAAACAGTAAAAACCTGGAGATGAATCAGAATAAACCATTGAGAGATTTATCTGAACCAGTAAAAATAATCTGGAAATGAATCAGAATAAACCGTTGAGAGATTTATCTGAACCAGTAAAAATCTGGAGATGAATCAGAATAAACCGTTGAGAGATTTAACTGAACCAGTAAAAATCTGGAGACGAATCAGAATAAACCGTTGAGAGATTTATCTGAACCAGTAAAAATCTGGAGACGAATCAGAATAAACCGTTGAGAGATTTATCTGAACCAGTGAAATAATCTGGAATTGAATTAGAATAAATCATTGAGAGATTTATCTGAAATAGTAAAAATCTAGAGACGAATCAGAATAAACCGTTGAGAGATTTATCTGATCCGGTAAAAATCTGGAGATGAATTAGAATAAACCGCTGAGAGATTTATCTGAAACACTAAAAACCTGGAGATGAATCAGAATAAATCGTTGAGAGATTTATCTGAACCAGTAAAAATCTAGAGACGAATCAGAATAAACCGTTGAGAGATTTAAATGAACCAGTAAAAACCTGGAGATGAATCAGAATAAACCGTTGAGAGATTTATCTGAACCAGTAAAAATATGGAGACGAATCAGAATAAACCGCTGAGATATTTATCTGAACCAGTAATAATCTGGAGATGAATCAGAATAAATTGTTGAGAGATTTATCTGAACCAGTAAAAATCTGGAGACGAATCAGAATAAACCGTTGAGAGATTTATCTGAACCAGTAAAAATCTGGAGACGAATCAGAATAAACCTTTGAGAGATTTATCTTAAACAGTAAAATCCTAGAGATGAATCAGAATAAACCATTGAGAGATTTATCTGAACCAGTAAAAATCTAGAGACGAATCAGAATAAACCGTTGAGAGATTTATCTGAACCAGTAAAAATCTGGAGATGAATCAGAATAAACCGTTGGGAAATTTATCTGAACCAGTAAAAATCTGGAAATGAATCAGAATAAATCGTTGAGAGATTTATCTGAACCAGTAAAAATCTGGAGATGAATCAGGATAAACCATTGAGAGATTTATCTGAAACAATAAAAATCTGGAGATGAATCAGAATAAACCGTTGAGAGATTTATCTGAACCAGTAAAAATCTGGAACTGAATCAGAATAAACCATTGAGAGATTTATCTGAACCAGTAAAAATCTGGAGATGAATCAGAATAAACCGTTGAGAGATTTAACTGAAAAAGTAAAAATTTGGAAATGAATCAGAATAAATCGTTGAGAGATTTATCTGAACCAGTAAAAATCTGGTGATGAATCAGAATAAACCGTTGAGAGATTTATCTAAACCAGTAAAAATCTGGAAATGAATCAGAATAAACCGTTAAGAGATTTATCTAAAACAGTAAAAATCTGGAAATGAATCAGAATAAACCGTTGAGAGATTTATCTGAACCAGGAAAAGTCTGGTGATGAATCAGAATAAACTGTTGAGAGATTTTTCTGAAACAGTAAAAATCTGGAAATGAATCAGAATAAACCATTGAGAGATTTATCCGAACCAGTAAAAATCTGGTGATAAATCAGAATAAACCGTTGAGAGATTTATCTGAACCAGTAAAAATCTAGAGATGAATCAGAATAAACCGTTGAGAGATTTAACTGAACCAGTAATAATCTGGAGACGAATCAAACTAAACCGTTGAGAGATTTATTTGAACCAGTAAAAATCTGGAAAGGAATCAGAATAAACCGTTGAGAGATTTATCTGAACCAGTAAAAATCTGGAAATGAATCAGAATAAACCGTTGAGAGATTTATCTGAAACAGTAAAAATATGGAAATGAATCAGAATAAACCATTGAGAGATTTATCTCAAACAATAAAAATCTGGAAATGAATTAGAATAAACCGTTGAGAGATTTATCAGAACCAGTAAAAATCTGGTGATGAACAGAATAAACCGTTGAGAGATTTATCTGAAACAGGAAAAATTTGGAAATGAATCAGAATAAACCGTTGAGAGATTTATCTGAACCAGTAAAAATCTGGTGATGAATCAGAATAAACCGTTGAGAGATTTATCTGAACCAGTAAAAATCTGCAGATGAATCAGAATAAACCGTTGAGAGATTTATCTGAACCAGTAAAAATCTGGAGACGAATCAGAATAAACATTTGAGAGATTTATCTGAACCATTAAAAATCTGGAAATGATTTAGAATAAACCGTTGAGAGATTTATTTGAACCAGTAAAAATATGGAAATGAATCAGAATAAACCATTGAGAGATTTATCTGAACCAGTGAAATAATCTGGAAATGAATTAGAATAAATCATTGAGAGATTTATCTGAAACAATAAAAATCTGGAGACGAATCAGAATAAACCGTTGAGAGATTTATCTGAACCGATAAAAATTTGGAGACGAATCAGAATAAACCGTTGAGAGATTTATCTGAAACACTAAAAACTTGGAGATGAATCAGAATAAATCGTTGAAAGATTTAACTGAACCAGTAAAAATCTGGAGACGAATCAGAATAAACCATTGAGAGATTTAAATGAACCAGTAAAAACCTGGAGATGAATCAGAATAAACCGTTGAGAGATTTATCTGAACCAGTAAAAATCTTGAGACGAATCAGAATTAACCGTTGAGATATTTATCTGAACTAGTAAAAATATGGAGACGAATCAGAATAAACCGTTGAGAGATTTATCTGAACCAGTAAAAATATGTAGACGAATCAGAATAAACAGTTGAGAGATTCATCTGAACAAGTGAAATAATCTGGAAATGAATCAGAATAAATCATTAAGAGATTTATCTGAAACAATAAAAATCTGGAGACGAATCAGAATAAACCATTGAGAGATATATCTGAACCGGTAAAAATCTGGAGACGAATCAAAATAAACCGTTGAGAGATTTATCTGAAACACTAAAAACCTGGAGATGAATCAAAATAAATCGATGAGAGATTTATCTGAACCAGTAAAAATCTGGAGACGAATCAGAATAAACTGTTGAGAGATTTAAATGAACCAGTAAAAACCTGGAGATGAATCAGAATAAACCGTTGAGAGATTTATCTGAAAAAGTAAAAATATGGAGACGAATCAGAATAAATCGTTGAGATGTTTATCTGAACCAATAAAAATCTGGACATGAATCGGAATAAACTGTTGAGAGATTTATCTGAACCAGTAAAAATATTGGGTTGAATCAGAATAAACCATTGAGAGATTTATCTGAAACAGTAAAAACCTGGAGATGAATCAGAATAAACCATTGAGAGATTTATCTGAACCAGTAAAAATAATTTGGAAATGAATCAGAATAAACCGTTGAGAGATTTATCTGAACCAGTAAAAATCTGGAGGTGAATCAGAATAAACCGTTGAGAGATTTAACTGAACCAGTAAAAATCTGGAGATGAATCAGAATAAACCGTTGAGAGATTTATCTGAACCAGTAAAAATCTGGAGACGAATCAGAATAAACCGTTGAGAGATTTATCTGAACCAGTGAAATAATCTGGAATTGAATTAGAATAAATCGTTGAGAGATTTATCTGAAATAGTAAAAATCTAGAGACGAATCAGAATAAACCGTTGAGAGATTTATCTGATCCGGTAAAAATCTGGAGACGAATTAGAATAAACCGCTGAGAGATTTATCTGAAACACTAAAAACCTGGAGATGAATCAGAATAAATCGTTGAGAGATTTATCTGAACCAGTAAAAATCTAGAGACGAATCAGAATAAACCATTGAGAGATTTATCTGAAACAGTAAAAATCTGGAGACGAATCAGAATAAACCATTGAGAGATTTATCTTAAACAGTAAAATCCTAGAGATGAATCAGAATAAACCATTGAGAGATTTATCTGAACCAGTAAAAATCTAGAGACGAATCAGAATAAACCGTTGAGAGATTTATCTGAACCAGTAAAAATCTGGAGATGAATCAGAATAAACCGTTCGGAAATTTATCTGAACAAGTAAAAATCTGGAAATGAATCAGAATAAACCGTTGAGAGATTTATCTGAACCAGTAAAAATCTGGAGATGAATCAGAATAAACCATTGAGAGATTTATCTGAAACAATAAAAATCTAGAGATGAATCAGAATAAACCGTTGAGAGATTTATCTGAACCAGTAAAAATCTGGAACTGAATCAGAATAAACCATTGAGAGATTTATCTGAACCAGTAAAAATCTGGAGATGAATCAGAATAAACCGTTGAGAGATTTAACTGAAAAAGTAAAAATCTGGAAATGAATCAGAATAAATCGTTGAGAGATTTATCTGAACCAGTAAAACTCTGGTGATGAATCAGAATAAACCGTTGAGAGATTTATCTAAACCAGTAAAAATCTGGAAATGAATCAGAATAAACCGTTAAGAGATTTATCTAAAACAGTAAAAATCTGGAAATGAATCAGAATAAACCGTTGAGAGATTTATCTGAACCAGGAAAAGTCTGGTGATGAATCAGAATAAACCGTTGAGAGATTTATCTGAAACAGTAAAAATCTGGAAATGAATCAGAATAAACCATTGAGAGATTTATCCGAACCAGTAAAAATCTGGTGATAAATCAGAATAAACCGTTGAGAGATTTATCTGAACCATTAAAAATCTAGAGATGAATCAGAATAAACCGTTGAGAGATTTATCTGAACCAGTAATAATCTGGAGATGAATCAAACTAAACCGTTGAGAGATTTATTTGAACCAGTAAAAATCTGGAAAGGAATCAGAATAAACCGTTGAGAGATTTATCTGAACCAGTAAAAATCTGGAAATGAATCAGAATAAACCGTTGAGAGATTTATCTGAAACAGTAAAAATATGGAAATGAATCAGAATAAACCATTGAGAGATTTATCTCAAACAATAAAAATCTGGAAATGAATTAGAATAAACCGTTGAGAGATTTATCAGAACCAGTAAAAATCTGGTGATGAACAGAATAAACCGTTGAGAGATTTATCTGAAACAGGAAAAATTTGGAAATGAATCAGAATAAACCGTTGAGAGATTTATCTGAACCAGTAAAAATCTGGTGATGAATCAGAATAAACCGTTGAGAGATTTATCTGAACCAGTAAAAATCTGCAGATGAATCAGAATAAACCGTTGAGAGATTTATCTGAACCAGTAAAAATCTGGAGACGAATCAGAATAAACATTTGAGAGATTTATCTGAACCATTAAAAATCTGGAAATGATTTAGAATAAACCGTTGAGAGATTTATTTGAACCAGTAAAAATATGGAAATGAATCAGAATAAACCATTGAGAGATTTATCTGAACCAGTGAAATAATCTGGAAATGAATTAGAATAAATCATTGAGAGATTTATCTGAAACAATAAAAATCTGGAGACGAATCAGAATAAACCGTTGAGAGATTTATCTGAACCGATAAAAATCTGGAGACGAATCAGAATAAACCGTTGAGAGATTTATCTGAAACACTAAAAACTTGGAGATGAATCAGAATAAATCGTTGAAAGATTTAACTGAACCAGTAAAAATCTTGAGACGAATCAGAATAAACCATTGAGAGATTTAAATGAACCAGTAAAAACCTGGAGATGAATCAGAATAAACCGTTGAGAGATTTATCTGAACCAGTAAAAATCTTGAGACGAATCAGAATTAACCGTTGAGATCTTTATCTGAACTAGTAAAAATATGGAGACGAATCAGAATAAACCGTTGAGAGATTTATCTAAACCAGTAAAAATATGTAGACGAATCAGAATAAACAGTTGAGAGATTCATCTGAACAAGTGAAATAATCTGGAAATGAATCAGAATAAATCATTAAGAGATTTATCTGAAACAATAAAAATCTGGAGACGAATCAGAATAAACCATTGAGAGATATATCTGAACCGGTAAAAATCTGGAGACAAATCAAAATAAACCGTTAAGAGATTTATCTGAAACACTAAAAACCTGGAGATGAATCAAAATAAATCGATGAGAGATTTATCTGAACCAGTAAAAATCTGGAGACGAATCAGAATAAACCGTTGAGAGATTTAAATGAACCAGTAAAAACCTGGAGATGAATCAGAATAAACCGTTGAGAGATTTATCTGAACAAGTAAAAATCTGGAGACGAATCAGAATAAATCGTTGAGATGTTTATCTGAACCAATAAAAATCTGGACATGAATCAGAATAAACTGTTGAGAGATTTATCTGAACCAGTAAAAATATTGGGTTGAATCAGAATAAACCATTGAGAGATTTATCTGAAACAGTAAAAACCTGGAGATGAATCAGAATAAACCATTGAGAGATTTATCTGAACCAGTAAAAATAATTTGGAAATGAATCAGAATAAACCGTTGAGAGATTTATCTGAACCAGTAAAAATCTGGAGGTGAATCAGAATAAACCGTTGAGAGATTTAACGGAACCAGTAAAAATCTAGAGACGAATCAGAATAAACCGTTGAGAGATTTATCTGAACCAGTAAAAATCTGGAGACGAATCAGAATAAACCGTTGAGAGATTTATCTGAACCAGTGAAATAATCTGGAATTGAATTAGAATAAATCGTTGAGAGATTTATCTGAAACATGAAAAAAATCTAGAGACGAATCAGAATAAACCGTTGAGAGATTTATCTGATCCGGTAAAAATCTGGAGACGAATTAGAATAAACCGGTGAGAGATTTATCTGAAACACTAAAAACCTGGATATGAATCAGAATAAATCGATGAGAGATTTATCCGAACCAGTAAAAATCTGGAGACGAATCAGAATAAACCGTTGAGAGATTTAAATGAACCAGTAAAAACCTGGAGATGAATCAGAATAAAACGTTGAGAGATTTATCTGAACAAGTAAAAATCTGGAGACGAATCAGAATAAATCGTTGAGATGTTTATCTGAACCGATAAAAATCTGGACATGAATCAGAATAAACTGTTGAGAGATTTATCTGAACCAATAAAAATCTTGGGTTGAATTAGAATAAACCATTGAGAGATTTATCTGAAACAGTAAAAACCTGGAGATGAATCAGAATAAACCATTGAGAGATTTATCTGAACCAGTAAAAGTAATCTGAAAATGAATCAGAATAAACCGTTGAGAGATTTATCTGAACCAGTAAAAATCTGGAGATGAATCAGAATAAACCGTTGAGAGATTTAACGGAACCAGTAAAAATCTGGAGACGAATCAGAATAAACCGTTGAGAGATTTATCTGAACCAGTAAAAATCTGGAGACGAATCAGAATAAACCGTTGAGAGATTTATCTGAACCAGTGAAATAATCTGGAATTGAATTAGAATAAATCGTTGAGAGATTTATCTGAAACAGTAAAAATCTAGAGACGAATCAGAATAAACCGTTGAGAGATTTATCTGATCCGGTAAAAATCTGGAGACAAATTAGAATAAACCGCTGAGAGATTTATCTGAAACACTAAAAACCTGGAGATGAATCAGAATAAATCGTTGAGAGATTTATCTGAACCAGTAAAAATCTAGAGACGAATCAGAATAAACCGTTGAGAGATTTAAATGAACCAGTAAAAACCTGGAGATGAATCAGAATAAACCGTTGAGAGATTTATCTGAACCAGTAAAAATCTGGAGACGAATCAGAATAAACCGCTGAGATATTTATCTGAACCAGTAATAATCTGGAGATGAATCAGAATAAATTGTTGAGAGATTTATCTGAACCAGTAAAAATCTGGAGACGAATCAGAATAAACCGTTGAGAGATTTATCTGAACCAGTAAAAATCTGGAGAAGAATCAGAATAAACCTTTAAGAGATTTATCTTAAACAGTAAAAACCTAGAGATGAATCAGAATAAACCATTGAGAGATTTATCTGAACCAGTAAAAATCTAGAGACGAATCAGAATAAACCGTTGAGATATTTATCTGAACCAGTAAAAATCTGGAGATGAATCAGAATAAACCGTTGAGATATTTATCTGAACCAGTAAAAATATGGAAATGAATCAGAATAAACCGTTGAGAGATTTATCTGAACCATTAAAAATCTGGAGATGAATCAGAATAAACCATTGAGAGATTTATCTGAAACAATAAAAATCTGGAGATGAATCAGAATAAACCGCTGGGAGATTTATCTGAACCAGTAAAAATCTGGAACTGAATCAGAATAAACCATTGAGAGATTTATCTGAACCAGTAAAAATCTGGAAATGAATCAGAATAAACCGTTGAGAGATTTATCTGAAAAAGTAAAAATTTGGAAATGAATCAGAATAAATCTTTGAGAGATTTATCTAAACCAGTAAAAATCTGGTGATGAATTAGAATAAACCGTTGAGAGATTTATCTAAACCAGTAAAAATCTTGAAATGAATCAGAATAAATCGTTAAGAGATTTATCTGAAACAGTAAAAATCTGGAAATGAATCAGAATAAACTGTTGAGAGATTTATCTGAACCAGGAAAAGTCTGGTGATGAATCAGAATAAATCGTTGAGAGATTTATCTGAAATAGTAAAAATCTGGAAATGAATCAGAATAAATCATTGAGAGATTTATCCGAACCAGTAAAAATCTGGTGATAAATCAGAATAAACCGTTGTGAGATTTATTTGAACCAGTAAAAATCTAGATATGAATCAGAATAAACCGTTGAGAGATTTATCTGAACCAGTAATAATCTGAAGACGAATCAAAATAAACCGTTGAGAGATTTATTTGAACCAGTAAAAATCTGGAAAGGAATCAGAATAAACCGTTGAGAGATTTATCTGAACCAGTAAAAATCTGGAAATGAATCAGAATAAACCGTTGAGAGATTTATCTGAAACAGTAAAAAGATGGAAATGAATCAGAATAAACCGTTGAGAGATTTATCTTAAACAATAAAAATCTGGAAATGAATTAGAATAAACCGTTGAGAGATTTATCAGAACCAGTAAAAATCTGGTGATGAACAAAATAAACCGTTGAGAGATTTATCTGAAACAGGAAAAATTTGGAAATGAATCAGAATAAACCGTTGAGAGATTTATCTGAACCAGTAAAAATCTGGTGATGAATCAGAATAAACCGTTGAGAGATTTATCTGAACTAGTAAAAATCTGCAGATGAATCAGAATAAACCGTTGAGAGATTTATCTGAACCAGTAATAATCTGGAGACGAATCAGAATAAACCTTTGAGAGATTTATCTGAACCATTAAAAATCTGGAAATGATTTACAATAAACCGTTGAGAGATTTATTTGAACCAGTAAAAATATGGAAATGAATCAGAATAAACCGTTGAGAGATTTATCTGAACCAGTGAAATAATCTGGAAATGAATTAGAATAAATCGTTGAGAGATTTATCTGAAACAATAAAAATCTAGAGACGAATCAGAATAAATCGTTGAGAGATTTATCTGAACCGATAAAAATCTGGAGACGAATCAGAATAAACCGTTGAGAGATTTATCTGAAACACTAAAAACTTGGAGATGAATCAGAATAAATCGTTGAAAGATTTAACTGAACCAGTAAAAATCAGGAGACAAATCAGAATAAACCATTGAGAGATTTAAATGAACCAGTAAAAACCTGGAGATGAATCAGAATAAACCATTGAGAAATTTATCTGAACCAGTAAAAATCTGGAGACGAATCAGAATTAACCGTTGAGATATTTATCTGAACTAGTAAAAATCTGGAGACGAATCAGAATAAACCGTTGAGAGATTTATCTGAACCAGTAAAAATCTGTAGACGAATCAGAATAAACAGTTGAGAGATTCATCTGAACAAGTGAAATAATCTGGAAATGAATCAGAATAAATCATTAAGAGATTTATCTGAAACAATAAAAATCTGGAGACGAATCAGAATAAACCATTGAGAGATATATCTGAACCGGTAAAAATCTGGAGACGAATCAAAATAAACCGTTGAGATATTTATCTGAAACACTAAAAACTTGGAGATGAATCAAAATAAATCGATGAGAGATTTATCTGAACCAGTAAAAATCTGGAGATGAATCAGAATAAACCGTTGAGAGATTTAAATGAACCAGTAAAAAACTGGAGATGAATCAGAATAAACCGTTGAGAGATTTATCTGAACCAGTAAAAATCTGGAGACGAATCAGAATAAACCGTTGAGATGTTTATCTGAACCAATAAAAATCTGGAGATGAATCAGAATAAACTGTTGAGAGATTTATCTGAACCAGTAAAAATCTGGAGACGAATCAGAATAAACCATTGAGAGATTTATCTGAAACAATAAAAACCTGGAGATGAATCAGAATAAACCATTGAGAGATTTATTTGAACCAGTAAAAATAATCTGGAAATGAATCAGAATAAACCGTTGAGAGATTTAATTGAACCAGTAAAAATCTGGAGATGAATCAGAATAAACCGTTGAGAGATTTAACTGAACCAGTAAAAATCTGGAGACGAATCAGAATAAACCGTTGAGAGATTTATCTGAACCAGAAAAAATCTGGAGACGAATTAGAATAAACCGTTGAGAGATTTATCTGAACCAGTAAAAATCTGGAGACGAATCAGAATAAACCATTGAGAGATTTATCTGAAACAGTAAAAATCTGGAGACGAATCAGAATAAACCATTGAGAGATTTATCTTAAACAGTAAAATCCTAGAGATGAATCAGAATAAACCATTGAGAGATTTATCTGAACCAGTAAAAATCTAGAGACGAATCAGAATAAACCGTTGAGAGATTTATCTGAACCAGTAAAAATCTGGAGATGAATCAGAATAAACCGTTCGGAAATTTATCTGAACAAGTAAAAATCTGGAAATGAATCAGAATAAACCGTTGAGAGATTTATCTGAACCAGTAAAAATCTGGAGATGAATCAGAATAAACCATTGAGAGATTTATCTGAAACAATAAAAATCTGGAGATGAATCAGAATAAACCGTTGAGAGATTTATCTGAACCAGTAAAAATCTGGAACTGAATTAGAATAAACCATTGAGAGATTTATCTGAACCAGTAAAAATCTGGAGATGAATCAGAATAAACCGTTGAGAGATTTAACTGAAAAAGTAAAAATCTGGAAATGAATCAGAATAAATCGTTGAGAGATTTATCTGAACCAGTAAAACTCTGGTGATGAATCAGAATAAACCGTTGAGAGATTTATCTAAACCAGTAAAAATCTGGAAATGAATCAGAATAAACCGTTAAGAGATTTATCTAAAACAGTAAAAATCTGGAAATGAATCAGAATAAACCGTTGAGAGATTTATCTGAACCAGGAAAAGTCTGGTGATGAATCAGAATAAACCGTTGAGAGATTTATCTGAAACAGTAAAAATCTGGAAATGAATCAGAATAAACCATTGAGAGATTTATCCGAACCAGTAAAAATCTGGTGATAAATCAGAATAAACCGTTGAGAGATTTATCTGAACCATTAAAAATCTAGAGATGAATCAGAATAAACCGTTGAGAGATTTATCTGAACCAGTAATAATCTGGAGACGAATCAAACTAAACCGTTGAGAGATTTATTTGAACCAGTAAAAATCTGGAAAGGAATCAGAATAAACCGTTGAGAGATTTATCTGAACCAGTAAAAATCTGGAAATGAATCAGAATAAACCGTTGAGAGATTTATCTGAAACAGTAAAAATATGGAAATGAATCAGAATAAACCATTGAGAGATTTATCTCAAACAATAAAAATCTGGAAATGAATTAGAATAAACCGTTGAGAGATTTATCAGAACCAGTAAAAATCTGGTGATGAACAGAATAAACCGTTGAGAGATTTATCTGAAACAGGAAAAATTTGGAAATGAATCAGAATAAACCGTTGAGAGATTTATCTGAACCAGTAAAAATCTGGTGATGAATCAGAATAAACCGTTGAGAGATTTATCTGAACCAGTAAAAATCTGCAGATGAATCAGAATAAACCGTTGAGAGATTTATCTGAACCAGTAAAAATCTGGAGACGAATCAGAATAAACATTTGAGAGATTTATCTGAACCATTAAAAATCTGGAAATGATTTAGAATAAACCGTTGAGAGATTTATTTGAACCAGTAAAAATATGGAAATGAATCAGAATAAACCATTGAGAGATTTATCTGAACCAGTGAAATAATCTGGAAATGAATTAGAATAAATCATTGAGAGATTTATCTGAAACAATAAAAATCTGGAGACGAATCAGAATAAACCGTTGAGAGATTTATCTGAACCGATAAAAATCTGGAGACGAATCAGAATAAACCGTTGAGAGATTTATCTGAAACACTAAAAACTTGGAGATGAATCAGAATAAATCGTTGAAAGATTTAACTGAACCAGTAAAAATCTTGAGACGAATCAGAATAAACCATTGAGAGATTTAAATGAACCAGTAAAAACCTGGAGATGAATCAGAATAAACCGTTGAGAGATTTATCTGAACCAGTAAAAATCTTGAGACGAATCAGAATTAACCGTTGAGATATTTATCTGAACTAGTAAAAATATGGAGACGAATCAGAATAAACCGTTGAGAGATTTATCTAAACCAGTAAAAATATGTAGACGAATCAGAATAAACAGTTGAGAGATTCATCTGAACAAGTGAAATAATCTGGAAATGAATCAGAATAAATCATTAAGAGATTTATCTGAAACAATAAAAATCTGGAGACGAATCAGAATAAACCATTGAGAGATATATCTGAACCGGTAAAAATCTGGAGACAAATCAAAATAAACCGTTGAGAGATTTATCTGAAACACTAAAAACCTGGAGATGAATCAAAATAAATCGATGAGAGATTTATCTGAACCAGTAAAAATCTGGAGACGAATCAGAATAAACCGTTGAGAGATTTAAATGAACCAGTAAAAACCTGGAGATGAATCAGAATAAACCGTTGAGAGATTTATCTGAACAAGTAAAAATCTGGAGACGAATCAGAATAAATCGTTGAGATGTTTATCTGAACCAATAAAAATCTGGACATGAATCAGAATAAACTGTTGAGAGATTTATCTGAACCAGTAAAAATATTGGGTTGAATCAGAATAAACCATTGAGAGATTTATCTGAAACAGTAAAAACCTGGAGATGAATCAGAATAAACCATTGAGAGATTTATCTGAACCAGTAAAAATAATTTGGAAATGAATCAGAATAAACCGTTGAGAGATTTATCTGAACCAGTAAAAATCTGGAGGTGAATCAGAATAAACCGTTGAGAGATTTAACGGAACCAGTAAAAATCTGGAGACGAATCAGAATAAACCGTTGAGAGATTTATCTGAACCAGTAAAAATCTGGAGACGAATCAGAATAAACCGTTGAGAGATTTATCTGAACCAGTGAAATAATCTGGAATTGAATTAGAATAAATCGTTGAGAGATTTATCTGAAACATGAAAAAATCTAGAGACGAATCAGAATAAACCGTTGAGAGATTTATCTGATCCGGTAAAAATCTGGAGACAAATTAGAATAAACCGCTGAGAGATTTATCTGAAACACTAAAAACCTGGATATGAATCAGAATAAATCGATGAGAGATTTATCCGAACCAGTAAAAATCTGGAGACGAATCAGAATAAACCGTTGAGAGATTTAAATGAACCAGTAAAAACCTGGAGATGAATCAGAATAAAACGTTGAGAGATTTATCTGAACAAGTAAAAATCTGGAGACGAATCAGAATAAATCGTTGAGATGTTTATCTGAACCAATAAAAATCTGGACATGAATCAGAATAAACTGTTGAGAGATTTATCTGAACCAATAAAAATCTTGGGTTGAATTAGAATAAACCATTGAGGGATTTATCTGAAACAGTAAAAACCTGGAGATGAATCAGAATAAACCATTGAGAGATTTATCTGAACCAGTAAAAGTAATCTGAAAATGAATCAGAATAAACCGTTGAGAGATTTATCTGAACCAGTAAAAATCTGGAGATGAATCAGAATAAACCGTTGAGAGATTTAACGGAACCAGTAAAAATCTGGAGACGAATCAGAATAAACCGTTGAGAGATTTATCTGAACCAGTAAAAATCTGGAGACGAATCAGAATAAACCGTTGAGAGATTTATCTGAACCAGTGAAATAATCTGGAATTGAATTAGAATAAATCGTTGAGAGATTTATCTGAAACAGTAAAAATCTAGAGATGAATCAGAATAAACCGTTGAGAGATTTATCTGATCCGGTAAAAATCTGGAGACGAATTAGAATAAACCGCTGAGAGATTTATCTGAAACACTAAAAACCTGGAGATGAATCAGAATAAATCGTTGAGAGATTTATCTGAACCAGTAAAAATCTAGAGACGAATCAGAATAAACCGTTGAGAGATTTAAATGAACCAGTAAAAACCTGGAGATGAATCAGAATAAACCGTTGAGAGATTTATCTGAACCAGTAAAAATCTGGAGACGAATCAGAATAAACCGCTGAGATATTTATCTGAACCAGTAATAATCTGGAGATGAATCAGAATAAATTGTTGAGAGATTTATCTGAACCAGTAAAAATCTGGAGACGAATCAGAATAAACCGTTGAGAGATTTATCTGAACCAGTAAAAATCTGGAGAAGAATCAGAATAAACCTTTAAGAGATTTATCTTAAACAGTAAAAACCTAGAGATGAATCAGAATAAACCATTGAGAGATTTATCTGAACCAGTAAAAATCTAGAGACGAATCAGAATAAACCGTTGAGATATTTATCTGAACCAGTAAAAATCTGGAGATGAATCAGAATAAACCGTTGAGATATTTATCTGAACCAGTAAAAATATGGAAATGAATCAGAATAAACCGTTGAGAGATTTATCTGAACCATTAAAAATCTGGAGATGAATCAGAATAAACCATTGAGAGATTTATCTGAAACAATAAAAATCTGGAGATGAATCAGAATAAACCGTTGGGAGATTTATCTGAACCAGTAAAAATCTGGAACTGAATCAGAATAAACCATTGAGAGATTTATCTGAACCAGTAAAAATCTGGAAATGAATCAGAATAAACCGTTGAGAGATTTATCTGAAAAAGTAAAAATTTGGAAATGAATCAGAATAAATCTTTGAGAGATTTATCTAAACCAGTAAAAATCTGGTGATGAATTAGAATAAACCGTTGAGAGATTTATCTAAACCAGTAAAAATCTTGAAATGAATCAGAATAAATCGTTAAGAGATTTATCTGAAACAGTAAAAATCTGGAAATGAATCAGAATAAACCGTTGAGAGATTTATCTGAACCAGGAAAAGTCTGGTGATGAATCAGAATAAATCGTTGAGAGATTTATCTGAAATAGTAAAAATCTGGAAATGAATCAGAATAAATCATTGAGAGATTTATCCGAACCAGTAAAAATCTGGTGATAAATCAGAATAAACCGTTGTGAGATTTATTTGAACCAGTAAAAATCTAGATATGAATCAGAATAAACCGTTGAGAGATTTATCTGAACCAGTAATAATCTGAAGACGAATCAAAATAAACCGTTGAGAGATTTATTTGAACCAGTAAAAATCTGGAAAGGAATCAGAATAAACCGTTGAGAGATTTATCTGAACCAGTAAAAATCTGGAAATGAATCAGAATAAACCGTTGAGAGATTTATCTGAAACAGTAAAAAGATGGAAATGAATCAGAATAAACCGTTGAGAGATTTATCTTAAACAATAAAAATCTGGAAATGAATTAGAATAAACGGTTGAGAGATTTATCAGAACCAGTAAAAATCTGGTGATGAACAAAATAAACCGTTGAGAGATTTATCTGAAACAGGAAAAATTTGGAAATGAATCAGAATAAACCGTTGAGAGATTTATCTGAACCAGTAAAAATCTGGTGATGAATCAGAATAAACCGTTGAGAGATTTATCTGAACTAGTAAAAATCTGCAGATGAATCAGAATAAACCGTTGAGAGATTTATCTGAACCAGTAATAATCTGGAGACGAATCAGAATAAACCTTTGAGAGATTTATCTGAACCATTAAAAATCTGGAAATGATTTACAATAAACCGTTGAGAGATTTATTTGAACCAGTAAAAATATGGAAATGAATCAGAATAAACCGTTGAGAGATTTATCTGAACCAGTGAAATAATCTGGAAATGAATTAGAATAAATCGTTGAGAGATTTATCTGAAACAATAAAAATCTAGAGACGAATCAGAATAAATCGTTGAGAGATTTATCTGAACCGATAAAAATCTGGAGACGAATCAGAATAAACCGTTGAGAGATTTATCTGAAACACTAAAAACTTGGAGATGAATCAGAATAAATCGTTGAAAGATTTAACTGAACCAGTAAAAATCAGGAGACGAATCAGAATAAACCATTGAGAGATTTAAATGAACCAGTAAAAACCTGGAGATGAATCAGAATAAACCATTGAGAAATTTATCTGAACCAGTAAAAATCTGGAGACGAATCAGAATTAACCGTTGAGATATTTATCTGAACTAGTAAAAATCTGGAGACGAATCAGAATAAACCGTTGAGAGATTTATCTGAACCAGTAAAAATCTGTAGACGAATCAGAATAAACAGTTGAGAGATTCATCTGAACAAGTGAAATAATCTGGAAATGAATCAGAATAAATCATTAAGAGATTTATCTGAAACAATAAAAATCTGGAGACGAATCAGAATAAACCATTGAGAGATATATCTGAACCGGTAAAAATATGGAGACGAATCAAAATAAACCGTTGAGATATTTATCTGAAACACTAAAAACCTGGAGATGAATCAAAATAAATCGATGAGAGATTTATCTGAACCAGTAAAAATCTGGAGATGAATCAGAATAAACCGTTGAGAGATTTAAATGAACCAGTAAAAAACTGGAGATGAATCAGAATAAACCGTTGAGAGATTTATCTGAACCAGTAAAAATCTGGAGACGAATCAGAATAAACCGTTGAGATGTTTATCTGAACCAATAAAAATCTGAAGATGAATCAGAATAAACTGTTGAGAGATTTATCTGAACCAGTAAAAATCTGGAGACGAATCAGAATAAACCATTGAGAGATTTATCTGAAACAATAAAAACCTGGAGATGAATCAGAATAAACCATTGAGAGATTTATTTGAACCAGTAAAAATAATCTGGAAATGAATCAGAATAAACCGTTGAGAGATTTAATTGAACCAGTAAAAATCTGGAGATGAATCAGAATAAACCGTTGAGAGATTTAACTGAACCAGTAAAAATCTGGAGACGAATCAGAATAAACCGTTGAGAGATTTATCTGAACCAGAAAAAATCTGGAGACGAATTAGAATAAACCGTTGAGAGATTTATCTGAACCAGTGAAATAATCTGGAATTGAATCAGAATAAATCATTGAGAGATTTATCTGAAACAGTAAAAATCTAGAGACGAATCAGAATAAACAGTTGAGAGATTTATCTGATCCGGTAAAAATCTGGAGACGAATTAGAATAAACCGCTGAGAGATTTATCTGAAACACTAAAAACCTGGAGATGAATCAGAATAAATCGCTGAGAGATTTATCTGAACCAGTAAAAATCTAGAGACGAATCAGAATAAACCGTTGAGACATTTAAATGAACCAGTAAAAACCTGGAGATGAATCAGAATAAACCGTTGAGAGATTTATCTGAACCAGTAAAAATCTGGAGACGAATCAGAATAAACCGCTGAGATATTTATCTGAACCAGTAATAATCTGGAGATGAATCAGAATAAATTGTTGAGAGATTTATCTGAACCAGTAAAAATCTGGAGACGAATCAGAATAAACCGTTGAGAGATTTATCTGGACCAGTAAAAATCTGGAGACGAATCAGAATAAACCTTTGAGAGATTTATCTGAAACAGTAAAAACCTAGAGATGAATCAGAATAAACCATTGAGAGATTTATCTGAACCAGTAAAAATCTAGAGACGAATCAGAATAAACCGTTGAGAGATTTATCTGAACCAGTAAACATCTGGAGACGAATCAGAATAAACCGTTGAGAGATTTATCTGAACCAGTAAAAATCTGGAAATGAATCAGAATAAACCGTTGAGAGATTTATCTGAACCAGTAAAAATCTGGAGATGAATCAGAATAAACCATTGAGAGATTTCTCTAAAACAATAAAAATCTGGAGATGAATCAGAATAAACCGTTGAGAGATTTATCTGAACCAATAAAAATCTGGAACTGAATCAGAATAAACCGTTGAGAGATTTATCTGAACCAGTAAAAATCTGGAAATGAATCAGAATAAACCATTGAGATATTTATCTGAAACAGTAAAAATCTGAAAATGAATCAGAATAAATCGTTGAGAGATTTATCTGAACCAGTAAAAATTTGGTGATGAATCAGAATAAACCATTGAGAGATTTATCTGAACCAGTAAAAATCTGGAAATGAATCAGAATAAACCATTAAGAGATTTATCTGAACTAGTAAAAATCTGGAGATAAATCAGAATAAACCATTGAGAGATTTATTTGAACCAGTAAAAATCTGGAAATGAATCAGAATAAATCGTTGAGCGATTTATCTGAACCAGTAAAAATTTGGAAATGAATCAGAATAAACCGTTGAGAGATTTATTTGAAACAATAAAAATCTGGAAATGAATCAGAATAAATCGTTGAGAGATTTATCTGAACCAAGAAAAGTCTGGTAATGAATCAGAATAAACTGTTGAGAGATTTATCTGAAACAGTAAAAATCTGGAAATGAATCAGAATAAACCGTTGAGAGATTTATCCGAACCAGTAAAAATTTGGTGATGAATCAAAATAAACCGTTGAGAGATTTATCTGAACCAGTAAAAATCTAGAGATGAATTAGAATAAACCGTTAAGAGATTTATCTGAACCAGTAATAAACTAGAGACGAATTAAAATAAACCGTTGAGAGATTTATCTGAACCAGTAAAAATCTGGAAATGAATCAGAATAAACCGTTGAGAGATTTATCTGAAACAGTAAAAATATGGAAATGAATCAGAATAAACCGTTGAGAGATTTATCTGAAACAATAAAAATCTGGAAATGAATTAGAATAAACCGTTGAGAGATTTATCAGAACCAGTAAAAATCTGGTGATGAACAAAATAAACCGTTGAGATATTTATCTGAAACAGTAAAAATCTGGAAATGAATCAGAATAAACCGTTGAGAGATTTATCTGAACCAGTAAAAATCTGGTGATGAATCAGAATAAACCGTTGAGAGATTTATCTGAACTAGTAAAAATCATGAGATGAATCAGAATAAACCGTTGAGAGATTTATCTGAACCAGTAAAAATCTGGAGACGAATTAGAATAAACCTTTGAGAGATTTATCTGAACCATTAAAAATCTAGAAATGATTTAGAATAAACCGTTGAGAGATTTATTTGAACCGGTAAAAAGATGGAAATGAATCAGAATAAACCGTTGAGAGATTTATCTGAACCAGTGAAATAATCTGGAAATGAATCAGAATAAATCGTTGAGAGATTTATCTGAAACAATAAAAATCTGGAGACGAATCAGAATAAACTGTTGAGAGATTTATCTGAACCGATAAAAATCTGGAGACGAATCAAAATAAACCGTTGAGAGATTTATCTGAAACACTAAAAACCTGGAGATGAATCAAAATAAATCGTTGAGAGATTTATCTGAACCAGTAAAAATCTGGAGACGAATCAGAATAAACCATTGAGAGATTTAAATGAACCAGTAAAAACCTAGAGATGAATCAGAATAAACCGTTGAGAGATTTATCTGAACCAGTAAAAATCTGGAGACGAATCAAAATAAACCGTTGAGAGATTTATTTGAACCAGTAAAAATCTGGAGACGAATCAGAATAAACCATTGAGAGATTTATCTGAAACAGTAAAAACCTGGAGATGAATCAGAATAAACCATTGAGAGATTTATCTGAACCAGTAAAAATCTGGAGACGAATCAGAATAAACCGTTGAGAGATTTATCTGAACCAGTAAAAATCTGGAGATGAATCAGAATAAACCGTTGAGAGATTTATCTGAACCAGTAAAAATATGGAAATGAATCAGAATAAAACGTTGAAAGATTCATCTTAACCAGTAAAAATCTAGAGATGGATCAGAATAAACCATTGAGAGATTTATCTGAAACAATAAAAATCTGGAGATGAATCAGAATACACCGTTGAGAGATTTATCTGAACCAGTAAAAATCTGGAACTGAATCAGAATATATCGTTGAGAGATTTATCTGTACCAGTAAAAATCTGGAAATGAATCAGAATAAACCGTTGAGAGATTTATCTGAAATAGTAAAAATCTGGAAATGAATCAGAATAAACCGTTGAGAGATTTATCTGAAACAATAAAAATCTGGAGATGAATCAGAATAAACCGTTGAGAGATTTATCTGAACCAATAAAAATCTAGAACTGAATCAAAATAAACCGTTGAGAGATTTATCTGAACCAGTAAAAATCTGGAAATGAATCAGAATAAACCGTTGAGATATTTATCTGAAACAGTAAAAATCTGAAAATGAATCAGAATAAATCGTTGAGAGATTTATCTGAACCAGTAAAAATTTGGTGATGAATCAGAATAAACCATTGAGAGATTTATCTGAACCAGTAAAAATCTGGAAATGAATCAGAATAAACCATTAAGAGATTTATCTGAACCAGTAAAAATCTGGAGATAAATCAGAATAAACCATTGAGAGATTTATTTGAACCAGTAAAAATCTGGAAATGAATCAGAATAAATCGTTGAGCGATTTATCTGAACCAGTAAAAATCTGGAAATGAATCAGAATAAACCGTTGAGAGATTTATTTGAAACAATAAAAATCTGGAAATGAATCAGAATAAATCGTTGAGAGATTTATCTGAACCAAGAAAAGTCTGGTAATGAATCAGAATAAACTGTTGAGAGATTTATCTGAAACAGTAAAAATCTGGAAATGAATCAGAATAAACCGTTGAGAGATTTATCCTAACCAGTAAAAATTTGGTGATGAATCAAAATAAACCGTTGAGAGATTTATCTGAACCAGTAAAAATCTAGAGATGAATTAGAATAAACCGTTAAGAGATTTATCTGAACCAGTAATAAACTAGAGACGAATTAAAATAAACCGTTGAGAGATTTATCTGAACCAGTAAAAATCTGGAAATGAATCAGAATAAACCGTTGAGAGATTTATCTGAAACAGTAAAAATATGGAAATGAATCAGAATAAACCGTTGAGAGATTTATCTGAAACAATAAAAATCTGGAAATGAATTAGAATAAACCGTTGAGAGATTTATCAGAACCAGTAAAAATCTGGTGATGAACAAAATAAACCGTTGAGATATTTATCTGAAACAGTAAAAATCTGGAAATGAATCAGAATAAACCGTTGAGAGATTTATCTGAACCAGTAAAAATCTGGTGATGAATCAGAATAAACCGTTGAGAGATTTATCTGAACTAGTAAAAATCATGAGATGAATCAGAATAAACCGTTGAGAGATTTATCTGAACCAGTAAAAATCTGGAGACGAATCAGAATAAACCTTTGAGAGATTTATCTGAACCATTAAAAATCTAGAAATGATTTAGAATAAACCGTTGAGAGATTTATTTGAACCGGTAAAAATATGGAAATGAATCAGAATAAACCGTTGAGAGATTTATCTGAACCAGTGAAATAATCTGGAAATGAATCAGAATAAATCGTTGAGAGATTTATCTGAAACAATAAAAATCTGGAGACGAATCAGAATAAACTGTTGAGAGATTTATCTGAACCGATAAAAATCTGGAGACGAATCAAAATAAACCGTTGAGAGATTTATCTGAAACACTAAAAACCTGGAGATGAATCAAAATAAATCGTTGAGAGATTTATCTGAACCAGTAAAAATCTGGAGACGAATCAGAATAAACCATTGAGAGATTTAAATGAACCAGTAAAAACCTAGAGATGAATCAGAATAAACCGTTGAGAGATTTATCTGAACCAGTAAAAATCTGGAGACGAATCAGAATAAACCGTTGAGAGATTTATTTGAACCAGTAAAAATCTGGAGACGAATCAGAATAAACCATTGAGAGATTTATCTGAAAAAGTAAAAACCTGGAGATGAATCAGAATAAACCATTGAGAGATTTATCTGAACCAGTAAAAATCTGGAGACGAATCAGAATAAACCGTTGAGAGATTTATCTGAACCAGTAAAAATCTGGAGATGAATCAGAATAAACCATTGAGAGATTTATCTGAACCAGTAAAAATATGGAAATGAATCAGAATAAAACGTTGAAAGATTCATCTTAACCAGTAAAAATCTAGAGATGGATCAGAATAAACCATTGAGAGATTTATCTGAAACAATAAAAATCTGGAGATGAATCAGAATACACCGTTGAGAGATTTATCTGAACCAGTAAAAATCTGGAACTGAATCAGAATATATCGTTGAGAGATTTATCTGTACCAGTAAAAATCTGGAAATGAATCAGAATAAACCGTTGAGAGATTTATCTGAAATAGTAAAAATCTGGAAATGAATCAGAATAAACCGTTGAGAGATTTATATAACCAGTAAAAATCTGGTGATGAATCAGAATAAACCGTTGAGAGATTTATCTGAACCAGTAAAAATCTGGAAATGAATCAGAATAAACCATTGAGAGATTTATCTGAACCAGTAAAAGTCTAGAAATGAATCAGAATAAACCGTTGAGAGATTTATCTGAACCAGTAAAAATCTGGAAATGAATCAGAATAAACCGTTGAGAGATTTATCTGATCCAGGAAAAGTCTGGTGATGAATCAAAATAAACCGTTGAGACATTTATCTGAAACAGTAAAAATCTGGAAATGAATCAAAATAAACCGTTGAGAGATTTATCCGAACCAGTAAAAATCTGGTGATGAATCAGAATAAACCGTTGAGAGATTTATCTGAACTAGTAAAAATCTAGAGATGAATCAGAATAAACCGTTGAGATATTTATCTGAACCAGTAATAATCTGGAGACGAATCAGAATAAACCGTTGAGAGATTTATTTCAACCAGTAAAAATCTGGAAAGGAATCAGAATAAACCGTTGAGAGATTTATCTGAACCAGTAAAAATCTGGAGATGAATCAGAATAAACCATTGAGAGATTTATCTGAACCAGTAAAAATATGGAAATGAATCAGAATAAAACGTTGAAAGATTCATCTTAACCAGTAAAAATCTAGAGATGGATCAGAATAAACCATTGAGAGATTTATCTGAAACAATAAAAATCTGGAGATGAATCAGAATACACCGTTGAGAGATTTATCTGAACCAGTAAAAATTTGGAACTGAATCAGAATATATCGTTGAGAGATTTATCTGTACCAGTAAAAATCTGGAAATGAATCAGAATAAACCGTTGAGAGATTTATCTGAAATAGTAAAAATCTGGAAATGAATCAGAATAAACCGTTGAGAGATTTATCTGAAACAATAAAAATCTGGAGATGAATCAGAATAAACCGTTGAGAGATTTATCTGAACCAATAAAAATCTGGAACTGAATCAGAATAAACCGTTGAGAGATTTATCTGAACCAGTAAAAATCTGGAAATGAATCAGAATAAACCGTTGAGATATTTATCTGAAACAGTAAAAATCTGAAAATGAATCAGAATAAATCGTTGAGAGATTTATCTGAACCAGTAAAAATTTGGTGATGAATCAGAATAAACCATTGAGAGATTTATCTGAACCAGTAAAAATCTGGAAATGAATCAGAATAAACCATTAAGAGATTTATCTGAACCAGTAAAAATCTGGAGATAAATCAGAATAAACCATTGAGAGATTTATTTGAACCAGTAAAAATCTGGAAATGAATCAGAATAAATCGTTGAGCGATTTATCTGAACCAGTAAAAATCTGGAAATGAATCAGAATAAACCGTTGAGAGATTTATTTGAAACAATAAAAATCTGGAAATGAATCAGAATAAATCGTTGAGAGATTTATCTGAACCAAGAAAAGTCTGGTAATGAATCAGAATAAACTGTTGAGAGATTTATCTGAAACAGTAAAAATCTGGAAATGAATCAGAATAAACCGTTGAGAGATTTATCCTAACTAGTAAAAATTTGGTGATGAATCAAAATAAACCGTTGAGAGATTTATCTGAACCAGTAAAAATCTAGAGATGAATTAGAATAAACCGTTAAGAGATTTATCTGAACCAGTAATAAACTAGAGACGAATTAAAATAAACCGTTGAGAGATTTATATGAACCAGTAAAAATCTGGAAATGAATCAGAATAAACCGTTGAGAGATTTATCTGAAACAGTAAAAATATGGAAATGAATCAGAATAAACCGTTGAGAGATTTATCTGAAACAATAAAAATCTGGAAATGAATTAGAATAAACCGTTGAGAGATTTATCAGAACCAGTAAAAATCTGGTGATGAACAAAATAAACCGTTGAGATATTTATCTGAAACAGTAAAAATCTGGAAATGAATCAGAATAAACCGTTGAGAGATTTATCTGAACCAGTAAAAATCTGGTGATGAATCAGAATAAACCGTTGAGAGATTTATCTGAACTAGTAAAAATCATGAGATGAATCAGAATAAACCGTTGAGAGATTTATCTGAACCAGTAAAAATCTGGAGACGAATCAGAATAAACCTTTGAGAGATTTATCTGAACCATTAAAAATCTAGAAATGATTTAGAATAAACCGTTGAGAGATTTATTTGAACCGGTAAAAATATGGAAACGAATCAGAATAAACCGTTGAGAGATTTATCTGAACCAGTGAAATAATCTGGAAATGAATCAGAATAAATCGTTGAGAGATTTATCTGAAACAATAAAAATCTGGAGACGAATCAGAATAAACTGTTGAGAGATTTATCTGAACCGATAAAAATCTGGAGACGAATCAAAATAAACCGTTGAGAGATTTATCTGAAACACTAAAAACCTGGAGATGAATCAAAATAAATCGTTGAGAGATTTATCTGAACCAGTAAAAATCTGGAGACGAATCAGAATAAACCATTGAGAGATTTAAATGAACCAGTAAAAACCTAGAGATGAATCAGAATAAACCATTGAGAGATTTATCTGAACCAGTAAAAATCTGGAGACGAATCAGAATAAACCGTTGAGAGATTTATTTGAACCAGTAAAAATCTGGAGACGAATTAGAATAAACCATTGAGAGATTTATCTGAAACAGTAAAAACCTGGAGATGAATCAGAATAAACCATTGAGAGATTTATCTGAACCAGTAAAAATCTGGAGACGAATCAGAATAAACCGTTGAGAGATTTATCTGAACCAGTAAAAATCTGGAGATGAATCAGAATAAACCATTGAGAGATTTATCTGAACCAGTAAAAATATGGAAATGAATCAGAATAAAACGTTGAAAGATTCATCTTAACCAGTAAAAATCTAGAGATGGATCAGAATAAACCATTGAGAGATTTATCTGAAACAATAAAAATCTGGAGATGAATCAGAATACACCGTTGAGAGATTTATCTGAACCAGTAAAAATCTGGAACTGAATCAGAATATATCGTTGAGAGATTTATCTGTACCAGTAAAAATCTGGAAATGAATCAGAATAAACCGTTGAGAGATTTATCTGAAATAGTAAAAATCTGGAAATGAATCAGAATAAACCGTTGAGAGATTTATATAACCAGTAAAAATCTGGTGATGAATCAGAATAAACCGTTGAGAGATTTATCTGAACCAGTAAAAATCTGGAAATGAATAAGAATAAACCATTGAGAGATTTATCTGAACCAGTAAAAATCTAGAAATGAATCAGAATAAACCGTTGAGAGATTTATCTGAACCAGTAAAAATCTGGAAATGAATCAGAATAAACCGTTGAGAGATTTATCTGATCCAGGAAAAGTCTGGTGATGAATCAAAATAAACCGTTGAGACATTTATCTGAAACAGTAAAAATCTGGAAATGAATCAAAATAAACCGTTGAGAGATTTATCCGAACCAGTAAAAATCTGGTGATGAATCAGAATAAACCGTTGAGAGATTTATCTGAACTAGTAAAAATCTAGAGATGAATCAGAATAAACCGTTGAGATATTTATCTGAACCAGTAATAATCTGGAGACGAATCAGAATAAACCGTTGAGAGATTTATTTCAACCAGTAAAAATCTGGAAAGGAATCAGAATAAACCGTTGAGAGATTTATCTGAACCAGTAAAAATATGGAAATGAATCAGAATAAACCGTTGAGAGATTTATCTGAAACAGTAAAAATCTAGAAATGAATCAGAATAAACCGTTGAGAGATTTATCTGAACCAGTAAAAATCTGCTGATGAATTAGAATAAACCGTTGAGAGATTTATCTGAACCAGTAAAAATCTGGAGACGAATCAGAAAAAACCATTAAGAGATTTATCTGAACCAGTAAAAATCTGGAGACGAATCAGAATAAACCATTGAGAGATTTATCTGAACCAGTAAAAATATGGAAATGAATCAGAATAAACCGTTGAGCGATTTATCTGAAACAGTAAAAATCTGGAAATGAATCAGAATAAATCGTTGAGAGATTTATCTGAACCAGTAAAAATCTGGTGATGAATCAGAATAAACCATTGAGAGATTTATCTGAACCATTAAAAATCTGGAAATGAATCAGAATAAACCGTTGAGAGATTTATCTGAACCAGTAAATATATGGAAATGAATCAGAATAAATCGTTGAGAGATTTATCTGAAACAGTAAAAATCTGGAAATGAATCAGAATAAACCGTTGAGAGATTTATCTGAAACAGTAAAAATCTGGAAATGAATCAGAATAAATCATTGAGAGATTTATCTGAACCAGTAAAAATCTGGAAATGAATCAGAATAAATCGTTGAGAGATTTATCTGAAACAGTAAATATTCGAAATGAATCAGAATAAATCGTTGAGAGATTTATCTGAACCAGTAAAAATCTGGTGATGAATCAGAATAAACCGTTAAGAGATTTATCTGAACCAGTAAAAATCTGGAAATGAATCAGAATAAACCGTTGAGAGATTTATCTGATCCAGGAAAAGTCTGGTGATGAATCAAAATAAACCGTTGAGAGATTTATCTGAAACAGTAAAAATCTGGAAATGAATCAGAATAAACCGTTGAGAGATTTATCTGATCCAGGAAAAGTCTGGTGATGAATCAAAATAAACCGTTGAGAGATTTATCTGAAACAGTAAAAATCTGGAAATGAATCATAATAAACCGTTGAGAGATTTATCCGAACCAGTAAAAATCTGGTGATGAATCAGAATAAACCGTTGAGAGATTTATCTGAACTAGTAAAAATCTAGAGATGAATCAGAATAAACCGTTGAGATATTTATCTGAACCAGTAAAAATCTGGAGACGAATCAGAATAAACCGTTGAGAGATTTATTTCAACCAGTAAAAATCTGGAAAGGAATCAGAATAAACCGTTGAGAGATTTGTCTGAACCAGTAAAAATCTGGAAATGAATCAGAATAAACCGTTGAGAGATTTATCTGAAACAGTAAAAATCTGGAAATGAATCAGAATAAACGGTTGAGAGATTTATCTGAACCAGTAAAAATCTGGTGATGAATTAGAATAAACCATTGAGAGATTTATCTGAACCAGTAAAAATCTGGAGATGAATCAGAATAAACCGTTGAGAGATTTATCTGAACCAGTAAAAATCTGGAGACGAATCAGAATAAACCATTGAGAGACTTATCTGAACCATTAAAAATTTGGAAATGATTTAAAATAAACCGTTAAGAGATTTATTTGAACAAGTAAAAATATGGAAATGAATCAGAAAAAACCATTGAGAGATTTATCTGAACTAGTAAAAATCTGGAGACGAATCAGAATAAACCATTGAGAGATTTATCTGAACCATTAAAAATTTGGAAATGATTTAGAATAAACCGTTGAGAGATTTATCTGAAGCAGTAAAAATATGGAAATGAATCAGAATAAACCGTTGAGAGATTTATCTGAAACAGTAAAAATCTGGAAATGAATCAGAATAAACCGTTGAGAGATTTATCTGAAATAGTAAAAATCTGGTGATGAAGCAAAATAAACCGTTGAGAGATTTATCCGAACCAGTAAAAATCTGGAGATGAATCAGAATAAACTGTTGAGAGATTTATCTGAACCAGTAAAAATCTGGAAATGAATCAGAATAAACCGTTGAGAGATTTATCTGAACCAGTAAAAATCTGGAAATAAATCAGAATAAACCGTTGAGAGATTTATCTGAACCATTAAAAATCTGGAAATGAATCAGAATAAACTGTTGAGAGATTTATCTGATCCAGAAAAAGTCTGGTGATGAATCAAAATAAACCATTGAGCGATTTATCTGAACCAGTAAAAATCTGGAAATGAATCAGAATAAACCGTTGAGAGATTTATTTGAAACAATAAAAATCTGGAAATGAATCAGAATAAATCGTTGAGAGATTTATCTGAACCAGGAAAAGTCTGGTAATGAATCAGAATAAACTGTTGAGAGATTTATCTGAAACAGTAAAAATCTGGAAATGAATCAGAATAAACCGTTGAGAGATTTATCCGAACCAGTAAAAATTTGGTGATGAATCAAAATAAACCGTTGAGAGATTTATCTGAACCAGTAAAAATCTAGAGATGAATTAGAATAAACCGTTAAGAGATTTATTTGAACCAGTATTAAACTAGAGACGAATTAAAATAAACCGTTGAGAGATTTATTTGAACCAGTAAAAATCTGGAAAGGAATCAGAATAAACCGTTGAGAGATTTATCTGAACCAGTAAAAATCTGGAAATGAATCAGAATAAACCGTTGAGAGATTTATCTGAAATAGTAAAAATATGGAAATGAATCAGAATAAGTCGTTGAGAGATTTATCTGAAACAATAAAAATCTGGAAATGAATCAGAATAAACCGTTGAGAGATTTATCAGAACCAGTAAAAATCTGGTGATGAACAAAATAAACCGTTGAGAGATTTATCTGAACCAGTAAAAATCTGGAAATGAATCATAATAAACCGTTGAGAGATTTATCCGAACCAGTAAAAATCTGGTGATGAATCAGAATAAACCGTTGAGAGATTTATCTGAACTAGTAAAAATCTAGAGATGAATCAGAATAAACCGTTGAGATATTTATCTGAACCAGTAAAAATCTGGAGACGAATCAGAATAAACCGTTGAGAGATTTATTTCAACCAGTAAAAATCTGGAAAGGAATCAGAATAAACCGTTGAGAGATTTGTCTGAAGCAGTAAAAATCTGGAAATGAATCAGAATAAACCGTTGAGAGATTTATCTGAAACAGTAAAAATCTGGAAATGAATCAGAATAAACGGTTGAGAGATTTATCTGAACCAGTAAAAATCTGGTGATGAATTAGAATAAACCATTGAGAGATTTATCTGAACCAGTAAAAATCTGGAGATGAATCAGAATAAACCGTTGAGAGATTTATCTGAACCAATAAAAATCTGGAGACGAATCAGAATAAACCATTGAGAGATTTATCTGAACCATTAAAAATTTGGAAATGATTTAAAATAAACCGTTAAGAGATTTATTTGAACAAGTAAAAATATGGAAATGAATCAGAAAAAACCATTGAGAGATTTATCTGAACTAGTAAAAATCTGGAGACGAATCAGAATAAACCATTGAGAGATTTATCTGAACCATTAAAAATTTGGAAATGATTTAGAATAAACCGTTGAGAGATTTATATGAACCAGTAAAAATATGGAAATGAATCAGAATAAACCGTTGAGAGATTTATCTGAAACAGTAAAAATCTGGAAATGAATCAGAATAAACCGTTGAGAGATTTATCTGAAATAGTAAAAATCTGGTGATGAAGCAAAATAAACCGTTGAGAGATTTATCTGAACCAGTAAAAATCTGGAGATGAATCAGAATAAACTGTTGAGAGATTTATCTGAACCAGTAAAAATCTGGAAATGAATCAGAATAAACCGTTGAGAGATTTATCTGAACCAGTAAAAATCTGGAAATAAATCAGAATAAACCGTTGAGAGATTTATCTGAACCATTAAAAATCTGGAAATGAATCAGAATAAACTGTTGAGAGATTTATCTGATCCAGAAAAAGTTTGGTGATGAATCAAAATAAACCGTTGAGCGATTTATCTGAACCAGTAAAAATCTGGAAATGAATCAGAATAAACCGTTGAGAGATTTATTTGAAACAATAAAAATCTGGAAATGAATCAGAATAAATCGTTGAGAGATTTATCTGAACCAGGAAAAGTCTGGTAATGAATCAGAATAAACTGTTGAGAGATTTATCTGAAACAGTAAAAATCTGGAAATGAATCAGAATAAACCGTTGAGAGATTTATCCGAACCAGTAAAAATTTGGTGATGAATCAAAATAAACCGTTGAGAGATTTATCTGAACCAGTAAAAATCTAGAGATGAATTAGAATAAACCGTTAAGAGATTTATTTGAACCAGTATTAAACTAGAGACGAATTAAAATAAACCGTTGAGAGATTTATTTGAACCAGTAAAAATCTGGAAAGGAATCAGAATAAACCGTTGAGAGATTTATCTGAAACAGTAAAAATCTGGAAATGAATCAGAATAAACCGTTGAGAGATTTATCTGAAACAGTAAAAATATGGAAATGAATCAGAATAAACCGTTGAGAGATTTATCTGAAACAATAAAAATCTGGAAATGAATCAGAATAAATCGTTGAGAGATTTATCTGAAACAGTAAATATTTGGAAATGAATCAGAATAAATCGTTGAGAGATTTATCTGAACCAGTAAAAATCTGGTGACGAATCAGAATAAACCGTTGAGAGATTTATCTGAACCAGTAAAAATCTGGAAATGAATCAGAATAAACCGTTGAGAGATTTATCTGATCCAGGAAAAGTCTGGTGATGAATCAAAATAAACCGTTGAGAGATTTATCTGAAACAGTAAAAATCTGGAAATGAATCAGAATAAACCGTTGAGAGATTTATCTGATCCAGGAAAAGTCTGGTGATGAATCAAAATAAACCGTTGAGAGATTGATCTGAAACAGTAAAAATCTGGAAATGAGTCATAATAAACCGTTGAGAGATTTATCCGAACCAGTAAAAATCTGGTGATGAATCAGAATAAACCGTTGAGAGATTTATCTGAACTAGTAAAAATCTAGAGATGAATCAGAATAAACCGTTGAGATATTTATCTGAACCAGTAAAAATCTGGAAACGAATCAGAATAAACCGTTGAGAGATTTATTTCAACCAGTAAAAATCTGGAAAGGAATCAGAATAAACCGTTGAGAGATTTGTCTGAACCAATAAAAATCTGGAAATGAATCAGAATAAACCGTTGAGAGATTTATCTGAAACAGTAAAAATCTGGAAATGAATCAGAATAAACGGTTGAGAGATTTATCTGAACCAGTAAAAATATGGAAATGAATCAGAATAAATCGTTGAGAGATTTATCTGAAACAGTAAAAATCTGGAAATGAATCAGAATAAACTGTTGAGAGATTTATCTGAAACAGTAAAAATCTGGAAATGAATCAGAATAAATCGTTGAGAGATTTATCTGAACCAGTAAAAATCTGGAAATGAATCAGAATAAATCGTTGAGAGATTTATCTGAAACAGTAAATATTTGGAAATGAATCAGAATAAATCGTTGAGAGATTTATCTGAACCAGTAAAAATCTGGTGACGAATCAGAATAAACCGTTGAGAGATTTATCTGAACCAGTAAAAATCTGGAAATGAATCAGAATAAACCGTTGAGAGATTTATCTGATCCAGGAAAAGTCTGGTGATGAATCAAAATAAACCGTTGAGAGATTTATCTGAAACAGTAAAAATCTGGAAATGAATCAGAATAAACCGTTGAGAGATTTATCTGAAACAGTAAAAATCTGGAAATGAATCAGAATAAACGGTTGAGAGATTTATCTGAACCAGTAAAAATCTGGTGATGAATTAGAATAAACCATTGAGAGATTTATCTGAACCAGTAAAAATCTGGAGATGAATCAGAATAAACCGTTGAGAGATTTATCTGAACCAGTAAAAATCTGGAGACGAATCAGAATAAACCATTGAGAGATTTATCTGAACCATTAAAAATTTGGAAATGATTTAAAATAAACCGTTAAGAGATTTATTTGAACAAGTAAAAATATGGAAATGAATCAGAAAAAACCATTCAGAGATTTATCTGAACTAGTAAAAATCTGGAGACGAATCAGAATAAACCATTGAGAGATTTATCTGAACCATTAAAAATTTGGAAATGATTTAGAATAAACCGTTGAGAGATTTATCTGAACCAGTAAAAATATGGAAATGAATCAGAATAAACCGTTGAGAGATTTATCTAAAACAGTAAAAATCTGGAAATGAATCAGAATAAACCGTTGAGAGATTTATCTGAAATAGTAAAAATCTGGTGATGAAGCAAAATAAACCGTTGAGAGATTTATCTGAACCAGTAAAAATCTGGAGATGAATCAGAATAAACTGTTGAGAGATTTATCTGAACCAGTAAAAATCTGGAAATGAATCAGAATAAACCGTTGAGAGATTTATCTGAACCAGTAAAAATCTGGAAATGAATCAGAATAAACCGTTGAGAGATTTATCTGAACCATTAAAAATCTGGAAATGAATCAGAATAAACCGTTGAGAGATTTATCTGATCCAGAAAAAGTCTGGTGATGAATCAAAATAAACCGTTGAGCGATTTATCTGAACCAGTAAAAATCTGGAAATGAATCAGAATAAACCGTTGAGAGATTTATTTGAAACAATAAAAATCTGGAAATGAATCAGAATAAATCGTTGAGAGATTTATCTGAACCAGGAAAAGTCTGGTAATGAATCAGAATAACTGTTGAGAGATTTATCTGAAACAGTAAAAATCTGGAAATGAATCAGAATACACCGTTGAGAGATTTATCCGAACCAGTAAAAATTTGGTGATGAATCAAAATAAACCGTTGAGAGATTTATCTGAACCAGTAAAAATCTAGAGATGAATTAGAATAAATCGTTAAGAGATTTATTTGAACCAGTATTAAACTAGAGACGAATTAAAGTAAACCGTTGAGAGATTTATTTGAACCAGTAAAAATCTGGAAAGGAATCAGAATAAACCGTTGAGAGATTTATCTGAACCAGTAAAAATATGGAAATGAATCAGAATAAACCGTTGAGAGATTTATCTGAAACAGTAAAAATATGGAAATGAATCAGAATAAACCGTTAAGAGATTTATCTGAAACAATAAAAATCTGGAAATGAATTAGAATAAACCGTTGAGAGATTTATCAGAACCAGTAAAAATCTGGTGATGAACAAAATAAACCGTTGAGATATTTATCTGAAATAGTACAAATCTGGAAATGAATCAGAATAAACCGTTGAGAGATTTATCTGAACCAGTAAAAATCTGGTGATGAATCAGAATAAACCGTTGAGAGATTTATCTGAACCAGTAAAAATCTGGAGACGAATCAGAATAAACCATTGAGAGATTTATCTGAACCATTAAAAATTTGGAAATGATTTAAAATAAACCGTTAAGAGATTTATTTGAACAAGTAAAAATATGGAAATGAATCAGAAAAAACCATTGAGAGATTTATCTGAACTTGTAAAAATCTGGAGACGAATCAGAATAAACCATTGAGAGATTTATCTGAACCATTAAAAATTTGGAAATGATTTAGAATAAACCGTTGAGAGATTTATCTGAACCAGTAAAAATATGGAAATGAATCAGAATAAACCGTTGAGAGATTTATCTGAAACAGTAAAAATCTGGAAATGAATCAGAATAAACCGTTGAGAGATTTATCTGAAATAGTAAAAATCTGGTGATGAAGCAAAATAAACCGTTGAGAGATTTATCTGAACCAGTAAAAATCTGGAGATGAATCAGAATAAACTGTTGAGAGATTTATCTGAACCAGTAAAAATCTGGAAATGAATCAGAATAAACCGTTGAGAGATTTATCTGAACCAGTAAAAATCTGGAAATAAATCAGAATAAACCGTTGAGAGATTTATCTGAACCATTAAAAATCTGGAAATGAATCAGAATAAACTGTTGAGAGATTTATCTGATCCAGAAAAAGTCTGGTGATGAATCAAAATAAACCGTTGAGCGATTTATCTGAACCAGTAAAAATCTGGAAATGAATCAGAATAAACCGTTGAGAGATTTATTTGAAACAATAAAAATCTGGAAATGAATCAGAATAAATCGTTGAGAGATTTATCTGAACCAGGAAAAGCCTGGTAATGAATCAGAATAAACTGTTGAGAGATTTATCTGAAACAGTAAAAATCTGGAAATGAATCAGAATAAACCGTTGAGAGATTTATCCGAACCAGTAAAAATTTGGTGATGAATCAAAATAAACCGTTGAGAGATTTATCTGAACCAGTAAAAATCTAGAGATGAATTAGAATAAACTGTTAAGAGATTTATTTGAACCAGTATTAAACTAGAGACGAATTAAAATAAACCGTTGAGAGATTTATTTGAACCAGTAAAAATCTGGAAAGGAATCAGAATAAACCGTTGAGAGATTTATCTGAACCAGTAAAAATCTGGAAATGAATCAAAATAAACCGTTGAGAGATTTATCTGAAACAGTAAAAATATGGAAATGAATCAGAATAAACCGTTGAGAGATTTATCTGAAACAATAAAAATCTGGAAATGAATCAGAATAAATCGTTGAGAGATTTATCTGAAACAGTAAATATTTGGAAATGAATCAGAATAAATCGTTGAGAGATTTATCTGAACCAGTAAAAATCTGGTGACGAATCAGAATAAACCGTTGAGAGATTTATCTGAACCAGTAAAAATCTGGAAATGAATCAGAATAAACCGTTGAGAGATTTATCTGATCCAGGAAAAGTCTGGTGATGAATCAAAATAAACCGTTGAGAGATTTATCTGAAACAGTAAAAATCTAGAAATGAATCAGAATAAACCGTTGAGAGATTTATCTGATCCAGGAAAAGTCTGGTGATGAATCAAAATAAACCGTTGAGAGATTTATCTGAAACAGTAAAAATCTGGAAATGAATCATAATAAACCGTTGAGAGATTTATCCGAACCAGTAAAAATCTGGTGATGAATCAGAATAAACCGTTGAGAGATTTATCTGAACTAGTAAAAATCTAGAGATGAATCAGAATAAACCGTTGAGATATTTATCTGAACCAGTAAAAATCTGGAGACGAATCAGAATAAACCGTTGAGAGATTTATTTCAACCAGTAAAAATCTGGAAAGGAATCAGAATAAACCGTTGAGAGATTTGTCTGAACCAATAAAAATCTGGAAATGAATCAGAATAAACCGTTGAGAGATTTATCTGAAACAGTAAAAATCTGGAAATGAATCAGAATAAACGGTTGAGAGATTTATCTGAACCAGTAAAAATATGGAAATGAATCAGAATAAATCGTTGAGAGATTTATCTGAAACAGTAAAAATCTGGAAATGAATCAGAATAAACCGTTGAGAGATTTATCTGAAACAGTAAAAATCTGGAAATGAATCAGAATAAATCGTTGAGAGATTTATCTGAACCATTAAAAATTTGGAAATGATTTAGAATAAACCGTTGAGAGATTTATCTGAAACAGTAAATATTTGGAAATGAATCAGAATAAATCGTTGAGAGATTTATCTGAACCAGTAAAAATCTGGTGACGAATCAGAATAAACCGTTGAGAGATTTATCTGAACCAGTAAAAATCTGGAAATGAATCAGAATAAACCGTTAAGAGATTTATCTGATCCAGGAAAAGTCTGGTGATGAATCAAAATAAACCGTTGAGAGATTTATCTGAAACAGTAAAAATCTGGAAATGAATCAGAATAAACCGTTGAGAGATTTATCTGATCCAGGAAAAGTCTGGTGATGAATCAAAATAAACCGTTGAGAGATTTATCTGAAACAGTAAAAATCTGGAAATGAATCATAATAAACCGTTGAGAGATTTATCCGAACCAGTAAAAATCTGGTGATGAATCAGAATAAACCGTTGAGAGATTTATCTGAACTAGTAAAAATCTAGAGATGAATCAGAATAAACCGTTGAGATATTTATCTGAACCTGTAAAAATCTGGAGACGAATCAGAATAAACCGTTGAGAGATTTATTTCAACCAGTAAAAATCTGGAAAGGAATCAGAATAAACCGTTGAGAGATTTGTCTGAACCAATAAAAATCTGGAAATGAATCAGAATAAACCGTTGAGAGATTTATCTGAAACAGTAAAAATCTGGAAATGAATCAGAATAAACGGTTGAGAGATTTATCTGAACCAGTAAAAATCTGGTGATGAATTAGAATAAACCATTGAGAGATTTATCTGAACCAGTAAAAATCTGGAGATGAATCAGAATAAACCGTTGAGAGATTTATCTGAACCAGTAAAAATCTGGAGACGAATCAGAATAAACCATTGAGAGATTTATCTGAACCATTAAAAATTTGGAAATGATTTAAAATAAACCGTTAAGAGATTTATTTGAACAAGTAAAAATATGGAAATGAATCAGAAAAAACCATTGAGAGATTTATCTGAACTAGTAAAAATCTGGAGACGAATCAGAATAAACCATTGAGAGATTTATCTGAACCATTAAAAATTTGGAAATGATTTAGAATAAACCGTTGAGAGATTTATCTGAACCAGTAAAAATATGGAAATGAATCAGAATAAACCGTTGAGAGATTTATCTAAAACAGTAAAAATCTGGAAATGAATCAGAATAAACCGTTGAGAGATTTATCTGAAATAGTAAAAATCTGGTGATGAAGCAAAATAAACCGTTGAGAGATTTATCTGAACCAGTAAAAATCTGGAGATGAATCAGAATAAACTGTTGAGAGATTTATCTGAACCAGTAAAAATCTGGAAATGAATCAGAATAAACCGTTGAGAGATTTATCTGAACCAGTAAAAATCTGGAAATGAATCAGAATAAACCGTTGAGAGATTTATCTGAACCATTAAAAATCTGGAAATGAATCAGAATAAACCGTTGAGAGATTTATCTGATCCAGAAAAAGTCTGGTGATGAATCAAAATAAACCGTTGAGCGATTTATCTGAACCAGTAAAAATCTGGAAATGAATCAGAATAAACCGTTGAGAGATTTATTTGAAACAATAAAAATCTGGAAATGAATCAGAATAAATCGTTGAGAGATTTATCTGAACCAGGAAAAGTCTGGTAATGAATCAGAATAACTGTTGAGAGATTTATCTGAAACAGTAAAAATCTGGAAATGAATCAGAATAAACCATTGAGAGATTTATCCGAACCAGTAAAAATTTGGTGATGAATCAAAATAAACAGTTGAGAGATTTATCTGAACCAGTAAAAATCTAGAGATGAATTAGAATAAACCGTTAAGAGATTTATTTGAACCAGTATTAAACTAGAGACGAATTAAAATAAACCGTTGAGAGATTTATTTGAACCAGTAAAAATCTGGAAAGGAATCAGAATAAACCGTTGAGAGATTTATCTGAACCAGTAAAAATATGGAAATGAATCAGAATAAACCGTTGAGAGATTTATCTGAAACACTAAAAATATGGAAATGAATCAGAATAAACCGTTGAGAGATTTATCTGAAACAATAAAAATCTGGAAATGAATTAGAATAAACCGTTGAGAGATTTATCAGAACCAGTAAAAATCTGGTGATGAACAAAATAAACCGTTGAGATATTTATCTGAAATAGTACAAATCTGGAAATGAATCAGAATAAACCGTTGAGAGATTTATCTGAACCAGTAAAAATCTGGTGATGAATCAGAATAAACCGTTGAGAGATTTATCTGAACCAGTAAAAATCTGGAGACGAATCAGAATAAACCATTGAGAGATTTATCTGAACCATTAAAAATTTGGAAATGATTTAAAATAAACCGTTAAGAGATTTATTTGAACAAGTAAAAATATGGAAATGAATCAGAAAAAACCATTGAGAGATTTATCTGAACTAGTAAAAATCTGGAGACGAATCAGAATAAACCATTGAGAGATTTATCTGAACCATTAAAAATTTGGAAATGATTTAGAATAAACCGTTGAGAGATTTATATGAACCAGTAAAAATATGGAAATGAATCAGAATAAACCGTTGAGAGATTTCTCTGAAACAGTAAAAATCTGGAAATGAATCAGAATAAACCGTTGAGAGATTTATCTGAAATAGTAAAAATCTGGTGATGAAGCAAAATAAACCGTTGAGAGATTTATCTGAACCAGTAAAAATCTGGAGATGAATCAGAATAAACTGTTGAGAGATTTATCTGAACCAGTAAAAATCTGGAAATGAATCAGAATAAACCGTTGAGAGATTTATCTGAACCAGTAAAAATCTGGAAATAAATCAGAATAAACCGTTGAGAGATTTATCTGAACCATTAAAAATCTGGAAATGAATCAGAATAAACTGTTGAGAGATTTATCTGATCCAGAAAAAGTTTGGTGATGAATCAAAATAAACCGTTGAGCGATTTATCTGAACCAGTAAAAATCTGGAAATGAATCAGAATAAACCGTTGAGAGATTTATTTGAAACAATAAAAATCTGGAAATGAATCAGAATAAATCGTTGAGAGATTTATCTGAACCAGGAAAAGTCTGGTAATGAATCAGAATAAACTGTTGAGAGATTTATCTGAAACAGTAAAAATCTGGAAATGAATCAGAATAAACCGTTGAGAGATTTATCCGAACCAGTAAAAATTTGGTGATGAATCAAAATAAACCGTTGAGAGATTTATCTGAACCAGTAAAAATCTAGAGATGAATTAGAATAAACCGTTAAGAGATTTATTTGAACCAGTATTAAACTAGAGACGAATTAAAATAAACCGTTGAGAGATTTATTTGAACCAGTAAAAATCTGGAAAGGAATCAGAATAAACCGTTGAGAGATTTATCTGAACCAGTAAAAATATGGAAATGAATCAGAATAAACCGTTGAGAGATTTATCTGAAACACTAAAAATATGGAAATGAATCAGAATAAACCGTTGAGAGATTTATCTGAAACAATAAAAATCTGGAAATGAATTAGAATAAACCGTTGAGAGATTTATCAGAACCAGTAAAAATCTGGTGATGAACAAAATAAACCGTTGAGATATTTATCTGAAATAGTACAAATCTGGAAATGAATCAGAATAAACCGTTGAGAGATTTATCTGAACCAGTAAAAATCTGGTGATGAATCAGAATAAACCGTTGAGAGATTTATCTGAACCAGTAAAAATCTGGAGACGAATCAGAATAAACCATTGAGAGATTTATCTGAACCATTAAAAATTTGGAAATGATTTAAAATAAACCGTTAAGAGATTTATTTGAACAAGTAAAAATATGGAAATGAATCAGAAAAAACCATTGAGAGATTTATCTGAACTAGTAAAAATCTGGAGACGAATCAGAATAAACCATTGAGAGATTTATCTGAACCATTAAAAATTTGGAAATGATTTAGAATAAACCGTTGAGAGATTTATATGAACCAGTAAAAATATGGAAATGAATCAGAATAAACCGTTGAGAGATTTCTCTGAAACAGTAAAAATCTGGAAATGAATCAGAATAAACCGTTGAGAGATTTATCTGAAATAGTAAAAATCTGGTGATGAAGCAAAATAAACCGTTGAGAGATTTATCTGAACCAGTAAAAATCTGGAGATGAATCAGAATAAACTGTTGAGAGATTTATCTGAACCAGTAAAAATCTGGAAATGAATCAGAATAAACCGTTGAGAGATTTATCTGAACCAGTAAAAATCTGGAAATAAATCAGAATAAACCGTTGAGAGATTTATCTGAACCATTAAAAATCTGGAAATGAATCAGAATAAACTGTTGAGAGATTTATCTGATCCAGAAAAAGTTTGGTGATGAATCAAAATAAACCGTTGAGCGATTTATCTGAACCAGTAAAAATCTGGAAATGAATCAGAATAAACCGTTGAGAGATTTATTTGAAACAATAAAAATCTGGAAATGAATCAGAATAAATCGTTGAGAGATTTATCTGAACCAGGAAAAGTCTGGTAATGAATCAGAATAAACTGTTGAGAGATTTATCTGAAACAGTAAAAATCTGGAAATGAATCAGAATAAACCGTTGAGAGATTTATCCGAACCAGTAAAAATTTGGTGATGAATCAAAATAAACCGTTGAGAGATTTATCTGAACCAGTAAAAATCTAGAGATGAATTAGAATAAACCGTTAAGAGATTTATTTGAACCAGTATTAAACTAGAGACGAATTAAAATAAACCGTTGAGAGATTTATTTGAACCAGTAAAAATCTGGAAAGGAATCAGAATAAACCGTTGAGAGATTTATCTGAACCAGTAAAAATCTGGAAATGAATCAGAATAAACCGTTGAGAGATTTATCTGAAACAGTAAAAATATGGAAATGAATCAGAATAAACCGTTGAGAGATTTATCTGAAACAATAAAAATCTGGAAATGAATCAGAATAAATCGTTGAGAGATTTATCTGAAACAGTAAATATTTGGAAATGAATCAGAATAAATCGTTGAGAGATTTATCTGAACCAGTAAAAATCTGGTGACGAATCAGAATAAACCGTTGAGAGATTTATCTGAACCAGTAAAAATCTGGAAATGAATCAGAATAAACCGTTGAGAGATTTATCTGATCCAGGAAAAGTCTGGTGATGAATCAAAATAAACTGTTGAGAGATTTATCTGAAACAGTAAAAATCTGGAAATGAATCAGAATAAACCGTTGAGAGATTTATCTGATCCAGGAAAAGTCTGGTGATGAATCAAAATAAACCGTTGAGAGATTTATCTGAAACAGTAAAAATCTGGAAATGAGTCATAATAAACCGTTGAGAGATTTATCCGAACCAGTAAAAATCTGGTGATGAATCAGAATAAACCGTTGAGAGATTTATCTGAACTAGTAAAAATCTAGAGATGAATCAGAATAAACCGTTGAGATATTTATCTGAACCAGTAAAAATCTGGAGACGAATCAGAATAAACCGTTGAGAGATTTATTTCAACCAGTAAAAATCTGGAAAGGAATCAGAATAAACCGTTGAGAGATTTGTCTGAACCAATAAAAATCTGGAAATGAATCAGAATAAACCGTTGAGAGATTTATCTGAAACAGTAAAAATCTGGAAATGAATCAGAATAAACGGTTGAGAGATTTATCTGAACCAGTAAAAATATGGAAATGAATCAGAATAAATCGTTGAGAGATTTATCTGAAACAGTAAAAATCTGGAAATGAATCAGAATAAACTGTTGAGAGATTTATCTGAAACAGTAAAAATCTGGAAATGAATCAGAATAAATCGTTGAGAGATTTATCTGAACCAGTAAAAATCTGGAAATGAATCAGAATAAATCGTTGAGAGATTTATCTGAAACAGTAAATATTTGGAAATGAATCAGAATAAATCGTTGAGAGATTTATCTGAACCAGTAAAAATCTGGTGACGAATCAGAATAAACCGTTGAGAGATTTATCTGAACCAGTAAAAATCTGGAAATGAATCAGAATAAACCGTTGAGAGATTTATCTGATCCAGGAAAAGTCTGGTGATGAATCAAAATAAACCGTTGAGAGATTTATCTGAAACAGTAAAAATCTGGAAATGAATCAGAATAAACCGTTGAGAGATTTATCTGAAACAGTAAAAATCTGGAAATGAATCAGAATAAACGGTTGAGAGATTTATCTGAACCAGTAAAAATCTGGTGATGAATTAGAATAAACCATTGAGAGATTTATCTGAACCAGTAAAAATCTGGAGATGAATCAGAATAAACCGTTGAGAGATTTATCTGAACCAGTAAAAATCTGGAGACGAATCAGAATAAACCATTGAGAGATTTATCTGAACCATTAAAAATTTGGAAATGATTTAAAATAAACCGTTAAGAGATTTATTTGAACAAGTAAAAATATGGAAATGAATCAGAAAAAACCATTGAGAGATTTATCTGAACTAGTAAAAATCTGGAGACGAATCAGAATAAACCATTGAGAGATTTATCTGAACTATTAAAAATTTGGAAATGATTTAGAATAAACCGTTGAGAGATTTATCTGAACCAGTAAAAATATGGAAATGAATCAGAATAAACCGTTGAGAGATTTATCTAAAACAGTAAAAATCTGGAAATGAATCAGAATAAACCGTTGAGAGATTTATCTGAAATAGTAAAAATCTGGTGGTGAAGCAAAATAAACCGTTGAGAGATTTATCTGAACCAGTAAAAATCTGGAGATGAATCAGAATAAACTGTTGAGAGATTTATCTGAACCAGTAAAAATCTGGAAATGAATCAGAATAAACCGTTGAGAGATTTATCTGAACCAGTAAAAATCTGGTGATGAATCAAAATAAACCGTTGAGCGATTTATCTGAACCAGTAAAAATCTGGAAATGAATCAGAATAAACCGTTGAGAGATTTATTTGAAACAATAAAAATCTGGAAATGAATCAGAATAAATCGTTGAGAGATTTATCTGAACCAGGAAAAGTCTGGTAATGAATCAGAATAACTGTTGAGAGATTTATCTGAAACAGTAAAAATCTGGAAATGAATCAGAATAAACCGTTGAGAGATTTATCCGAACCAGTAAAAATTTGGTGATGAATCAAAATAAACAGTTGAGAGATTTATCTGAACCAGTAAAAATCTAGAGATGAATTAGAATAAATCGTTAAGAGATTTATTTGAACCAGTATTAAACTAGAGACGAATTAAAATAAACCGTTGAGAGATTTATTTGAACCAGTAAAAATCTGGAAAGGAATCAGAATAAACCGTTGAGAGATTTATCTGAACCAGTAAAAATATGGAAATGAATCAGAATAAACCGTTGAGAGATTTATCTGAAACAGTAAAAATATGGAAATGAATCAGAATAAACCGTTGAGAGATTTATCTGAAACAATAAAAATCTGGAAATGAATTAGAATAAACCGTTGAGAGATTTATCAGAACCAGTAAAAATCTGGTGATGAACAAAATAAACCGTTGAGATATTTATCTGAAATAGTACAAATCTGGAAATGAATCAGAATAAACCGTTGAGAGATTTATCTGAACCAGTAAAAATCTGGTGATGAATCAGAATAAACCGTTGAGAGATTTATCTGAACCAGTAAAAATCTGGAGACGAATCAGAATAAACCATTGAGAGATTTATCTGAACCATTAAAAAATTGGAAATGATTTAAAATAAACCGTTAAGAGATTTATTTGAACAAGTAAAAATATGGAAATGAATCAGAAAAAACCATTGAGAGATTTATCTGAACTAGTAAAAATCTGGAGACGAATCAGAATAAACCATTGAGAGATTTATCTGAACCATTAAAAATTTGAAAATGATTTAGAATAAACCGTTGAGAGATTTATCTGAACCAGTAAAAATATGGAAATGAATCAGAATAAACCGTTGAGAGATTTATCTGAAACAGTAAAAATCTGGAAATGAATCAGAATAAACCGTTGAGAGATTTATCTGAAATAGTAAAAATCTGGTGATGAAGCAAAATAAACCGTTGAGAGATTTATCTGAACCAGTAAAAATCTGGAGATGAATCAGAATAAACTGTTGAGAGATTTATCTGAACCAGTAAAAATCTGGAAATGAATCAGAATAAACCGTTGAGAGATTTATCTGAACCAGTAAAAATCTGGAAATAAATCAGAATAAACCGTTGAGAGATTTATCTGAACCATTAAAAATCTGGAAATGAATCAGAATAAACTGTTGAGAGATTTATCTGATCCAGAAAAAGTCTGGTGATGAATCAAAATAAACCGTTGAGCGATTTATCTGAACCAGTAAAAATCTGGAAATGAATCAGAATAAACCGTTGAGAGATTTATTTGAAACAATAAAAATCTGGAAATGAATCAGAATAAATCGTTGAGAGATTTATCTGAACCAGGAAAAGTCTGGTAATGAATCAGAATAAACTGTTGAGAGATTTATCTGAAACAGTAAAAATCTGGAAATGAATCAGAATAAACCGTTGAGAGATTTATCCGAACCAGTAAAAATTTGGTGATGAATCAAAATAAACCGTTGAGAGATTTATCTGAACCAGTAAAAATCTAGAGATGAATTAGAATAAACTGTTAAGAGATTTATTTGAACCAGTATTAAACTAGAGACGAATTAAAATAAACCGTTGAGAGATTTATTTGAACCAGTAAAAATCTGGAAAGGAATCAGAATAAACCGTTGAGAGATTTATCTGAACCAGTAAAAATCTGGAAATGAATCAGAATAAACCGTTGAGAGATTTATCTGAAACAGTAAAAATATGGAAATGAATCAGAATAAACCGTTGAGAGATTTATCTGAAACAATAAAAATCTGGAAATGAATCAGAATAAATCGTTGAGAGATTTATCTGAAACAGTAAATATTTGGAAATGAATCAGAATAAATCGTTGAGAGATTTATCTGAACCAGTAAAAATCTGGTGACGAATCAGAATAAACCGTTGAGAGATTTATCTGAACCAGTAAAAATCTGGAAATGAATCAGAATAAACCGTTGAGAGATTTATCCGAACCAGTAAAAATTTGGTGATGAATCAAAATAAACCGTTGAGAGATTTATCTGAACCAGTAAAAATCTAGAGATGAATTAGAATAAACTGTTAAGAGATTTATTTGAACCAGTATTAAACTAGAGACGAATTAAAATAAACCGTTGAGAGATTTATTTGAACCAGTAAAAATCTGGAAAGGAATCAGAATAAACCGTTGAGAGATTTATCTGAACCAGTAAAAATCTGGAAATGAATCAGAATAAACCGTTGAGAGATTTATCTGAAACAGTAAAAATATGGAAATGAATCAGAATAAACCGTTGAGAGATTTATCTGAAACAATAAAAATCTGGAAATGAATCAGAATAAATCGTTGAGAGATTTATCTGAAACAGTAAATATTTGGAAATGAATCAGAATAAATCGTTGAGAGATTTATCTGAACCAGTAAAAATCTGGTGACGAATCAGAATAAACCGTTGAGAGATTTATCTGAACCAGTAAAAATCTGGAAATGAATCAGAATAAACCGTTGAGAGATTTATCTGATCCAGGAAAAGTCTGGTGATGAATCAAAATAAACCGTTGAGAGATTTATCTGAAACAGTAAAAATCTAGAAATGAATCAGAATAAACCGTTGAGAGATTTATCTGATCCAGGAAAAGTCTGGTGATGAATCAAAATAAACCGTTGAGAGATTTATCTGAAACAGTAAAAATCTGGAAATGAATCATAATAAACCGTTGAGAGATTTATCCGAACCAGTAAAAATCTGGTGATGAATCAGAATAAACCGTTGAGAGATTTATCTGAACTAGTAAAAATCTAGAGATGAATCAGAATAAACCGTTGAGATATTTATCTGAACCAGTAAAAATCTGGAGACGAATCAGAATAAACCGTTGAGAGATTTATTTCAACCAGTAAAAATCTGGAAAGGAATCAGAATAAACCGTTGAGAGATTTGTCTGAACCAATAAAAATCTGGAAATGAATCAGAATAAACCGTTGAGAGATTTATCTGAAACAGTAAAAATCTGGAAATGAATCAGAATAAACGGTTGAGAGATTTATCTGAACCAGTAAAAATATGGAAATGAATCAGAATAAATCGTTGAGAGATTTATCTGAAACAGTAAAAATCTGGAAATGAATCAGAATAAACCGTTGAGAGATTTATCTGAAACAGTAAAAATCTGGAAATGAATCAGAATAAATCGTTGAGAGATTTATCTGAACCATTAAAAATTTGGAAATGATTTAGAATAAACCGTTGAGAGATTTATCTGAAACAGTAAATATTTGGAAATGAATCAGAATAAATCGTTGAGAGATTTATCTGAACCAGTAAAAATCTGGTGACGAATCAGAATAAACCGTTGAGAGATTTATCTGAACCAGTAAAAATCTGGAAATGAATCAGAATAAACCGTTGAGAGATTTATCTGATCCAGGAAAAGTCTGGTGATGAATCAAAATAAACCGTTGAGAGATTTATCTGAAACAGTAAAAATCTGGAAATGAATCAGAATAAACCGTTGAGAGATTTATCTGATCCAGGAAAAGTCTGGTGATGAATCAAAATAAACCGTTGAGAGATTTATCTGAAACAGTAAAAATCTGGAAATGAATCATAATAAACCGTTGAGAGATTTATCCGAACCAGTAAAAATCTGGTGATGAATCAGAATAAACCGTTGAGAGATTTATCTGAACTAGTAAAAATCTAGAGATGAATCAGAATAAACCGTTGAGATATTTATCTGAACCTGTAAAAATCTGGAGACGAATCAGAATAAACCGTTGAGAGATTTATTTCAACCAGTAAAAATCTGGAAAGGAATCAGAATAAACCGTTGAGAGATTTGTCTGAACCAATAAAAATCTGGAAATGAATCAGAATAAACCGTTGAGAGATTTATCTGAAACAGTAAAAATCTGGAAATGAATCAGAATAAACGGTTGAGAGATTTATCTGAACCAGTAAAAATCTGGTGATGAATTAGAATAAACCATTGAGAGATTTATCTGAACCAGTAAAAATCTGGAGATGAATCAGAATAAACCGTTGAGAGATTTATCTGAACCAGTAAAAATCTGGAGACAAATCAGAATAAACCATTGAGAGATTTATCTGAACCATTAAAAATTTGGAAATGATTTAAAATAAACCGTTAAGAGATTTATTTGAACAAGTAAAAATATGGAAATGAATCAGAAAAAACCATTGAGAGATTTATCTGAACTAGTAAAAATCTGGAGACGAATCAGAATAAACCATTGAGAGATTTATCTGAACCATTAAAAATTTGGAAATGATTTAGAATAAACCGTTGAGAGATTTATCTGAACCAGTAAAAATATGGAAATGAATCAGAATAAACCGTTGAGAGATTTATCTAAAACAGTAAAAATCTGGAAATGAATCAGAATAAACCGTTGAGAGATTTATCTGAAATAGTAAAAATCTGGTGATGAAGCAAAATAAACCGTTGAGAGATTTATCTGAACCAGTAAAAATCTGGAGATGAATCAGAATAAACTGTTGAGAGATTTATCTGAACCAGTAAAAATCTGGAAATGAATCAGAATAAACCGTTGAGAGATTTATCTGAACCAGTAAAAATCTGGAAATGAATCAGAATAAACCGTTGAGAGATTTATCTGAACCATTAAAAATCTGGAAATGAATCAGAATAAACCGTTGAGAGATTTATCTGATCCAGAAAAAGTCTGGTGATGAATCAAAATAAACCGTTGAGCGATTTATCTGAACCAGTAAAAATCTGGAAATGAATCAGAATAAACCGTTGAGAGATTTATTTGAAACAATAAAAATCTGGAAATGAATCAGAATAAATCGTTGAGAGATTTATCTGAACCAGGAAAAGTCTGGTAATGAATCAGAATAACTGTTGAGAGATTTATCTGAAACAGTAAAAATCTGGAAATGAATCAGAATAAACCGTTGAGAGATTTATCCGAACCAGTAAAAATTTGGTGATGAATCAAAATAAACAGTTGAGAGATTTATCTGAACCAGTAAAAATCTAGAGATGAATTAGAATAAACCGTTAAGAGATTTATTTGAACCAGTATTAAACTAGAGACGAATTAAAATAAACCGTTGAGAGATTTATTTGAACCAGTAAAAATCTGGAAAGGAATCAGAATAAACCGTTGAGAGATTTATCTGAACCAGTAAAAATATGGAAATGAATCAGAATAAACCGTTGAGAGATTTATCTGAAACACTAAAAATATGGAAATGAATCAGAATAAACCGTTGAGAGATTTATCTGAAACAATAAAAATCTGGAAATGAATTAGAATAAACCGTTGAGAGATTTATCAGAACCAGTAAAAATCTGGTGATGAACAAAATAAACCGTTGAGATATTTATCTGAAACAGTACAAATCTGGAAATGAATCAGAATAAACCGTTGAGAGATTTATCTGAACCAGTAAAAATCTGGTGATGAATCAGAATAAACCGTTGAGAGATTTATCTGAACTAGTAAAAATCATGAGATGAATCAGAAATAACCCGTTGAGAGATTTATCTGAACCAGTAAAAATCTGGAGACGAATCAGAATAAACCTTTGAGAGATTTATCTGAACCATTAAAAATCTGGAAATGATTTAGAATAAACCGTTGAGAGATTTATTTGAACCAGTAAAAATATGGAAATGAATCAGAATAAACCGTTGAGAGATTTATCTGAACCAGTGAAATAATCTGGAAATGAATCAGAATAAATCGTTGAGAGATTTATCTGAACCGATAAAAATCTGGAGACGAATCAGAATAAACCGTTGAGAGATTTATCTGAAACACTGAAAACCTGGAGATGAATCAGAATAAATCGTTAAGTGATTTATCTGAACCAGTAAAAATCTGGAGACGAATCAGAATAAACCATTGAGAGATTTAAATGAACCAGTAAAAACCTAGAGATGAATCAGAATAAACCGTTGAGAGATTTATCTGAACTAGTAAAAATCTGGAGACGAATCAGAATAAACCGTTGAGAGATTTATTTGAACCAGTAAAAATCTGGAGACGAATCAGAATAAACCATTGAGAGATTTATCTGAAACAGTAAAAACCTGGAGATGAATCAGAATAAACCATTGAGAGATTTATCTGAACCAGTAAAAATCTGGAGACGAATCAGAATAAACCGTTGAGAGATTTATCTGAACCAGTAAAAATCTGGAGATGAATCAGAATAAACCATTGAGATATTTATCTGAACCAGTAAAAATATGGAAATGAATCAGAATAAAACGTTGAAAGATTCATCTTAACCAGTAAAAATCTAGAGATGGATCAGAATAAACCATTGAGAGATTTATCTGAAACAATAAAAATCTGGAGATGAATCAGAATACACCGTTGAGAGATTTATCTGAACCAGTAAAAATCTGGAACTGAATCAGAATATATCGTTGAGAGATTTATCTGTACCAGTAAAAATCTGGAAATGAATCAGAATAAACCGTTGAGAGATTTATCTGAAATAGTAAAAATCTGGAAATGAATCAGAATAAACCGTTGAGAGATTTATCTAAACCAGTAAAAATCTGGTGATGAATCAGAATAAACCGTTGAGAGATTTATCTGAACCAGTAAAAATCTGGAAATGAATCAGAATAAACCATTGAGAGATTTATCTGAACCAGTAAAAATCTAGAAATGAATCAGAATAAACCGTTGAGAGATTTATCTGAACCAGTAAAAATCTGGAAATGAATCAGAATAAACCATTGAGAGATTTATCTGATCCAGGAAAAGTCTGGTGATGAATCAAAATAAACCGTTGAGACATTTATCTGAAACAGTAAAAATCTGGAAATGAATCAGAATAAACCGTTGAGAGATTTATCCGAACCAGTAAAAATCTGGTGATGAATCAGAATAAACCGTTGAGAGATTTATCTGAACTAGTAAAAATCTAGAGATGAATCAGAATAAACCGTTGAGATATTTATCTGAACCAGTAATAATCTGGAGACGAATCAGAATAAACCGTTGAGAGATTTATTTCAACTAGTAAAAATCTGGAAAGGAATCAGAATAAACCGTTGAGAGATTTATCTGAACCATTAAAAATATGGAAATGAATCAGAATAAACCGTTGAGAGATTTATCTGAAACAGTAAAAATCTAAAAATGAATCAGAATAAACCGTTGAGAGATTTATCTGAACCAGTAAAAATCTGGTGATGAATTAGAATAAACCGTTGAGAGATTTATCTGAACCAGTAAAAATCTGGAGACGAATCAGAAAAAACCATTAAGAGATTTATCTGAACCAGTAAAAATCTGGAGACGAATCAGAATAAACCATTGAGAGATTTATCTGAACCAGTAAAAATATGGAAATGAATCAGAATAAACCGTTGAGAGATTTATCTGAAACAGTAAAAATCTGGAAATGAATCAGAATAAATCGTTGAGAGATTTATCTGAACCAGTAAAAATCTGGTGATGAATCAGAATAAACCATTGAGAGATTTATCTGAACCATTAAAAATCTGGAAATGAATCAGAATAAACCGTTGAGAGATTTATCTGAACCAGTATAAATATGGAAATGAATCAGAATAAACCGTTGAGAGATTTATCTGAAACAGTAAAAATCTGGAAATGAATCAGAATAAACCGTTGAGAGATTTATCTGAAACAGTAAAAATCTGGAAATGAATCAGAATAAATCGTTGAGAGATTTATCTGAACCAGTAAAAATCTGGAAATGAATCAGAATAAACCGTTGAGAGATTTATCTGAAACAGTAAATATTTGGAAATGAATCAGAATAAATCGTTGAGAGATTTATCTGAACCAGTAAAAATCTGGTGACGAATCAGAATAAACCGTTGAGAGATTTATCTGAACCAGTAAAAATCTGGAAATGAATCAGAATAAACCGTTGAGAGATTTATCTGATCCAGGAAAAGTCTGGTGATGAATCAAAATAAACCGTTGAGAGATTTATCTGAAACAGTAAAAATCTGGAAATGAATCAGAATAAACCGTTGAGAGATTTATCTGATCCAGTAAAAATCTGGTGATGAATCAAAATAAACCGTTGAGAGATTTATCTGAACCATTAAAAATCTGGAAATGAATCATAATAAACCGTTGAGAGATTTATCCGAACCAGTAAAAATCTGGTGATGAATCAGAATAAACCGTTGAGAGATTTATCTGAACTAGTAAAAATCTAGAGATGAATCAGAATAAACCGTTGAGATATTTATCTGAACCAGTAATAATCTGGAGACGAATCAGAATAAACCGTTGAGAGATTTATTTCAACCAGTAAAAATCTGGAAAGGAATCAGAATAAACCGTTGAGAGATTTGTCTGAACCAGTAAAAATATGGAAATGAATCAGAATAAACCGTTGAGAGATTTATCTGAAACAGTAAAAATCTAGAAATGAATCAGAATAAACGGTTAAGAGATTTATCTGAACCAGTAAAAATCTGGTGATGAATTAGAATAAACCGTTGAGAGATTTATCTAAACCAGTAAAAATCTGGAGATGAATCAGAATAAACCGTTGAGAGATTTATCTGAACCAGTAAAAATCTGGAGACGAATCAGAATAAACCATTGAGAGATTTATCTGAACCATTAAAAATTTGGAAATGATTTAAAATAAACCGTTGAGAAATTTATTTGAACAAGTAAAAATATGGAAATGAATCAGAAAAAACCATTGAGAGATTTATCTGAACTAGTAAAAATCTGGAGACGAATCAGAATAAACCATTGAGAGATTTATCTGAACCATTAAAAATTTGGAAATGATTTAGAATAAACCGTTGAGAGATTTATCTGAACCAGTAAAAATATGGAAATGAATCAGAATAAACCGTTGAGAGATTTATCTGAAACAGTAAAAATCTGGAAATGAATCAGAATAAACCGTTGAGAGATTTATCTGAAACAGTAAAAATCTGGTGATGAAGCAAAATAAACCGTTGAGAGATTTATCTGAACCAGTAAAAATCTAGAGATGAATCAAAATAAACTGTTGAGAGATTTATCTGAACCAGTAAAAATCTGGAAATGAATCAGAATAAACCGTTGAGAGATTTATCTGAACCAGTAAAAATCTGGAAATGAATCAGAATAAACCGTTGAGAGATTTATCTGAACCATTAAAAATCTGGAAATGAATCAGAATAAACCGTTGAGAGATTTATCTGATCCAGAAAAAGTCTGGTGATGAATCAAAATAAACCGTTGAGAGATTTATCTGAAACAGTAAAAATCTGGAAATGAATCAGAATAAACCGTTGAGAGATTTATCCGAACCAGTAAAAATCTGGTGATGAATCAAAATAAACCGTTGAGAGATTTATCTGAACTAGTAAAAATCTAGAGATGAATCAGAATAAACCGTTGAGATATTTATCTGAACCAGTAATAATCTGGAGACAAATCAGAATAAACCGTTGAGAGATTTATTTCAACCAGTAAAAATCTGGAAAGGAATCAGAATAAACCATTGAGAGATTTATCTGAACCAGTAAAAATATGGAAATGAATCAGAATAAACCGTTGAGAGATTTATCTGAAACAGTAAAAATCTAGAAATGAATCAGAATAAACCGTTGAGAGATTTATCTGAACCAGTAAAAATCTGGTGATGAATTAGAATAAACCGTTGAGAGATTTATCTGAACAAGTAAAAATCTGGAGATGAATTAGAATAAACCGTTAACAGATTTATCCGAACCATTAAAAATCTGGAGACGAATCAGAATAAACCATTGAGAGATTTATCTGAACCATTAAAAATTTGGAAATGAATCAGAATAAACCGTTGAGAGATTTATCTGAAACAGTAAAAATCTGGAAATGAATCAGAATAAATCGTTGAGAGATTTATCTGAACCAGTAAAAATCTGGTGATGAATCAGAATAAAGCGGTGAGAGATTTATCTGAACCAGTAAAAATCTGGAAATGAATCAGAATAAACCGTTGAGAGATTTATCTGAACCAGTAAAAATCTGGAAATGAATCAGAATAAACCGTTGAGAGATTTATCTGAACCAGTAAAAATCTGGAAATGAATCAGAATAAATCGTTGAGAGATTTATCTGATCCAGGAAAAGTCTGGTGATGAATCAAAATAAACCGTTGAGAGATTTATCTGAAACAGTAAAAATCTGGAAATGAATCAGAATAAACCGTTGAGAGATTTATCTGAAACAATAAATATTTGGAAATGAATCAGAATAAATCGTTGAGAGATTTATCTGAACTAGTAAAAATCAGGTGACGAATCAGAATAAACCGTTGAGAGATTTATCTGAACCAGTAAAAATCTGGAAATGAATCAGAATAAACCATTGAAAGATTTATCTGAACCAGTAAAAATCTGGAAATGAATCAGAATAAACCGTTGAGAGATTTATCTGAACCAGTAAAAATCTGGAAATGAATCAGAATAAACCGTTGAGAGATTTATCTGATCCAGGAAAAGTCTGGTGATGAATCAAAATAAACCGTTGAGAGATTTATCTGAAACAGTAAAAATCTGGAAATGAATCATAATAAACCGTTGAGAGATTTATCTGAACCAGTAAAAATCTGGTGATGAATCAGAATAAACCGTTGAGAGATTTATCTGAACTAGTAAAAATCTAGAGATGAATCAGAATAAACCGTTGAGATATTTATCTGAACCAGTAATAATCTGGAGACGAATCAGAATAAACCGTTGAGAGATTTATTTCAACCAGTAAAAATCTGGAAAGGAATCAGAATAAACCGTTGAGAGATTTGTCTGAACCAGTAAAAATCTGGAAATGAACCAGAATAAACCGTTGAGAGATTTATCTGAAACAGTAAAAATCTGGAAATGAATCAGAATAAACCGTTGAGAGATTTATCTGAACCAGTAAAAATCTGGTGATGAATTAGAATAAACCGTTGAGAGATTTATCTGAACCAGTAAAAATCTGGAGATGAATCAGAATAAACCGTTGAGAGATTTATCTGAACCAGTAAAAATCTGGAGACGAATCAGAATAAACCATTGAGAGATTTATCTTAACCATTAAAAATTTGGAAATGATTTAAAATAAACCGTTGAGAGATTTATTTGAACAAGTAAAAATTTGGAAATGAATCAGAATAAATCGTTGAGAGATTTATCTGAACTAGTAAAAATCTGGTGACGAATCAGAATAAACCGTTGAGAGATTTATCTGAACCAGTAAAAATCTGGAAATGAATCAGAATAAACCGTTGAAAGATTTATCTGAACCAGTAAAAATCTGGAAATGAATCAGAATAAACCGTTGAGAGATTTATCTGAACCAGTAAAAATCTGGAAATGAATCAGAATAAACCGTTGAGAGATTTATCTGATCCAGGAAAAGTCTGGTGATGAATCAAAATAAACCGTTGAGAGATTTATCTGAAACAGTAAAAATCTGGAAATGAATCATAATAAACCGTTGAGAGATTTATCCGAACCAGTAAAAATCTGGTGATGAATCAGAATAAACCGTTGAGAGATTTATCTGAACTAGTAAAAATCTAGAGATGAATCAGAATAAACCGTTGAGATATTTATCTGAACCAGTAATAATCTGGAGACGAATCAGAATAAACCGTTGAGAGATTTATTTCAACCAGTAAAAATCTGGAAAGGAATCAGAATAAACCGTTGAGAGATTTGTCTGAACCAGTAAAAATCTGGAAATGAATCAGAATAAACCGTTGAGAGATTTATCTGAAACAGTAAAAATCTAGAAATGAATCAGAATAAACGGTTGAGAGATTTATCTGAACTAGTAAAAATCTGGTGATGAATTAGAATAAACCGTTGAGAGATTTATCTGAACCAGTAAAAATCTGGAGATGAATCAGAATAAACCGTTGAGAGATTTATCTGAACCAGTAAAAATCTGGAGACGAATCAGAATAAACCATTGAGAGATTTATCTGAACCATTAAAAATTTGGAAATGATTTAAAATAAACCGTTGAGAGATTTATTTGAACAAGTAAAAATATGGAAATGAATCAGAAAAAACCATTGAGAGATTTATCTGAACTAGTAAAAATCTGGAGACGAATCAGAATAAACCATTGAGAGATTTATCTGAACCATTAAAAATTTGGAAATGATTTAGAATAAACCGTTGAGAGATTTATCTGAACCAGTAAAAATATGGAAATGAATCAGAATAAACCGTTGAGAGATTTATCTGAAACAGTAAAAATCTGGAAATGAATCAGAATAAACCGTTGAGAGATTTATCTGAAACTGTAAAAATCTGGTGATGAAGCAAAATAAACCGTTGAGAGATTTATCTGAACCAGTAAAAATCTAGAGATGAATCAGAATAAACTGTTGAGAGATTTATCTGAACCAGTAAAAATCTGGAAATGAATCAGAATAAACCGTTGAGAGATTTATCTGAACCAGTAAAAATCTGGAAATGAATCAGAATAAACCGTTGAGAGATTTATCTGAACCATTAAAAATCTGGAAATGAATCAGAATAAACCGTTGAGAGATTTATCTGATCCAGAAAAAGTCTGGTGATGAATCAAAATAAACCGTTGAGAGATTTATCTGAAACAGTAAAAATCTGGAAATGAATCAGAATAAACCGTTGAGAGATTTATCCGAACCAGTAAAAATCTGGTGATGAATCAAAATAAACCGTTGAGAGATTTATCTGAACTAGTAAAAATCTAGAGATGAATCAGAATAAACCGTTGAGATATTTATCTGAACCAGTAATAATCTGGAGACAAATCAGAATAAACCGTTGAGAGATTTATTTCAACCAGTAAAAATCTGGAAAGGAATCAGAATAAACCGTTGAGAGATTTATCTGAACCAGTAAAAATATGGAAATGAATCAGAATAAACCGTTGAGAGATTTATCTGAAACAGTAAAAATCTAGAAATGAATCAGAATAAACCGTTGAGAGATTTATCTGAACCAGTAAAAATCTGGTGATGAATTAGAATAAACCGTTGAGAGATTTATCTGAACAAGTAAAAATCTGGAGATGAATTAGAATAAACCGTTAAGAGATTTATCTGAACCATTAAAAATCTGGAGACGAATCAGAATAAACCATTGAGAGATTTATCTGAACCATTAAAAATTTGGAAATGAATCAGAATAAACCGTTGAGAGATTTATCTGAAACAGTAAAAATCTGGAAATGAATCAGAATAAATCGTTGAGAGATTTATCTGAACCAGTAAAAATCTGGTGATAAATCAGAATAAACCGGTGAGAGATTTATCTGAACCAGTAAAAATCTGGAAATGAATCAGAATAAACCGTTGAGAGATTTATCTGAACCAGTAAAAATCTGGAAATGAATCAGAATAAACCGTTGAGAGATTTATCTGAACCAGTAAAAATCTGGAAATGAATCAGAATAAACCGTTGAGAGATTTATCTGATCTAGGAAAAGTCTGGTGATGAATCAAAATAAACCGTTGAGAGATTTATCTGAAACAATAAAAATCTGGAAATGAATCAGAATAAACCGTTGAGAGATTTATCTGAAACAGTAAATATTTGGAAATGAATCAGAATAAATCGTTGAGAGATTTATCTGAACTAGTAAAAATCTGGTGACGAATCAGAATAAACCGTTGAGAGAATTATCTGAACCAGTAAAAATCTGGAAATGAATCAGAATAAACCGTTGAAAGATTTATCTGAACCAGTAAAAATCTGGAAATGAATCAGAATAAACCGTTGAGAGATTTATCTGAACCAGTAAAAATCTGGAAATGAATCAGAATAAACCGTTGAGAGATTTATCTGATCCAGGAAAAGTCTGGTGATGAATCAAAATAAACCGTTGAGAGATTTATCTGAAACAGTAAAAATCTGGAAATGAATCATAATAAACCGTTGAGAGATTTATCTGAAACTGTAAAAATCTGGTGATGAAGCAAAATAAACCGTTGAGAGATTTATCTGAACCAGTAAAAATCTAGAGATGAATCAGAATAAACTGTTGAGAGATTTATCTGAACCAGTAAAAATCTGGAAATGAATCAGAATAAACCGTTGAGAGATTTATCTGAACCAGTAAAAATCTGGAAATGAATCAGAATAAACCGTTGAGAGATTTATCTGAACCATTAAAAATCTGGAAATGAATCAGAATAAACCGTTGAGAGATTTATCTGATCCAGAAAAAGTCTGGTGATGAATCAAAATAAACCGTTGAGAGATTTATCTGAAACAGTAAAAATCTGGAAATGAATCAGAATAAACCGTTGAGAGATTTATCCGAACCAGTAAAAATCTGGTGATGAATCAAAATAAACCGTTGAGAGATTTATCTGAACTAGTAAAAATCTAGAGATGAATCAGAATAAACCGTTGAGATATTTATCTGAACCAGTAATAATCTGGAGACAAATCAGAATAAACCGTTGAGAGATTTATTTCAACCAGTAAAAATCTGGAAAGGAATCAGAATAAACCGTTGAGAGATTTATCTGAACCAGTAAAAATATGGAAATGAATCAGAATAAACCGTTGAGAGATTTATCTGAAACAGTAAAAATCTAGAAATGAATCAGAATAAACCGTTGAGAGATTTATCTGAACCAGTAAAAATCTGGTGATGAATTAGAATAAACCGTTGAGAGATTTATCTGAACAAGTAAAAATCTGGAGATGAATTAGAATAAACCGTTAAGAGATTTATCTGAACCATTAAAAATCTGGAGACGAATCAGAATAAACCATTGAGAGATTTATCTGAACCATTAAAAATTTGGAAATGAATCAGAATAAACCGTTGAGAGATTTATCTGAAACAGTAAAAATCTGGAAATGAATCAGAATAAATCGTTGAGAGATTTATCTGAACCAGTAAAAATCTGGTGATAAATCAGAATAAACCGGTGAGAGATTTATCTGAACCAGTAAAAATCTGGAAATGAATCAGAATAAACCGTTGAGAGATTTATCTGAACCAGTAAAAATCTGGAAATGAATCAGAATAAACCGTTGAGAGATTTATCTGAACCAGTAAAAATCTGGAAATGAATCAGAATAAACCGTTGAGAGATTTATCTGATCCAGGAAAAGTCTGGTGATGAATCAAAATAAACCGTTGAGAGATTTATCTGAAACAATAAAAATCTGGAAATGAATCAGAATAAACCGTTGAGAGATTTATCTGAAACAGTAAATATTTGGAAATGAATCAGAATAAATCGTTGAGAGATTTATCTGAACTAGTAAAAATCTGGTGACGAATCAGAATAAACCGTTGAGAGATTTATCTGAACCAGTAAAAATCTGGAAATGAATCAGAATAAACCGTTGAAAGATTTATCTGAACCAGTAAAAATCTGGAAATGAATCAGAATAAACCGTTGAGAGATTTATCTGAACCAGTAAAAATCTGGAAATGAATCAGAATAAACCGTTGAGAGATTTATCTGATCCAGGAAAAGTCTGGTGATGAATCAAAATAAACCGTTGAGAGATTTATCTGAAACAGTAAAAATCTGGAAATGAATCATAATAAACCGTTGAGAGATTTATCCGAACCAGTAAAAATCTGGTGATGAATCAGAATAAACCGTTGAGAGATTTATCTGAACTAGTAAAAATCTAGAGATGAATCTGAATAAACCGTTGAGATATTTATCTGAACCAGTAATAATCTGGAGACGAATCAGAATAAACCATTGAGAGATTTATTTCAACCAGTAAAAATCTGGAAAGGAATCAGAATAAACCGTTGAGAGATTTGTCTGAACCAGTAAAAATCTGGAAATGAACCAGAATAAACCGTTGAGAGATTTATCTGAAACAGTAAAAATCTGGAAATGAATCAGAATAAACCGTTGAGAGATTTATCTGAACCAGTAAAAATCTGGTGATGAATTAGAATAAACCGTTGAGAGATTTATCTGAACCAGTAAAAATCTGGAGATGAATCAGAATAAACCGTTGAGAGATTTATCTGAACCAGTAAAAATCTGGAGACGAATCAGAATAAACCATTGAGAGATTTATCTGAACCATTAAAAATTTGGAAATGATTTAAAATAAACCGTTGAGAGATTTATTTGAACAAGTAAAAATTTGGAAATGAATCAGAATAAATCGTTGAGAGATTTATCTGAACTAGTAAAAATCTGGTGACGAATCAGAATAAACCGTTGAGAGATTTATCTGAACCAGTAAAAATCTGGAAATGAATCAGAATAAACCGTTGAAAGATTTATCTGAACCAGTAAAAATCTGGAAATGAATCAGAATAAACCGTTGAAAGATTTATCTGAACCCGTAAAAATATGGAAATGAATCAGAATAAACCGTTGAGAGATTTATCTGATCCAGGAAAAGTCTGGTGATGAATCAAAATAAACCGTTGAGAGATTTATCTGAAACAGTAAAAATCTGGAAATGAATCATAATAAACCGTTGAGAGATTTATCCGAACCAGTAAAAATCTGGTGATGAATCAGAATAAACCGTTGAGAGATTTATCTGAACTAGTAAAAATCTAGAGATGAATCAGAATAAACCGTTGAGATATTTATCTGAACCAGTAATAATCTGGAGACGAATCAGAATAAACCGTTGAGAGATTTATTTCAACCAGTAAAAATCTGGAAAGGAATCAGAATAAACCGTTGAGAGATTTATCTGAACCAGTAAAAATCTGGAGACGAATCAGAATAAACCATTGAGAGATTTATCTGAACCATTAAAAATTTGGAAATAATTTAAAATAAACCGTTGAGAGATTTATTTGAACAAGTAAAAATTTGGAAATGAATCAGAATAAATCGTTGAGAGATTTATCTGAACTAGTAAAAATCTGGTGACGAATCAGAATAAACCGTTGAGAGATTTATCTGAACCAGTAAAAATCTGGAAATGAATCAGAATAAACCGTTGAAAGATTTATCTGAACCAGTAAAAATCTGGAAATGAATCAGAATAAACCGTTGAAAGATTTATCTGAACCCGTAAAAATATGGAAATGAATCAGAATAAACCGTTGAGAGATTTATCTGATCCAGGAAAAGTCTGGTGATGAATCAAAATAAACCGTTGAGAGATTTATCTGAAACAGTAAAAATCTGGAAATGAATCATAATAAACCGTTGAGAGATTTATCCGAACCAGTAAAAATCTGGTGATGAATCAGAATAAACCGTTGAGAGATTTATCTGAACTAGTAAAAATCTAGAGATGAATCAGAATAAACCGTTGAGATATTTATCTGAACCAGTAATAATCTGGAGACGAATCAGAATAAACCGTTGAGAGATTTATTTCAACCAGTAAAAATCTGGAAAGGAATCAGAATAAACCGTTGAGAGATTTGTCTGAACCAGTAAAAATCTGGAAATGAATCAGAATAAACCGTTGAGAGATTTATCTGAAACAGTAAAAATCTAGAAATGAATCAGAATAAACGGTTGAGAGATTTATCTGAACCAGTAAAAATCTGGTGATGAATTAGAATAAACCGTTGAGAGATTTATCTGAACCAGTAAAAATCTGGAGATGAATCAGAATAAACCGTTGAGAGATTTATCTGAACCAGTAAAAATCTGGAGACGAATCAGAATAAACCATTGAGAGATTTATCTGAACCATTAAAAATTTGGAAATGATTTAAAATAAACCGTTGAGAGATTTATTTGAACAAGTAAAAATATGGAAATGAATCAGAAAAAACCATTGAGAGATTTATCTGAACTAGTAAAAATCTGGAGACGAATCAGAATAAACCATTGAGAGATTTATCTGAACCATTAAAAATTTGGAAATGATTTAGAATAAACCGTTGAGAGATTTATCTGAACCAGTAAAAATCTGGAAATGAATCAGAATAAACCGTTGAGAGATTTATCTGATCCAGGAAAAGTCTGGTGATGAATCAAAATAAACCGTTGAGAGATTTATCTGAAACAGTAAAAATCTGGAAATGAATCATAATAAACCGTTGAGAGATTTATCCGAACCAGTAAAAATCTGGTGATGAATCAGAATAAACCGTTGAGAGATTTATCTGAACTAGTAAAAATCTAGAGATGAATCAGAATAAACCGTTGAGATATTTATCTGAACCAGTAATAATCTGGAGACGAATCAGAATAAACCGTTGAGAGATTTATCTCAACCAGTAAAAATCTGGAAAGGAATCAGAATAAACCGTTGAGAGATTTGTATGAACCAGTAAAAATCTGGAAATGAATCAGAATAAACCGTTGAGAGATTTATCTGAAACAGTAAAAATCTAGAAATGAATGGAATAAACGGTTGAGAGATTTATCTGAACCAGTAAAAATCTGGTGATGAATTAGAATAAACCGTTGAGAGATTTATCTGAACCAGTAAAAATCTGGAGATGAATCAGAATAAACCGTTGAGAGATTTATCTGAACCAGTAAAAATCTGGAGACGAATCAGAATAAACCATTGAGAGATTTATCTGAACCATTAAAAATTTGGAAATGATTTAAAATAAACCGTTGAGAGATTTATTTGAACAAGTAAAAATATGGAAATGAATCAGAAAAAACCATTGAGAGATTTATCTGAACTAGTAAAAATCTGGAGACGAATCAGAATAAACCATTGAGAGATTTATCTGAACCATTAAAAATTTGGAAATGATTTAGAATAAACCGTTGAGAGATTTATCTGAACCAGTAAAAATATGGAAATGAATCAGAATAAACCGTTGAGAGATTTATCTGAAACAGTAAAAATCTGGAAATGAATCAGAATAAACCGTTGAGAGATTTATCTGAAACAGTAAAAATCTGGTGATGAAGCAAAATAAACCGTTGAGAGATTTATCTGAACCAGTAAAAATCTGGAGATGAATCAGAATAAACTGTTGAGAGATTTATCTGAACCAATAAAAATCTGGAAATGAATCAGAATAAACCGTTGAGAGATTTATCTGAACCAGTAAAAATCTGGAAATGAATCAGAATAAACCGTTGAGAGATTTATCTGAACCATTAAAAATCTGGAAATGAATCAGAATAAATCGTTGAGAGATTTATCTGATCCAGAAAAAGTCTGGTGATGAATCAAAATAAACCGTTGAGAGATTTATCTGAAACAGTAAAAATCTGGAAATGAATCAGAATAAACCATTGAGAGATTTATCCGAACCAGTAAAAATCTGGTGATGAATCAGAATAAACCGTTGAGACATTTATCTGAACTAGTAAAAATCTAGAGATGAATCAGAATAAACCGTTGAGATATTTATCTGAACCAGTAATAATCTGGAGACAAATCAGAATAAACCGTTGAGAGATTTATTTCAACCAGTAAAAATCTGGATAGGAATCAGAATAAACCGTTGAGAGATTTATCTGAACCAGTAAAAATATGGAAATGAATCAGAATAAACCGTTGAGAGATTTATCTGAAACAGTAAAAATCTAGAAATGAATCAGAATAAACCGTTGAGAGATTTATCTGAACCAGTAAAAATCTGGTGATGAATTAGAATAAACCGTTGAGAGATTTATCTGAACAAGTAAAAATCTGGAGATGAATTAGAATAAACCGTTAAGAGATTTATCTGAACCATTAAAAATCTGGAGACGAATCAGAATAAACCATTGAGAGATTTATCTGAACCATTAAAAATTTGGAAATGAATCAGAATAAACCGTTGAGAGATTTATCTGAAACAGTAAAAATCTGGAAATGAATCAGAATAAATCGTTGAGAGATTTATCTGAACCAGTAAAAATCTGGTGATGAATCAGAATAAACCGGTGAGAGATTTATCTGAACCAGTAAAAATCTGGAAATGAATCAGAATAAACCGTTGAGAGATTTATCTGAATCAGTAAAAATCTGGAAATGAATCAGAATAAACCGTTGAGAGATTTATCTGAACCAGTAAAAATCTGGAAATGAATCAGAATAAACCGTTGAGAGATTTATCTGATCCAGGAAAAGTCTGGTGATGAATCAAAATAAACCGTTGAGAGATTTATCTGAAACAGTAAAAATCTGGAAATGAATCAGAATAAACCGTTGAGAGATTTATCTGAAACAGTAAATATATTTGGAAATGAATCAGAATAAATCGTTGAGAGATTTATCTGAACTAGTAAAAATCTGGTGACGAATCAGAATAAACCGTTGAGAGATTTATCTGAACCAGTAAAAATCTGGAAATGAATCAGAATAAACCGTTGAAAGATTTATCTGAACTAGTAAAAATCTGGAAATGAATCAGAATAAACCGTTGAGAGATTTATCTGAACCAGTAAAAATCTGGAAATGAATCAGAATAAACCGTTGAGAGATTTATCTGATCCAGGAAAAGTCTGGTGATGAATCAAAATAAACTGTTGAGAGATTTATCTGAAACAGTAAAAATCTGGAAATGAATCATAATAAACCGTTGAGAGATTTATCCGAACCAGTAAAAATCTGGTGATGAATCAGAATAAACCGTTGAGAGATTTATCTGAACTAGTAAAAATCTAGAGATGAATCAGAATAAACCGTTGAGATATTTATCTGAACCAGTAATAATCTGGAGACGAATCAGAATAAACCATTGAGAGATTTATTTCAACCAGTAAAAATCTGGAAAGGAATCAGAATAAACCGTTGAGAGATTTGTCTGAACCAGTAAAAATCTGGAAAAGAACCAGAATAAACCGTTGAGAGATTTGTCTGAAACAGTAAAAATCTGGAAATGAATCAGAATAAACGGTTGAGAGATTTATCTGAACCAGTAAAAATCTGGTGATGAATTAGAATAAACCGTTGAGAGATTTATCTGAACCAGTAAAAATCTGGAGATGAATCAGAATAAACCGTTGAGAGATTTATCTGAACCAGTAAAAATCTGGAGACGAATCAGAATAAACCATTGAGAGATTTATCTGAACCATTAAAAATTTGGAAATGATTTAAAATAAACCGTTGAGAGATTTATTTGAACAAGTAAAAATTTGGAAATGAATCAGAATAAATCGTTGAGAGATTTATCTGAACTAGTAAAAATCTGGTGACGAATCAGAATAAACCGTTGAGAGATTTATCTGAACCAGTAAAAATCTGGAAATGAATCAGAATAAACCGTTGAAAGATTTATCTGAACCAGTAAAAATCTGGAAATGAATCAGAATAAACCGTTGAGTGATTTATCTGAACCAGTAAAAATCTGGAAATGAATCAGAATAAACCGTTGAGAGATTTATCTGATCCAGGAAAAGTCTGGTGATGAATCAAAATAAACCGTTGAGAGATTTATCTGAAACAGTAAAAATCTGGAAATGAATCATAATAAACCGTTGAGAGATTTATCCGAACCAGTAAAAATCTGGTGATGAATCAGAATAAACCGTTGAGAGATTTATCTGAACTAGTAAAAATCTAGAGATGAATCAGAATAAACCGTTGAGATATTTATCTGAACCAGTAATAATCTGGAGACGAATCAGAATAAACCGTTGAGAGATTTATTTCAACCAGTAAAAATCTGGAAAGGAATCAGAATAAACCGTTGAGAGATTTGTCTGAACCAGTAAAAATCTGGAAATGAATCAGAATAAACCGTTGAGAGATTTATCTGAAACAGTAAAAATCTAGAAATGAATCAGAATAAACGGTTGAGAGATTTATCTGAACCAGTAAAAATCTGGTGATGAATTAGAATAAACCGTTGAGAGATTTATCTGAACCAGTAAAAATCTGGAGATGAATCAGAATAAACCGTTGAGAGATTTATCTGAACCAGTAAAAATCTGGAGACGAATCAGAATAAACCATTGAGAGATTTATCTGAACCATTAAAAATTTGGAAATGATTTAAAATAAACCGTTGAGAGATTTATTTGAACAAGTAAAAATTTGGAAATGAATCAGAATAAATCGTTGAGAGATTTATCTGAACTAGTAAAAATCTGGTGACGAATCAGAATAAACCGTTGAGAGATTTATCTGAACCAGTAAAAATCTGGAAATGAATCAGAATAAACCGTTGAAAGATTTATCTGAACCAGTAAAAATCTGGAAATGAATCAGAATAAACCGTTGAGAGATTTATCTGAACCAGTAAAAATCTGGAAATGAATCAGAATAAACCGTTGAGAGATTTATCTGATCCAGGAAAAGTCTGGTGATGAATCAAAATAAACCGTTGAGAGATTTATCTGAAACAGTAAAAATCTGGAAATGAATCATAATAAACCGTTGAGAGATTTATCCGAACCAGTAAAAATCTGGTGATGAATCAGGATAAACCGTTGAGAGATTTATCTGAACTAGTAAAAATCTAGAGATGAATCAGAATAAACCGTTGAGATATTTATCTGAACCAGTAATAATCTGGAGACGAATCAGAATAAACCGTTGAGAGATTTATTTCAACCAGTAAAAATCTGGAAAGGAATCAGAATAAACCGTTGAGAGATTTGTCTGAACCAGTAAAAATCTGGAAATGAATCAGAATAAACCGTTGAGAGATTTATCTGAAACAGTAAAAATCTAGAAATGAATCAGAATAAACGGTTGAGAGATTTATCTGAACCAGTAAAAATCTGGTGATGAATTAGAATAAACCGTTGAGAGATTTATCTGAACCAGTAAAAATCTGGAGATGAATCAGAATAAACCGTTGATAGATTTATCTGAACCAGTAAAAATCTGGAGACGAATCAGAATAAACCATTGAGAGATTTATCTGAACCATTAAAAATTTGGAAATGATTTAAAATAAACCGTTGAGAGATTTATTTGAACAAGTAAAAATATGGAAATGAATCAGAAAAAACCATTGAGAGATTTATCTGAACTAGTAAAAATCTGGAGACGAATCAGAATAAACCATTGAGAGATTTATCTGAACCATTAAAAATTTGGAAATAATTTAGAATAAACCGTTGAGAGATTTATCTGAACCAGTAAAAATATGGAAATGAATCAGAATAAACCGTTGAGAGATTTATCTGAACCAGTAAAAATCTGGAGATGAATCAGAATAAACTGTTGAGAGATTTATCTGAACCAATAAAAGTCTGGTGATGAATCAAAATAAACTGTTGAGAGATTTATCTGAAACAGTAAAAATCTGGAAATGAATCAGAATAAACCGTTGAGAGATTTATCTGAACCATTAAAAATCTGGAAATGAATCAGAATAAATCGTTGAGAGATTTATCTGATCCAGGAAAAGTCTGGTGATGAATCAAAATAAACCGTTGAGAGATTTATCTAAAACAGTAAAAATCTGGAAATGAATCAGAATAAACCATTGAGAGATTTATCCGAACCAGTAAAAATCTGGAAAGGAATCAGAATAAACCGTTAAGAGATTTGTCTGAACCAGTAAAAATCTGGAAATGAATCAGAATAAACCGTTGAGAGATTTATCTGAAACAGTAAAAATCTAGAAATGAATCAGAATAAACGGTTGAGAGATTTATCTGAACCAGTAAAAATCTGGTGATGAATTAGAATAAACCGTTGAGAGATTTATCTGAACCAGTAAAAATATGGAAATGAATCAGAATAAACCGTTGAGAGATTTATCTGAAACAGTAAAAATCTAGAAATGAATCAGAATAAACCGTTGAGAGATTTATCTGAACCAGTAAAAATCTGGTGATGAATTAGAATAAACCGTTGAGAGATTTATCTGAACAAGTAAAAATCTGGAGATGAATTAGAATAAACCGTTAAGAGATTTATCTGAACCATTAAAAATCTGGAGACGAATCAGAATAAACCATTGAGAGATTTATCTGAACCATTAAAAATTTGGAAATGAATCAGAATAAACCGTTGAGAGATTTATCTGAAACAGTAAAAATCTGGAAATGAATCAGAATAAATCGTTGAGAGATTTATCTGAACCAGTAAAAATCTGGTGACGAATCAGAATAAACCGGTGAGAGATTTATCTGAACCAGTAAAAATCTGGAAATGAATCAGAATAAACCGTTGAGAGATTTATCTGAACCAGTAAAAATCTGGAAATGAATCAGAATAAACCGTTGAGAGATTTATCTGAACCAGTAAAAATCTGGAAATGAATCAGAATAAACCGTTGAGAGATTTATCTGATCCAGGAAAAGTCTGGTGATGAATCAAAATAAACCGTTGAGAGATTTATCTGAAACAGTAAAAATCTGGAAATGAATCAGAATAAACCGTTGAGAGATTTATCTGAAACAGTAAATATATTTGGAAATGAATCAGAATAAATCGTTGAGAGATTTATCTGAACTAGTAAAAATCTGGTGACGAATCAGAATAAACCGTTGAGAGATTTATCTGAACCAGTAAAAATCTGGAGACGAATCAGAATAAACCGTTGAAAGATTTATCTGAACCAGTAAAAATCTGGAAATGAATCAGAATAAACCGTTGAGAGATTTATCTGAACCAGTAAAAATCAGGAAATGAATCAGAATAAATCGTTGAGAGATTTATCTGATCCAGGAAAAGTCTGGTGATGAATCAAAATAAACTGTTGAGAGATTTATCTGAAACAGTAAAAATCTGGAAATGAATCATAATAAACCGTTGAGAGATTTATCCGAACCAGTAAAAATCTGGTGATGAATCAGAATAAACCGTTGAGAGATTTATCTGAACCAGTAAAAATCTAGAGATGAATCAGAATAAACCGTTGAGATATTTATCTGAACCATTAAAAATTTGGAAATGATTTAAAATAAACCGTTGAGAGATTTATTTGAACAAGTAAAAATTTGGAAATGAATCAGAATAAATCGTTGAGAGATTTATCTGAACTAGTAAAAATCTGGTGACGAATCAGAATAAACCGTTGAGAGATTTATCTGAACCAGTAAAAATCTGGAAATGAATCAGAATAAACCGTTGAAAGATTTATCTGAACCAGTAAAAATCTGGAAATGAATCAGAATAAACCGTTGAGAGATTTATCTGAACCAGTAAAAATCTGGAAATGAATCAGAATAAACCGTTGAGAGATTTATCTGATCCAGGAAAAGTCTGGTGATGAATCAAAATAAACCGTTGAGAGATTTATCTGAAACAGTAAAAATCTGGAAATGAATCATAATAAACCGTTGAGAGATTTATCCGAACCAGTAAAAATCTGGTGATGAATCAGAATAAACCGTTGAGAGATTTATCTGAACTAGTAAAAATCTAGAGATGAATCAGAATAAACCGTTGAGATATTTATCTGAACCAGTAATAATCTGGAGACGAATCAGAATAAACCGTTGAGAGATTTATTTCAACCAGTAAAAATCTGGAAAGGAATCAGAATAAACCGTTGAGAGATTTGTCTGAACCAGTAAAAATCTGGAAATGAATCAGAATAAACCGTTGAGAGATTTATCTGAAACAGTAAAAATCTAGAAATGAATCAGAATAAACGGTTGAGAGATTTATCTGAACCAGTAAAAATCTGGTGATGAATTAGAATAAACCGTTGAGAGATTTATCTGAACCAGTAAAAATCTGGAGATGAATCAGAATAAACCGTTGAGAGATTTATCTGAACCAGTAAAAATCTGGAGACGAATCAGAATAAACCATTGAGAGATTTATCTGAACCATTAAAAATTTGGAAATGATTTAAAATAAACCGTTGAGAGATTTATTTGAACAAGTAAAAATATGGAAATGAATCAGAAAAAACCATTGAGAGATTTATCTGAACTAGTAAAAATCTGGAGACGAATCAGAATAAACCATTGAGAGATTTATCTGAAGCATTAAAAATTTGGAAATGATTTAGAATAAACCGTTGAGAGATTTATCTGAACCAGTAAAAATATGGAAATGAATCAGAATAAACTGTTGAGAGATTTATCTGAACCAGTAAAAATCTAGAGATGAATCAGAATAAACCGTTGAGATATTTATCTGAACCATTAAAAATTTGGAAATGATTTAAAATAAACCGTTGAGAGATTTATTTGAACAAGTAAAAATTTGGAAATGAATCAGAATAAATCGTTGAGAGATTTATCTGAACTAGTAAAAATCTGGTGACGAATCAGAATAAACCGTTGAGAGATTTATCTGAACCAGTAAAAATCTGGAAATGAATCAGAATAAACCGTTGAAAGATTTATCTGAACCAGTAAAAATCTGGAAATGAATCAGAATAAACCGTTGAGAGATTTATCTGAACCAGTAAAAATCTGGAAATGAATCAGAATAAACCGTTGAGAGATTTATCTGATCCAGGAAAAGTCTGGTGATGAATCAAAATAAACCGTTGAGAGATTTATCTGAAACAGTAAAAATCTGGAAATGAATCATAATAAACCGTTGAGAGATTTATCCGAACCAGTAAAAATCTGGTGATGAATCAGAATAAACCGTTGAGAGATTTATCTGAACTAGTAAAAATCTAGAGATGAATCAGAATAAACCGTTGAGATATTTATCTGAACCAGTAATAATCTGGAGACGAATCAGAATAAACCGTTGAGAGATTTATTTCAACCAGTAAAAATCTGGAAAGGAATCAGAATAAACCGTTAAGAGATTTGTCTGAACCAGTAAAAATCTGGAAATGAATCAGAATAAACCGTTGAGAGATTTATCTGAAACAGTAAAAATCTAGAAATGAATCAGAATAAACGGTTGAGAGATTTATCTGAACCAGTAAAAATCTGGTGATGAATTAGAATAAACCGTTGAGAGATTTATCTGAACCAGTAAAAATCTGGAGATGAATCAGAATAAACCGTTGAGAGATTTATCTGAACCAGTAAAAATCTGGAGACGAATCAGAATAAACCATTGAGAGATTTATCTGAACCATTAAAAATTTGGAAATGATTTAAAATAAACCGTTGAGAGATTTATTTGAACAAGTAAAAATATGGAAATGAATCAGAAAAAACCATTGAGAGATTTATCTGAACTAGTAAAAATCTGGAGACGAATCAGAATAAACCATTGAGAGATTTATCTGAACCATTAAAAATTTGGAAATGAATCAGAATAAACCGTTGAGAGATTTATCTGAACCGGTAAAAATCTGGAGATGAATCAGAATAAACTGTTGAGAGATTTATCTGAACCAATAAAAGTCTGGTGATGAATCAAAATAAACTGTTGAGAGATTTATCTGAAACAGTAAAAATCTGGAAATGAATCAGAATAAACCGTTGAGAGATTTATCTGAACCATTAAAAATCTGGAAATGAATCAGAATAAATCGTTGAGAGATTTATCTGATCCAGGAAAAGTCTGGTGATGAATCAAAATAAACCGTTGAGAGATTTATCTAAAACAGTAAAAATCTGGAAATGAATCAGAATAAACCATTGAGAGATTTATCCGAACCAGTAAAAATCTGGTGATGAATCAGAATAAACCGTTGAGAGATTTATCTGAACTAGTAAAAATCTAGAGATGAATCAGAATAAACCGTTGAGATATTTATCTGAACCAGTAATAATCTGGAGACAAATCAGAATAAACCGTTGAGAGATTTATTTCAACCAGTAAAAATCTGGAAAGGAATCAGAATAAACCGTTGAGAGATTTATCTGAACCAGTAAAAATATGGAAATGAATCAGAATAAACCGTTGAGAGATTTATCTGAAACAGTAAAAATCTAGAAATGAATCAGAATAAACCGTTGAGAGATTTATCTGAACCAGTAAAAATCTGGTGATGAATTAGAATAAACCGTTGAGAGATTTATCTGAACAAGTAAAAATCTGGAGATGAATTAGAATAAACCGTTAAGAGATTTATCTGAACCATTAAAAATCTGGAGACGAATCAGAATAAACCATTGAGAGATTTATCTGAACCATTAAAAATTTGGAAATGAATCAGAATAAACCGTTGAGAGATTTATCTGAAACAGTAAAAATCTGGAAATGAATCAGAATAAATCGTTGAGAGATTTATCTGAACCAGTAAAAATCTGGTGACGAATCAGAATAAACCGGTGAGAGATTTATCTGAACCAGTAAAAATCTGGAAATGAATTAGAATAAACCGTTGAGAGATTTATCTGAACCAGTAAAAATCTGGAAATGAATCAGAATAAACCGTTGAGAGATTTATCTGAACCAGTAAAAATCTGGAAATGAATCAGAATAAACCGTTGAGAGATTTATCTGATCCAGGAAAAGTCTGGTGATGAATCAAAATAAACCGTTGAGAGATTTATCTGAAACAGTAAAAATCTGGAAATGAATCAGAATAAACCGTTGAGAGATTTATCTGAAACAGTAAATATATTTGGAAATGAATCAGAATAAATCGTTGAGAGATTTATCTGAACTAGTAAAAATCTGGTGACGAATCAGAATAAACCGTTGAGAGATTTATCTGAACCAGTAAAAATCTGGAGACGAATCAGAATAAACCGTTGAAAGATTTATCTGAACCAGTAAAAATCTGGAAATGAATCAGAATAAACCGTTGAGAGATTTATCTGAACCAGTAAAAATCTGGAAATGAATCAGAATAAACCGTTGAGAGATTTATCTGATCCAGGAAAAGTCTGGTGATGAATCAAAATAAACTGTTGAGAGATTTATCTGAAACAGTAAAAATCTGGAAATGAATCATAATAAACCGTTGAGAGATTTATCCGAACCAGTAAAAATCTGGTGATGAATCAGAATAAACCGTTGAGAGATTTATCTGAACCAGTAAAAATCTAGAGATGAATCAGAATAAACCGTTGAGATATTTATCTGAACCATTAAAAATTTGGAAATGATTTAAAATAAACCGTTGAGAGATTTATTTGAACAAGTAAAAATTTGGAAATGAATCAGAATAAATCGTTGAGAGATTTATCTGAACTAGTAAAAATCTGGTGACGAATCAGAATAAACCGTTGAGAGATTTATCTGAACCAGTAAAAATCTGGAAATGAATCAGAATAAACCGTTGAAAGATTTATCTGAACCAGTAAAAATCTGGAAATGAATCAGAATAAACCGTTGAGAGATTTATCTGAACCAGTAAAAATCTGGAAATGAATCAGAATAAACCGTTGAGAGATTTATCTGATCCAGGAAAAGTCTGGTGATGAATCAAAATAAACCGTTGAGAGATTTATCTGAAACAGTAAAAATCTGGAAATGAATCATAATAAACCGTTGAGAGATTTATCCGAACCAGTAAAAATCTGGTGATGAATCAGAATAAACCGTTGAGAGATTTATCTGAACTAGTAAAAATCTAGAGATGAATCAGAATAAACCGTTGAGATATTTATCTGAACCAGTAATAATCTGGAGACGAATCAGAATAAACCGTTGAGAGATTTATTTCAACCAGTAAAAATCTGGAAAGGAATCAGAATAAACCGTTGAGAGATTTGTCTGAACCAGTAAAAATCTGGAAATGAATCAGAATAAACCGTTGAGAGATTTATCTGAAACAGTAAAAATCTAGAAATGAATCAGAATAAACGGTTGAGAGATTTATCTGAACCAGTAAAAATCTGGTGATGAATTAGAATAAACCGTTGAGAGATTTATCTGAACCAGTAAAAATCTGGAGATGAATCAGAATAAACCGTTGAGAGATTTATCTGAACCAGTAAAAATCTGGAGACGAATCAGAATAAACCATTGAGAGATTTATCTGAACCATTAAAAATTTGGAAATGATTTAAAATAAACCGTTGAGAGATTTATTTGAACAAGTAAAAATATGGAAATGAATCAGAAAAAACCATTGAGAGATTTATCTGAACTAGTAAAAATCTGGAGACGAATCAGAATAAACCATTGAGAGATTTATCTGAAGCATTAAAAATTTGGAAATGATTTAGAATAAACCGTTGAGAGATTTATCTGAACCAGTAAAAATATGGAAATGAATCAGAATAAACTGTTGAGAGATTTATCTGAACCAGTAAAAATCTAGAGATGAATCAGAATAAACCGTTGAGATATTTATCTGAACCATTAAAAATTTGGAAATGATTTAAAATAAACCGTTGAGAGATTTATTTGAACAAGTAAAAATTTGGAAATGAATCAGAATAAATCGTTGAGAGATTTATCTGAACTAGTAAAAATCTGGTGACGAATCAGAATAAACCGTTGAGAGATTTATCTGAACCAGTAAAAATCTGGAAATGAATCAGAATAAACCGTTGAAAGATTTATCTGAACCAGTAAAAATCTGGAAATGAATCAGAATAAACTGTTGAGAGATTTATCTGAACCAGTAAAAATCTGGAAATGAATCAGAATAAACCGTTGAGAGATTTATCTGATCCAGGAAAAGTCTGGTGATGAATCAAAATAAACCGTTGAGAGATTTATCTGAAACAGTAAAAATCTGGAAATGAATCATAATAAACCGTTGAGAGTTTTATCCGAACCAGTAAAAATCTGGTGATGAATCAGAATAAACCGTTGAGAGATTTATCTGAACTAGTAAAAATCTAGAGATGAATCAGAATAAACCGTTGAGATATTTATCTGAACCAGTAATAATCTGGAGACGAATCAGAATAAACCGTTGAGAGATTTATTTCAACCAGTAAAAATCTGGAAAGGAATCAGAATAAACCGTTAAGAGATTTGTCTGAACCAGTAAAAATCTGGAAATGAATCAGAATAAACCGTTGAGAGATTTATCTGAAACAGTAAAAATCTAGAAATGAATCAGAATAAACGGTTGAGAGATTTATCTGAACCAGTAAAAATCTGGTGATGAATTAGAATAAACCGTTGAGAGATTTATCTGAACCAGTAAAAATCTGGAGATGAATCAGAATAAACCGTTGAGAGATTTATCTGAACCAGTAAAAATCTGGAGACGAATCAGAATAAACCATTGAGAGATTTATCTGAACCATTAAAAATTTGGAAATGATTTAAAATAAACCGTTGAGAGATTTATTTGAACAAGTAAAAATATGGAAATGAATCAGAAAAAACCATTGAGAGATTTATCTGAACTAGTAAAAATCTGGAGACGAATCAGAATAAACCATTGAGAGATTTATCTGAACCATTAAAAATTTGGAAATGATTTAGAATAAACCGTTGAGAGATTTATCTGAACCAGTAAAAATATGGAAATGAATCAGAATAAACTGTTGAGAGATTTATCTGAACCAGTAAAAATCTAGAGATGAATCAGAATAAACCGTTGAGATATTTATCTGAACCATTAAAAATTTGGAAATGATTTAAAATAAACCGTTGAGAGATTTATTTGAACAAGTAAAAATTTGGAAATGAATCAGAATAAATCATTGAGAGATTTATCTGAACTAGTAAAAATCTGGTGACGAATCAGAATAAACCGTTGAGAGATTTATCTGAACCAGTAAAAATCTGGAAATGAATCAGAATAAACCGTTGAAAGATTTATCTGAACCAGTAAAAATCTGGAAATGAATCAGAATAAACCGTTGAGAGATTTATCTGAACCAGTAAAAATCTGGAAATGAATCAGAATAAACCGTTGAGAGATTTATCTGATCCAGGAAAAGTCTGGTGATGAATCAAAATAAACCGTTGAGAGATTTATCTGAAACAGTAAAAATCTGGAAATGAATCATAATAAACCGTTGAGAGTTTTATCCGAACCAGTAAAAATCTGGTGATGAATCAGAATAAACCGTTGAGAGATTTATCTGAACTAGTAAAAATCTAGAGATGAATCAGAATAAACCGTTGAGATATTTATCTGAACCAGTAATAATCTGGAGACGAATCAGAATAAACCGTTGAGAGATTTATTTCAACCAGTAAAAATCTGGAAAGGAATCAGAATAAACCGTTAAGAGATTTGTCTGAACCAGTAAAAATCTGGAAATGAATCAGAATAAACCGTTGAGAGATTTATCTGAAACAGTAAAAATCTAGAAATGAATCAGAATAAACGGTTGAGAGATTTATCTGAACCAGTAAAAATCTGGTGATGAATTAGAATAAACCGTTGAGAGATTTATCTGAACCAGTAAAAATCTGGAGATGAATCAGAATAAACCGTTGAGAGATTTATCTGAACCAGTAAAAATCTGGAGACGAATCAGAATAAACCATTGAGAGATTTATCTGAACCATTAAAAATTTGGAAATGATTTAAAATAAACCGTTGAGAGATTTATTTGAACAAGTAAAAATATGGAAATGAATCAGAAAAAACCATTGAGAGATTTATCTGAACTAGTAAAAATCTGGAGACGAATCAGAATAAACCATTGAGAGATTTATCTGAACCATTAAAAATTTGGAAATGATTTAGAATAAACCGTTGAGAGATTTATCTGAACCAGTAAAAATATGGAAATGAATCAGAATAAACTGTTGAGAGATTTATCTGAACCAGTAAAAATCTAGAGATGAATCAGAATAAACCGTTGAGATATTTATCTGAACCATTAAAAATTTGGAAATGATTTAAAATAAACCGTTGAGAGATTTATTTGAACAAGTAAAAATTTGGAAATGAATCAGAATAAATCATTGAGAGATTTATCTGAACTAGTAAAAATCTGGTGACGAATCAGAATAAACCGTTGAGAGATTTATCTGAACCAGTAAAAATCTGGAAATGAATCAGAATAAACCGTTGAAAGATTTATCTGAACCAGTAAAAATCTGGAAATGAATCAGAATAAACCGTTGAGAGATTTATCTGAACCAGTAAAAATCTGGAAATGAATCAGAATAAACCGTTGAGAGATTTATCTGATCCAGGAAAAGTCTGGTGATGAATCAAAATAAACCGTTGAGAGATTTATCTGAAACAGTAAAAATCTGGAAATGAATCATAATAAACCGTTGAGAGTTTTATCCGAACCAGTAAAAATCTGGTGATGAATCAGAATAAACCGTTGAGAGATTTATCTGAACTAGTAAAAATCTAGAGATGAATCAGAATAAACCGTTGAGATATTTATCTGAACCAGTAATAATCTGGAGACGAATCAGAATAAACCGTTGAGAGATTTATTTCAACCAGTAAAAATCTGGAAAGGAATCAGAATAAACCGTTAAGAGATTTGTCTGAACCAGTAAAAATCTGGAAATGAATCAGAATAAACCGTTGAGAGATTTATCTGAAACAGTAAAAATCTAGAAATGAATCAGAATAAACGGTTGAGAGATTTATCTGAACCAGTAAAAATCTGGTGATGAATTAGAATAAACCGTTGAGAGATTTATCTGAACCAGTAAAAATCTGGAGATGAATCAGAATAAACCGTTGAGAGATTTATCTGAACCAGTAAAAATCTGGAGACGAATCAGAATAAACCATTGAGAGATTTATCTGAACCATTAAAAATTTGGAAATGATTTAAAATAAACCGTTGAGAGATTTATTTGAACAAGTAAAAATATGGAAATGAATCAGAAAAAACCATTGAGAGATTTATCTGAACTAGTAAAAATCTGGAGACGAATCAGAATAAACCATTGAGAGATTTATCTGAACCATTAAAAATTTGGAAATGATTTAGAATAAACCGTTGAGAGATTTATCTGAACCAGTAAAAATATGGAAATGAATCAGAATAAACTGTTGAGAGATTTATCTGAACCAGTAAAAATCTAGAGATGAATCAGAATAAACCGTTGAGATATTTATCTGAACCATTAAAAATTTGGAAATGATTTAAAATAAACCGTTGAGAGATTTATTTGAACAAGTAAAAATTTGGAAATGAATCAGAATAAATCGTTGAGAGATTTATCTGAACTAGTAAAAATCTGGTGACGAATCAGAATAAACCGTTGAGAGATTTATCTGAACCAGTAAAAATCTGGAAATGAATCAGAATAAACCGTTGAAAGATTTATCTGAACCAGTAAAAATCTGGAAATGAATCAGAATAAACCGTTGAGAGATTTATCTGAACCAGTAAAAATCTGGAAATGAATCAGAATAAACCGTTGAGAGATTTATCTGATCCAGGAAAAGTCTGGTGATGAATCAAAATAAACCGTTGAGAGATTTATCTGAAACAGTAAAAATCTGGAAATGAATCATAATAAACCGTTGAGAGATTTATCCGAACCAGTAAAAATCTGGTGATGAATCAGAATAAACCGTTGAGAGATTTATCTGAACTAGTAAAAATCTAGAGATGAATCAGAATAAACCGTTGAGATATTTATCTGAACCAGTAATAATCTGGAGACGAATCAGAATAAACCGTTGAGAGATTTATTTCAACCAGTAAAAATCTGGAAAGGAATCAGAATAAACCGTTGAGAGATTTGTCTGAACCAGTAAAAATCTGGAAATGAATCAGAATAAACCGTTGAGAGATTTATCTGAAACAGTAAAAATCTAGAAATGAATCAGAATAAACGGTTGAGAGATTTATCTGAACCAGTAAAAATCTGGTGATGAATTAGAATAAACCGTTGAGAGATTTATCTGAACCACTAAAAATCTGGAGATGAATCAGAATAAACCGTTGAGAGATTTATCTGAACCAGTAAAAATCTGGAGACGAATCAGAATAAACCATTGAGAGATTTATCTGAACCATTAAAAATTTGGAAATGATTTAAAATAAACCGTTGAGAGATTTATTTGAACAAGTAAAAATATGGAAATGAATCAGAAAAAACCATTGAGAGATTTATCTGAACTAGTAAAAATCTGGAGACGAATCAGAATAAACCATTGAGAGATTTATCTGAACCATTAAAAATTTGGAAATGATTTAGAATAAACCGTTGAGAGATTTATCTGAACCAGTAAAAATATGGAAATGAATCAGAATAAACCGTTGAGAGATTTATCTGAAACAGTAAAAATCTGGAAATGAATCAGAATAAACCGTTGAGAGATTTATCTGAAACAGTAAAAATCTGGTGATGAAGCAAAATAAACCGTTGAGAGATTTATCTGAACCAGTAAAAATCTGGAGATGAATCAGAATAAACTGTTGAGAGATTTATCTGAACCAATAAAAATCTGGAAATGAATCAGAATAAACCGTTGAGAGATTTATCTGAACCAGTAAAAATCTGGAAATGAATCAGAATAAACCGTTGAGAGATTTATCTGAACCATTAAAAATCTGGAAATGAATCAGAATAAATCGTTGAGAGATTTATCTGATCCAGAAAAAGTCTGGTGATGAATCAAAATAAACCGTTTAGAGATTTATCTGAAACAGTAAAAATCTGGAAATGAATCAGAATAAACCATTGAGAGATTTATCCGAACCAGTAAAAATCTGGTGATGAATCAGAATAAACCGTTGAGAGATTTATCTGAACTAGTAAAAATCTAGAGATGAATCAGAATAAACCGTTGAGATATTTATCTGAACCAGTAATAATCTGGAGACAAATCAGAATAAACCGTTGAGAGATTTATTTCAACCAGTAAAAATCTGGAAAGGAATCAGAATAAACCGTTGAGAGATTTATCTGAACCAGTAAAAATATGGAAATGAATCAGAATAAACCGTTGAGAGATTTATCTGAAACAGTAAAAATCTAGAAATGAATCAGAATAAACCGTTGAGAGATTTATCTAAACCAGTAAAAATCTGGTGATGAATTAGAATAAACCGTTGAGAGATTTATCTGAACAAGTAAAAATCTGGAGATGAATTAGAATAAACCGTTAAGAGATTTATCTGAACCATTAAAAATCTGGAGACGAATCAGAATAAACCATTGAGAGATTTATCTGAACCATTAAAAATTTGGAAATGAATCAGAATAAACCGTTGAGAGATTTATCTGAAACAGTAAAAATCTGGAAATGAATCAGAATAAATCGTTGAGAGATTTATCTGAACCAGTAAAAATCTGGTGATGAATCAGAATAAACCGGTGAGAGATTTATCTGAACCAGTAAAAATCTGGAAATGAATCAGAATAAACTGTTGAGAGATTTATCTGAATCAGTAAAAATCTGGAAATGAATCAGAATAAACCGTTGAGAGATTTATCTGAACCAGTAAAAATCTGGAAATGAATCAGAATAAACCGTTGAGAGATTTATCTGATCCAGGAAAAGTCTGGTGATGAATCAAAATAAACCGTTGAGAGATTTATCTGAACCAGTAAAAATCTGGTGATGAATTAGAATAAACCGTTGAGAGATTTATCTGAAACAGTAAATATATTTGGAAATGAATCAGAATAAACCGTTGAGAGATTTATCTGAACTAGTAAAAATCTGGTGACGAATCAGAATAAACCGTTGAGAGATTTATCTGAACCATTAAAAATTTGGAAATGATTTAAAATAAACCGTTGAGAGATTTATTTGAACAAGTAAAAATTTGGAAATGAATCAGAATAAATCGTTGAGAGATTTATCTGAACTAGTAAAAATCTGGTGACGAATCAGAATAAACCGTTGAGAGATTTATCTGAACCAGTAAAAATCTGGAAATGAATCAGAATAAACCGTTGAAAGATTTATCTGAACCAGTAAAAATCTGGAAATGAATCAGAATAAACCGTTGAGAGATTTATCTGAACCAGTAAAAATCTGGAAATGAATCAGAATAAACCGTTGAGAGATTTATCTGATCCAGGAAAAGTCTGGTGATGAATCAAAATAAACCGTTGAGAGATTTATCTGAAACAGTAAAAATCTGGAAATGAATCATAATAAACCGTTGAGAGATTTATCCGAACCAGTAAAAATCTGGTGATGAATCAGAATAAACCGTTGAGAGATTTATCTGAACTAGTAAAAATCTAGAGATGAATCAGAATAAACCGTTGAGATTTTTATCTGAACCAGTAATAATCTGGAGACGAATCAGAATAAACCGTTGAGAGATTTATTTCAACCAGTAAAAATCTGGAAAGGAATCAGAATAAACCGTTGAGAGATTTGTCTGAACCAGTAAAAATCTGGATATGAATCAGAATAAACCGTTGAGAGATTTATCTGAAACAGTAAAAATCTAGAAATGAATCAGAATAAACGGTTGAGAGATTTATCTGAACCAGTAAAAATCTGGTGATGAATTAGAATAAACCGTTGAGAGATTTATCTGAACCAGTAAAAATCTGGAGATGAATCAGAATAAACCGTTGAGAGATTTATCTGAACCAGTAAAAATCTGGAGACGAATCAGAATAAACCATTGAGAGATTTATCTGAACCATTAAAAATTTGGAAATGATTTAAAATAAACCGTTGAGAGATTTATTTGAACAAGTAAAAATATGGAAATGAATCAGAAAAAACCATTGAGAGATTTATCTGAACTAGTAAAAATCTGGAGACGAATCAGAATAAACCATTGAGAGATTTATCTGAACCATTAAAAATTTGGAAATGATTTAGAATAAACCGTTGAGAGATTTATCTGAACCAGTAAAAATATGGAAATGAATCAGAATAAACCGTTGAGAGATTTATCTGAACCAGTAAAAATCTGGAGATGAATCAGAATAAACTGTTGAGAGATTTATCTGAACCAATAAAAGTCTGGTGATGAATCAAAATAAACTGTTGAGAGATTTATCTGAAACAGTAAAAATCTGGAAATGAATCAGAATAAACCGTTGAGAGATTTATCTGAACCATTAAAAATCTGGAAATGAATCAGAATAAATCGTTGAGAGATTTATCTGATCCAGAAAAAGTCTGGTGATGAATCAAAATAAACCGTTGAGAGATTTATCTGAAACAGTAAAAATCTGGAAATGAATCAGAATAAACCATTGAGAGATTTATCCGACCCAGTAAAAATCTGGTGATGAATCAGAATAAACCGTTGAGAGATTTATCTGAACTAGTAAAAATCTAGAGATGAATCAGAATAAACCGTTGAGATATTTATCTGAACCAGTAATAATCTGGAGACAAATCAGAATAAACCGTTGAGAGATTTATTTCAACCAGTAAAAATCTGGAAAGGAATCAGAATAAACCGTTGAGAGATTTATCTGAACCAGTAAAAATATGGAAATGAATCAGAATAAACCGTTGAGAGATTTATCTGAAACAGTAAAAATCTAGAAATGAATCAGAATAAACCGTTGAGAGATTTATCTGAACCAGTAAAAATCTGGTGATGAATTAGAATAAACCGTTGAGAGATTTATCTGAACAAGTAAAAATCTGGAGATGAATTAGAATAAACCGTTAAGAGATTTATCTGAACCATTAAAAATCTGGAGACGAATCAGAATAAACCATTGAGAGATTTATCTGAACCATTAAAAATTTGGAAATGAATCAGAATAAACCGTTGAGAGATTTATCTGAAACAGTAAAAATCTGGAAATGAATCAGAATAAATCGTTGAGAGATTTATCTGAACCAGTAAAAATCTGGTGACGAATCAGAATAAACCGGTGAGAGATTTATCTGAACCAGTAAAAATCTGGAAATGAATCAGAATAAACCGTTGAGAGATTTATCTGAACCAGTAAAAATCTGGAAATGAATCAGAATAAACCGTTGAGAGATTTATCTGAACCAGTAAAAATCTGGAAATGAATCAGAATAAACCGTTGAGAGATTTATCTGATCCAGGAAAAGTCTGGTGATGAATCAAAATAAACCATTGAGAGATTTATCTGAAACAGTAAAAATCTGGAAATGAATCAGAATAAACCGTTGAGAGATTTATCTGAAACAGTAAATATATTTGGAAATGAATCAGAATAAATCGTTGAGAGATTTATCTGAACTAGTAAAAATCTGGTGACGAATCAGAATAAACCGTTGAGAGATTTATCTGAACCAGTAAAAATCTGGAGACGAATCAGAATAAACCGTTGAAAGATTTATCTGAACCAGTAAAAATCTGGAAATGAATCAGAATAAAACGTTGAGAGATTTATCTGAACCAGTAAAAATCTGGAAATGAATCAGAATAAACCGTTGAGAGATTTATCTGATCCAGGAAAAGTCTGGTGATGAATCAAAATAAACCGTTGAGAGATTTATCTGAAACAGTAAAAATCTGGAAATGAATCAGAATAAACCGTTGAGAGATTTATCTGAAACAGTAAATATATTTGGAAATGAATCAGAATAAATCGTTGAGAGATTTATCTGAACTAGTAAAAATCTGGTGACGAATCAGAATAAACCGTTGAGAGATTTATCTGAACCAGTAAAAATCTGGAAATGAATCAGAATAAACCGTTGAAAGATTTATCTGAACCAGTAAAAATATGGAAATGAATCAGAGTAAACCGTTGAGAGATTTATCTGAACCAGTAAAAATCTGGAAATGAATCAGAATAAACCGTTGAGAGATTTATCTGATCCAGGAAAAGTCTGGTGATGAATCAAAATAAACTGTTGAGTGATTTATCTGAAACAGTAAAAATCTGGAAATGAATCATAATAAACCGTTGAGAGATTTATCCGAACCAGTAAAAATCTGGTGATGAATCAGAATAAACCGTTGAGAGATTTATCTGAACTAGTAAAAATCTAGAGATGAATCAGAATAAACCGTTGAGATATTTATCTGAACCAGTAATAATCTGGAGACGAATCAGAATAAACCATTGAGAGATTTATTTCAACCAGTAAAAATCTGGAAAGGAATCAGAATAAACCGTTGAGAGATTTGTCTGAACCAGTAAAAATCTGGAAATGAACCAGAATAAACCGTTGAGAGATTTATCTGAAACAGTAAAAATCTGGAAATGAATCAGAATAAACGGTTGAGAGATTTATCTAAACCAGTAAAAATCTGGTGATGAATTAGAATAAACCGTTGAGAGATTTATCTGAACCAGTAAAAATCTGGAGATGAATCAGAATAAACCGTTGAGAGATTTATCTGAACCAGTAAAAATCTGGAGACGAATCAGAATAAACCATTGAGAGATTTATCTGAACCATTAAAAATTTGGAAATGATTTAAAATAAACCGTTGAGAGATTTATTTGAACAAGTAAAAATTTGGAAATGAATCAGAATAAATCGTTGAGAGATTTATCTGAACTAGTAAAAATCTGGTGACGAATCAGAATAAACCGTTGAGAGATTTATCTGAACCAGTAAAAATCTGGAAATGAATCAGAATAAACCGTTGAAAGATTTATCTGAACCAGTAAAAATCCGGAAATGAATCAGAATAAACCGTTGAGAGATTTATCTGAACCAGTAAAAATCTGGAAATGAATCAGAATAAACCGTTGAGAGATTTATCTGATCCAGGAAAAGTATGGTGATGAATCAAAATAAACCGTTGAGAGATTTATCTGAAACAGTAAAAATCTGGAAATGAATCATAATAAACCGTTGAGAGATTTATCCGAACCAGTAAAAATCTGGTGATGAATCAGAATAAACCGTTGAGAGATTTATCTGAACTAGTAAAAATCTAGAGATGAATCAGAATAAACCGTTGAGATTTTTATCTGAACCAGTAATAATCTGGAGACGAATCAGAATAAACCGTTGAGAGATTTATTTCAACCAGTAAAAATCTGGAAAGGAATCAGAATAAACCGTTGAGAGATTTGTCTGAACCAGTAAAAATCTGGATATGAATCAGAATAAACCGTTGAGAGATTTATCTGAAACAGTAAAAATCTAGAAATGAATCAGAATAAACGGTTGAGAGATTTATCTGAACCAGTAAAAATCTGGTGATGAATTAGAATAAACCGTTGAGAGATTTATCTGAACCAGTAAAAATCTGGAGATGAATCAGAATAAACCGTTGAGAGATTTATCTGAACCAGTAAAAATCTGGAGACGAATCAGAATAAACCATTGAGAGATTTATCTGAACCATTAAAAATTTGGAAATGATTTAAAATAAACCGTTGAGAGATTTATTTGAACAAGTAAAAATATGGAAATGAATCAGAAAAAACCATTGAGAGATTTATCTGAACTAGTAAAAATCTGGAGACGAATCAGAATAAACCATTGAGAGATTTATCTGAACCATTAAAAATTTGGAAATGATTTAGAATAAACCGTTGAGAGACTTATCTGAACCAGTAAAAATATGGAAATGAATCAGAATAAACCGTTGAGAGATTTATCTGAACCAGTAAAAATCTGGAGATGAATCAGAATAAACTGTTGAGAGATTTATCTGAACCAATAAAAGTCTGGTGATGAATCAAAATAAACTGTTGAGAGATTTATCTGAAACAGTAAAAATCTGGAAATGAATCAGAATAAACCGTTGAGAGATTTATCTGAACCATTAAAAATCTGGAAATGAATCAGAATAAATCGTTGAGAGATTTATCTGATCCAGAAAAAGTCTGGTGATGAATCAAAATAAACCGTTGAGAGATTTATCTGAAACAGTAAAAATCTGGAAATGAATCAGAATAAACCATTGAGAGATTTATCCGAACCAGTAAAAATCTGGTGATGAATCAGAATAAACCGTTGAGAGATTTATCTGAACTAGTAAAAATCTAGAGATGAATCAGAATAAACCGTTGAGATATTTATCTGAACCAGTAATAATCTGGAGACAAATCAGAATAAACCGTTGAGAGATTTATTTCAACCAGTAAAAATCTGGAAAGGAATCAGAATAAACCGTTGAGAGATTTATATGAACCAGTAAAAATATGGAAATGAATCAGAATAAACCGTTGAGAGATTTATCTGAAACAGTAAAAATCTAGAAATGAATCAGAATAAACCGTTGAGAGATTTATCTGAACCAGTAAAAATCTGGTGATGAATTAGAATAAACCGTTGAGAGATTTATCTGAACAAGTAAAAATCTGTAGATGAATTAGAATAAACCGTTAAGAGATTTATCTGAACCATTAAAAATCTGGAGACGAATCAGAATAAACCATTGAGAGATTTATCTGAACCATTAAAAATTTGGAAATGAATCAGAATAAACCGTTGAGAGATTTATCTGAAACAGTAAAAATCTGGAAATGAATCAGAATAAATCGTTGAGAGATTTATCTGAACCAGTAAAAATCTGGTGACGAATCAGAATAAACCGGTGAGAGATTTATCTGAACCAGTAAAAATCTGGAAATGAATCAGAATAAACCGTTGAGAGATTTATCTGAACCAGTAAAAATCTGGAAATGAATCAGAATAAACCGTTGAGAGATTTATCTGAACCAGTAAAAATCTGGAAATGAATCAGAATAAACCGTTGAGAGATTTATCTGATCCAGGAAAAGTCAGGTGATGAATCAAAATAAACCGTTGAGAGATTTATCTGAAACAGTAAAAATCTGGAAATGAATCAGAATAAACCGTTGAGAGATTTATCTGAAACAGTAAATATATTTGGAAATGAATCAGAATAAATCGTTGAGAGATTTATCTGAACTAGTAAAAATCTGGTGACGAATCAGAATAAACCGTTGAGAGATTTATCTGAACCAGTAAAAATCTGGAGACGAATCAGAATAAACCGTTGAAAGATTTATCTGAACCAGTAAAAATCTGGAAATGAATCAGAATAAAACGTTGAGAGATTTATCTGAACCAGTAAAAATCTGGAAATGAATCAGAATAAACCGTTGAGAGATTTATCTGATCCAGGAAAAGTCTGGTGATGAATCAAAATAAACTGTTGAGAGATTTATCTGAAACAGTAAAAATCTGGAAATGAATCATAATAAACCGTTGAGAGATTTATCCGAACCAGTAAAAATCTGGTGATGAATCAGAATAAACCGTTGAGAGATTTATCTGAACCAGTAAAAATCTAGAGATGAATCAGAATAAACCGTTGAGATATTTATCTGAACCATTAAAAATTTGGAAATGATTTAAAATAAACCGTTGAGAGATTTATTTGAACAAGTAAAAATTTGGAAATGAATCAGAATAAATCGTTGAGAGATTTATCTGAACTAGTAAAAATCTGGTGACGAATCAGAATAAACCGTTGAGAGATTTATCTGAACCAGTAAAAATCTGGAAATGAATCAGAATAAACCGTTGAAAGATTTATCTGAACCAGTAAAAATCTGGAAATGAATCAGAATAAACCGTTGAGAGATTTATCTGAACCAGTAAAAATCTGGAAATGAATCAGAATAAACCGTTGAGAGATTTATCTGATCCAGGAAAAGTCTGGTGATGAATCAAAATAAACCGTTGAGAGATTTATCTGAAACAGTAAAAATCTGGAAATGAATCATAATAAACCATTGAGAGATTTATCCGAACCAGTAAAAATCTGGTGATGAATCAGAATAAACCGTTGAGAGATTTATCTGAACTAGTAAAAATCTAGAGATGAATCAGAATAAACCGTTGAGATATTTATCTAAACCAGTAATAATCTGGAGACGAATCAGAATAAACCGTTGAGAGATTTATTTCAACCAGTAAAAATCTGGAAAGGAATCAGAATAAACCGTTGAGAGATTTGTCTGAACCAGTAAAAATCTGGAAATGAATCAGAATAAACCGTTGAGAGATTTATCTGAAACAGTAAAAATCTAGAAATGAATCAGAATAAACGGTTGAGAGATTTATCTGAACCAGTAAAAATCTGGTGATGAATTAGAATAAACCGTTGAGAGATTTATCTGAACCAGTAAAAATCTGGAGATGAATCAGAATAAACCGTTGAGAGATTTATCTGAACCAGTAAAAATCTGGAGACGAATCAGAATAAACCATTGAGAGATTTATCTGAACCATTAAAAATTTGGAAATGATTTAAAATAAACCGTTGAGAGATTTATTTGAACAAGTAAAAATATGGAAATGAATCAGAAAAAACCATTGAGAGATTTATCTGAACTAGTAAAAATCTGGAGACGAATCAGAATAAACCATTGAGAGATTTATCTGAACCATTAAAAATTTGGAAATGATTTAGAATAAACCGTTGAGAGATTTATCTGAACCAGTAAAAATATGGAAATGAATCAGAATAAACCGTTGAGAGATTTATCTGAAACAGTAAAAATCTGGAAATGAATCAGAATAAACCGTTGAGAGATTTATCTGAAACAGTAAAAATCTGGTGATAAAGCAAAATAAACCGTTGAGAGATTTATCTGAACCAGTAAAAATCTGGAGATGAATCAGAATAAACTGTTGAGAGGTTTATCTGAACCAATAAAAATCTTGAAATGAATCAGAATAAACCGTTGAGAGATTTATCTGAACCAGTAAAAATCTGGAAATGAATCAGAATAAACCGTTGAGAGATTTATCTGAACCATTAAAAATCTGGAAATGAATCAGAATAAATCGTTGAGAGATTTATCTGATCCAGAAAAAGTCTGGTGATGAATCAAAATAAACCGTTTTGAGATTTATCTGAAACAGTAAAAATCTGGAAATGAATCAGAATAAACCATTGAGAGATTTATCCGAACCAGTAAAAATCTGGTGATGAATCAGAATAAACCGTTGAGAGATTTATCTGAACTAGTAAAAATCTAGAGATGAATCAGAATAAACCGTTGAGATATTTATCTGAACCAGTAATAATCTGGAGACAAATCAGAATAAACCGTTGAGAGATTTATTTCAACCAGTAAAAATCTGGAAAGGAATCAGAATAAACCGTTGAGAGATTTATCTGAACCAGTAAAAATATGGAAATGAATCAGAGTAAACCGTTGAGAGATTTATCTGAAACACTAAAAATCTAGAAATGAATCAGAATAAACCGTTGAGAGATTTATCTGAACCAGTAAAAATCTGGTGATGAATTAGAATAAACCGTTGAGAGATTTATCTGAACAAGTAGAAATCCGGAGATGAATTAGAATAAACCGTTAAGAGATTTATCTGAACCATTAAAAATCTGGAGACGAATCAGAATAAACCATTGAGAGATTTATCTGAACCATTAAAAATTTGGAAATGAATCAGAATAAACCGTTGAGAGATTTATCTGAAACAGTAAAAATCTGGAAATGAATCAGAATAAATCGTTGAGAGATTTATCTGAACCAGTAAAAATCTGGTGATGAATCAGAATAAACCGGTGAGAGATTTATCTGAACCAGTAAAAATCTGGAAATGAATCAGAATAAACCGTTGAGAGATTTATCTGAACCAGTAAAAATCTGGAAATGAATCAGAATAAACCGTTGAGAGATTTATCTGAACCAGTAAAAATCTGGAAATGAATCAGAATAAACCGTTGAGAGATTTATCTAATCCAGGAAAAGTCTGGTGATGAATCAAAATAAACCGTTGAGAGATTTATCTGAAATAGTAAAAATCTGGAAATGAATCAGAATAAACCGTTGAGAGATTTATCTGAAACAGTAAATATATTTGGAAATGAATCAGAATAAATCGTTGAGAGATTTATCTGAACTAGTAAAAATCTGGTGACGAATCAGAATAAACCGTTGAGAGATTTATCTGAACCAGTAAAAATCTGGAAATGAATCAGAATAAACCGTTGAAAGATTTATCTGAACCAGTAAAAATCTGGAAATGAATCAGAATAAACCGTTGAGAGATTTATCTGAACCAGTAAAAATCTGGAAATGAATCAGAATAAACCGTTGAGAGATTTATCTGATCCATAAAAAGTCTGGTGATGAATCAAAATAAAATGTTGAGAGATTTATCTGAAACAGTAAAAATCTGGAAATGAATCATAATAAACCGTTGAGAGATTTATCCGAACCAGTAAAAATCTGGTGATGAATCAGAATAAACCGTTGAGAGATTTATCTAAACTAGTAAAAATCTAGAGATGAATCAGAATAAACCGTTGAGATATTTATCTGAACCAGTAATAATCTGGAGACGAATCAGAATAAACCATTGAGAGATTTATTTCAACCAGTAAAAATCTGGAAAGGAATCAGAATAAACCGTTGAGAGATTTGTCTGAACCAGTAAAAATCTGGAAATGAACCAGAATAAACCGTTGAGAGATTTATCTGAAACAGTAAAAATCTGGAAATGAATCAGAATAAACGGTTGAGAGATTTATCTGAACCAGTAAAAATCTGGTGATGAATTAGAATAAACCGTTGAGAGATTTATCTGAACCAGTAAAAATCTGGAGATGAATCAGAATAAACCGTTGAGAGATTTATCTGAACCAGTAAAAATCTGGAGACGAATCAGAATAAACCATTGAGAGATTTATCTGAACCATTAAAAATTTGGAAATGATTTAAAATAAACCATTGAGAGATTTATTTGAACAAGTAAAAATTTGGAAATGAATCAGAATAAACCGTTGAGAGATTTATCTGAACTAGTAAAAATCTGGTGACGAATCAGAATAAACCGTTGAGAGATTTATCTGAACCAGTAAAAATCTGGAAATGAATCAGAATAAACCGTTGAGAGATTTATCTGAACCAGTAAAAATCTGGAAATGAATCAGAATAAACCGTTGAGAGATTTATCTGATCCAGGAAAAGTCTGGTGATGAATCAAAATAAACCGTTGAGAGATTTATCTGAAACAGTAAAAATCTGGAAATGAATCATAATAAACCGTTGAGAGATCTATCCGAACCAGTAAAAATCTGGTGATGAATCAGAATAAACCGTTGAGAGATTTATCTGAACTAGTAAAAATCTAGAGATGAATCAGAATAAACCGTTGAGATATTTATCTGAACCAGTAATAATCTGGAGACGAATCAGAATAAACCGTTGAGAGATTTATTTCAACCAGTAAAAATCTGGAAAGGAATCAGAATAAACCGTTGAGAGATTTGTCTGAACCAGTAAAAATCTGGAAATGAATCAGAATAAACCGTTGAGATATTTATCTGAAACAGTAAAAATCTAGAAATGAATCAGAATAAATGGTTGAGAGATTTATCTGAACCAGTAAAAATCTGGTGATGAATTAGAATAAACCGTTGAGAGATTTATCTGAACCAGTAAAAATCTGGAGATGAATCAGAATAAACCGTTGAGAGATTTATCTGAACCAGTAAAAATCTGGAGACGAATCAGAATAAACCATTGAGAGATTTATCTGAACCATTAAAAATTTGGAAATGATTTAAAATAAACCGTTGAGAGATTTATTTGAACAAGTAAAAATATGGAAATGAATCAGAAAAAACCATTGAGAGATTTATCTGAACTAGTAAAAATCTGGAGACGAATCAGAATAAACCATTGAGAGATTTATCTGAACCATTAAAAATTTGGAAATGATTTAGAATAAACCGTTGAGAGATTTATCTTAACCAGTAAAAATATGGAAATGAATCAGAATAAACCGTTGAGAGATTTATCTGAAACAGTAAAAATCTGGAAATGAATCAGAATAAACCGTTGAGAGATTTATCTGAAACAGTAAAAATCTGGTGATGAAGCAAAATAAACCGTTGAGAGATTTATCTGAACCAGTAAAAATCTGGAGATGAATCAGAATAAACTGTTGAGAGATTTATCTGAACCAATAAAAATCTGGAAATGAATCAGAATAAACCGTTGAGAGATTTATCTGAACCAGTAAAAATCTGGAAATGAATCAGAATAAACCGTTGAGAGATTTATCTGAACCATTAAAAATCTGGAAATGAATCAGAATAAATCGTTGAGAGATTTATCTGATCCAGAAAAAGTCTGGTGATGAATCAAAATAAACCGTTGAGAGATTTATCTGAAACAGTAAAAATCTGGAAATGAATCAGAATAAACCATTGAGAGATTTATCCGAACCAGTAAAAATCTGGTGATGAATCAGAATAAACCGTTGAGAGATTTATCTGAACTAGTAAAAATCTAGAGATGAATCAGAATAAACCGTTGAGATATTTATCTGAACCAGTAATAATCTGGAGACAAATCAGAATAAACCGTTGAGAGATTTATTTCAACCAGTAAATATCTGGAAAGGAATCAGAATAAACCGTTGAGAGATTTATCTGAACCAGTAAAAATATGGAAATGAATCAGAATAAACCGTTGAGAGATTTATCTGAAACAGTAAAAATCTAGAAATGAATCAGAATAAACCGTTGAGAGATTTATCTGAACCAGTAAAAATCTGGTGATGAATTAGAATAAACCGTTTAAAGATTTATCTGAACAAGTAAAAATCTGGAGATGAATTAGAATAAACCGTTAAGAGATTTATCTGAACCATTAAAAATCTGGAGACGAATCAGAATAAACCATTGAGAGATTTATCTGAACCATTAAAAATTTGGAAATGAATCAGAATAAACCGTTGAGAGATTTATCTGAAACAGTAAAAATCTGGAAATGAATCAGAATAAATCGTTGAGAGATTTATCTGAACCAGTAAAAATCTGGTGATGAATCAGAATAAACCGGTGAGAGATTTATCTGAACCAGTAAAAATCTGGAAATGAATCAGAATAAACCGTTGAGAGATTTATCTGAACCAGTAAAAATCTGGAAATAAATCAGAATAAACCGTTGAGAGATTTATCTAAACCAGTAAAAATCTGGAAATGAATCAGAATAAACCGTTGAGAGATTTATCTGATCCAGGAAAAGTCTTGTGATGAATCAAAATAAACCGTTGAGAGATTTATCTGAAACAGTAAAAATCTGGAAATGAATCAGAATAAACCGTTGAGAGATTTATCTAAAACAGTAAATATATTTGGAAATGAATCAGAATAAATCGTTGAGAGATTTATCTGAACTAGTAAAAATCTGGTGACGAATCAGAATAAACCGTTGAGAGATTTATCTGAACCAGTAAAAATCTGGAAATGAATCAGAATAAACCGTTGAAAGATTTATCTGAACCAGTAAAAATCTGGAAATGAATCAGAATAAACCGTTGAGAGATTTATCTGAACCAGTAAAAATCTGGAAATGAATCAGAATAAACCGTTGAGAGATTTATCTGATCCAGGAAAAGTCTGGTGATGAATCAAAATAAACTGTTGAGAGATTTATCTGAAACAGTAAAAATCTGGAAATGAATCATAATAAACCGTTGAGAGATTTATCCGAACCAGTAAAAATCTGGTGATGAATCAGAATAAACCGTTGAGAGATTTATCTGAACTAGTAAAAATCTAGAGATGAATCAGAATAAACCGTTGAGATATTTATCTGAACCAGTAATAATCTGGAGACGAATCAGAATAAACCATTGAGAGATTTATTTCAACCAGTAAAAATATGGAAAGGAATCAGAATAAACCGTTGAGAGATTTGTCTGAACCAGTAAAAATCTGGAAATGAACCAGAATAAACCGTTGAGAGATTTATCTGAAACAGTAAAAATCTGGAAATGAATCAGAATAAACGGTTGAGAGATTTATCTGAACCAGTAAAAATCTGGTGATGAATTAGAATAAACCGTTGAGAGATTTATCTGAACCAGTAAAAATCTGGAGATGAATCAGAATAAACCGTTGAGAGATTTATCTGAACCAGTAAAAATCTGGAGACGAATCAGAATAAACCATTGAGAGATTTATCTGAACCATTAAAAATTTGGAAATGATTTAAAATAAACCGTTGAGAGATTTTTTTGAGTAAGTAAAAATTTGGAAATGAATCAGAATAAATCGTTGAGAGATTTATCTGAACTAGTAAAAATCTGGTGACGAATCAGAATAAACCGTTGAGAGATTTATCTGAACTAGTAAAAATCTGGAAATGAATCAGAATAAACCGTTGAAAGATTTATCTGAACCAGTAAAAATCTGGAAATGAATCAGAATAAACTATTGAGAGATTTATCTGAACCAGTAAAAATCTGGAAATGAATCAGAATAAACCGTTGAGAGATTTATCTGATCCAGGAAAAGTCTGGTGATGAATCAAAATAAACCGTTGAGAGATTTATCTGAACCAGTAAAAATCTGGTGATGAATCAGAATAAACCGGTGAGAGATTTATCTGAACCAGTAAAAATCTGGAAATGAATCAGAATAAACCGTTGAGAGATTTATCTGAACCAGTAAAAATCTGGAAATGAATCAGAATAAACCGTTGAGAGATTTATCTGAACCAGTAAAAATCTGGAAATGAATCAGAATAAACCGTTGAGAGATTTATCTGATCCAGGAAAAGTCTGGTGATGAATCAAAATACACCTTTGAGAGATTTATCTTAAATAGTAAAAATCTGGAAATGAATCAGAATAAACCGTTGAGAGATTTATCTGAAACAGTAAATATATTTGGAAATGAATCAGAATAAATCGTTGAGAGATTTATCTGAACTAGTAAAAATCTGGTGACGAATCAGAATAAACCGTTGAGAGATTTATCTGAACCAGTAAAAATCTGGAAATGAATCAGAATAAACCGTTGAAAGATTTATCTGAACCAGTAAAAATCTGGAAATGAATCAGAATAAACCGTTGAGAGATTTATCTGAACCAGTAAAAATCTGGAAATGAATCAGAATAAACCGTTGAGAGATTTATCTGATCCAGGAAAAGTCTGGTGATGAATCAAAATAAAATGTTGAGAGATTTATCTGAAACAGTAAAAATCTGGAAATGAATCATAATAAACCGTTGAGAGATTTATCCGAACCAGTAAAAATCTGGTGATGAATCAGAATAAACCGTTGAGAGATTTATCTGAACTAGTAAAAATCTAGAGATGAATCAGAATAAACCGTTGAGATATTTATCTGAACCAGTAATAATCTGGAGACGAATCAGAATAATCCATTGAGAGATTTATTTCAACCAGTAAAAATCTGGAAAGGAATCAGAATAAACCGTTGAGAGATTTGTCTGAACTAGTAAAAATCTGGAAATGAACCAGAATAAACCATTGAGAGATTTATCTGAAACAGTAAAAATCTGGAAATGAATCAGAATAAACGGTTGAGAGATTTATCTGAACCAGTAAAAATCTGGTGATGAATTAGAATAAACCGTTGAGAGATTTATCTGAACCAGTAAAAATCTGGAGATGAATCAGAATAAACCGTTGAGAGATTTATCTGAACCAGTAAAAATCTGGAGACGAATCAGAATAAACCATTGAGAGATTTATCTGAACCATTAAAAATTTGGAAATGATTTAAAATAAACCGTTGAGAGATTTATTTGAACAAGTAAAAATTTGGAAATGAATCAGAATAAACCGTTGAGAGATTTATCTGAACTAGTAAAAATCTGGTGACGAATCAGAATAAACCGTTGAGAGATTTATCTGAACCAGTAAAAATCTGGAAATGAATCAGAATAAACCGTTGAGAGATTTATCTGAACCAGTAAAAATCTGGAAATGAATCAGAATAAACCGTTGAGAGATTTATCTGATCCAGGAAAAGTCTGGTGATGAATCAAAATAAACCGTTGAGAGATTTATCTGAAACAGTAAAAATCTGGAAATGAATCATAATAAACCGTTGAGAGATTTATCCGAACCAGTAAAAATCTGGTGATGAATCAGAATAAACCGTTGAGAGATTTATCTGAACTAGTAAAAATCTAGAGATGAATCAGAATAAACCGTTGAGATATTTATCTGAACCAGTAATAATCTGGAGACGAATCAGAATAAACCGTTGAGAGATTTATTTCAACCAGTAAAAATCTGGAAAGGAATCAGAATAAACCGTTGAGAGATTTGTCTGAACCAGTAAAAATCTGGAAATGAATCAGAATAAACCGTTGAGAGATTTATCTGAAACAGTAAAAATCTAGAAATGAATCAGAATAAACGGTTGAGAGATTTATCTGAACCAGTAAAAATCTGGTGATAAATTAGAATAAACCGTTGAGAGATTTATCTGAACCAGTAAAAATCTTGAGATGAATCAGAATAAACCGTTGAGAGATTTATCTGAACCAGTAAAAATCTGGAGACGAATCAGAATAAACCATTGAGAGATTTATCTGAACCATTAAAAATTTGGAAATGATTTAAAATAAACCGTTGAGAGATTTATTTGAACAAGTAAAAATATGGAAATGAATCAGAAATAACCATTGAGAGATTTATCTGAACTAGTAAAAATCTGGAGACGAATCAGAATAAACCATTGAGAGATTTATCTGAACCATTAAAAATTTGGAAATGATTTAGAATAAACCGTTGAGAGATTTATCTTAACCAGTAAAAATATGGAAATGAATCAGAATAAACCGTTGAGAGATTTATCTGAAACAGTAAAAATCTAGAAATGAATCAGAATAAACCGTTGAGAGATTTATCTGAAACAGTAAAAATCTGGTGATGAAGCAAAATAAACCGTTGAGAGATTTATCTGAACCAGTAAAAATCTGGAGATGAATCAGAATAAACTGTTGAGAGATTTATCTGAACCAATAAAAATTTGGAAATGAATCAGAATAAACCGTTGAGAGATTTATCTGAACTAGTAAAAATCTGGAAATGAATCAGAATAAACCTTTGAGAGATTTATCTGAACCATTAAAAATCTGGAAATGAATCAGAATAAATCGTTGAGAGATTTATCTGATCCAGAAAAAGTCTGGTGATGAATCAAAATAAACCGTTGAGAGATTTATCTGAAACAGTAAAAATCTGGAAATGAATCAGAATAAACCATTGAGAGATTTATCCGAACCAGTAAAAATCTGGTGATGAATCAGAATAAACCGTTGAGAGATTTATCTGAACTAGTAAAAATCTAGAGATGAATCAGAATAAACCGTTGAGATATTTATCTGAACCAGTAATAATCTGGAGACAAATCAGAATAAACCGTTGAGAGATTTATTTCAACCAGTAAATATCTGGAAAGGAATCAGAATAAACCGTTGAGAGATTTATCTGAACCAGTAAAAATATGGAAATGAATCAGAATAAACCGTTGAGAGATTTATCTGAAACAGTAAAAATCTAGAAATGAATCAGAATAAACCGTTGAGAGATTTATCTGAACCAGTAAAAATCTGGTGATGAATTAGAATAAACCGTTTAAAGATTTATCTGAACAAGTAAAAATCTGGAGATGAATTAGAATAAACCGTTAAGAGATTTATCTGAACCATTAAAAATCTGGAGACGAATCAGAATAAACCATTGAGAGATTTATCTGAACCATTAAAAATTTGGAAATGAATCAGAATAAACCGTTGAGAGATTTATCTGAAACAGTAAAAATCTGGAAATGAATCAGAATAAATCGTTGAGAGATTTATCTGAACCAGTAAAAATCTGGTGATGAATCAGAATAAACCGGTGAGAGATTTATCTGAACCAGTAAAAATCTGGAAATGAATCACAATAAACCGTTGAGAGATTTATCTGAACCAGTAAAAATCTGGAAATAAATCAGAATAAACCGTTGAGAGATTTATCTGAACCAGTAAAAATCTGGAAATGAATCAGAATAAACCGTTGAGAGATTTATCTGATCCAGGAAAAGTCTTGTGATGAATCAAAATAAACCGTTGAGAGATTTATCTGAAACAGTAAAAATCTGGAAATGAATCAGAATAAACCGTTGAGAGATTTATCTGAAACAGTAAATATATTTGGAAATGAATCAGAATAAATCATTGAGAGATTTATCTGAACTAGTAAAAATCTGGTGACGAATCAGAATAAACCGTTGAGAGATTTATCTGAACCAGTAAAAATCTGGAAATGAATCAGAATAAACCGTTGAAAGATTTATCTGAACCAGTAAAAATCTGGAAATGAATCAGAATAAACCGTTGAGAGATTTATCTGAACCAGTAAAAATCTGGAAATGAATCAGAATAAACCGTTGAGAGATTTATCTGATCCAGGAAAAGTCTGGTGATGAATCAAAATAAACTGTTGAGAGATTTATCTGAAACAGTAAAAATCTGGAAATGAATCATAATAAACCGTTGAGAGATTTATCCGAACCAGTAAAAATCTGGTGATGAATCAGAATAAACCGTTGAGAGATTTATCTGAACTAGTAAAAATCTAGAGATGAATCAGAATAAACCGTTGAGATATTTATCTGAACCAGTAATAATCTGGAGACGAATCAGAATAAACCATTGAGAGATTTATTTCAACCAGTAAAAATCTGGAAAGGAATCAGAATAAACCGTTGAGAGATTTGTCTGAACCAGTAAAAATCTGGAAATGAACCAGAATAAACCGTTGAGAGATTTATCTGAAACAGTAAAAATCTGGAAATGAATCAGAATAAACGGTTGAGAGATTTATCTGAACCAGTAAAAATCTGGTGATGAATTAGAATAAACCGTTGAGAGATTTATCTGAACCAGTAAAAATCTGGAGATGAATCAGAATAAACCGTTGAGAGATTTATCTGAACCAGTAAAAATCTGGAGACGAATCAGAATAAACCATTGAGAGATTTATCTGAACCATTAAAAATTTGGAAATGATTTAAAATAAACCGTTGAGAGATTTATTTGAACAAGTAAAAATTTGGAAATGAATCAGAATAAATCGTTGAGAGATTTATCTGAACTAGTAAAAATCTGGTGACGAATCAGGATAAACCGTTGAGAGATTTATCTGAACCAGTAAAAATCTGGAAATGAATCAGAATAAACCGTTGAAAGATTTATCTGAACCAGTAAAAATCTGGAAATGAATCAGAATAAACTGTTGAGAGATTTATCTGAACCAGTAAAAATCTGGAAATGAATCAGAATAAACCGTTGAAGGATTTATCTGATCCAAGAAAAGTCTTGTGATGAATCAAAATAAACCGTTGAGAGATTTATCTGAAACAGTAAAAATCTGGAAATGAATCAGAATAAACCGTTGAGAGATTTATCTGAAACAGTAAATATATTTGGAAATGAATCAGAATAAATCGTTGAGAGATTTATCTGAACTAGTAAAAATCTGGTGACGAATCAGAATAAACCGTTGAGATATTTATCTGAACCAGTAAAAATCTGGAAATGAATCAGAATAAACCGTTGAAGGATTTATCTGATCCAAGAAAAGTCTTGTGATGAATCAGAATAAACCGTTGAGAGATTTATCTGAACCAGTAAAAATCTGGAAATGAATCAGAATAAATCGTTGAGAGATTTATCTGAACCAGTAAAAATCTGGTGATGAATCAGAATAAACCGGTGAGAGATTTATCTGAACCAGTAAAAATCTGGAAATGAATCACAATAAACCGTTGAGAGATTTATCTGAACCAGTAAAAATCTGGAAATAAATCAGAATAAACCGTTGAGAGATTTATCTGAACCAGTAAAAATCTGGAAATGAATCAGAATAAACCGTTGAAGGATTTATCTGATCCAGGAAAAGTCTTGTGATGAATCAAAATAAACCGTTGAGAGATTTATCTGAAACAGTAAAAATCTGGAAATGAATCAGAATAAACCGTTGAGAGATTTATCTGAAACAGTAAATATATTTGGAAATGAATCAGAATAAATCGTTGAGAGATTTATCTGAACTAGTAAAAATCTGGTGACGAATCAGAATAAACCGTTGAGAGATTTATCTGAACCAGTAAAAATCTGGAAATGAATCAGAATAAACCGTTGAAAGATTTATCTGAACCAGTAAAAATCTGGAAATGAATCAGAATAAACCGTTGAGAGATTTATCTGAACCAGTAAAAATCTGGAAATGAATCAGAATAAACCGTTGAGAGATTTATCTGATCCAGGAAAAGTCTGGTGATGAATCAAAATAAACTGTTGAGAGATTTATCTGAAACAGTAAAAATCTGGAAATGAATCATAATAAACCGTTGAGAGATTTATCCGAACCAGTAAAAATCTGGTGATGAATCAGAATAAACCGTTGAGAGATTTATCTGAACTAGTAAAAATCTAGAGATGAATCAGAATAAACCGTTGAGATATTTATCTGAACCAGTAATAATCTGGAGACGAATCAGAATAAACCATTGAGAGATTTATTTCAACCAGTAAAAATCTGGAAAGGAATCAGAATAAACCGTTGAGAGATTTGTCTGAACCAGTAAAAATCTGGAAATGAACCAGAATAAACCGTTGAGAGATTTATCTGAAACAGTAAAAATCTGGAAATGAATCAGAATAAACGATTGAGAGATTTATCTGAACCAGTAAAAATCTGGTGATGAATTAGAATAAACCGTTGAGAGATTTATCTGAACCAGTAAAAATCTAGAGATGAATCAGAATAAACCGTTGAGAGATTTATCTGAACCAGTAAAAATCTGGAGACGAATCAGAATAAACCATTGAGAGATTTATCTGAACCATTAAAAATTTGGAAATGATTTAAAATAAACCGTTGAGAGATTTATTTGAACAAGTAAAAATTTGGAAATGAATCAGAATAAATCGTTGAGAGATTTATCTGAACTAGTAAAAATCTGGTGACGAATCAGGATAAACCGTTGAGAGATTTATCTGAACCAGTTAAAATCTGGAAATGAATCAGAATAAACCGTTGAAAGATTTATCTGAACCAGTAAAAATCTGGAAATGAATCAGAATAAACTGTTGAGAGATTTATCTGAACCAGTAAAAATCTGGAAATGAATCAGAATAAACCGTTGAAGGATTTATCTGATCCAAGAAAAGTCTTGTGATGAATCAAAATAAACCGTTGAGAGATTTATCTGAAACAGTAAAAATCTGGAAATGAATCAGAATAAACCGTTGAGAGATTTATCTGAAACAGTAAATATATTTGGAAATGAATCAGAATAAATCGTTGAGAGATTTATCTGAACTAGTAAAAATCTGGTGACGAATCAGAATAAACCGTTGAGAGATTTATCTGAACCAGTAAAAATCTGGAAATGAATCAGAATAAACCGTTGAAGGATTTATCTGATCCAAGAAAAGTCTTGTGATGAATCAGAATAAACCGTTGAGAGATTTATCTGAAACAGTAAAAATCTGGAAATGAATCAGAATAAATCGTTGAGAGATTTATCTGAACCAGTAAAAATCTGGTGATGAATCAGAATAAACCGGTGAGAGATTTATCTGAACCAGTAAAAATCTGGAAATGAATCACAATAAACCGTTGAGAGATTTATCTGAACCAGTAAAAATCTGGAAATAAATCAGAATAAACCGTTGAGAGATTTATCTGAACCAGTAAAAATCTGGAAATGAATCAGAATAAACCGTTGAAGGATTTATCTGATCCAGGAAAAGTCTTGTGATGAATCAAAATAAACCGTTGAGAGATTTATCTGAAACAGTAAAAATCTGGAAATGAATCAGAATAAACCGTTGAGAGATTTATCTGAAACAGTAAATATATTTGGAAATGAATCAGAATAAATCGTTGAGAGATTTATCTGAACTAGTAAAAATCTGGTGACGAATCAGAATAAACCGTTGAGAGATTTATCTGAACCAGTAAAAATCTGGAAATGAATCAGAATAAACCGTTGAAAGATTTATCTGAACCAGTAAAAATCTGGAAATGAATCAGAATAAACCGTTGAGAGATTTATCTGAACCAGTAAAAATCTGGAAATGAATCAGAATAAACCGTTGAGAGATTTATCTGATCCAGGAAAAGTCTGGTGATGAATCAAAATAAACTGTTGAGAGATTTATCTGAAACAGTAAAAATCTGGAAATGAATCATAATAAACCGTTGAGAGATTTATCCGAACCAGTAAAAATCTGGTGATGAATCAGAATAAACCGTTGAGAGATTTATCTGAACTAGTAAAAATCTAGAGATGAATCAGAATAAACCGTTGAGATATTTATCTGAACCAGTAATAATCTGGAGACGAATCAGAATAAACCATTGAGAGATTTATTTCAACCAGTAAAAATCTGGAAAGGAATCAGAATAAACCGTTGAGAGATTTGTCTGAACCAGTAAAAATCTGGAAATGAACCAGAATAAACCGTTGAGAGATTTATCTGAAATAGTAAAAATCTGGAAATGAATCAGAATAAACGGTTGAGAGATTTATCTGAACCAGTAAAAATCTGGTGATGAATTAGAATAAACCGTTGAGAGATTTATCTGAACCAGTAAAAATCTAGAGATGAATCAGAATAAACCGTTGAGAGATTTATCTGAACCAGTAAAAATCTGGAGACGAATCAGAATAAACCATTGAGAGATTTATCTGAACCATTAAAAATTTGGAAATGATTTAAAATAAACCGTTGAGAGATTTATTTGAACAAGTAAAAATTTGGAAATGAATCAGAATAAATCGTTGAGAGATTTATCTGAACTAGTAAAAATCTGGTGACGAATCAGAATAAACCGTTGAGAGATTTATCTGAACTAGTAAAAATCTGGAAATGAATCAGAATAAACCGTTGAAAGATTTATCTGAACCAGTAAAAATCTGGAAATGAATCAGAATAAACTGTTGAGAGATTTATCTGAACCAGTAAAAATCTGGAAATGAATCAGAATAAACCGTTGAGAGATTTATCTGATCCAGGAAAAGTCTGGTGATGAATCAAAATAAACCGTTGAGAGATTTATCTGAAACAGTAAAAATCTGGAAATGAATCATAATAAACCGTTGAGAGATTTATCCGAACCAGTAAAAATCTGGTGATGAATCAGAATAAACCGTTGAGAGATTTATCTGAACTAGTCAAAATCTAGAGATGAATCAGAATAAACCATTGAGATATTTATCTGAACCAGTAATAATCTGGAGACGAATCAGAATAAACCGTTGAGAGATTTATTTCAACCAGTAAAAATCTGGAAAGGAATCAGAATAAACCGTTGAGAGATTTGTCTGAACCAGTAAAAATCTGGAAATGAATCAGAATAAACCGTTGAGAGATTTATCTGAAACAGTAAAAAATCTAGAAATGAATCAGAATAAACGGTTGAGAGATTTATCTGAACCAGTAAAAATCTGGTGATGAATTAGAATAAACCGTTGAGAGATTTATCTGAACCAGTAAAAATCTGGAGATGAATCAGAATAAACCGTTGAGAGATTTATCTGAACCAGTAAAAATCTGGAGACGAATCAGATTAAACCATTGAGAGATTTATCTGAACCATTAAAAATTTGGAAATGATTTAAAATAAACCGTTGAGAGATTTATTTGAACAAGTAAAAATATGGAAATGAATCAGAAAAAACCATTGAGAGACTTATCTGAACTAGTAAAAATCTGGAGACGAATCAGAATAAACCATTGAGAGATTTATCTGAACCATTAAAAATTTGGAAATGATTTAGAATAAACCGTTGAGAGATTTATCTGAACCAGTAAAAATATGGAAATGAATCAGAATAAACCGTTGAGAGATTTATCTGAAACAGTAAAAATCTGGAAATGAATCAGAATAAACCGTTGAGAGATTTATCTGAAACAGTAAAAATCTGGTGATGAAGCAAAATAAACCGTTGAGAGATTTATCTGAACCAGTAAAAATCTGGAGATGAATCAGAATAAACTGTTGAGAGATTTATCTGAACCAGTAAAAATCTGGAAATGAATCAGAATAAACCGCTGAGAGATTTATCTGAACCAGTAAAAATCTGGAAATGAATCAGAATAAACCGTTGAGAGATTTATCTGAACCATTAAAAATATGGAAATGAATCAGAATAAACCGTTGAGAGATTTATCTGATCCAGAAAAAGTCTGGTGATGAATCAAAATAAACCGTTGAGAGATTTATCTGAAACAGTAAAAATCTGGAAATGAATCAGAATAAACCGTTGAGAGATTTATCCGAACCAGTAAAAATCTGGTGATGAATCAGAATAAACCGTTGAGAGATTTATCTGAACTAGTAAAAATCTAGAGATGAATCAGAATAAACCGTTGAGATATTTATCTGAACCAGTAATAATCTTGAGACGAATCAGAATAAACCGTTGAGAGATTTATTTCAACCAGTAAAAATCTGGAAAGGAATCAGAATAAACCGTTGAGAGATTTATCTGAACCAGTAAAAATATGGAAATGAATCAGAATAAACCGTTGAGAGATTTATCTGAAACAGTAAAAATCTAGAAATGAATCAGAATAAACTGTTGAGAGATTTATCTGAACCAGTAAAAATCTGGTGATGAATTAGAATAAACCGTTGAGAGATTTATCTGAACAAGTAAAAATCTGGAGATGAATTAGAATAAACCGTTAAGAGATTTATCTGAACTAGTAAAAATCTGGAGACGAATCAGAATAAACATTGAGAGATTTATCTGAACCATTAAAAATTTGGAAATGAATCAGAATAAACCGTTGAGAGATTTATCTGAAACAGTAAAAATCTGGAAATGAATCAGAATAAATCGTTGAGAGATTTATCTGAACCAGTAAAAATCTGGTGATGAATCAGAATAAACCGGTGAGAGATTTATCTGAACCAGTAAAAATCTGGAAATGAATCAGAATAAACCGTTGAGAGATTTATCTGAACCAGTAAAAATCTGGAAATGAATCAGAATAAACCGTTGAGAGATTTATCTGAACCATTAAAAATTTGGAAATGATTTAGAATAAACCGTTGAGAGATTTATCTGATCCAGGAAAAGTCTGGTGATGAATCAAAATAAACTGTTGAGAGATTTATCTGAAACAGTAAAAATCTGGAAATGAATCAGAATAAACCGTTGAGAGATTTATCTGAAACAGTAAATATTTGGAAATGAATCAGAATAAATCGTTGAGAGATTTATCTGAACTAGTAAAAATCTGGTGACGAATCAGAATAAACCATTGAGAGATTTATCTGAACCAGTAAAAATCTGGAAATGAATCAGAATAAACCGTTGAAAGATTTATCTGAACCAGTAAAAATCTGGAAATGAATCAGAATAAACCGTTGAGAGATTTATCTGAACCAGTAAAAATCTGGAAATGAATCAGAATAAACCGTTGAGAGATTTATCTGATCCAGGAAAAGTCTGGTGATGAATCAAAATAAACCGTTGAGAGATTTATCTGAAATAGTAAAAATCTGGAAATGAATCATAATAAACCGTTGAGAGATTTATCCGAACCAGTAAAAATCTGGTGATGAATCAGAATAAACCGTTGAGAGATTTATCTGAACTAGTAAAAATCTAGAGATGAATCAGAATAAACCGTTGAGATATTTATCTGAACCAGTAATAATCTGGAGACGAATCAGAATAAACCATTGAGAGATTTATTTCAACCAGTAAAAATCTGGAAAGGAATCAGAATAAACCGTTGAGAGATTTGTCTGAACCAGTAAAAATCTGGAAATGAACCAGAATAAACCGTTGAGAGATTTATCTGAAACAGTAAAAATCTGGAAATGAATCAGAATAAACGGTTGAGAGATTTATCTGAACAGGTAAAAATCTGGTGATGAATTAGAATAAACCGTTGAGAGATTTATCTGAACCAGTAAAAATCTGGAGATGAATCAGAATAAACCGTTGAGAGATTTATCTGAACCAGTAAAAATCTGGAGACGAATCAGAATAAACCATTGAGAGATTTATCTGAACCATTAAAAATTTGGAAATGATTTAAAATAAACCGTTGAGAGATTTATTTGAACAAGTAAAAATTTGGAAATGAATCAGAATAAATCGTTGAGAGATTTATCTGAACTAGTAAAAATCTGGTGACGAATCAGAATAAACCGTTGAGAGATTTATCTGAACTAGTAAAAATCTGGAAATGAATCAGAATAAACCGTTGAGAGATTTATCTGAACCAGTAAAAATCTGGAAATGAATCAGAATAAACCGTTGAGAGATTTATCTGAACCAGTAAAAATCTGGAAATGAATCAGAATAAACCGTTGAGAGATTTATCTGATCCAGGAAAAGTCTGGTGATGAATCAAAATAAACCGTTGAGAGATTTATCTGAAATAGTAAAAATCTGGAAATGAATCAGAATAAACCGTTGAGAGATTTATCTGAAACAGTAAATATTTGGAAATGAATCAGAATAAATCGTTGAGAGATTTATCTGAACTAGTAAAAATCTGGTGACGAATCAGAATAAACCATTGAGAGATTTATCTGAACCAGTAAAAATCTGGAAATGAATCAGAATAAACCGTTGAAAGATTTATCTGAACCAGTAAAAATCTGGAAATGAATCAGAATAAACCGTTGAGAGATTTATCTGAACCAGTAAAAATCTGGAAATGAATCAGAATAAACCGTTGAGAGATTTATCTGATCCAGGAAAAGTCTGGTGATGAATCAAAATAAACCGTTGAGAGATTTATCTGAAACAGTAAAAATCTGGAAATGAATCATAATAAACCGTTGAGAGATTTATCCGAACCAGTAAAAATCTGGTGATGAATCAGAATAAACCGTTGAGAGATTTATCTGAACTAGTAAAAATCTAGAGATGAATCAGAATAAACCGTTGAGATATTTATCTGAACCAGTAATAATCTGGAGACGAATCAGAATAAACCATTGAGAGATTTATTTCAACCAGTAAAAATCTGGAAAGGAATCAGAATAAACCGTTGAGAGATTTGTCTGAACCAGTAAAAATCTGGAAATGAACCAGAATAAACCGTTGAGAGATTTATCTGAAACAGTAAAAATCTGGAAATGAATCAGAATAAACGGTTGAGAGATTTATCTGAACCAGTAAAAATCTGGTGATGAATTAGAATAAACCGTTGAGAGATTTATCTGAACCAGTAAAAATCTGGAGATGAATCAGAATAAACCGTTGAGAGATTTATCTGAACCAGTAAAAATCTGGAGACGAATCAGAATAAACCATTGAGAGATTTATCTGAACCATTAAAAATTTGGAAATGATTTAAAATAAACCGTTGAGAGATTTATTTGAACAAGTAAAAATTTGGAAATGAATCAGAATAAATCGTTGAGAGATTTATCTGAACTAGTAAAAATCTGGTGACGAATCAGAATAAACCGTTGAGAGATTTATCTGAACTAGTAAAAATCTGGAAATGAATCAGAATAAACCGTTGAGAGATTTATCTGAACCAGTAAAAATCTGGAAATGAATCAGAATAAACCGTTGAGAGATTTATCTGAACCAGTAAAAATCTGGAAATGAATCAGAATAAACCGTTGAGAGATTTATCTGATCCAGGAAAAGTCTGGTGATGAATCAAAATAAACCGTTGAGAGATTTATCTGAAATAGTAAAAATCTGGAAATGAATCAGAATAAACCGTTGAGAGATTTATCTGAAACAGTAAATATTTGGAAATGAATCAGAATAAATCGTTGAGAGATTTATCTGAACTAGTAAAAATCTGGTGACGAATCAGAATAAACCATTGAGAGATTTATCTGAACCAGTAAAAATCTGGAAATGAATCAGAATAAACCGTTGAAAGATTTATCTGAACCAGTAAAAATCTGGAAATGAATCAGAATAAACCGTTGAGAGATTTATCTGAACCAGTAAAAATCTGGAAATGAATCAGAATAAACCGTTGAGAGATTTATCTGATCCAGGAAAAGTCTGGTGATGAATCAAAATAAACCGTTGAGAGATTTATCTGAAACAGTAAAAATCTGGAAATGAATCATAATAAACCGTTGAGAGATTTATCCGAACCAGTAAAAATCTGAAGATGAATCAGAATAAACCGTTGAGAGATTTATCTGAACTAGTAAAAATCTAGAGATGAATCAGAATAAACCGTTGAGATATTTATCTGAACCAGTAATAATCTGGAGACGAATCAGAATAAACCATTGAGAGATTTATTTCAACCAGTAAAAATCTGGAAAGGAATCAGAATAAACCGTTGAGAGATTTGTCTGAACCAGTAAAAATCTGGAAATGAACCAGAATAAACCGTTGAGAGATTTATCTGAACCAGTAAAAATCTGGAGACGAATCAGAATAAACCATTGAGAGATTTATCTGAACCATTAAAAATTTGGAAATGATTTAAAATAAACCGTTGAGAGATTTATTTGAACAAGTAAAAATTTGGAAATGAATCAGAATAAATCGTTGAGAGATTTATCTGAACTAGTAAAAATCTGGTGACGAATCAGAATAAACCGTTGAGAGATTTATCTGAACTAGTAAAAATCTGGAAATGAATCAGAATAAACCGTTGAGAGATTTATCTGAACCAGTAAAAATCTGGAAATGAATCAGAATAAACCGTTGAGAGATTTATCTGAACCAGTAAAAATCTGGAAATGAATCAGAATAAACCGTTGAGAGATTTATCTGATCCAGGAAAAGTCTGGTGATGAATCAAAATAAACCGTTGAGAGATTTATCTGAAATAGTAAAAATCTGGAAATGAATCAGAATAAACCGTTGAGAGATTTATCTGAAACAGTAAATATTTGGAAATGAATCAGAATAAATCGTTGAGAGATTTATCTGAACTAGTAAAAATCTGGTGACGAATCAGAATAAACCATTGAGAGATTTATCTGAACCAGTAAAAATCTGGAAATGAATAAGAATAAACCGTTGAAAGATTTATCTGAACCAGTAAAAATCTGGAAATGAATCAGAATAAACCGTTGAGAGATTTATCTGAACCAGTAAAAATCTGGAAATGAATCAGAATAAACCGTTGAGAGATTTATCTGATCCAGGAAAAGTCTGGTGATGAATCAACATAAACCGTTGAGAGATTTATCTGAAATAGTAAAAATCTGGAAATGAATCATAATAAACCGTTGAGAGATTTATCCGAACCAGTAAAAATCTGGTGATGAATCAGAATAAACCGTTGAGAGATTTATCTGAACTAGTAAAAATCTAGAGATGAATCAGAATAAACCGTTGAGATATTTATCTGAACCAGTAATAATCTGGAGACGAATCAGAATAAACCATTGAGAGATTTATTTCAACCAGTAAAAATCTGGAAAGGAATCAGAATAAACCGTTGAGAGATTTGTCTGAACCAGTAAAAATCTGGAAATGAACCAGAATAAACCGTTGAGAGATTTATCTGAAACAGTAAAAATCTGGAAATGAATCAGAATAAACGGTTGAGAGATTTATATGAACCAGTAAAAATCTGGTGATGAATTAGAATAAACCGTTGAGAGATTTATCTGAACCAGTAAAAATCTGGAGATGAATCAGAATAAATCGTTGAGAGATTTATCTGAACTAGTAAAAATCTGGTGACGAATCAGAATAAACCGTTGAGAGATTTATCTGAACTAGTAAAAATCTGGAAATGAATCAGAATAAACCGTTGAGAGATTTATCTGAACCAGTAAAAATCTGGAAATGAATCAGAATAAACCGTTGAGAGATTTATCTGAACCAGTAAAAATCTGGAAATGAATCAGAATAAACCGTTGAGAGATTTATCTGATCCAGGAAAAGTCTGGTGATGAATCAAAATAAACCGTTGAGAGATTTATCTGAAATAGTAAAAATCTGGAAATGAATCAGAATAAACCGTTGAGAGATTTATCTGAAACAGTAAATATTTGGAAATGAATCAGAATAAATCGTTGAGAGATTTATCTGAACTAGTAAAAATCTGGTGACGAATCAGAATAAACCATTGAGAGATTTATCTGAACCAGTAAAAATCTGGAAATGAATCAGAATAAACCGTTGAAAGATTTATCTGAACCAGTAAAAATCTGGAAATGAATCAGAATAAACCGTTGAGAGATTTATCTGAACCAGTAAAAATCTGGAAATGAATCAGAATAAACCGTTGAGAGATTTATCTGATCCAGGAAAAGTCTGGTGATGAATCAAAATAAACCGTTGAGAGATTTATCTGAAACAGTAAAAATCTGGAAATGAATCATAATAAACCGTTGAGAGATTTATCCGAACCAGTAAAAATCTGGTGATGAATCAGAATAAACCGTTGAGAGATTTATCTGAACTAGTAAAAATCTAGAGATGAATCAGAATAAACCGTTGAGATATTTATCTGAACCAGTAATAATCTGGAGACGAATCAGAATAAACCATTGAGAGATTTATTTCAACCAGTAAAAATCTGGAAAGGAATCAGAATAAACCGTTGAGAGATTTGTCTGAACCAGTAAAAATCTGGAAATGAACCAGAATAAACCGTTGAGAGATTTATCTGAAACAGTAAAAATCTGGAAATGAATCAGAATAAACGGTTGAGAGATTTATCTGAACCAGTAAAAATCTGGTGATGAATTAGAATAAACCGTTGAGAGATTTATCTGAACCAGTAAAAATCTGGAGATGAATCAGAATAAACCGTTGAGAGATTTATCTGAACCAGTAAAAATCTGGAGACGAATCAGAATAAACCATTGACAGATTTATCTGAACCATTAAAAATTTGGAAATGATTTAAAATAAACCGTTGAGAGATTTATTTGAACAAGTAAAAATTTGGAAATGAATCAGAATAAATCGTTGAGAGATTTATCTGAACTAGTAAAAATCTGGTGACGAATCAGAATAAACCGTTGAGAGATTTATCTGAACTAGTAAAAATCTGGAAATGAATCAGAATAAATCGTTGAAAGATTTATCTGAACCAGTAAAAATCTGGAAATGAATCAGAATAAACTGTTGAGAGATTTATCTGAACCAGTAAAAATCTGGAAATGAATCAGAATAAACCGTTGAGAGATTTATCTGATCCAGGAAAAGTCTGGTGATGAATCAAAATAAACCGTTGAGAGATTTATCTGAAATAGTAAAAATCTGGAAATGAATCATAATAAACCGTTGAGAGATTTATCCGAACCAGTAAAAATCTGGTGATGAATCAGAATAAACCGTTGAGAGATTTATCTGAACTAGTAAAAATCTAGAGATGAATCAGAATAAACCGTTGAGATATTTATCTGAACCAGTAATAATCTAGAGACGAATCAGAATAAACCGTTGAGAGATTTATTTCAACCAGTAAAAATCTGGAAAGGAATCAGAATAAACCGTTGAGAGATTTGTCTGAACCAGTAAAAATCTGGAAATGAATCAGAATAAACCGTTGAGAGATTTATCTGAAACAGTAAAAATCTAGAAATGAATCAGAATAAACAGTTGAGAGATTTATCTGAACCAGTAAAAATCTGGTGATGAATTAGAATAAACCGTTGAGAGATTTATCTGAACCAGTAAAAATCTGGAGATGAATCAGAATAAACCGTTGAGAGATTTATCTGAACCAGTAAAAATCTGGAGACGAATCAGAATAAACCATTGAGAGATTTATCTGAACCATTAAAAATTTGGAAATGATTTAAAATAAACCGTTGAGAGATTTATTTGAACAAGTAAAAATTTGGAAATGAATCAGAATAAATTGTTGAGAGATTTATCTGAACTAGTAAAAATTTGGTGACGAATCAGAATAAACCGTTAAGAGATTTATCTGAACCATTAAAATACCGGAGACGAATCAGAATAAACCATTGAGAGATTTATCTGAACCATTAAAAATTTGGAAATGAATCAGAATAAACCGTTGAGAGATTTATCTGAAACAGTAAAAATCTGGAAATGAATCAGAATAAATCGTTGAGAGATTTATCTGAACCAGTAAAAATCTGGTGATGAATCAGAATAAACCGGTGAGAGATTTATCTGAACCAGTAAAAAACTGGAAATGAATCAGAATAAACCGTTGAGAGATTTATCTGAACCAGTAAAAATCTGGAAATGAATCAGAATAAACCGTTGAGAGATTTATCTGAACCAGTAAAAATCTGGAAATGAATCAGAATAAACCGTTGAGAGATTTATCTGATCCAGGAAAAGTCTGGTGATGAATCAAAATAAACCGTTGAGAGATTTATCTGAAACAGTAAAAATCTGGAAATGAATCAGAATAAACCGTTGAGAGATTTATCTGAAACAGTAAATATATTTGGAAATGAATCAGAATAAATCGTTGAGAGATTTATCTGAACTAGTAAAAATCTGGTGACGAATCAGAATAAACCGTTGAGAGATTTATCTGAACCAGTAAAAATCTGGAAATGAATCAGAATAAACCGTTGAAAGATTTATCTGAACCAGTAAAAATCTGGAAATGAATCAGAATAAACCGTTGAGAGATTTATCTGAACCAGTAAAAATCTGGAAATGAATCAGAATAAACCGTTGAGAGATTTATCTGATCCAGGAAAAGTCTGGTGATGAATCAAAATAAACTGTTGAGAGATTTATCTGAACCAGTAAAAATCTGGAAATGAATCATAATAAACCGTTGAGAGATTTATCCGAACCAGTAAAAATCTGGTGATGAATCAGAATAAACCGTTGAGAGATTTATCTGAACTAGTAAAAATCTAGAGATGAATCAGAATAAACCGTTGAGATATTTATCTGAACCAGTAATAATCTGGAGACGAATCAGAATAAACCATTGAGAGATTTATTTCAACCAGTAAAAATCTGGAAAGGAATCAGAATAAACCGTTGAGAGATTTGTCTGAACCAGTAAAAATCTGGAAATGAACCAGAATAAACCGTTGAGAGATTTATCTGAAACAGTAAAAATCTGGAAATGAATCAGAATAAACGGTTGAGAGATTTATCTGAACCAGTAAAAATCTGGTGATGAATTAGAATAAACCGTTGAGAGATTTATCTGAACCAGTAAAAATCTGGAGATGAATCAGAATAAACCGTTGAGAGATTTATCTGAACCAGTAAAAATCTGGAGACGAATCAGAATAAACCATTGACAGATTTATCTGAACCATTAAAAATTTGGAAATGATTTAAAATAAACCGTTGAGAGATTTATTTGAACAAGTAAAAATTTGGAAATGAATCAGAATAAATCGTTGAGAGATTTATCTGAACTAGTAAAAATCTGGTGACGAATCAGAATAAACCGTTGAGAGATTTATCTGAACTAGTAAAAATCTGGAAATGAATCAGAATAAATCGTTGAAAGATTTATCTGAACCAGTAAAAATCTGGAAATGAATCAGAATAAACTGTTGAGAGATTTATCTGAACCAGTAAAAATCTGGAAATGAATCAGAATAAACCGTTGAGAGATTTATCTGATCCAGGAAAAGTCTGGTGATGAATCAAAATAAACCGTTGAGAGATTTATCTGAAATAGTAAAAATCTGGAAATGAATCATAATAAACCGTTGAGAGATTTATCCGAACCAGTAAAAATCTGGTGATGAATCAGAATAAACCGTTGAGAGATTTATCTGAACTAGTAAAAATCTAGAGATGAATCAGAATAAACCGTTGAGATATTTATCTGAACCAGTAATAATCTAGAGACGAATCAGAATAAACCGTTGAGAGATTTATTTCAACCAGTAAAAATCTGGAAAGGAATCAGAATAAACCGTTGAGAGATTTGTCTGAACCAGTAAAAATCTGGAAATGAATCAGAATAAACCGTTGAGAGATTTATCTGAAACAGTAAAAATCTAGAAATGAATCAGAATAAACAGTTGAGAGATTTATCTGAACCAGTAAAAATCTGGTGATGAATTAGAATAAACCGTTGAGAGATTTATCTGAACCAGTAAAAATCTGGAGATGAATCAGAATAAACCGTTGAGAGATTTATCTGAACCAGTAAAAATCTGGAGACGAATCAGAATAAACCATTGAGAGATTTATCTGAACCATTAAAAATTTGGAAATGATTTAAAATAAACCGTTGAGAGATTTATTTGAACAAGTAAAAATTTGGAAATGAATCAGAATAAATTGTTGAGAGATTTATCTGAACTAGTAAAAATTTGGTGACGAATCAGAATAAACCGTTAAGAGATTTATCTGAACCATTAAAATACCGGAGACGAATCAGAATAAACCATTGAGAGATTTATCTGAACCATTAAAAATTTGGAAATGAATCAGAATAAACCGTTGAGAGATTTATCTGAAACAGTAAAAATCTGGAAATGAATCAGAATAAATCGTTGAGAGATTTATCTGAACCAGTAAAAATCTGGTGATGAATCAGAATAAACCGGTGAGAGATTTATCTGAACCAGTAAAAAACTGGAAATGAATCAGAATAAACCGTTGAGAGATTTATCTGAACCAGTAAAAATCTGGAAATGAATCAGAATAAACCGTTGAGAGATTTATCTGAACCAGTAAAAATCTGGAAATGAATCAGAATAAACCGTTGAGAGATTTATCTGATCCAGGAAAAGTCTGGTGATGAATCAAAATAAACCGTTGAGAGATTTATCTGAAACAGTAAAAATCTGGAAATGAATCAGAATAAACCGTTGAGAGATTTATCTGAAACAGTAAATATATTTGGAAATGAATCAGAATAAATCGTTGAGAGATTTATCTGAACTAGTAAAAATCTGGTGACGAATCAGAATAAACCGTTGAGAGATTTATCTGAACCAGTAAAAATCTGGAAATGAATCAGAATAAACCGTTGAAAGATTTATCTGAACCAGTAAAAATCTGGAAATGAATCAGAATAAACCGTTGAGAGATTTATCTGAACCAGTAAAAATCTGGAAATGAATCAGAATAAACCGTTGAGAGATTTATCTGATCCAGGAAAAGTCTGGTGATGAATCAAAATAAACTGTTGAGAGATTTATCTGAACCAGTAAAAATCTGGAAATGAATCATAATAAACCGTTGAGAGATTTATCCGAACCAGTAAAAATCTGGTGATGAATCAGAATAAACCGTTGAGAGATTTATCTGAACTAGTAAAAATCTAGAGATGAATCAGAATAAACCGTTGAGATATTTATCTGAACCAGTAATAATCTGGAGACGAATCAGAATAAACCATTGAGAGATTTATTTCAACCAGTAAAAATCTGGAAAGGAATCAGAATAAACCGTTGAGAGATTTGTCTGAACCAGTAAAAATCTGGAAATGAACCAGAATAAACCGTTGAGAGATTTATCTGAAACAGTAAAAATCTGGAAATGAATCAGAATAAACGGTTGAGAGATTTATCTGAACCAGTAAAAATCTGGTGATGAATTAGAATAAACCGTTGAGAGATTTATCTGAACCAGTAAAAATCTGGAGATGAATCAGAATAAACCGTTGAGGGATTTATCTGAACCAGTAAAAATCTGGAGACGAATCAGAATAAACCATTGAGAGATTTATCTGAACCATTAAAAATTTGGAAATGATTTAAAATAAACCGTTGAGAGATTTATTTGAACAAGTAAAAATTTGGAAATGAATCAGAATAAATCGTTGAGAGATTTATCTGAACTAGTAAAAATCTGGTGACGAATCAGAATAAACCGTTGAGAGATTTATCTGAACTAGTAAAAATCTGGAAATGAATCAGAATAAACCGTTGAAAGATTTATCTGAACCAGTAAAAATCTGGAAATGAATCAGAATAAACTGTTGAGAGATTTATCTGAACCAGTAAAAATCTGGAAATGAATCAGAATAAACCGTTGAGAGATTTATCTGATCCAGGAAAAGTCTGGTGATGAATCAAAATAAACCGTTGAGAGATTTATCTGAAACAGTAAAAATCTGGAAATGAATCAGAATAAACCGTTGAGAGATTTATCTGAAACAGTAAATATATTTGGAAATGAATCAGAATAAATCGTTGAGAGATTTATCTGAACTAGTAAAAATCTGGTGACGAATCAGAATAAACCGTTGAGAGATTTATCTGAACCAGTAAAAATCTGGAAATGAATCAGAATAAACCGTTGAAAGATTTATCTGAACCAGTAAAAATCTGGAAATGAATCAGAATAAACCGTTGAGAGATTTATCTGAACCAGTAAAAATCTGGAAATGAATCAGAATAAACCGTTGAGAGATTTATCTGATCCAGGAAAAGTCTGGTGATGAATCAAAATAAACTGTTGAGAGATTTATCTGAACCAGTAAAAATCTGGAAATGAATCATAATAAACCGTTGAGAGATTTATCCGAACCAGTAAAAATCTGGTGATGAATCAGAATAAACCGTTGAGAGATTTATCTGAACTAGTAAAAATCTAGAGATGAATCAGAATAAACCGTTGAGATATTTATCTGAACCAGTAATAATCTGGAGACGAATCAGAATAAACCATTGAGAGATTTATTTCAACCAGTAAAAATCTGGAAAGGAATCAGAATAAACCGTTGAGAGATTTGTCTGAACCAGTAAAAATCTGGAAATGAACCAGAATAAACCGTTGAGAGATTTATCTGAAACAGTAAAAATCTGGAAATGAATCAGAATAAACGGTTGAGAGATTTATCTGAACCAGTAAAAATCTGGTGATGAATTAGAATAAACCGTTGAGAGATTTATCTGAACCAGTAAAAATCTGGAGATGAATCAGAATAAACCGTTGAGGGATTTATCTGAACCAGTAAAAATCTGGAGACGAATCAGAATAAACCATTGAGAGATTTATCTGAACCATTAAAAATTTGGAAATGATTTAAAATAAACCGTTGAGAGATTTATTTGAACAAGTAAAAATTTGGAAATGAATCAGAATAAATCGTTGAGAGATTTATCTGAACTAGTAAAAATCTGGTGACGAATCAGAATAAACCGTTGAGAGATTTATCTGAACTAGTAAAAATCTGGAAATGAATCAGAATAAACCGTTGAAAGATTTATCTGAACCAGTAAAAATCTGGAAATGAATCAGAATAAACTGTTGAGAGATTTATCTGAACCAGTAAAAATCTGGAAATGAATCAGAATAAACCGTTGAGAGATTTATCTGATCCAGGAAAAGTCTGGTGATGAATCAAAATAAACCGTTGAGAGATTTATCTGAAACAGTAAAAATCTGGAAATGAATCATAATAAACCGTTGAGAGATTTATCCGAACCAGTAAAAACCTGGTGATGAATCAGAATAAACCGTTGAGAGATTTATCTGAACTAGTCAAAATCTAGAGATGAATCAGAATAAACCGTTGAGATATTTATCTGAACCAGTAATAATCTGGAGACGAATCAGAATAAACCGTTGAGAGACTTATTTCAACCAGTAAAAATCTGGAAAGGAATCAGAATAAACCGTTGAGAGATTTGTCTGAACCAGTAAAAATCTGGAAATGAATCAGAATAAACCGTTGAGAGATTTATCTGAAACAGTAAAAATCTAGAAATGAATCAGAATAAACGGTTGAGAGATTTATCTGAACCAGTAAAAATCTGGTGATGAATTAGAATAAACCGTTGAGAGATTTATCTGAACCAGTAAAAATCTGGAGATGAATCAGAATAAACCGTTGAGAGATTTATCTGAACCAGTAAAAATCTGGAGACGAATCAGAATAAACCATTGAGAGATTTATCTGAACCATTAAAAATTTGGAAATGATTTAAAATAAACCGTTGAGAGATTTATTTGAACAAGTAAAAATATTGAAATGAATCAGAAAAAACCATTGAGAGACTTATCTGAACTAGTAAAAATCTGGAGACGAATCAGAATAAACCATTGAGAGATTTATCTGAACCATTAAAAATTTGGAAATGATTTAGAATAAACCGTTGAGAGATTTATCTGAACCAGTAAAAATATGGAAATGAATCAGAATAAACCGTTGAGAGATTTATCTGAAACAGTAAAAATCTGGAAATGAATCAGAATAAACCGTTGAGAGATTTATCTGAAACAGTAAAAATCTGGTGATGAAGCAAAATAAACCGTTGAGAGATTTATCTGAACCAGTAAAAATCTGGAGATGAATCATAATAAACTGTTGAGAGATTTATCTGAACCAGTAAAAATCTGGAAATGAATCAGAATAAACCGTTGAGAGATTTATCTGAACCAGTAAAAATCTGGAAATGAATCAGAATAAACCATTGAGAGATTTATCTGAACCATTAAAAATCTGGAAATGAATCAGAATAAACCGTTGAGAGATTTATCTGATCCAGAAAAAGTCTGGTGATGTATCAAAATAAACCGTTCTGAGATTTATCTGAAACAGTAAAAATCTGGAAATGAATCAGAATAAACCGTTGAGAGATTTATCCGAACCAGTAAAAATCTGGTGATGAATCAGAATAAACCGTTGAGAGATTTATCTAAACTAGTAAAAATCTAGAGATGAATCAGAATAAACCGTTGAGATATTTATCTGAACCAATAATAATCTGGAGACGAATCAGAATAAACCGTTGAGAGATTTATTTCAACCAGTAAAAATCTGGAAAGGAATCAGAATAAACTGTTGAGAGATTTATCTGAACCAGTAAAAATATGGAAATGAATCAGAATAAACCGTTGAGAGATTTATCTGAAACAGTAAAAATCTAGAAATGAATCAGAATAAACTGTTGAGAGATTTATCTGAACCAGTAAAAATCTGGTGATGAATTAGAATAAACCGTTGAGAGATTTATCTGAACAAGTAAAAATCTGGAGATGAATTAGAATAAACCGTTAAGAGATTTATCTGAACTAGTAAAAATCTGGAGACGAATCAGAATAAACATTGAGAGATTTATCTGAACCATTAAAAATTTGGAAATGAATCAGAATAAACCGTTGAGAGATTTATCTGAAACAGTAAAAATCTGGAAATGAATCAGAATAAATCGTTGAGAGATTTATCTGAACCAGTAAAAATCTGGTGATGAATCAGAATAAACCGGTGAGAGATTTATCTGAACCAGTAAAAATCTGGAAATGAATCAGAATAAACCGTTGAGAGATTTATCTGAACCAGTAAAAATCTGGAAATGAATCAGAATAAACCGTTGAGAGATTTATCTGAACCAGTAAAAATCTGGAAATGAATCAGAATAAACCGTTGAGAGATTTATCTGATCCAGGAAAAGTCTGGTGATGAATCAAAATAAACCGTTGAGAGATTTATCTGAAACAGTAAAAATCTGGAAATGAATCAGAATAAACCGTTGAGAGATTTATCTGAAACAGTAAATATTTGGAAATGAATCAGAATAAATCGTTGAGAGATTCATCTGAACTAGTAAAAATCTGGTGACGAATCAGAATAAACCATTGAGAGATTTATCTGAACCAGTAAAAATCTGGAAATGAATCAGAATAAACCGTTGAAAGATTTATCTGAACCAGTAAAAATCTGGAAATGAATCAGAATAAACCGTTGAGAGATTTATTTGAACCAGTAAAAATCTGGAAATGAATCAGAATAAACCGTTGAGAGATTTATCTGATCCAGGAAAAGTCTGGTGATGAATCAAAATAAACCGTTGAGAGATTTATCTGAAACAGTAAAAATATGGAAATGAATCATAATAAACCGTTGAGAGATTTATCCGAACCAGTAAAAATCTGGTGATGAATCAGAATAAACCGTTGAGAGATTTATCTGAACTAGTAAAAATCTAGAGATGAATCAGAATAAACCGTTGAGATATTTATCTGAACCAGTAATAATCTGGAGACGAATCAGAATAAACCATTGAGAGATTTATTTCAACCAGTAAAAATCTGGAAAGGAATCAGAATAAACCGTTGAGAGATTTGTCTGAACCAGTAAAAATCTGGAAATGAACCAGAATAAACCGTTGAGAGATTTATCTGAAACAGTAAAAATCTGGAAATGAATCAGAATAAACGGTTGAGAGATTTATCTGAACCAGTAAAAATCTGGTGATGAATTAGAATAAACCGTTGAGAGATTTATCTGAACCAGTAAAAATCTGGAGATGAATCAGAATAAACCGTTGAGAGATTTATCTGAACCAGTAAAAATCTGGAGACGAATCAGAATAAACCATTGAGAGATTTATCTGAACCATTAAAAATTTGGAAATGATTTAAAATAAACCGTTGAGAGATTTATTTGAACAAGTAAAAATTTGGAAATGAATCAGAATAAATCGTTGTGAGATTTATCTGAACTAGTAAAAATCTGGTGACGAATCAGAATAAACCGTTGAGAGATTTATCTGAACTAGTAAAAATCTGGAAATGAATCAGAATAAACCGTTGAAAGATTTATCTGAACCAGTAAAAATCTGGAAATGAATCAGAATAAACTGTTGAGAGATTTATCTGAACCAGTAAAAATCTGGAAATGAATCAGAATAAACCGTTGAGAGATTTATCTGATCCAGGAAAAGTCTGGTGATGAATCAAAATAAACCGTTGAGAGATTTATCTGAAACAGTAAAAATCTGGAAATGAATCATAATAAACCGTTGAGAGATTTATCCGAACCAGTAAAAATCTGGTGATGAATCAGAATAAACCGTTGAGAGATTTATCTGAACTAGTAAAAATCTAGAGATGAATCAGAATAAACCGTTGAGATATTTATCTGAACCAGTAATAATCTGGAGACGAATCAGAATAAACCGTTGAGAGATTTATTTCAACCAGTAAAAATCTGGAAAGGAATCAGAATAAACCGTTGAGAGATTTGTCTGAACCAGTAAAAATCTGGAAATGAATCAGAATAAACCGTTGAGAGATTTATCTGAAACAGTAAAAATCTAGAAATGAATCAGAATAAACAGTTGAGAGATTTATCTGAACCAGTAAAAATCTGGTGATGAATTAGAATAAACCGTTGAGAGATTTATCTGAACCAGTAAAAATCTGGAGATGAATCAGAATAAACCGTTGAGAGATTTATCTGAACCAGTAAAAATCTGGAGACGAATCAGAATAAACCATTGAGAGATTTATCTGAACCATTAAAAATTTGGAAATGATTTAAAATAAACCGTTGAGAGATTTATTTGAACAAGTAAAAATATGGAAATGAATCAGAAAAAACCATTGAGAGACTTATCTGAACTAGTAAAAATCTGGAGACGAATCAGAATAAACCATTGAGAGATTTATCTGAACCATTAAAAATTTGGAAATGATTTAGAATAAACCGTTGAGAGATTTATCTGAACCAGTAAAAATATGGAAATGAATCAGAATAAACCGTTGAGAGATTTATCTGAACCAGTAAAAATATGGAAATGAATCAGAATAAACCGTTGAGAGATTTATCTGAACCAGTAAAAATCTGGTGATGAATCAGAATAAACCGGTGAGAGATTTATCTGAACCAGTAAAAATCTGGAAATGAATCAGAATAAACCGTTGAGAGATTTATCTGAACCAGTAAAAATCTGGAAATGAATCAGAATAAACCGTTGAGAGATTTATCTGAACCAGTAAAAATCTGGAAATGAATCAGAATAAACCGTTGAGAGATTTATCTGATCCAGGAAAAGTCTGGTGATGAATCAAAATAAACCGTTGAGAGATTTATCTGAAACAGTAAAAATCTGGAAATGAATCAGAATAAACCGTTGAGAGATTTATCTGAAACAGTAAATATTTGGAAATGAATCAGAATAAATCGTTGAGAGATTCATCTGAACTAGTAAAAATCTGGTGACGAATCAGAATAAACCATTGAGAGATTTATCTGAACCAGTAAAAATCTGGAAATGAATCAGAATAAACCGTTGAAAGATTTATCTGAACCAGTAAAAATCTGGAAATGAATCAGAATAAACCGTTGAGAGATTTATTTGAACCAGTAAAAATCTGGAAATGAATCAGAATAAACCGTTGAGAGATTTATCTGATCCAGGAAAAGTCTGGTGATGAATCAAAATAAACCGTTGAGAGATTTATCTGAAACAGTAAAAATATGGAAATGAATCATAATAAACCGTTGAGAGATTTATCCGAACCAGTAAAAATCTGGTGATGAATCAGAATAAACCGTTGAGAGATTTATCTGAACTAGTAAAAATCTAGAGATGAATCAGAATAAACCGTTGAGATATTTATCTGAACCAGTAATAATCTGGAGACGAATCAGAATAAACCATTGAGAGATTTATTTCAACCAGTAAAAATCTGGAAAGGAATCAGAATAAACCGTTGAGAGATTTGTCTGAACCAGTAAAAATCTGGAAATGAACCAGAATAAACCGTTGAGAGATTTATCTGAAACAGTAAAAATCTGGAAATGAATCAGAATAAACGGTTGAGAGATTTATCTGAACCAGTAAAAATCTGGTGATGAATTAGAATAAACCGTTGAGAGATTTATCTGAACCAGTAAAAATCTGGAGATGAATCAGAATAAACCGTTGAGAGATTTATCTGAACCAGTAAAAATCTGGAGACGAATCAGAATAAACCATTGAGAGATTTATCTGAACCATTAAAAATTTGGAAATGATTTAAAATAAACCGTTGAGAGATTTATTTGAACAAGTAAAAATTTGGAAATGAATCAGAATAAATCGTTGTGAGATTTATCTGAACTAGTAAAAATCTGGTGACGAATCAGAATAAACCGTTGAGAGATTTATCTGAACTAGTAAAAATCTGGAAATGAATCAGAATAAACCGTTGAAAGATTTATCTGAACCAGTAAAAATCTGGAAATGAATCAGAATAAACTGTTGAGAGATTTATCTGAACCAGTAAAAATCTGGAAATGAATCAGAATAAACCGTTGAGAGATTTATCTGATCCAGGAAAAGTCTGGTGATGAATCAAAATAAACCGTTGAGAGATTTATCTGAAACAGTAAAAATCTGGAAATGAATCATAATAAACCGTTGAGAGATTTATCCGAACCAGTAAAAATCTGGTGATGAATCAGAATAAACCGTTGAGAGATTTATCTGAACTAGTAAAAATCTAGAGATGAATCAGAATAAACCGTTGAGATATTTATCTGAACCAGTAATAATCTGGAGACGAATCAGAATAAACCGTTGAGAGATTTATTTCAACCAGTAAAAATCTGGAAAGGAATCAGAATAAACCGTTGAGAGATTTGTCTGAACCAGTAAAAATCTGGAAATGAATCAGAATAAACCGTTGAGAGATTTATCTGAAACAGTAAAAATCTAGAAATGAATCAGAATAAACAGTTGAGAGATTTATCTGAACCAGTAAAAATCTGGTGATGAATTAGAATAAACCGTTGAGAGATTTATCTGAACCAGTAAAAATCTGGAGATGAATCAGAATAAACCGTTGAGAGATTTATCTGAACCAGTAAAAATCTGGAGACGAATCAGAATAAACCATTGAGAGATTTATCTGAACCATTAAAAATTTGGAAATGATTTAAAATAAACCGTTGAGAGATTTATTTGAACAAGTAAAAATATGGAAATGAATCAGAAAAAACCATTGAGAGACTTATCTGAACTAGTAAAAATCTGGAGACGAATCAGAATAAACCATTGAGAGATTTATCTGAACCATTAAAAATTTGGAAATGATTTAGAATAAACCGTTGAGAGATTTATCTGAACCAGTAAAAATATGGAAATGAATCAGAATAAACCGTTGAGAGATTTATCTGAAACAGTAAAAATCTGGAAATGAATCAGAATAAACCGTTGAGAGATTTATCTGAAACAGTAAAAATCTGGTGATGAAGCAAAATAAACCGTTGAGAGATTTATCTGAACCAGTAAAAATCTGGAGATGAATCAGAATAAACTGTTGAGAGATTTATCTGAACCAGTAAAAATCTGGAAATGAATCAGAATAAACCGTTGAGAGATTTATCTGAACCAGTAAAAATCTGGAAATGAATCAGAATAAACCGTTGAGAGATTTATCTGAACCATTGAAAATCTGGAAATGAATCAGAATAAACCGTTGAGAGATTTATCTGATCCAGAAAAAGTCTGGTGATGAATCAAAATAAACCGTTGAGAGATTTATCTGAAACAGTAAAAATCTGGAAATGAATCAGAATAAACCGTTGAGAGATTTATCCGAACCAGTAAAAATCTGGTGATGAATCAGAATAAACCGTTGAGAGATTTATCTGAACTAGTAAAAATCTAGAGATGAATCAGAATAAACCGTTGAGATATTTATCTGAACCAGTAATAATCTGGAGACGAATCAGAATAAACCGTTGAGAGATTTATTTCAACCAGTAAAAATCTGGAAAGGAATCAGAATAAACCGTTGAGAGATTTATCTGAACCAGTAAAAATATGGAAATGAATCAGAATAAACCGTTGAGAGATTTATCTGAAACTGTAAAAATCTAGAAATGAATCAGAATAAACTGTTGAGAGATTTATCTGAACCAGTAAAAATCTGGTGATGAATTAGAATAAACCGTTGAGAGATTTATCTGAACAAGTAAAAATCTGGAGATGAATTAGAATAAACCGTTAAGAGATTTATCTGAACCAGTAAAAATCTGGAGACGAATCAGAATAAACATTGAGAGATTTATCTGAACCATTAAAAATTTGGAAATGAATCAGAATAAACCGTTGAGAGATTTATCTGAAACAGTAAAAATCTGGAAATGAATCAGAATAAATCGTTGAGAGATTTATCTGAACCAGTAAAAATCTGGTGATGAATCAGAATAAACCGGTGAGAGATTTATCTGAACCAGTAAAAATCTGGAAATGAATCAGAATAAACCGTTGAGAGATTTATCTGAACCAGTAAAAATCTGGAAATGAATCAGAATAAACCGTTGAGAGATTTATCTGAACCAGTAAAAATCTGGAAATGAATCAGAATAAACCGTTGAGAGATTTATCTGATCCAGGAAAAGTCTGGTGATGAATCAAAATAAACCGTTGAGAGATTTATCTGAAACAGTAAAAATCTGGAAATGAATCATAATAAACCGTTGAGAGATTTATCCGAACCAGTAAAAATCTGGTGATGAATCAGAATAAACCGTTGAGAGATTTATCTGAACTAGTAAAAATCTAGAGATGAATCAGAATAAACCGTTGAGATATTTATCTGAACCAGTAATAATCTGGAGACGAATCAGAATAAACCATTGAGAGATTTATTTCAACCAGTAAAAATCTGGAAAGGAATCAGAATAAACCGTTGAGAGATTTGTCTGAACCAGTAAAAATCTGGAAATGAACCAGAATAACCCGTTGAGAGATTTATTTGAAACAGTAAAAATCTGGAAATGAATCAGAATAAACGGTTGAGAGATTTATCTGAACCAGTAAAAATCTGGTGATGAATTAGAATAAACCGTTGAGAGATTTATCTGAACCAGTAAAAATCTGGAGATGAATCAGAATAAACCGTTGAGAGATTTATCTGAACCAGTAAAAATCTGGAGACGAATCAGAATAAACCATTGAGAGATTTATCTGAACCATTAAAAATTTGGAAATGATTTAAAATAAACCGTTGAGAGATTTATTTGAACAAGTAAAAATATGGAAATGAATCAGAAAAAACCATTGAGAGATTTATCTGAACTAGTAAAAATCTAGAGACGAATCAGAATAAACCATTGAGAGATTTATCTGAACCACTAAAAATTTGGAAATGATTTAGAATAAACCGTTGAGAGATTTATCTGAACCAGTAAAAATATGGAAATGAATCAGAATAAACCGTTGAGAGATTTATCTGAAACAGTAAAAATCTGGAAAAGAATCAGAATAAACCGTTGAGAGATTTATCTGATCCAGAAAAAGTCTGGTGATGAATCAAAATAAACTGTTGAGAGATTTATCTGAAACAGTAAAAATCTTGAAATGAATCAGAATAAACCGTTGAGAGATTTATCCGAACCAGTAAAAATCTGTTGATGAATCAGAATAAACCGTTGAGAGATTTATCTGAACTAGTAAAAATCTAGAGATGAATCAGAATAAACCGTTGAGATATTTATCTGAACCAGTAATAATCTGGAGACGAATCAGAATAAACCGTTGAGAGATTTATTTCAACAAGTAAAAATCTGGAAAGGAATCAGAATAAACCGTTGAGAGATTTATCTGAAACAGTAAAAATCTGGTGATGAAGCAAAATAAACCGTTGAGAGATTTATCTGAACCAGTAAAAATCTGGAGATGAATCAGAATAAACTGTTGAGAGATTTATCTGAACCAGTAAAAATCTGGAAATGAATCAGAATAAACCGTTGAGAGATTTATCTGAACCAGTAAAAATCTGGAAATGAATCAGAATAAACCGTTGAGAGATTTATCTGAACCATTGAAAATCTGGAAATGAATTAGAATAAACCGTTGAGAGATTTATCTGATCCAGAAAAAGTCTGGTGATGAATCAAAATAAACCGTTGAGAGATTTATCTGAAACAGTAAAAATCTGGAAATGAATCAGAATAAACCGTTGAGAGATTTATCCGAACCAGTAAAAATCTGGTGATGAATCAGAATAAACCGTTGAGAGATTTATCTGAACTAGTAAAAATCTAGAGATGAATCAGAATAAACCGTTGAGATATTTATCTGAACCAGTAATAATCTGGAGACGAATCAGAATAAACCGTTGAGAGATTTATTTCAACCAGTAAAAATCTGGAAAGGAATCAGAATAAACCGTTGAGAGATTTATCTGAACCAGTAAAAATATGGAAATGAATCAGAATAAACCGTTGAGAGATTTATCTGAAACTGTAAAAATCTAGAAATGAATCAGAATAAACTGTTGAGAGATTTATCTGAACCAGTAAAAATCTGGTGATGAATTAGAATAAACCGTTGAGAGATTTATCTGAACAAGTAAAAATCTGGAGATGAATTAGAATAAACCGTTAAGAGATTTATCTGAACCAGTAAAAATCTGGAGACGAATCAGAATAAACATTGAGAGATTTATCTGAACCATTAAAAATTTGGAAATGAATCAGAATAAACCGTTGAGAGATTTATCTGAAACAGTAAAAATCTGGAAATGAATCAGAATAAATCGTTGAGAGATTTATCTGAACCAGTAAAAATCTGGTGATGAATCAGAATAAACCGGTGAGAGATTTATCTGAACCAGTAAAAATCTGGAAATGAATCAGAATAAACCGTTGAGAGATTTATCTGAACCAGTAAAAATCTGGAAATGAATCAGAATAAACCGTTGAGAGATTTATCTGAACCAGTAAAAATCTGGAAATGAATCAGAATAAACCGTTGAGAGATTTATCTGATCCAGGAAAAGTCTGGTGATGAATCAAAATAAACCGTTGAGAGATTTATCTGAAACAGTAAAAATCTGGAAATGAATCATAATAAACCGTTGAGAGATTTATCCGAACCAGTAAAAATCTGGTGATGAATCAGAATAAACCGTTGAGAGATTTATCTGAACTAGTAAAAATCTAGAGATGAATCAGAATAAACCGTTGAGATATTTATCTGAACCAGTAATAATCTGGAGACGAATCAGAATAAACCATTGAGAGATTTATTTCAACCAGTAAAAATCTGGAAAGGAATCAGAATAAACCGTTGAGAGATTTGTCTGAACCAGTAAAAATCTGGAAATGAACCAGAATAACCCGTTGAGAGATTTATTTGAAACAGTAAAAATCTGGAAATGAATCAGAATAAACGGTTGAGAGATTTATCTGAACCAGTAAAAATCTGGTGATGAATTAGAATAAACCGTTGAGAGATTTATCTGAACCAGTAAAAATCTGGAGATGAATCAGAATAAACCGTTGAGAGATTTATCTGAACCAGTAAAAATCTGGAGACGAATCAGAATAAACCATTGAGAGATTTATCTGAACCATTAAAAATTTGGAAATGATTTAAAATAAACCGTTGAGAGATTTATTTGAACAAGTAAAAATATGGAAATGAATCAGAAAAAACCATTGAGAGATTTATCTGAACTAGTAAAAATCTAGAGACGAATCAGAATAAACCATTGAGAGATTTATCTGAACCACTAAAAATTTGGAAATGATTTAGAATAAACCGTTGAGAGATTTATCTGAACCAGTAAAAATATGGAAATGAATCAGAATAAACCGTTGAGAGATTTATCTGAAACAGTAAAAATCTGGAAAAGAATCAGAATAAACCGTTGAGAGATTTATCTGATCCAGAAAAAGTCTGGTGATGAATCAAAATAAACTGTTGAGAGATTTATCTGAAACAGTAAAAATCTTGAAATGAATCAGAATAAACCGTTGAGAGATTTATCCGAACCAGTAAAAATCTGTTGATGAATCAGAATAAACCGTTGAGAGATTTATCTGAACTAGTAAAAATCTAGAGATGAATCAGAATAAACCGTTGAGATATTTATCTGAACCAGTAATAATCTGGAGACGAATCAGAATAAACCGTTGAGAGATTTATTTCAACAAGTAAAAATCTGGAAAGGAATCAGAATAAACCGTTGAGAGATTTATCTGAACTAGTAAAAATATGGAAATGAGAGATTTATCTGAAACAGTAAAAATCTAGAAATGAATCAGAAAAAACCATTGAGAGATTTATCTGAACTAGTAAAAATCTAGAGACGAATCAGAATAAACCGTTGAGAGATTTATCTGAAACAGTAAAAATCTGGAAATGAATCAGAATAAACCGTTGAGAGATTTATCTGAAACAGTAAAAATATGGAAATGAATCAGAATAAACCGTTGAGAGATTTATCTGAAACAGTAAAAATCTGGAAATGAATCAGAATAAACCGTTGAGAGATTTATCTGAAACAGTAAAAATCTGGAAATGAATCAGAATAAATCATTGAGAGATTTATCTGAACCAGTAAAAATCTGGTGATGAATCAGAATAAACCGGTGAGAGATTTATCTAAACCAGTAAAAATCTGGAAATGAATCAGAATAAACCGTTGAGAGATTTATCTGAACCAGTAAAAATCTGGAAATGAATCAGAATAAACCGTTGAGAGATTTATCTGAACCAGTAAAAATCTGGAAATGAATCAGAATAAACCGTTGAGAGATTTATCTGATCCAGGAAAAGTCTGGTGATGAATCAAAATAAACCGTTGAGAGATTTATCTGAAACAGTAAAAATCTGGAAATGAATCAGAATAAACCGTTGAGAGATTTATCTAAAACAGTAAATATTTGGAAATGAATCAGAATAAATCGTTGAGAGATTTATCTGAACTAGTAAAAATCTGGTGACGAATCAGAATAAACCGTTGAGAGATTTATCTGAACCAGTAAAAATCTGGAAATGAATCAGAATAAACCGTTGAGAGATTTATCTGAACCAGTAAAAATCTGGAAATGAATCAGAATAAACCGTTGAGAGATTTATCTGAACCAGTAAAAATCTGGAAATGAATCAGAATAAACTGTTGAGAGATTTATCTGATCCAGGAAAAGTCTGGTGATGAATCAAAATAAACCGTTTAGAGATTTATCTGAAACAGTAAAAATCAGGAAATGAATCATAATAAACCGTTGAGAGATTTATCCGAACCAGTAAAAATCTGGTGATGAATCAGAATAAACCGTTGAGAGATTTATCTGAACTAGTAAAAATCTAGAGATGAATCAGAATAAACCGTTGAGATATTTATCTGAACCAGTAATAATCTGGAGACGAATCAGAATAAACCATTGAGAGATTTATTTCAACCAGTAAAAATCTGGAAAGGAATCAGAATAAACCGTTGAGAGATTTGTCTGAACCAGTAAAAATCTGGAAATGAACCAGAATAAACCGTTGAGAGATTTATCTGAAACAGTAAAAATCTGGAAATGAATCAGAATAAACGGTTGAGAGATTTATCTGAACCAGTAAAAATCTGGTGATGAATTAGAATAAACCGTTGAGAGATTTATCTGAACCAGTAAAAATCTGGAGATGAATCAGAATAAACCGTTGAGAGATTTATCTGAACCAGTAAAAATCTGGAGACGAATCAGAATAAACCATTGAGAGATTTATCTGAACCATTAAAAATTTGGAAATGATTTAAAATAAACCGTTGAGAGATTTATTTGAACAAGTAAAAATATAGAAATGAATCAGAAAAAACCATTGAGAGATTTATCTGAACTAGTAAAAATCTAGAGACGAATCATAATAAACCATTGAGAGATTTATCTGAACTACTAAAAATTTGGAAATGATTTAGAATAAACCGTTGAGAGATTTATCTGAACCAGTAAAAATATGGAAATGAATCAGAATAAACCGTTGAGAGATTTATCTGAAACAGTAAAAATCTGGAAATGAATCAGAATAAACCGTTGAGATATTTATCTGTAACAGTAAAAATCTGGTGATGAAGCAAAATAAACCATTGAGGGATTTATCTGAACCAGTAAAAATCTAGAGATGAATCAGAATAAACTGTTGAGAGATTTATCTGAACCAGTAAAAATCTGGAAATGAATCAGAATAAACCGTTGAGAGATTTATCTGAACCAGTAAAAATCTGGAAATGAATCAGAATAAACCGTTGAGAGATTTATCTGAACCATTAAAAATCTGGAAATGAATCAGAATAAACCGTTGAGAGATTTATCTGATCTAGAAAAAGTCTGGTGATGAATCAAAATAAACCGTTGAGAGATTTATCTGAAACAGTAAAAATCTGGAAATGAATCAGAATAAACCGTTGAGAGATTTACCCGAACCAGTAAAAATCTGGTGATGAATCAGAATAAACCGTTGAGAGATTTATCTGAACTAGTAAAAATCTAGAGATGAATCAGAATAAACCGTTGAGATATTTATCTGAACCAGTAATAATCTGGAGACGAATCAGAATAAACCGTTGAGAGATTTATTTCAACCAGTAAAAATCTGGAAAGGAATCAGAATAAACCGTTGAGAGATTTATCTGAACCAGTAAAAATATGGAAATGAATCAGAATAAACCGTTGAGAGATTTATCTGAAACAGTAAAAATCTAGAAATGAATCAGAATAAACCGTTGAGAGATTTATCTGAACCAGTAAAAATCTGGTGATGAATTAGAATAAACCGTTGAGAGATTTATCTGAACAAGTAAAAATATGGAGATGAATTAGAATAAACCGTTAAGAGATTTATCTGAACCAGTAAAAATCTGGAGACGAATCAGAATAAACCATTGAGAGATTTATCTGAACCATTAAAAATTTGGAAATGATTTAGAATAAACCGTTGAGAGATTTATTTGAACAAGTAAAAATATGGAAATGAATCAGAAAAAACCATTGAGAGATTTATCTGAACTAGTAAAAATCTGGAGACGAATCAGAATAAACCATTGAGAGATTTATCTAAACCATTAAAAATTTGGAAATGATTTAGAATAAACCGTTGAGAGATTTATCTGAACCAGTAAAAATATGGAAATGAATCAGAATAAACCGTTGAGAGATTTATCTGAAACAGTAAAAATCTGGAAATGAATCAGAATAAACCGTTGAGAGATTTATCTGAAACAGTAAAAATCTGGAAATGAATCAGAATAAATCGTTGAGAGATTTATCTGAACCAGTAAAAATCTGGTGATGAATCAGAATAAACCGGTGAGAGATTTATCTGAACCAGTAAAAATCTGGAAATGAATCAGAATAAACCGTTGAGAGATTTATCTGAACCAGTAAAAATCTGGAAATGAATCAGAATAAACCGTTGAGAGATTTATCTGAACCATTAAAAATCTGGAAATGAATCAGAATAAACCGTTGAGAGATTTATCTGATCTAGAAAAAGTCTGGTGATGAATCAAAATAAACCGTTGAGAGATTTATCTGAAACAGTAAAAATCTGGAAATGAATCAGAATAAACCGTTGAGAGATTTATCTGAACCAGTAAAAATCTGGTGATGAATCAGAATAAACCGTTGAGAGATTTATCTGAACTAGTAAAAATCTAGAGATGAATCAGAATAAACCGTTGAGATATTTATCTGAACCAGTAATAATCTGGAGACGAATCAGAATAAACCGTTGAGAGATTTATTTCAACCAGTAAAAATCTGGAAAGGAATCAGAATAAACCGTTGAGAGATTTATCTGAACCAGTAAAAATATGGAAATGAATCAGAATAAACCGTTGAGAGATTTATCTGAAACAGTAAAAATCTAGAAATGAATCAGAATAAACCGTTGAGAGATTTATCTGAACCAGTAAAAATCTGGTGATGAATTAGAATAAACCGTTGAGAGATTTATCTGAACAAGTAAAAATATGGAGATGAATTAGAATAAACCGTTAAGAGATTTATCTGAACCAGTAAAAATCTGGAGACGAATCAGAATAAACCATTGAGAGATTTATCTGAACCATTAAAAATTTGGAAATGATTTAGAATAAACCGTTGAGAGATTTATTTGAACAAGTAAAAATATGGAAATGAATCAGAAAAAACCATTGAGAGATTTATCTGAACTAGTAAAAATCTGGAGACGAATCAGAATAAACCATTGAGAGATTTATCTAAACCATTAAAAATTTGGAAATGATTTAGAATAAACCGTTGAGAGATTTATCTGAACCAGTAAAAATATGGAAATGAATCAGAATAAACCGTTGAGAGATTTATCTGAAACAGTAAAAATCTGGAAATGAATCAGAATAAACCGTTGAGAGATTTATCTGAAACAGTAAAAATCTGGAAATGAATCAGAATAAATCGTTGAGAGATTTATCTGAACCAGTAAAAATCTGGTGATGAATCAGAATAAACCGGTGAGAGATTTATCTGAACCAGTAAAAATCTGGAAATGAATCAGAATAAACCGTTGAGAGATTTATCTGAACCAGTAAAAATCTGGAAATGAATCAGAATAAACCGTTGAGAGATTTATCTGAACCAGTAAAAATCTGGTGATGAATTAGAATAAACCGTTGAGAGATTTATCTGAACCAGTAAAAATCTGGAGATGAATCAGAATAAACCGTTGAGAGATTTATCTGAACCAGTAAAAATCTGGAGACGAATCAGAATAAACCATTGAGAGATTTATCTGAACCATTAAAAATTTGGAAATGATTTAAAATAAACCGTTGAGAGATTCATTTGAACAAGTAAAAATATGGAAATGAATCAGAAAAAACCATTGAGAGACTTATCTGAACTAGTAAAAATCTGGAGACGAATCAGAATAAACCATTGAGAGATTTATCTGAACCATTAAAAATTTGGAAATGATTTAGAATAAACCGTTGAGAGATTTATCTGAACCAGTAAAAATATGGAAATGAATCAGAATAAACCGTTGAGAGATTTATCTGAAACAGTAAAAATCTGGAAATGAATCAGAATAAACCGTTGAGAGATTTATCTGAAACAGTAAAAATCTGGTGATGAAGCAAAATAAACCGTTGAGAGATTTATCTGAACCAGTAAAAATCTGGAGATGAATCAGAATAAACTGTTGAGAGATTTATCTGAACAAGTAAAAATCTGGAAATGAATCAGAATAAACCGTTGAGAGATTTATCTGAACCAGTAAAAATCTGGAAATGAATCAGAATAAACCGTTGAGAGATTTATCTGAACCATTAAAAATCTGGAAATGAATCAGAATAAACCGTTGAGAGATTTATCTGATCCAGAAAAAGTCTGGTGATGAATCAAAATAAACCGTTGAGAGATTTATCTGAAACAGTAAAAATCTGGAAATGAATCAGAATAAACCGTTGAGAGATTTATCCGAACCAGTAAAAATCTGGTGATGAATCAGAATAAACCGTTGAGAGATTTATCTGAACTAGTAAAAATCTAGAGATGAATCAGAATAAACCGTTGAGATATTTATCTGAACCAGTAATAATCTGGAGACGAATCAGAATAAACCGTTGAGAGATTTATTTCAACCAGTAAAAATCTGGAAAGGAATCAGAATAAACCGTTGAGAGATTTATCTGAACCAGTAAAAATATGGAAATGAATCAGAATAAACCGTTGAGAGATTTATCTGAAACTGTAAAAATCTAGAAATGAATCAGAATAAACTGTTGAGAGATTTATCTGAACCAGTAAAAATCTGGTGATGAATTAGAATAAACCGTTGAGAGATTTATCTGAACAAGTAAAAATCTGGAGATGAATTAGAATAAACCGTTAAGAGATTTATCTGAACCAGTAAAAATCTGGAGACGAATCAGAATAAACATTGAGATATTTATCTGAACCATTAAAAATTTGGAAATGAATCAGAATAAACCGTTGAGAGATTTATCTGAAACAGTAAAAATCTGGAAATGAATCAGAATAAATCGTTGAGAGATTTATCTGAACCAGTAAAAATCTGGTGATGAATCAGAATAAACCGGTGAGAGATTTATCTGAACCAGTAAAAATCTGGAAATGAATCAGAATAAACCGTTGAGAGATTTATCTGAACCAGTAAAAATCTGGAAATGAATCAGAATAAACCGTTGAGAGATTTATCTGAACCAGTAAAAATCTGGAAATGAATCAGAATAAACCGTTGAGAGATTTATCTGATCCAGGAAAAGTCTGGTGATGAATCAAAATAAACCGTTGAGAGATTTATCTGAAACAGTAAAAATCTGGAAATGAATCATAATAAACCGTTGAGAGATTTATCTGAAACAGTAAATATTTGGAAATGAATCAGAATAAATCGTTGAGAGATTTATCTGAACTAGTAAAAATCTGGTGACGAATCAGAATAAACCGTTGAGAGATTTATCTGAACCAGTAAAAATCTGGAAATGAATCATAATAAACCGTTGAGAGATTTATCCGAACCAGTAAAAATCTGGTGATGAATCAGAATAAACCGTTGAGAGATTTATCTGAACTAGTAAAAATCTAGAGATGAATCAGAATAAACCGTTGAGATATTTATCTGAACCAGTAATAATCTGGAGACGAATCAGAATAAACCATTGAGAGATTTATTTCAACCAGTAAAAATCTGGAAAGGAATCAGAATAAACCGTTGAGAGATTTGTCTGAACCAGTAAAAATCTGGAAATGAACCAGAATAACCCGTTGAGAGATTTATCTGAAACAGTAAAAATCTGGAAATGAATCAGAATAAACGGTTGAGAGATTTATCTGAACCAGTAAAAATCTGGTGATGAATTAGAATAAACCGTTGAGAGATTTATCTGAACCAGTAAAAATCTGGAGATGAATCAGAATAAACCGTTGAGAGATTTATCTGAACCAGTAAAAATCTGGAGACGAATCAGAATAAACCATTGAGAGATTTATCTGAACCATTAAAAATTTGGAAATGATTTAAAATAAATCGTTGAGAGATTTATTTGAACAAGTAAAAATATGGAAATGAATCAGAAAAAACCATTGAGAGATTTATCTGAACTAGTAAAAATCTAGAGACGAATCAGAATAAACCATTGAGAGATTTATCTGAACCACTAAAAATTTGGAAATGATTTAGAATAAACCGTTGAGAGATTTATCTGAACCAGTAAAAATATGGAAATGAATCAGAATAAACCGTTGAGAGATTTATCTGAAACAGTAAAAATCTGGAAAAGAATCAGAATAAACCGTTGAGAGATTTATCTGATCCAGAAAAAGTCTGGTGATGAATCAAAATAAACTGTTGAGAGATTTATCTGAAACAGTAAAAATCTTGAAATGAATCAGAATAAACCGTTGAGAGATTTATCCGAACCAGTAAAAATCTGTTGATGAATCAGAATAAACCGTTGAGAGATTTATCTGAACTAGTAAAAATCTAGAGATGAATCAGAATAAACCGTTGAGATATTTATCTGAACCAGTAATAATCTGGAGACGAATCAGAATAAACCGTTGAGAGATTTATTTCAACAAGTAAAAATCTGGAAAGGAATCAGAATAAACCGTTGAGAGATTTATCTGAACTAGTAAAAATATGGAAATGAGAGATTTATCTGAAACAGTAAAAATCTAGAAATGAATCAGAAAAAACCATTGAGAGATTTATCTGAACTAGTAAAAATCTAGAGACGAATCAGAATAAACCGTTGAGAGATTTATCTAAACCATTAAAAATTTGGAAATGATTTAGAATAAACCGTTGAGAGATTTATCTGAACCAGTAAAAATATGGAAATGAATCAGAATAAACCGTTGAGAGATTTATCTGAAACAGTAAAAATCTGGAAATGAATCAGAATAAACCGTTGAGAGATTTATCTGAAACAGTAAAAATCTGGAAATGAATCAGAATAAATCGTTGAGAGATTTATCTGAACCAGTAAAAATCTGGTGATGAATCAGAATAAACCGGTGAAAGATTTATCTAAACCAGTAAAAATCTGGAAATGAATCAGAATAAACCGTTGAGAGATTTATCTGAACCAGTAAAAATCTGGAAATGAATCAGAATAAACCGTTGAGAGATTTATCTGAACCAGTAAAAATCTGGAAATGAATCAGAATAAACCGTTGAGAGATTTATCTGATCCAGGAAAAGTCTGGTGATGAATCAAAATAAACCGTTGAGAGATTTATCTGAAAAAGTAAAAATCTGGAAATGAATCAGAATAAACCGTTGAGAGATTTATCTGAAACAGTAAATATTTGGAAATGAATCAGAATAAATCGTTGAGAGATTTATCTGAACTAGTAAAAATCTGGTGACGAATCAGAATAAACCGTTGAGAGATTTATCTGAACCAGTAAAAATCTGGAAATGAATCAGAATAAACCGTTGAGAGATTTATCTGAACCAGTAAAAATCTGGAAATGAATCAGAATAAACCGTTGAGAGATTTATCTGAACCAGTAAAAATCTGGAAATGAATCAGAATAAACTGTTGAGAGATTTATCTGATCCAGGAAAAGTCTGGTGATGAATCAAAATAAACCGTTTAGAGATTTATCTGAAACAGTAAAAATCAGGAAATAAATCATAATAAACCGTTGAGAGATTTATCCGAACCAGTAAAAATCTGGTGATGAATCAGAATAAACCGTTGAGAGATTTATCTGAACTAGTAAAAATCTAGAGATGAATCAGAATAAACCGTTGAGATATTTATCTGAACCAGTAATAATCTGGAGACGAATCAGAATAAACCATTGAGAGATTTATTTCAACCAGTAAAAATCTGGAAAGGAATCAGAATAAACCGTTGAGAGATTTGTCTGAACCAGTAAAAATCTGGAAATGAACCAGAATAAACCGTTGAGAGATTTATCTGAAACAGTAAAAATCTGGAAATGAATCAGAATAAACGGTTGAGAGATTTATCTGAACCAGTAAAAATCTGGTGATGAATTAGAATAAACCGTTGAGAGATTTATCTGAACCAGTAAAAATCTGGAGATGAATCAGAATAAACCGTTGAGAGATTTATCTGAACCAGTAAAAATCTGGAGACGAATCAGAATAAACCATTGAGAGATTTATCTGAACCATTAAAAATTTGGAAATGATTTAAAATAAACCGTTGAGAGATTTATTTGAACAAGTAAAAATATAGAAATGAATCAGAAAAAACCATTGAGAGATTTATCTGAACTAGTAAAAATCTAGAGACGAATCATAATAAACCATTGAGAGATTTATCTGAACTACTAAAAATTTGGAAATGATTTAGAATAAACCGTTGAGAGATTTATCTGAACCAGTAAAAATATGGAAATGAATCAGAATAAACCGTTGAGAGATTTATCTGAAACAGTAAAAATCTGGAAATGAATCAGAATAAACCGTTGAGATATTTATCTGTAACAGTAAAAATCTGGTGATGAAGCAAAATAAACCATTGAGGGATTTATCTGAAAACCAGTAAAAATCTAGAGATGAATCAGAATAAACTGTTGAGAGATTTATCTGAACCAGTAAAAATCTGGAAATGAATCAGAATAAACCGTTGAGAGATTTATCTGAACCAGTAAAAATCTGGAAATGAATCAGAATAAACCGTTGAGAGATTTATCTGAACCATTAAAAATCTGGAAATGAATCAGAATAAACCGTTGAGAGATTTATCTGATCTAGAAAAAGTCTGGTGATGAATCAAAATAAACCGTTGAGAGATTTATCTGAAACAGTAAAAATCTGGAAATGAATCAGAATAAACCGTTGAGAGATTTATCCGAACCAGTAAAAATCTGGTGATGAATCAGAATAAACCGTTGAGAGATTTATCTGAACTAGTAAAAATCTAGAGATGAATTAGAATAAACCGTTGAGATATTTATCTGAACCAGTAATAATCTGGAGACGAATCAGAATAAACCATTGAGAGATTTTTTTCAACCAGTAAAAATCTGGAAAGGAATCAGAATAAACCGTTGAGAGATTTGTCTGAACCAGTAAAAATCTGGAAATGAACCAGAATAAACCGTTGAGAGATTTATCTGAAACAGTAAAAATCTGGAAATGAATCAGAATAAACGGTTGAGAGATTTATCTGAACCAGTAAAAATCTGGTGATGAATCAGAATAAACCGTTGAGAGATTTGTCTGAACCAGTAAAAATCTGGAAATGAACCAGAATAAACCGTTGAGAGATTTATCTGAACCAGTAAAAATCTGGAAATGAATCAGAATAAACCGTTGAGAGATTTATCTGAACCAGTAAAAATCTGGTGATGAATTAGAATAAACCGTTGAGAGATTTATCTGAACCAGTAAAAATCTGGAGATGAATCAGAATAAACCGTTGAGAGATTTATCTGAACCAGTAAAAATCTGGAGACGAATCAGAATAAACCATTGAGAGATTTATCTGAACCATTAAAAATTTGGAAATGATTTAAAATAAACCGTTGAGAGATTTATTTGAACAAGTAAAAATATAGAAATGAATCAGAAAAAACCATTGAGAGATTTATCTGAACTAGTAAAAATCTAGAGACGAATCATAATAAACCATTGAGAGATTTATCTGAACTACTAAAAATTTGGAAATGATTTAGAATAAACCGTTGAGAGATTTATCTGAACCAGTAAAAATATGGAAATGAATCAGAATAAACCGTTGAGAGATTTATCTGAAACAGTAAAAATCTGGAAATGAATCAGAATAAACCGTTGAGATATTTATCTGTAACAGTAAAAATCTGGTGATGAAGCAAAATAAACCATTGAGGGATTTATCTGAACCAGTAAAAATCTAGAGATGAATCAGAATAAACTGTTGAGAGATTTATCTGAACCAGTAAAAATCTGGAAATGAATCAGAATAAACCGTTGAGAGATTTATCTGAACCAGTAAAAATCTGGAAATGAATCAGAATAAACCGTTGAGAGATTTATCTGAACCATTAAAAATCTGGAAATGAATCAGAATAAACCGTTGAGAGATTTATCTGATCTAGAAAAAGTCTGGTGATGAATCAAAATAAACCGTTGAGAGATTTATCTGAAACAGTAAAAATCTGGAAATGAATCAGAATAAACCGTTGAGAGATTTATCCGAACCAGTAAAAATCTGGTGATGAATCAGAATAAACCGTTGAGAGATTTATCTGAACTAGTAAAAATCTAGAGATGAATCAGAATAAACCGTTGAGATATTTATCTGAACCAGTAATAATCTGGAGACGAATCAGAATAAACCATTGAGAGATTTTTTTCAACCAGTAAAAATCTGGAAAGGAATCAGAATAAACCGTTGAGAGATTTGTCTGAACCAGTAAAAATCTGGAAATGAACCAGAATAAACCGTTGAGAGATTTATCTGAAACAGTAAAAATCTGGAAATGAATCAGAATAAACGGTTGAGAGATTTATCTGAACCAGTAAAAATCTGGTGAAGAATCAGAATAAACCGTTGAGAGATTTGTCTGAACCAGTAAAAATCTGGAAATGAACCAGAATAAACCGTTGAGAGATTTATCTGAACCAGTAAAAATCTGGAAATGAATCAGAATAAACCGTTGAGAGATTTATCTGAACCAGTAAAAATCTGGTGATGAATTAGAATAAACCGTTGAGAGATTTATCTGAACCAGTAAAAATCTGGAGATGAATCAGAATAAACCGTTGAGAGATTTATCTGAACCAGTAAAAATCTGGAGACGAATCAGAATAAACCATTGAGAGATTTATCTGAACCATTAAAAATTTGGAAATGATTTAAAATAAACCGTTGAGAGATTTATTTGAACAAGTAAAAATATGGAAATGAATCAGAAAAAACCATTGAGAGACTTATCTGAACTAGTAAAAATCTGGAGACGAATCAGAATAAACCATTGAGAGATTTATCTGAACCATTAAAAATTTGGAAATGATTTAGAATAAACCGTTGAGAGATTTATCTGAACCAGTAAAAATATGGAAATGAATCAGAATAAACCGTTGAGAGATTTATCTGAAACCGTAAAAATCTGGAAATGAATCAGAATAAACCGTTGAGAGATTTATCTGAAACAGTAAAAATCTGGTGATGAAGCAAAATAAACCGTTGAGAGATTTATCTGAACCAGTAAAAATCTGGAGATGAATCAGAATAAACTGTTGAGAGATTTATCTGAACCAGTAAAAATCTGGAAATGAATCAGAATAAACCGTTGAGAGATTTATCTGAACCAGTAAAAATCTGGAAATGAATCAGAATAAACCGTTGAGAGATTTATCTGAACCATTAAAAATCTGGAAATGAATCAGAATAAACCGTTGAGAGATTTATCTGATCCAGAAAAAGTCTGGTGATGAATCAAAATAAACCGTTGAGAGATTTATCTGAAACAGTAAAAATCTGGAAATGAATCAGAATAAACCGTTGAGAGATTTATCCGAACCAGTAAAAATCTGGTGATGAATCAGAATAAACCGTTGAGAGATTTATCTGAACTAGTAAAAATCTAGAGATGAATCAGAATAAACCGTTGAGATATTTATCTGAACCAGTAATAATCTGGAGACGAATCAGAATAAACCGTTAAGAGATTTATTTCAACCAGTAAAAATCTGGAAAGGAATCAGAATAAACCGTTGAGAGATTTATCTGAACCAGTAAAAATATGGAAATGAATCAGAATAAACCGTTGAGAGATTTATCTGAAACTGTAAAAATCTAGAAATGAATCAGAATAAACTGTTGAGAGATTTATCTGAACCAGTAAAAATCTGGTGATGAATTAGAATAAACCGTTGAGAGATTTATCTGAACAAGTAAAAATCTGGAGATGAATTAGAATAAACCGTTAAGAGATTTATCTGAACCAGTAAAAATCTGGAGACGAATCAGAATAAACATTGAGATATTTATCTGAACCATTAAAAATTTGGAAATGAATCAGAATAAACCGTTGAGAGATTTATCTGAAACAGTAAAAATCTGGAAATGAATCAGAATAAATCGTTGAGAGATTTATCTGAACCAGTAAAAATCTGGTGATGAATCAGAATAAACCGGTGAGAGATTTATCTGAACCAGTAAAAATCTGGAAATGAATCAGAATAAACCGTTGAGAGATTTATCTGAACCAGTAAAAATCTGGAAATGAATCAGAATAAACCGTTGAGAGATTTATCTGAACCAGTAAAAATCTGGAAATGAATCAGAATAAACCGTTGAGAGATTTATCTGATCCAGGAAAAGTCTGGTGATGAATCAAAATAAACCGTTGAGAGATTTATCTGAAACAGTAAAAATCTGGAAATGAATCATAATAAACCGTTGAGAGATTTATCTGAAACAGTAAATATTTGGAAATGAATCAGAATAAATCGTTGAGAGATTTATCTGAACTAGTAAAAATCTGGTGACGAATCAGAATAAACCGTTGAGAGATTTATCTGAACCAGTAAAAATCTGGAAATGAATCAGAATAAACCGTTGAAAGATTTATCTGAACCAGTAAAAATCTGGAAATGAATCAGAATAAACCGTTGAGAGATTTATCTGAACCAGTAAAAATCTGGAAATGAATCAGAATAAACCGTTGAGAGATTTATCTGATCCAGGAAAAGTCTGGTGATGAATCAAAATAAACCGTTGAGAGATTTATCTGAAACAGTAAAAATCTGGAAATGAATCATAATAAACCGTTGAGAGATTTATCCGAACCAGTAAAAATCTGGTGATGAATCAGAATAAACCGTTGAGAGATTTATCTGAACTAGTAAAAATCTAGAGATGAATCAGAATAAACCGTTGAGATATTTATCTGAACCAGTAATAATCTGGAGACGAATCAGAATAAACCATTGAGAGATTTATTTCAACCAGTAAAAATCTGGAAAGGAATCAGAATAAACCGTTGAGAGATTTGTCTGAACCAGTAAAAATCTGGAAATGATCCAGAATAACCCGTTGAGAGATTTATCTGAAACAGTAAAAATCTGGAAATGAATCAGAATAAACGGTTGAGAGATTTATCTGAACCAGTAAAAATCTGGTGATGAATTAGAATAAACCGTTGAGAGATTTATCTGAACCAGTAAAAATCTGGAGATGAATCAGAATAAACCGTTGAGAGATTTATCTGAACCAGTAAAAATCTGGAGACGAATCAGAATAAACCATTGAGAGATTTATCTGAACCATTAAAAATTTGGAAATGATTTAAAATAAACCGTTGAGAGATTTATTTGAACAAGTAAAAATATGGAAATGAATCAGAAAAAACCATTGAGAGATTTATCTGAACTAGTAAAAATCTAGAGACGAATCAGAATAAACCATTGAGAGATTTATCTGAACCACTAAAAATTTGGAAATGATTTAGAATAAACCGTTGAGAGATTTATCTGAACCAGTAAAAATATGGAAATGAATCAGAATAAACCGTTGAGAGATTTATCTGAAACAGTAAAAATCTGGAAAAGAATCAGAATAAACCGTTGAGAGATTTATCTGATCCAGAAAAAGTCTGGTGATGAATCAAAATAAACTGTTGAGAGATTTATCTGAAACAGTAAAAATATTGAAATGAATCAGAATAAACCGTTGAGAGATTTATCCGAACCAGTAAAAATCTGTTGATGAATCAGAATAAACCGTTGAGAGATTTATCTGAACTAGTAAAAATCTAGAGATGAATCAGAATAAACCGTTGAGATATTTATCTGAACCAGTAATAATCTGGAGACGAATCAGAATAAACCGTTGAGAGATTTATTTCAACAAGTAAAAATCTGGAAAGGAATCAGAATAAACCGTTGAGAGATTTATCTGAACTAGTAAAAATATGGAAATGAGAGATTTATCTGAAACAGTAAAAATCTAGAAATGAATCAGAAAAAACCATTGAGAGATTTATCTGAACTAGTAAAAATCTAGAGACGAATCAGAATAAACCGTTGAGAGATTTATCTAAACCATTAAAAATTTGGAAATGATTTAGAATAAACCGTTGAGAGATTTATCTGAACCAGTAAAAATATGGAAATGAATCAGAATAAACCGTTGAGAGATTTATCTGAAACAGTAAAAATCTGGAAATGAATCAGAATAAACCGTTGAGAGATTTATCTGAAACAGTAAAAATCTGGAAATGAATCAGAATAAATCATTGAGAGATTTATCTGAACCAGTAAAAATCTGGTGATGAATCAGAATAAACCGGTGAAAGATTTATCTAAACCAGTAAAAATCTGGAAATGAATCAGAATAAACCGTTGAGAGATTTATCTGAACCAGTAAAAATCTGGAGACGAATCAGAATAAACATTGAGATATTTATCTGAACCATTAAAAATTTGGAAATGAATCAGAATAAACCGTTGAGAGATTTATCTGATCCAGGAAAAGTCTGGTGATGAATCAAAATAAACCGTTGAGAGATTTATCTGAAAAAGTAAAAATCTGGAAATGAATCAGAATAAACCGTTGAGAGATTTATCTGAAACAGTAAATATTTGGAAATGAATCAGAATAAATCGTTGAGAGATTTATCTGAACTTGTAAAAATCTGGTGACGAATCAGAATAAACCGTTGAGAGATTTATCTGAACCAGTAAAAATCTGGAAATGAATCAGAATAAACCGTTGAGAGATTTATCTGAACCAGTAAAAATCTGGAAATGAATCAGAATAAACCGTTGAGAGATTTATCTGAACCAGTAAAAATCTGGAAATGAATCAGAATAAACTGTTGAGAGATTTATCTGATCCAGGAAAAGTCTGGTGATGAATCAAAATAAACCGTTTAGAGATTTATCTGAAACAGTAAAAATCAGGAAATAAATCATAATAAACCGTTGAGAGATTTATCCGAACCAGTAAAAATCTGGTGATGAATCAGAATAAACCGTTGAGAGATTTATCTGAACTAGTAAAAATCTAGAGATGAATCAGAATAAACCGTTGAGATATTTATCTGAACCAGTAATAATCTGGAGACGAATCAGAATAAACCATTGAGAGATTTATTTCAACCAGTAAAAATCTGGAAAGGAATCAGAATAAACCGTTGAGAGATTTGTCTGAACCAGTAAAAATCTGGAAATGAACCAGAATAAACCATTGAGAGATTTATCTGAAACAGTAAAAATCTGGAAATGAATCAGAATAAACGGTTGAGAGATTTATCTGAACCAGTAAAAATCTGGTGATGAATTAGAATAAACCGTTGAGAGATTTATCTGAACCAGTAAAAATCTGGAGATGAATCAGAATAAACCGTTGAGAGATTTATCTGAACCAGTAAAAATCTGGAGACGAATCAGAATAAACCATTGAGAGATTTATCTGAACCATTAAAAATTTGGAAATGATTTAAAATAAACCGTTGAGAGATTTATTTGAACAAGTAAAAATATAGAAATGAATCAGAAAAAACCATTGAGAGATTTATCTGAACTAGTAAAAATCTAGAGACGAATCATAATAAACCATTGAGAGATTTATCTGAACTACTAAAAATTTGGAAATGATTTAGAATAAACCGTTGAGAGATTTATCTGAACCAGTAAAAATATGGAAATGAATCAGAATAAACCGTTGAGAGATTTATCTGAAACAGTAAAAATCTGGAAATGAATCAGAATAAACCGTTGAGATATTTATCTGTAACAGTAAAAATCTGGTGATGAAGCAAAATAAACCATTGAGGGATTTATCTGAACCAGTAAAAATCTAGAGATGAATCAGAATAAACTGTTGAGAGATTTATCTGAACCAGTAAAAATCTGGAAATGAATCAGAATAAACCGTTGAGAGATTTATCTGAACCAGTAAAAATCTGGAAATGAATCAGAATAAACCGTTGAGAGATTTATCTGAACCAGTAAAAATCTGGAAATGAATCAGAATAAACTGTTGAGAGATTTATCTGATCCAGGAAAAGTCTGGTGATGAATCAAAATAAACCGTTTAGAGATTTATCTGAAACAGTAAAAATCAGGAAATAAATCATAATAAACCGTTGAGAGATTTATCCGAACCAGTAAAAATCTGGTGATGAATCAGAATAAACCGTTGAGAGATTTATCTGAACTAGTAAAAATCTAGAGATGAATCAGAATAAACCGTTGAGATATTTATCTGAACCAGTAATAATCTGGAGACGAATCAGAATAAACCATTGAGAGATTTATTTCAACCAGAAAAAATCTGGAAAGGAATCAGAATAAACCGTTGAGAGATTTGTCTGAACCAGTAAAAATCTGGAAATGAACCAGAATAAACCGTTGAGAGATTTATCTGAAACAGTAAAAATCTGGAAATGAATCAGAATAAACGGTTGAGAGATTTATCTGAACCAGTAAAAATCTGGTGATGAATTAGAATAAACCGTTGAGAGATTTATCTGAACCAGTAAAAATCTGGAGATGAATCAGAATAAACCGTTGAGAGATTTATCTGAACCAGTAAAAATCTGGAGACGAATCAGAATAAACCATTGAGAGATTTATCTGAACCATTAAAAATTTGGAAATGATTTAAAATAAACCGTTGAGAGATTTATTTGAACAAGTAAAAATATAGAAATGAATCAGAAAAAACCATTGAGAGATTTATCTGAACTAGTAAAAATCTAGAGACGAATCATAATAAACCATTGAGAGATTTATCTGAACTACTAAAAATTTGGAAATGATTTAGAATAAACCGTTGAGAGATTTATCTGAACCAGTAAAAATATGGAAATGAATCAGAATAAACCGTAGAGAGATTTATCTGAAACAGTAAAAATCTGGAAATGAATCAGAATAAACCGTTGAGATATTTATCTGTAACAGTAAAAATCTGGTGATGAAGCAAAATAAACCATTGAGGGATTTATCTGAACCAGTAAAAATCTAGAGATGAATCAGAATAAACTGTTGAGAGATTTATCTGAACCAGTAAAAATCTGGAAATGAATCAGAATAAACCGTTGAGAGATTTATCTGAACCAGTAAAAATCTGGAAATGAATCAGAATAAACCGTTGAGAGATTTATCTGAACCATTAAAAATCTGGAAATGAATCAGAATAAACCGTTGAGAGATTTATCTGATCTAGAAAAAGTCTGGTGATGAATCAAAATAAACCGTTGAGAGATTTATCTGAAACAGTAAAAATCTGGAAATGAATCAGAATAAACCGTTGAGAGATTTATCCGAACCAGTAAAAATCTGGTGATGAATCAGAATAAACCGTTGAGAGATTTATCTGAACTAGTAAAAATCTAGAGATGAATCAGAATAAACCGTTGAGATATTTATCTGAACCAGTAATAATCTGGAGACGAATCAGAATAAACCATTGAGAGATTTTTTTCAACCAGTAAAAATCTGGAAAGGAATCAGAATAAACCGTTGAGAGATTTGTCTGAACCAGTAAAAATCTGGAAATGAACCAGAATAAACCGTTGAGAGATTTATCTGAAACAGTAAAAATCTGGAAATGAATCAGAATAAACGGTTGAGAGATTTATCTGAACCAGTAAAAATCTGGTGATGAATTAGAATAAACCGTTGAGAGATTTATCTGAACCAGTAAAAATCTGGAGATGAATCAGAATAAACCGTTGAGAGATTTATCTGAACCAGTAAAAATCTGGAGACGAATCAGAATAAACCATTGAGAGATTTATCGGAACCATTAAAAATTTGGAAATGATTTAAAATAAACCGTTGAGAGATTTATTTGAACAAGTAAAAATATAGAAATGAATCAGAAAAAACCATTGAGAGATTTATCTGAACTAGTAAAAATCTAGAGACGAATCATAATAAACCATTGAGAGATTTATCTGAACTACTAAAAATTTGGAAATGATTTAGAATAAACCGTTGAGAGATTTATCTGAACCAGTAAAAATATGGAAATGAATCAGAATAAACCGTTGAGAGATTTATCTGAAACAGTAAAAATCTGGAAATGAATCAGAATAAACCGTTGAGATATTTATCTGAAACAGTAAAAATCTGGTGATGAAGCAAAATAAACCATTGAGGGATTTATCTGAACCAGTAAAAATCTAGAGATGAATCAGAATAAACTGTTGAGAGATTTATCTGAACCAGTAAAAATCTGGAAATGAATCAGAATAAACCGTTGAGAGATTTATCTGAACCAGTAAAAATCTGGAAATGAATCAGAATAAACCGTTGAGAGATTTATCTGAACCATTAAAAATCTGGAAATGAATCAGAATAAACCGTTGAGAGATTTATCTGATCTAGAATAAGTCTGGTGATGAATTAAAATAAACCGTTGAGAGATTTATCTGAAACAGTAAAAATCTGGAAATGAATCAGAATAAACCGTTGAGAGATTTATCCGAACCAGTAAAAATCTGGTGATGAATCAGAATAAACCGTTGAGAGATTTATCTGAACTAGTAAAAATCTAGAGATGAATCAGAATAAACCGTTGAGATATTTATCTGAACCAGTAATAATCTGGAGACGAATCAGAATAAACCGTTGAGAGATTTATTTCAACCAGTAAAAATCTGGAAAGGAATCAGAATAAACCGTTGAGAGATTTATCTGAACCAGTAAAAATATGGAAATGAATCAGAATAAACCGTTGAGAGATTTATCTGAAACAGTAAAAATCTAGAAATGAATCAGAATAAACCGTTGAGAGATTTATCTGAACCAGTAAAAATCTGGTGATGAATTAGAATAAACCGTTGAGAGATTTATCTGAACAAGTAAAAATATGGAGATGAATTAGAATAAACCGTTAAGAGATTTATCTGAACCAGTAAAAATCTGGAGACGAATCAGAATAAACCATTGAGAGATTTATCTGAACCATTAAAAATTTGGAAATGATTTAGAATAAACCGTTGAGAGATTTATTTGAACAAGTAAAAATATGGAAATGAATCAGAAAAAACCATTGAGAGATTTATCTGAACTAGTAAAAATCTGGAGACGAATCAGAATAAACCATTGAGAGATTTATCTAAACCATTAAAAATTTGGAAATGATTTAGAATAAACCGTTGAGAGATTTATCTGAACCAGTAAAAATATGGAAATGAATCAGAATAAACCGTTGAGAGATTTATCTGAAACAGTAAAAATCTGGAAATGAATCAGAATAAACCGTTGAGAGATTTATCTGAAACAGTAAAAATCTGGAAATGAATCAGAATAAATCGTTGAGAGATTTATCTGAACCAGTAAAAATCTGGTGATGAATCAGAATAAACCGGTGAGAGATTTATCTGAACCAGTAAAAATCTGGAAATGAATCAGAATAAACCGTTGAGAGATTTATCTGAACCAGTAAAAATCTGGAAATGAATCAGAATAAACCGTTGAGAGATTTATCTGAACCATTAAAAATCTGGAAATGAATCAGAATAAACCGTTGAGAGATTTATCTGATCTAGAAAAAGTCTGGTGATGAATCAAAATAAACCGTTGAGATTTATCTGAAACAGTAAAAATCTGGAAATGAATCAGAATAAACCGTTGAGAGATTTATCTGAACCAGTAAAAATATGGTGATGAATCAGAATAAACCGTTGAGAGATTTATCTGAACTAGTAAAAATCTAGAGATGAATCAGAATAAACTGTTGAGATATTTATCTGAACCAGTAATAATCTGGAGACGAATCAGAATAAACCGTTGAGAGATTTATTTCAACCAGTAAAAATCTGGAAAGGAATCAGAATAAACCGTTGAGAGATTTATCTGAACCAGTAAAAATATGGAAATGAATCAGAATAAACCGTTGAGAGATTTATCTGAAACAGTAAAAATCTAGAAATGAATCAGAATAAACCGTTGAGAGATTTATCTGAACCAGTAAAAATCTGGTGATGAATTATAATAAACCGTTGAGAGATTTATCTGAACAAGTAAAAATATGGAGATGAATTAGAATAAACCGTTAAGAGATTTATCTGAACCAGTAAAAATCTGGAGACGAATCAGAATAAACCATTGAGAGATTTATCTGAACCATTAAAAATTTGGAAATGATTTAGAATAAACCGTTGAGAGATTTATTTGAACAAGTAAAAATATGGAAATGAATCAGAAAAAACCATTGAGAGATTTATCTGAACTAGTAAAAATCTGGAGACGAATCAGAATAAACCATTGAGAGATTTATCTAAACCATTAAAAATTTGGAAATGATTTAGAATAAACCGTTGAGAGATTTATCTGAACCAGTAAAAATATGGAAATGAATTAGAATAAACCGTTGAGAGATTTATCTGAAACAGTAAAAATCTGGAAATGAATCAGAATAAACCGTTGAGAGATTTATCTGAAACAGTAAAAATCTGGAAATGAATCAGAATAAATCGTTGAGAGATTTATCTGAACCAGTAAAAATCTGGTGATGAATCAGAATAAACCGGTGAGAGATTTATCTGAACCAGTAAAAATCTGGAAATGAATCAGAATAAACCGTTGAGAGATTTATCTGAACCAGTAAAAATCTGGAAATGAATCAGAATAAACCGTTGAGAGATTTATCTGAACCAGTAAAAATCTAGAAATGAATCAGAATAAACCGTTGAGAGATTTATCTGATCCAGGAAAAGTCTGGTGATGAATCAAAATAAACCGTTGAGAGATTTATCTGAAATAGTAAAAATCTGGAAATGAATCAGAATAAACCGTTGAGAGATTTATCTGAAACAGTAAATATTTGGAAATGAATCAGAATAAATCGTTGAGAGATTTATCTGAACTAGTAAAAATCTGGTGACGAATCAGAATAAACCGTTGAGAGATTTATCTGAACCAGTAAAAATCTGGAAATGAATCAGAATAAACCGTTGAGAGATTTATCTGAACCAGTAAAAATCTGGAAATGAATCAGAATAAACCGTCGAGAGATTTATCTGAACCAGTAAAAATCTGGAAATGAATCAGAATAAACCGTTGAGAGATTTATCTGATCCAGGAAAAGTCTGGTGATGAATCAAAATAAACCGTTGAGAGATTTATCTGAAACAGTAAAAATATGGAAATGAATCATAATAAACCGTTGAGAGATTTATCCGAACCAGTAAAAATCTGGTGATGAATCAGAATAAACCGTTGAGAGATTTATCTGAACTAGTAAAAATCTAGAGATGAATCAGAATAAACCGTTGAGATATTTATCTGAACCAGTAATAATCTGGAGACGAATCAGAATAAACCGTTGAGAGATTTATTTCAACCAGTAAAAATCTGGAAAGGAATCAGAATAAACCGTTGAGAGATTTGTCTGAACCAGTAAAAATCTGGAAATGAACCAGAATAAACCGTTGAGAGATTTATCTGAAACAGTAAAAATCTGGAAATGAATCAGAATAAACGGTTGAGAGATTTATCTGAACCAGTAAAAATCTGGTGATGAATTAGAATAAACCGTTGAGAGATTTATCTGAACCAGTAAAAATCTGGAGATGAATCAGAATAAACCGTTGAGAGATTTATCTGAACCAGTAAAAATTTGGAGACAAATCAGAATAAACCATTGAGAGATTTATCTGAACCATTAAAAATTTGGAAATGATTTAAAATAAACCGTTGAGAGATTTATTTGAACAAGTAAAAATATGGAAATGAATCAGAAAAAACCATTGAGAGATTTATCTGAACTAGTAAAAATCTGGAGACGAATCAGAATAAACCATTGAGAGATTTATCTGAACCACTAAAAATTTGGAAATGATTTAGAATAAACCGTTGAGAGATTTATCTGAACCAGTAAAAATATGGAAATGAATCAGAATAAACCGTTGAGAGATTTATCTGAAACAGTAAAAATCTGGAAATGAATCAGAATAAACCGTTGAGAGATTTATCTGAAACAGTAAAAATCTGGTGATGAAGCAAAATAAACCGTTGAGAGATTTATCTGAACCAGTAAAAATCTTGAGATGAATCAGAATAAACTGTTGAGAGATTTATCTGAACCAGTAAAAATCTGGAAATGAATCAGAATAAACCGTTGAGAGATTTATCTGAACCAGTAAAAATCTGGAAATGAATCAGAATAAACCGTTGAGAGATTTATCTGAACCATTAAAAATCTGGAAATGAATCAGAATCAACCGTTGAGAGATTTATCTGATCCAGAAAAAGTCTGGTGATGAATCAAAATAAATCGTTGAGAGATTTATCTGAAACAGTAAAAATCTGGAAATGAATCAGAATAAACCGTTGAGAGATTTATCCGAACCAGTAAAAATCTGGTGATGAATCAGAATAAACCGTTGAGAGATTTATCTGAACTAGTAAAAATCTAGAGATGAATCAGAATAAACCGTTGAGATATTTATCTGAACCAGTAATAATCTAGAGATGAATCAGAATAAACCGTTGAGAGATTTATTTCAACCAGTAAAAATCTGGAAAGGAATCAGAATAAACCGTTGAGAGATTTATCTGAACCAGTAAAAATCTGGAAATGAATCAGAATAAACCGTTGAGAGATTTATCTGAAACAGTAAAAATCTGGAAATGAATCAGAATAAACCGTTGAGAGATTTATCTGAACCAGTAAAAATCTGGTGATGAATTAGAATAAACCGTTGAGAGATTTATCTGAACCAGTAAAAATCTTGAGATGAATCAGAATAAACCTTTGAGAGATTTATCTGAACCAGTAAAAATCTGGAGACGAATCAGAATAAACCATTGAGAGATTTATCTGAACCATTAAAAATTTGGAAATGATTTAGAATAAGCCGTTGAGAGATTTATTTGAACAAGTAAAAATATGGAAATGAATCAGAGAAAACCATTGAGAGATTTATCTGAACTAGTAAAAATCTGGAGACGAATCAGAATAAACCATTGAGAGATTTATCTGAACCATTAAAAATTTGGAAATGATTTAGAATAAACCGTTGAGAGATTTATCTGAACCAGTAAAAATATGGAAATGAATCAGAATAAACCGTTGAGAGATTTATCTGAAACAGTAAAAATCTGGAAATGAATCAGAATAAATCGTTGAGAGATTTATCTGAACCAGTAAAAATCTGGTGATGAATCAGAATAAACCGTTGAGAGATTTATCTGAATTAGTAAAAATCTGGAGATGAATCAGAATAAACTGTTGAGAGATTTATCTGAACCAGTAAAAATCTGGAGACGAATCAGAATAAACCATTGAGAGATTTATCTGAACCAGTGAAATCTGGCCTTTTCTCGGAAACTGATCTGTATTTGACTTGTTGAAGATTTATGACTGTCGGAAGTTTGTTGATAATAACTGTCAAATGTCTCTTTCCTGTAAATGGTGAAGAGTTAATTGTATGCAATGCTATGATATATGCGATGCATGGTGTGATGTTAGCCTCTCAAAATAAATGAGATTGCACTGTATACACTTGAGTTGTCAATGTTATGACGTATGTATGTGAATGTATGAAAAGTAAAGATTGTTTGTGCCGTAGCATTGCAGGAAGTGGGGAAAATAAATCCCCTTTTGAAGCACTGACGGGTGAGTTTCCAAGTAAAAAAAACTCTGTTGCAGAAGGGAAAAGCCGGTCATTGCTTGTGATATCCTGCTGGGGAAATCTGAGAAGTTGGGCAACTTACTGGGGACATTTTGGACTAGTGGTTGGAAATATTTGCTCTGGCTGGAGAAAGTACCTGCGGGGGTTTTAGAGCAGTCTGCTGTGGAAGAGGAGTTGTGGTCCTTTGATTTATGATAGCCTGGGAGGAAAATTCAACTTGGGCAATCTTGCCTTTTGGGGAAATAAACCCTGTCGCCAATCTGCCAGAAGGGCGCTTCGGACAAAAACTTTATGAGGCTTTTTAACTCAATTAAGACCAACTCAGCTGAGGAATGTCAGAATGATTCACGCTTTGATGGTATCTGAGGAAATGTTGAATGAGTATTAGAAAGTGTGATACGGTGGGAGAACTGACTTGAGGTCTTGCGTTTGTGTTCGCAATTGTTCGGTTTAGCAAGAGTCGCCACCAACTTTTTATTTTCTCATAAGGAAAGGTCAAAAAGCACAGGAAAGATCTTTGAGATGTTTTCTTGGGTTCGGGGAGTAGATTATGAAAAGGGAAGGTGAAAGCACCATTTTCATCCATGGTTATCCATGGGCTCTTAGTTACTTGTTTAGATCACTTGCTTTGCTTTTCCAATTGATTGAAATGGTGCTTTGTGTGTGTGGTTTTGAAAATGCTTTAAAAAAGAGGCCTTGTCTAGGAAACCTTTGTAATGGTTCTTGTTTGAATGTATACAAAGGGGTTTTTGTCTTTTGAAAAGATTTCAATGTTTGAAAGTTTTATTTGGGAAATATTTTGAAATTGTGCTGTGAAGTGTGTTTGAAAATAGCAAGGATGTTTTTGCAAGCTTTTGATCAAGTAACTAAGAGTTATCTACCCTATTTTACTCAAAGATCCTTCCTAATGTTTTTAACCCTTTTGACAGTGTTGTTTCACCATTGCATTTGGTGAACAACCTTGTGTTAGGATGTTAAACAGGACAGGCGCGGGTCATCGTATAGACCATGATATCAATTGTGTTAAGTATCTTTGGAAATTTTCTTGAGGGACTTGATCATTTTTATTTAGGAAACCCAGATAGCGTCATCGAGGGACTATGATCTTTTGTTTGTTTTTGTTTTGCCAAAGTACCTAACATGCATACCATGGCCCATTTTTGAAGGCAACAAGTGGATTGTAACCCTAGGGGTGCAAGTGTGTACTGTGTTTGATTTTCATGCATTTTTGTCTTTGATTAGGTCAAGCTACTTGTTGATTTTGATTTTGCATATAAACCCTAATTATCTAATCATGGCATAATTGAAAGCGTAAAGTGCGAGAATTTAAATTCTAAGCTATTACAATATGATTATGGGGATGGGGATACAATTTTAAATGGGGGGTATTTGACAAGAAATATAAACCCTAATTTACTATTACATCCAAATTGAATCACAATGCATAAATATTTAAATGGGCAATATTTAATTAAGCAAAATAAATAAATATCAAATAATATGTATTATGCAAAAAGAAGTTTTCATTTATTTATGTATGTAAAAGTATTTTTTAATGTAAAAAAGTATAAAGAAATAAAAAAAAAGATTAATTTTATTTGTTTTAAGGGTAAACCCTAATTTCTTTAAGAAAATAAATACACTATATTATTTATGTACAATAAATATATTAATATGTGTAAAAATAAAATATACTTAAAAAGGGTATTTTCTAGTATAAATAATAATAAAAATAAAAATGTAATATTTTTGTATTTTTATTCTAAGTATTTAATAAAATAAAAGTATATATATATATATATATATATATATATATATATATATATATATATATATATATATATATATATATATATATATATATATATATATATATATATATATATATATATATATATATATATATATATTAAATATATTAAATATGTATAATATAAAAAATAAAATATGTACAAAAATAAATTTTATTTTTAATAATATTTTCAGTGTGAATAAAAGTAAGAAATTAAAATAAAAGTGTAATTTACATATTATTTTTAAGTTTAAACAAATAATATAAAAGTATTAAAAATGTTTTCTATATTAGAAAAATTAAAATAAAATGCTGAATAAATGTAAAAAATTATGAAAATATTTTTTAGGCATTTTTTATATTTGGAAATAAATAAACAAAATCAAAAATGAAAATAAAAATGCAAAAATGTGAAAATACAAGAAATTGGACCAGAGGGTGTAAAACTGAAAAGAGGGGTGTTAGAAGCAAGCCAGGCTAGGCCCAGCCCACCGCTTCATCTTCTTTCTCCAGCCTTTTGAAAAAAACGCGCGCCTGTTATACAAACTTGGACATCCTGTAAATGTGATCTTTTGCCAAAACTCACAACATCAAACTTGTAGAGAATTTCAAGACGATTCCAACCATATAAATAACTAATCCTAACTCTCAAAGACCAGAGAGAATTTCTATGGCCCTAAAATCTGACCTAGTTTTTTCAGCATATTCATGGAGGAAATTCTCCTAGCACACTTAATATAAATGAAAGCTGAGCATATGTATGGCTTCCTAGCAATGAACTCTACATTTTTTATTCATAAACCTAAGGCTAAATGTTCCTAAATAGAGAGATAAAAAGTGAGGAAAAACATGTTTCAGTTGGATTCGTGTAGGGAAATGCAGTGCTTCTCAACAAGTTTTGAGGTGTCTGGTAGCTTGCCTGAACTTCACTTGATCTTTTTTAATAGCTAGCTTGCCTTGAAAGTCCCTGAATCAGCCTCTAGAACTCAACATGCACAAGCTTGAAACGAAAATGGTGAACACTGTAAATGGAGTTACAGTTGGCAATGGAGGTTTGGGATAGCTTGAGTGAGTGGAATGGAAGGTGTTTGAAGCAAAAAGGGGCAAAACGCACAAGCCAAATGAGCTGGAGAACTCAAGTTGCAACACATGCCCTGTTTTGCCAAAGAAGTGTGATTTCTGGCTATGGGAGGTTTTGAGGTTCAAGTACTCGTGTTTCTTGCTCAAATGGTTGTGTGAAATATGTTTGAAATGTTTGTGTAAGCTAACAATTGCTGGTTTTCAATTTGTGAGGATTTGGACAAGTTTCTTCTTTATGAAGCAAGGAGTGGGAAGTTCTCTTTACATGCATGTACAAGCCATCAAATATGCTGCATACAATCCTCTTGGTCACTTCAAATTATGGATTTGATTTGGCTTCTGAGATCTTGGCCCTATGCTTCAAAGATCATGGTTTGACATAAAGCATACCTTTTCAAAAATGAGAATTTACCTTTTTCTACTTAGGGCTTAGTTTTGTGTACAATGCCCAAATGGCTAAAACAAATGCTTATACTGGTGGATTTGCATTTAATTAAGGAGTGTGAATTGGTTTAGAGGCCTGCAAACTAGTACAAAGCATGCTGGTTTGAAAATGCCACTTGAGTGAACATGAATTTGCCATGATACAAAGTGAGTTTTTGCCAACTTCAAGCATTCGATTCTCCCTAACCACAAATGTGTTTGAGGAGTTCTTGGACAATTTGGAAAGCTTGCAACATTCTATATAATCCATATTTGAAATGAAAATTGAGACTCCAGGTGGAACTATGTGAAAAATGTCCAAGAATATAGGTCAAAATCCTGCCTAAACTAGGGCAAAATTTCACCAAGTTAAAAGTTTTAGGGACCCTTGTTCCAAAAATCATAACTTGAGATCCAAGCTTCGTTTGAGAAAACTTTGTGAATCAAAGTTGTAGACTTTGTGGAGTACTACAACTTTCATGTTGTAAGTTTTGTTTGAATCCCTTTTCATCATGGTGAAAATGTGGGGCAAAGTTAGGAAAAAATAAGAAAATTTCATAACTTAGAAAAATTCTAAATTATGAAAAAATTTCAATTTCAAACCCTAATTTTCAATTTTGGGTTTCTTGATGAACAAGTTTCTTTATTTGACACATCTTGATGAAAAATGACCCTTGGCACTTGATTTTGACCAAAAAGTCAAAGTTTGACTTTTCAGTGTACAGTCAAATTTTGATCAGTTGACTGAAAAATTCATCTGTCAATCCCATGCATTTGAGATCTTTTGAACTTGTTGAATAGGTAAAGATGATGTCATTGAGTCCTTGAGTCCATGGTTTAGCCTAATTTGCCATTGGCTAGGTCAAACAGTCAAAAATTGCCTTTGTACAGTTAAAACCCTAAAAATGACCATTTTGCCCTTTTGGTTATCTGATCAAATTTCTTGTGGAATTCTTGTCCAAACTTGATCAAATGATTCATATGAGTTCATAATGTTGGTGTGGGTCAAAATTCATGAGGTTTGACTATAAGTTGGCCACATTTGATTTTTTCCCCAATACAGTTGATTTCTAGGTCAACTGTCCAATTGATTGGGCAAAAATTTGATTCAAGGCTTGAAACTTGGTATGGACAAACTTATGAGTCCAAAAAGAAGTATGGAAGTCAATTTGAGCATTGAGGGTCAAAAAATCCCTATGCAAACTCAAACCCTAGTTTAGGTCATCAGTGCAAGGAGATGTCTTGAGCAGAGCAAACCCTAGCTTGATCTTGAGTTCCAAGAGCCTTGTGATGAGAAATGTTGATAAAATGAGAGGGAAAATTTTGGGGTACAACAGTTTCCCCTGTTCAATCTTCTTGAACCTGAAGAGTTAGATTGGCAAGTTTGCCTTTCGTGACTCGAAGGTAAAAGAGGATTGGACACTAGAGTGCCCGTAAATTTGCACTCGTCAAAAATGTAGCTAAGGGAATGGGCTTAAAGATGCCATTTGGAGATGGTAGAATTTTGCTGGAGATGGGCTTAGAGATTCCATCCAAACTTTTTTGTTGAAAAACAGTAGAATGAACATCAGAATGGTATCCGTATTTGGAACGTATCTGAGTTGTATCTGGAGACTGGGTTTGTTATGAGCAAAGGAATGGCGTCTGTGTCTGGAGCATATCCGAGCTATAATTGTATTTAATTCTTGAATGAATATCAGAATGACTACCGTGTCTGGAGTGTATCTGTATTCTGAATGGGTGACAGAGAAACATCTGTGTATGGAGCATCTATGTGTTGGGGATAAATTCCGAATGAGTGACAGAATGGAAACCGTGTCTGGAGCGTATCTGGATTGTATCTGAAGTTGAGATCTGTATGAGTAGCAGAATGACTTCCATGTCTGGAGTGTATTTGTACTGTAACTGGGATCCGGACAAGTGATAGAATGACTTCCATGTCTGGAGTGTATCTGAACTTGAAGTTGATAGTTGAATCTGAATGAGAAATAGAATGGCTTCCGTGTCTGGAGCGTATCTAGTTTGTATCTGATTGCTGGAGTCTGAATAAGTAGTAGAATGGTCGCTGTGTCTGGGGTGTATCCATACTGTATCTTGACTTGAAATTTTGAATGAGTAATAGAATGACCGCCGTGTTTGGGGTGTATCCATACTGTATCTGAAATTGAGATCTGTATGAGTAGCATAATGACTTCCGTGTCTGGAGTGTATCTGTACTGTAACTGGGATCCGGACAAGTGACAGAATGACTTCCGTGTCTAGAGTGTATCTGAACTTGAAGTTGATAGTTGAATCTGAATGAGAAATAGAATGGCTTTCGTGTCTGGAGTGTATCTAGTCTGTATCTGATTGCTGGAGTCTGAATGAGTAGTAGAATGACCGCCGTGTCTGGGGTGTATCCATACTGTATCTTGACTTGAAATTCTGAATGAGTAATAGAATGACCGCCGTGTCTGGGGTGTATCCATACTGTATCTGAAATCTCTGAATAATTGTTAATGATAGCTTTTTAATCTTATCTTGAAAAGGGTAGAATGTTAGCTAAAGTACAAAGTTATGTTGCATGATATGTATGATGCAATAAAATGTGTTCCATCAATGTTCATGATATATGAATGTAATGGATGTGCATGTAAGCTGATTAGCTGTCTTGCTTGGGGAAAATAAATCCTTGATAACTGGAGATAATGAAATCTTTGATTGCTGCCGGGGGAAGTAAATCCTTGACCGATGTTAGGGATTCCAAAAATCTTTGATTGTTGAAGATGAGAAACCCTGGGGCCACTGCTGGGGATTGAAAATCCTCGGTGACTTGTGGGGATTAACAAGAGCTTTGACAACTTCTGTGGGGAATAAGAATCCTTTATTACTTTTCTGGGGAATAAGGAAAACTCTGAAGACCTCTGCTGGGAAATCAAAACCTGGGAGGCTTCAAATGGAGAAACATGAACTAGAATCTTCGTTTTGTTGGGAAAATAACTCTGTGGGGAGAGTGTTTATTCTGCCGTGGAAATCAGGAGCTTGGGTGGTATGCCAATCTACCGGGGAATTATCCTAGTTGGGGATGAAACAAAAAATTAACTATTATCTGGTTGATTCTCAGACTTTTAAGATAACCTGCTGGGGAAGTTGGGGAAAACAGAATGGTTCCCGCTGGGGATTGATAGTTGGAAATTTGACCTTGCTGGGGAAGAAGGTTTCATCTTCGCTGAGGGTCCGTAGTTCAAAGTTTTTGGGCTCCACTGGGGATCGAGAGTTTAGAGTCTTAACTCTGATGGGAATTTTAACTCCGCTGGGGATATGTATCTCAAGGTTTTCGCTTTGTTGAGGATCTGAATGACAGACTGTAGGGGATTTCTTCTGGAATAGCCTAAAGACGTTTTCCTATACTTTCGACCTACCAGTAATTATCCCTTCTCATTTCGTTTTATTTGTAAGCAATGATTATATTCAAATGCATATGCCTATTTAACAAACCATTGAATGTTTTCAAATAAAACATAAGTGTAAAAAGAAAAGAAAGGAAAGCAAATTTCTGCACTTTGAAGTATCTTTGTATTAACTTTTGTAAGTATCTTTGTACAAAGGAGACAGACATCCTAGTAAGAGAATGTTGTCGAAAAGTTGAGAAAAATTTTATACAAAAGGAAAGATGGCTATGTGTAATAATTCCATGGGGTTCCCATTCTGCTATAGCCTTCACAACTCTGAGTATCTTGTCCATTCATTGCTTCGTCTGCGGATGATTGGATTGATCAGAAGCTTGGAGCTTGTTGGTGAAGAGATTGTCCTTAAAGTGATCCAACGAGACATAGTCATACGCTTTAATTCCCTAACTTTTGCCTGGACCGCCCTTTCGGGTTTTCAGTCCATCGGGAAACCCTTTTTTTCCCAAGTCGCCCTTTCGGGTTTTCAACTTGCCGGGTGTACATATTTTTTTATTTATCCCTAATTTTTTCCTGAACCGCCCTTTCAGGTTTTCGATTTACCGGGATGCCCATTTTTGCCCAAGTCGCCCTTTCGGGTTTTCAACTTGTCGGGTCATTTTATGCGTAGTATCTTTTGACTATGTCTGCGTTTGCAGGGTGCGGCAAGTCGTCGCCGTCCATGGTGGTCAAAATCATTGCCCCACCAGAAAAGATGTTCTTGATCACAAATGGTCCTTCGTAAGTAGGAGTCCACTTGCCCCTGGGATCACTTTGCGGCAAGATGATCCGCTTGATTACAATATCTCTGACTTGATATACCTGACGCATGACTTTCTTGTTGAAATCCTTGATCATCCGTTTTTGATACGTCTGACCATGACAAACAACAGTAAGTCGCTTCTCGTCGATCAAATTAAGTTGATCAAGTCGGGTCTGAATCCAATCGTCTTCACTAAAACCAGTAGCCTTCATAATCCTTAAGGAAGGAATCTGAACTTCCATAGGTAAAACAGCCTCCATGCCATATACCAAAGAAAAAGGGGTTGCCCCAGTTGAAGTACGTGTCGTGGTACGATATCCATGCAGAGCAAACGATAACATCTCATGCCAGTCCTTGGAGGTGACTGTCATCTTTTGAATGATCTTCTTGATATTTTTGTTTGCGGCTTCAATAACACCGTTCATCTTTGGCCGATAGGGAGATGAATTATGATGTTGAATCTTGAACTGCTCGCACAGAGTGGTGATCACAGTGTTATTCAGATTTGTACCGTTGTCCGTGATGATCCTGTCGGGGATACCATACCGGCATATGAGGTTCTGCTTGATGAAGCGGGCAACCGCATTCTTTGTAACAGAGGTGTAGTGTTGTACCCCAAAATTTGCCCTCTCATTTTATCAACATTTTCCCATCACATAACCCTTGGAGCTCAAGATCCAGCTAGGTTTACCTCTGCTCAAGACCCTTCCTTGCACTGTTGACCCAAATTAGGGTTTGTGTTTGCACAAAGATGTTTTGACCTAAAATGCCTAAGATGATTTTTATGCTTCATATTGGACTCTCAAGCTTACCCATACCAAGTTTCAAGCCTTGATACCAATCTTTGCCCAGTCAATTAGACAGTTGACCTAGAAGTCAGCTGTATTGGGGAAAAAGTCAACTGTGGTCAATTGACAGTCAAACCTCATGATTTTTTACCCACATCAACATATTTAACTCATTTAAACCATTTGGTCAAGTTTGGATCACAATTCCACAAGAAATTTGATCAGATCACCAAAAGGGCAAAATGGTCATTTTTAGGGTTTTGACTACACAAAGGCAATTTTTGACTATTTGACCTAGCCAATGACAAACCAAGCTCACATATGTACTCAAGGACCCCATGGAATTGTCTTGACATGTTCAATAAATTCATAAGATCCCAATTGCATAGGATTGACAGTTGAATTTTCCAGTCAATTGATCAATTTTTTACTGTATACTGAAAAGTCAAACTTTGACTTTTTGGTCAAAATCAAGTGTCAAGATTCATTTTTCATAAAAACATGCCAAATCATGAAACTTGTCCATCAAGAAATCAAAAATCAAAAATTAGGGTTTGAAATGAAGATTTTTCATAACTTAGAATTTTTCTAAGTTATGAAAAACCCTAATTTTTTTCCTAACTTTGTCCCACTTTCTCATCAAGATGCATTTGGATTCAAGGAAAAGTCAAAACATGAAAGTTGTAGTCCATAGCAAAATCTACAACTTTGATTCTCAAAGTTTCCTCAGAAGAAGCTTGTAGCTCAAGTTACAATTTTTGGAATAAAGGTGCAAAACCATTCTTAACTTAGAGAAATTTTGACCTATTTTAGGCAGGATTTTTGCCTAACTTCATGGCCACTTTTCACATGCCTCCACTTGGAATTCCAATTTTCATTACAAAGATGGATTGTAGTACTCATTCCAAGCTTTCCAAAATGTCCAAGAACTTCTCAAACAACCTTGTGGTTAGGGAGAATCAAATTTGTGAAGTTAGGCAAAAGTCACTTTGATTCATGGCCATGTACATGTTCTTAGCTTGTGCAATTTTTCAAGTCAGCTTGCACAACTTGATTACAGGTCCTTTATCCCCTTTGCACTCATAAATTTAATGCAAACCCCTTGTGTTCAAGCCTTGCATTATGTGTTTAAGCATTACATGAAGAATTAATCCATAAATGGAAAAAGCAAATTATCCATTCTTGTAAAGTATGGCTTTATGTCAAAACATGAATCAAAGAGGTACAGGCAAAATCTTTTGGGCACAAGTTCATGAGCAAAATCCACTGATCAAGACAAGCATTGGCAGCATACTTGAGGGGCCTAGAGGAGCCTATTTGAAAGGGGTCATTTTCTTGCTTAGAAAAGAAGTAACTTAGCACAACTTGAACCATCTCTCATTTCTGCAAGAACTAGCCAAAGCAAACATTGTGAACATTTTCCAAACATCAAGCCTGACCTAAAACACGAGCCAACCACTTCCAATACCTTCTCAAACACAGAATCACCATTAAACTGCACAAAAAAAGGGCATTATGCACTTGGACTTGGCTAGCTCATTTCCATCGTGCGCCTGGGCCAAAACCACTTCAAACACATCCCACACCATCCCTTGAAACTGTTCTAAGCCCTAAACACGACCTGTAACACCCCTAACCAACATCACCATTTTCATTTTTTCTGTTTTGCAGGTGGAGTGCTATAGCTTGATTCACTTGTGTTGTACCCCAAAATTTGCCCTCCCATATTCTTCAAGATTTGTCAAAAGCATGCTTCAAAGTTCCCCAAAGGTTGCACAGTTCAAGGGCCTCCTAACAGTCAAAATTAGGGTTTTGGTTCTGACAAAGTAAATGAAGTTTCCAAGGGTTCAATCAAGTCCCACATGCCTACAAATATGGTCAAGCATCATCATACCAAGTTTCAAGACTTACAGCATAAAATTGCACAGTCAAAACCCTAATTGCACTACAATCAACTGTAGGGGCAAAATGGTCATTTGACAGTCAAAAGTTCAAATTTTTGGTCAACATCTCATTTTGAAGCCACAAACATCATTTGATCAATGCTTGATCATGATTCTCAAAGCTTGGCTCAAAAATCATCAAGATGCAAAAGTTTCCATATTTGGACAGTTGAAAAAGTCAACTGTAAATTGACCAAGGCATAACTTTCACATGGATCATCAGAAAAATTCCATCTAAAGCTCATTTTGAAGAGAATAACATGTCCTACAACTCCTATTCACACTTCAAGTCCAAGAAATGCTCTCACAAAAAGTTATCAATTTCAACATTATAGGTCATTTTCAAAAGTCAACAAAAAGGGACTTTAAGTCAAAGGCCATAACTTGATATTAGTAAATCAAAATGACATGGGACCAAAGACATTGGTTAGAGGACTCAAAGACCTTTCCAAAATGTCCAAGAACATGAGCAAAGCTTAAAAATTGAGCAAGTTATGCCTTGTAGAAGTTGGGAAATTTTTGGATATTTTGAAAAGTCAACATTGCTCCAAATGACCTAAAAATGCTAATGGGCCTCTTTTTCTTCCACAATTCATCATCCAAGGCATGTGCACGACCATGTGGCCCAAAGGGAAGTTTTTATCATTTTTTATTTATTTATTTGGATTTTTAATCATTAATAATTCATTTAATTAAAATAAATAGGTAAAAAATACTAAACCTAACTTTTTGAATCTTTTTGTGCATAAAATAATCTCAAGATTTTGTGTATAATCAGATTTGGAAAGTATCTTGGTGATTGAACATGATTTGGACTAAGTTAGCATGAAAAGATTTGAAAATAATAGCATGGAAAATCAAATATTGTATCATCAATTCAAGGATTCTTGGATCAATTTTCTTAACCTAAATCATTGATACATATATAGGCAAGCTAACCCTCGTGCAAGAGGACTCCCAGCGGCGCCATAGATACAGAACCAAGTTTGCATTTTTTCAAAGAAATTCCAAAACTGAAAACACACTTGCAAGGCTTTTCAGGGCAAGAAATTCATTCCATCACCTTCCTGGGACATCAAGGAAGGCTCCTGGATCAAAATCACTACATCTAACGCCTTGAATCGGTATACAGAAATCGAATTTTTTCATATAAAATGCATATTCGTATCTTGATTTTCAGGCATCCGCATGGCATTTTGTTTATGAATTCATACTAAGTGAGGTATTCTGAAGCTAACCCTATAATTTAATTGAGCTTTCATGCATTATTGGAGATTTCGCCATTGTTATGTTTTAGGGTTACAGGGGTTTTGATTTAGGGCTTTACATTCAAGGAAAAATTGGGACACGACAATGGCACCATGAGAATCAGAAGCTTCCAACCAATTCATTGATGGGGTCGCGCCCAATTTCTGATTAGAAACAAGCTAATCGCTATTTTCTGGAATGGCCTATTTTGGAACGGTGCAAAAACCGTTGCTGATTCTTTTGTGTTTCAGGGAAAAAATAAAGCCAAGGAAGAAGAAGGGTAGGTGGCAAGCGATGGTTGGTCCATTTGAAAATTCGCGCTAAAAGTCCACCAACGCTTTGTTTTATTTTATATTAATTGATTGTTATTATATAAACAAAGTGAGCAAGTGGAGCAGGTGGCAAAGCGTCTTGGTGGTAACCCCTGGGACCTGGGTTCGATCCCCCACCCCTTTCATGTTATTTTTCTCCTAATGCTTATGTGCAGCTTCAGTGCTAAGGTGTATCATACATCATCAGCATCAAGTCATCCACGTGCCTGCTGAGATGAATCAAGGGGTCCAGATTGGGAGAACATCCTAAGCATTAGTCAATAGAGGTACACGCTGGCACAAAAGTCAACCAGGCTTTGCAAAAGATGGGCCCAAATTACTACAATACACCTCTCAATTGGGGACAGACCCCCCTAGGTTTGCAAGCTTTTTACATTTTCTTCCATTCTTTTTATTTATTTGAATTATTGTTTTTTAATTAATTTAATATTTTCATAAAAATACATTAAAAACAACAAAAAAATCAGAAAAGACAAAATTTGAAATATATTTATTTAATTAATATTTTTGTAAATAAAATTCATTAATTAACTTAGTTTTAAATTTAGGGTTTAATTTTAATATTTTCCTTAATCAATTTAAAATTTGTAGAATTAGGGTTTGTAGTAATTTTTATCCTTTTTTCTTTTCTTTCATAATAATTAATTATTAAAATATATTAATTTTTATAAATCAAAATTACATGTAAATAATTAGGTAAATTTAGGTTTAACTTTAATACTTTCTTAATAAACTAAAAAAAAAAACAATTAGAATTAGGGTTAGCATTTTAAATTTAATTCAATTTCATTAAAGCCATAAATCCAAAAAATCTCAAAAAATAATTTCTTTTTTAATTTCATTAATTTAATAATCATTTAATTTAATTTCATTAAAAAGGGTCCAACGCCCTCGTTTCCAATCTTATTTCAATTCGCGCATTTTTTTGTTTCTTATCATATTCATGTACCTCTCCCAAAGCCGTGTAAATTTAATTTCTCGCACTTTTACTTTATTCCTTTATTTTTCTGTCAAATCGGGTCCTGGAAATTTTGGCGATGTGGACCCGCGCCTTTTGTAATAGTTTCGAACTTTACCTTTCTCGCTCTTTTAACTGTTAAATAAATGCATGCAAGAATGAATGATAAAATAAAAACAAACGCATAGATCACTTTGACAAAAGACAAAAATAAATGAAAACGACACACAAATCACACACCACCCCTAGGGTACGCCTCACTGTTTCCTTGCCTCGAAAGGTGATCGTCGAGTAGAGGATGTCTTAGTAAGTCCTCATGATCCGGGAACCTGGCATGAGGGTAGATTCTAAGGTGTCTTCCCATTGCTCTGGTGATCACCATGTCCCGAACCTCGAATTGACCCGAACACCTCCAATGGTGGTGCTACCTACCTCTCAATGGTGGGATGGCACTACTTTAAAGGACATTTACACAGACGAATTCCTTAGGGTAGGTAGACGACTCTAGATACTTGCTCTAATTTCAAAACAAATTCAAAAATACTTTTCACACCGACACCTTTTCAAAAAGCTTTCGAAAGCAACTTTTCAAACACTCTTGAGGACCGATACAAGAGTCGAACTGAGATTTTCAAAGAAACTTTTTTTAAAACCCACAGTTGAAAAGCAAACAAACCATTTTTGAAAACACAAATGAGCAAGTATCTAAGAGCCCATGGATAACCATGGATAGAAAGGGTGCTAACACCTTCCCTTTCTATAATCTACCTCCCGAACCGAGAGCAATCTCTATAAGGAATTTTTCTGTGCTTTTGTCCTTTCCATTTGGAGAAAATAAAAGACGGTGGCGACTCTTGCTTCCGCGACATTTCACGAACCAGCGTTAAACAGTCAGTTCCAGATCCACCGATCACAGAACTGGCGACTCTGCTGGGGACTTAACTTAAAGTGAGGTGTACCTTAGGGATAGTTCATAACTGTGTTTTCAATTGCTTTCTTTGCTTGCTTTAAATTGTGGGACTGTCTTGGGAGTTCTATAGATCCTAACCCGGATCTGGGGATACCTTCTTAGAAAGTAGCAACAAGGCTGTGAGGGAACTGTGTGGGGTATACCGACATGGTTGAAACAGTCTGCTACGTTGATGTGGCACTTTGGTGTGTACCGGTAACCCTTGAGTTCAGTCAAGGAGAGTACGGGGCCTCCGCGTGGTGTCGTGAAGCATCAACAGACCTTAGGAACCTTAATTGAACTATCTTGGCCTCTTTAGGGTAGTGAGATAACTGACTTTGGTGCAGTCCGAGGTTGGTTGATACTCGATACTACACTCAATTGAGGGTTGCTTTCCTGGAATATTTCGGTCACCAGTTCAGTGGCTAAATCGAAACGATGAACAATGAAAGCAATCCCGTGATATTGGGACCCTTAGAACCCGGTTACTTCTAATAGGACAGGTTGAGCCCACCAACTTCAAGAGGGTAATACCCCGACCCCATGCTGGCCTGAACTCTAAGGGTTTCTCTTGTGTGACTTGTGTGCCTTCGTACTTGACTACTTGCATGCTTGTTATCTGACACTTGAGTTTCTTGCAGGCTTTGTTTATAGTCCTTAAGTGGGACTCACAACAGGGTTTACTAAGTTTCTTGCAGGTTTTGTGTATAGTCCTTAATTGGGACTCATAACAGAGTGTACTGAGTTCCCCGCAGGTTTTGTTCATAGTCCTTAATTGGGACTCATAACAGGGTGTACTAAGTTTCTTGCAGGTTTTGTTTGCAGTCCTTAATTGGGACTCATAACAGGGTTACTCACATTACCCCATGCATACCATGACATCATACCATTGCATACATCCTAATCCATTTCAAGGATCTCAAGAGGCTTGTGATGCAGGTCATGGTGAATCAACTACCCCAGCAAGGGGCAAAGAGGATTTATTTTCCTCTAGACAAAGTTGTCAGGGGCTATGACCCACTTGATATGGTGAGCTCTGACTCTTGAAGAAGGTTCCCCTAACCAAGGTTGTTTGGAAATCAAAACCAGACATGATGACTAAAGTCAGGGGCTATGACCCACTTGATATGGTGAGCCTTTGACCCTTGAAGAAGGACTCTCAGCAAACATGAAGTTCCCTCAATCAAGCTACCTAGTTCTAACAATTTTGGTTTACCCCGCGAGATCCTTGAAAACATTGCATATATATCATACATATCATTGCATTACAGGTACCCTTGTTGCAGGTCACTTACCCTTGTTCGCTGTTTATTTCAGCAATGGCTCCCCAACAAGATAACCAGGACCTTCCCGCTCAAGAGACTCAGTTCAGGGAAATCTTCCTAGGCCTATCCAAGGGGCAGGAAGAGTTGAGGACACTCCTCATGGGGAATCTGATCAGAAAGAGTCCTGAAGATGACAAGGACGAACGGCTGAAACGTCTACAAGCTGAGGTAGACACATTGAAAACATGCTGGGGCAAAGGGCTCTCATTCAAAGTTTAGCTCAGGAGCAAGGAGAGCTGAGGGATATGATCAGTCAGCTTCATCAAGACATGAAACAACCAGCCCAAGTCAGGGACCCGGTTATTAATCAACTTCCAAGAAGTCAAAGGTTTGGACTTCTCCAAGCTGCTACTACTTCACAGGTCCAACAACGACCTCGCCCAGAACATCGGACTGATCAGAGCAAACCAGACAAGCCTAAAAGGCAGTTCACCAAGATCAACATGTCACTGGATCAAGCACTACAACAAATGTTGAAGGCAGGGCTAATCACCTTAAGGGCTCCTCTCCGGAATCCAAACACTTCTGCTCCTAACTATCATCCCAATGATAGGTGCACATACCATTCTGATAGCCCGGGGCATACTACGGACAACTGCTGGCCTCTCAAAAACAAGATTCAAGACATGATCGACGCTGGAGAGATTCAGTTTGAAGTACCTGAGACTCTGAACATAATCACTGCTCCCTTGCCAAATCATGGCTAGGATTGAGAAATTTTTGTTCATTCGAATGTTCAAGTTGCAATTTTCTTTTGTTCAAACATTTACTCATGTTAAACATTGTTATTTCATTAATGCATCACATATGTCTGTTTTGAAGCAATATATTCGTGTTCACTATATGCAAATTATTTTCATATTTTTTCTGATGTCAACTCTCAATTAAAAATTCTAAGCCTCTTGAGGGAGGATGACGAAAACGATACCACGATCCTTACAGTATGCTTTTAAACAGACCCTGCTGATGAGGTACAGGCATTGTTTCAATCCCTAAACACTGGAGTTATAAGGAAGATAATCCCTCGTCAACCCCTCTGAGCCAAAGAAGTAGGAGTTTTTCTTTTCGAAAATTAAAACCCTTAATCATAACCTGGGACAGGGTAGTCTCTCAGTTGATCCAAGTGCATAACGAATGGAACCAAAGCGGTCCTTACAAAATAAACAAAAGACAGTGATGGTTCCGAATAATCAATAATCAAAGGCAGTCATTATCTCAAAAAATAAAAAACCCATTAAGTCAAAACCCATGAAGGAGACTTACAAAACTGGGGCATCCCGCTGACTGTAGTTCCAAAAAAGGAAACAGTTCAGGCAAAAAAAGAAAGGGATAACAAAAATCAAGAAAGAGGTCTTACAAACCCTCAACAAAAAGGAATGACTGCCTATTCAAAATAAACTGTCAACATCCGAACCATCACCGGAATGTCCAAACAAAGACTCAAATAAGGTTTAACGCACGATCATCTGAGTTTAGGTTTGAAGAACATCACGAAGAGTGGGTGGGTACAAATACTTTGAGCCTTTATCCTTTGTTTCTTAAACCGTGAACCATACCACGTTATAACCCTTAAAAGTCCTAGCTGAAGCATGGGTTAGTGCGAAAGCATACTGTTACGAAAGGTATCCTGACTCCTTAAGGCCTACGGTAAATACAGAGTTGACATCATGTTTTACAAACATTCACTTGTTTTATGAAAAAGAATGCATTTTCAAAATCTTCAAGACAGACATAAGCTTTGCATTTTTGATATAACATTGTTTGCATATGACTATTTGTTTGAACAGCAGGGAAATTCGCACGACGAATGCCTAATGAACAGAAGCACTTCCAATCAAGGGGCATGATATGATCATGGTCTATTATCTGGGGAAGTCCAATCAAGATTCGGAGAATCTCTCAAAAGGCCAACCAGCTTGGGGAAAGTCTCCATCTGGATCACCTGGGGCATTCCAACAACAAATCTTGCCTGGTCAAAAATCTTCTGGTGGCATGACAACACACTTCTAACAGGGGCAACTCCCTACATCTCGAGAGCATGGACATAGTCGAAAAAATACTACGCATAATCAAAGACCCGCTAGGTTGACACACCTAGGCAAAAATAAGGGCTTCCCGACGAACCAAAAGGGTTCGGGCAAAATGAAAGGATGAAATGAAAAAAATCTGTACACCCGGCAAGTCGAAAACCTGCAAAGGCGGCTTGGGCAAAAATGGGTATCCCGGTGGACTGAAAACCCAAAAGGGCGGTCCAGGAAAAAGTTAGGGATTAAAGCGTACGACTATGTCCTGTTATCTTGTCACCTGCCGACCAGAAGAAGGTTTGTCCATCAACAACTATCAGCACCTCACAGGTCTTCATCTCCCACCTCAGAAACAGGGGCAATGATGAGTTGTCCAAACGATCTAATTGTTCCGTCAACCAAGGTACCAAGGTGAGTTCGGCGGAAGAACATAGCCAGCATATCTTAATTCCCCAGAGAGTGAGCCAGCAAGTCAATGCACTCTCTTCAAACAAAGCTATGTTATCAACCTTAAGGAAGTAGGGTATCCTCCAGCAGATCTCAACATTCCCCAGCACGGTATACAAATATTCTAAACAAGCATCCCCGGCGGTCTTGACCTAAAGATTGTTCCCCGGCGGTATATCCAACATTTAGTGGAATCACTTCCCCGATAAAATTCAAAACTTCCCCAGGAGAGTCCAATCTAGTTCCCCAGGAAAGTTGGAATCATCTCCCCAGTAGTAATCTTATCCCCAGTATATTCTGGAAGCTTATCCCCGCAGAGCACGAACGCGTCTCCCGGCTTTATTCAAAGAGTTATTTCCCTAACAGGATATAACTGGGTTATCCTCAGCCAAAAGCCACGGAAAGGTCGTCCTCGACACAGTCTTCTTATCCCCGGCGAAGTCTATTAACACTTCCAGCACAATAAAAATATACCCAGCAAGTTATTATCAATAACTCAACAAAGTACCTCTTTCCCCACAGAGTATTGCTCTCCAGCAAGATCGTTAGAGTACTCTTCTCCCCATAGAGTTATCCATTCGCCAAGTTTATTCCCCCAACGGAGTTATCTTCTCCTACCGGTATTCTTGCAACTATCATCCCCGGCGGAAGCAAGATCTAAATTCTTCAACATCAGCCCAGGAGTGACTTCCTGGCACCCGTCAAGGATTTATTTTCCTAAGACAAAATAAACATTCATAAACATCGCATTTTCATACATTATAGCATGCATCTACGCATCATATCTTACAAATCTCATTTATGTTGAGAACATCATTGCTTGACTCATATCATGCCTTGCATATGACTGACCTTTACCTTTCAGGAAATATTTAGTTAAGTTCTCAGCTATTTCAAGACCTAGACCGGTTCAGTTAAATCGACTCCAAAGATTTCTCTGTCTCTTATCCAGTCAAAGGCCTTCTCTGGTTCAGTCAGATCGACCCTAAGATCTCCCTATTTCTTATCCAGTTGAAGACATTTCAAGACCTAGACCGGTTCAGTTAATCGACCCTAAGATTTTCTGTTTCTTATCCAGTCCAAGGCCTTCTCTAGTCCAGCTAAATCGACCCCGAACAGATTTTCCTGATAAAGACTTAGTAGAAGATACCCAAGATTCTCTCAACGATTGCTGTTGAGGTTGTAGTCGCCTATGGTTCTCTCCCCGATACTGCGGAGGTGGTAATTCCAAGATTCTCTCAATGATTGCTATTGAGGTTGTAGTCGCCTATGGTTCTCTCCCCGATACTGCGGAGGTGGTAATCCCAAGATTCGCTCAACGATTGCTGTTGAAGTTGAAGTTATCCAAGATTCTCTCAGTGATTGCTATTGAGGTGGTAATCCCAAGATTCGCTCAACGATTGCTGTTGAAGTTGAAGTTATCCAAGATTCTCTCAATGATTGCTGTTGAGGTTGTAGTCGCCTGTGGTTCTCTCCCCGATACTGCGGAGGTGGTAATCCCAAGATTCGCTCAATGATACTGTTGAAGTCGAAGTCGCCCAAGATTCTCTCAATGATTGCTGTTGAGGTAGTAGTCTCTTGTGGTTCTCTCCCCGATCCTGCGGAGGTAGTAATCATCCCAAGATTATCTCAACGATTGCTGTTGAGGTTGAAGTATTCCAAGATTTTCTCAACAATTGCTGTTGAGGTTAAGGTCACCCAAGGTTCTCTCACCATTCCTGTTGAGGTAGTAACCATCCCTGGTTCATTCATCATCGTTTGAAGCTCCAGATTCAGCTCCTGTAACCAGTCAGGACACATCTACACAAAGAATTTGAAGACCAGCTCCTGTAACAGGTCAGGTACTCATTTGTCTTTTTGCAGGTACGCAGGTTCTCGCTAAGGAATCTCTTACGCGATCAACACCCAGATGGCATCTATAAGCCCATCCACTCTCCATCATCCCTTAGCATGGCATCTATAAGCCCATCATCCTATCCATCAATCTCCAAATGGCATCTGTAAGCCCATTCCCCATCATCACACTGCTACTATGTGAGCGCAAATTTCTGGGCACTCTAGTGTTTAATCATCTTCCACCTTCGGATTACGAAAGGCACGTCAGCCAATCTGCATCCTTAGGTTTAATAAGATTGAACAGGGGCAACTAATGTACCCCAAAATTTTCCCTCCCATATTCTTCAAGATTTGTCAAAAGCATGCTTCAAAGTTCCCCAAAGGTTGCATAGTTCAAGGGCCTCCTAACAGTCAAAATTAGGGTTTTGGTTCTGACAAAGTAAATGAAGTTTCCAAGGGTTCAATCAAGTCCCACATGCCTACAAATATGGTCAAGCATCATCATACCAAGTTTCAAGACTTACAGCACAAAATTGCACAGTCAAAACCCTAATTGAACTACAGTCAACTGTAGGGGCAAAATGGTCATTTGACAGTCAAAAGTTCAAATTTTTGGTCAACATCTCATTTTGAAGCCACAAACATCATTTTATCAATGCTTGATCATGATTCTCAAAGCTTGGCTCAAAAATCATCAAGATGCAAAAGTTTCCATATTTGGACAGCTGAAAAAGTCAACTGTAAATTGACCAAGGCATAACTTTCACATGGATCATCAGAAAAATTCCATCTAAAGCTCATTTTGAAGAGAATAACATGTCCTACAACTCCTATTCACACTTCAAGTCCAAGAAATGCTCTCACAAAAAGTTATCAATTTCAACATTATAGGTCATTTTCAAAAGTCAACAAAAAGGGACTTTAAGTCAAAGGCCATAACTTGATATTAGTAAATCAAAATGACATGGGACCAAAGACATTGGTTAGAGGACTCAAAGACCTTTCCAAAATGTCCAAGAACATGAGCAAAGCTTAAAAATTGAGCAAGTTATGCCTTGTAGAAGTTGGGAAATTTTTGGATATTTTGAAAAGTCAACATTGCTCCAAATGACCTAAAAATGCTAATGGGCCTCTTTTTCTTCCACAATTCATCATCCAAGGCATGTGCACGACCATGTGGCCCAAAGGGAAGTTTTTATCATTTTTTATTTATTTATTTGGATTTTTAATCATTAATAATTCATTTAATTAAAATAAATAGGTAAAAAATACTAAACCTAACTTTTTGAATCTTTTTGTGCATAAAATAATCTCAAGATTTTGTGTATAATCAGATTTGGAAAGTATCTTGGTGATTGAACATGATTTGGACTAAGTTAGCATGAAAAGATTTGAAAATAATAGCATGGAAAATCAAATATTGTATCATCAATTCAAGGATTCTTGGATCAATTTTCTTAACCTAAATCATTGATACATATATAGGCAAGCTAACCCTCGTGCAAGAGGACTCCCAGCGGCGCCATAGATACAGAACCAAGTTTGCATTTTTTCAAAGAAATTCCAAAACTGAAAACACACTTGCAAGGCTTTTCAGGGCAAGAAATTCATTCCATCACCTTCCTGGGACATCAAGGAAGGCTCCTGGATCAAAATCACTACATCTAACGCCTTGAATCGGTATACAGAAATCGAATTTTTTCATATAAAATGCATATTCGTATCTTGATTTTCAGGCATCCGCATGGCATTTTGTTTATGAATTCATACTAAGTGAGGTATTCTGAAGCTAACCCTATAATTTAATTGAGCTTTCATGCATTATTGGAGATTTCGCCATTGTTATGTTTTAGGGTTACAGGGGTTTTGATTTAGGGCTTTACATTCAAGGAAAAATTGGGACACGACAATGGCACCATGAGAATCAGAAGCTTCCAACCAATTCATTGATGGGGTCGCGCCCAATTTCTGATTAGAAACAAGCTAATCGCTATTTTCTGGAATGGCCTATTTTGGAACGGTGCAAAAACCGTTGCTGATTCTTTTGTGTTTCAGGGAAAAAATAAAGCCAAGGAAGAAGAAGGGTAGGTGGCAAGCGATGGTTGGTCCATTTGAAAATTCGCGCTAAAAGTCCACCAACGCTTTGTTTTATTTTATATTAATTGATTGTTATTATATAAACAAAGTGAGCAAGTGGAGCAGGTGGCAAAGCGTCTTGGTGGTAACCCCTGGGACCTGGGTTCGATCCCCCACCCCTTTCATGTTATTTTTCTCCTAATGCTTATGTGCAGCTTCAGTGCTAAGGTGTATCATACATCATCAGCATCAAGTCATCCACGTGCCTGCTGAGATGAATCAAGGGGTCCAGATTGGGAGAACATCCTAAGCATTAGTCAATAGAGGTACACGCTGGCACAAAAGTCAACCAGGCTTTGCAAAAGATGGGCCCAAATTACTACAATATACCTCTCAATTGGGGACAGACCCCCTTAGGTTTGCAAGCTTTTTACATTTTCTTCCATTCTTTTTATTTATTTCAATTATTGTTTTTTAATTAATTTAATATTTTCATAAAAATACATTAAAAACAACAAAAAAATCAGAAAAGACAAAATTTGAAATATATTTATTTAATTAATATTTTTGTAAATAAAATTCATTAATTAACTTAGTTTTAAATTTAGGGTTTAATTTTAATATTTTCCTTAATCAATTTAAAATTTGTAGAATTAGGGTTTGTAGTAATTTTTATCCTTTTTTCTTTTCTTTCATAATAATTAATTATTAAAATATATTAATTTTTATAAATCAAAATTACATGTAAATAATTAGGTTAATTTAGGTTTAACTTTAATACTTTCTTAATAAACTAAAAAAAAAACAATTAGAATTAGGGTTAGCATTTTAAATTTAATTCAATTTCATTAAAGCCATAAATCCAAAAAATCTCAAAAAATAATTTCTTTTTTAATTTCATTAATTTAATAATCATTTAATTTAATTTCATTAAAAAGGGTCCAACGCCCTCGTTTCCAATCTTATTTCAATTCGCGCATTTTTTTGTTTCTTATCATATTCATGTACCTCTCCCAAAGCCGTGTAAATTTAATTTCTCGCACTTTTACTTTATTCCTTTATTTTTCTGTCAAATCGGGTCCTGGAAATTTTGGCGATGTGGACCCGCGCCTTTTGTAATAGTTTCGAACTTTACCTTTCTCGCTCTTTTAACTGTTAAATAAATGCATGCAAGAATGAATGATAAAATAAAAACAAACGCATAGATCACTTTGACAAAAGACAAAAATAAATGAAAACGACACACAAATCACACACCACCCCTAGGGTACGCCTCACTGTTGCCTTGCCTCGAAAGGTGATCGTCGAGTAGAGGATGTCTTAGTAAGTCCTCATGATCCGGGAACCTGGCATGAGGGTAGCTTCTAAGGTGTCTTCCCATTGCTCTGGTGATCACCATGTCCCGAACCTCGAATTGACCCGAACACCTCCAACGGTGGTGCTACCTACCTCTCAATGGTGGGATGGCACTACTTTAAAGGACATTTACACAGACGAATTCCTTAGGGTAGGTAGACGACTCTAGATACTTGCTCTAATTTCAAAACAAATTCAAAAATACTTTTCACATCGACACCTTTTCAAAAAGCTTTCGAAAGCAACTTTTCAAACACTCTTGAGGACCGATACAAGAGTCGAACTGAGATTTTCAAAGAAACTTTTTTTAAAACCCACAGTTGAAAAGCAAACAAACCATTTTTGAAAACACAAATGAGCAAGTATCTAAGAGCCCATGGATAACCATGGATAGAAAGGGTGCTAACACCTTCCCTTTCTATAATCTACCTCCCGAACCGAGAGCAATCTCTATAAGGAATTTTTCTGTGCTTTTGTCCTTTCCATTTGGAGAAAATAAAAGACGGTGGCGACTCTTGCTTCTGCGACATTTCGCGAAACAGCGTTAAACAGTCAGTTCCAGATCCACCGATCACAACTTGGTTTCAAAGCAAACTAAAGGTTGGAATAGCATCCCTGTACCTCAAGCAAGCTGTGCCAATCATCATCTTGCCTTGAAAGGACCTCCATTGTCAGACACGATTCAAGCTGAACAGGTAAGTTTTTGAACTTCTATCTCCCTATCCAGGCATAGTTAGGATTAAGTTTGTGAAGAAAACATGTTCTAATCATAGCCCTGAATCCACCCATATCATTACTTTTCATTTAAGTTATGTGTGCTAAGAGAATTTTGAAGCTGAATATCTGAAAAAAGCTAGGTCAGAAATTGGGGGAGAAGAAATTCTCTCTCATTTCTGAGAGTTAAGTCAAGTTTTTTATATGTCTGGATTCGTCTCTTGATGCTCTACATTTCTTGTGTTATGAGTTTTGCTTGAAAGCCCAGGAATCAGGAGATAGGAAAACGCGTGTTGTTGTTGTTCAAACAAGCTGAAGGTTGAAGACAAAGTCTTCTTGGGCTGGGCCTGAGTTGACTTCCTATTTGCACCATATTTTTACATTTGAACCCCCCTGGCCCATTTTGAAATATACTTGTTATTTTTCATTTTTTTCTTTTTGATTTTATTTCCATATTTTCATTTCAGTCATAAAAAAACATAAAAAAACATTTTTCTATATTTTTTGCATTTTATTTTGATATTTATTTGGCTTTATTTAAGTTTATGTAAATGAATAGATAATATATTTTTACTTAAAATACTTAAAACAATACAAAATACATTCTATTTTCTGATTTTATCTTATTTTATCTTTTGAAAACATTTCATAAAAAAATACCTTTTTTTGTAAATATTAAATAGTTTATTTTTGTACATATAATATATATTTATATAATAATATAAATACTTATATATTTATTATAATATTTAGGATAGAAACATAAAAATAATATATTTTTACTTTTATTAATATTTAATCTTAAAAATCACTTTTTTCACAATACACTTTCTTTTTATTTATTTTTATACAAAATTAATGAATATTGTATATACTATATAATAAATACATTTTATTTATAAAATTAGGGTTTTGCCCTAAATCATAAAAATACCAAAATTTAATTCATTTTATTTTTTATTTAACACATGAAAAATACCTTTTTTACATACACATGAAAAATCATTTTTGTATGTTGCATATTTATTTTATTTTTATTTAATTATTGTGCAATTATTTATCTTGTAAAATTTCAATTTCTTGATGTAATAGTTTAGGTTTAATTCTTGCTAATTATCCCCATTTGAACAATTGTACCCCCATCCCATATATTGTGTTGTAATAACTTAGGAACTTTATTTTTCGCACTTTAAAGCTTTCTAATTATGCCATGTTAGAATTAGGGTTTTGTATGCAAAAATCAATCAAAAAATAGTTTGACCTAATTTCAAGATAAACAAGCATGAAAATGGACAACACCAATCACACTTGCACCCCTAGGGTACTCCACTTGTTGCCTTCAATAATGGGTCATATTGCATGTTAGGTATCTTTGGGCAAAAACAAAACAATCAAATGATCATAGTCCCTCGATGACGCTTTCGAAAGTTACCTAAAAATGATCATAGTCCCTCGATGACGCTTTCGAAAGTTGCCTAAAATGATCAAGTCCCTTAAAGGAAAAATTTCCCATAGATACTTGGCACCATTGTAACCATGGTCTAAACGATGACCCGCGCCCGTCCCATTAACATCCTAACACAAGATTGTCCACCTAATACAATGGTGGAACAAAATTGTTAAAAGGGTTAAAACATAGCAAAGATCTTTGAGAAATTTAGGGTAGATAGCTCTTGGTTGCTTGCCCAGTTGCAAACAAAAACACTTGCCTATTTTTTCAAAACTCACATCACTACACTTTCAAAACAAACTTTCAAAAACATTGAAAACTTTTCTAAAAGACAAATATACCTTTGTATACATTCAAACATGGATCATTACAAAGGTTGCCACCACAATGGCCTCTTTTCAAAAACATTTTCAAACACACACACACAAAGCACCATTTCAAACAATTGAAAGCACCATTTTAAACAATTGAAAATGCAAGGAAAGTGATCTAAGCAAGTAACTAAGAGCCCATGGATAACCATGGATAGAAATGGTGCTAATACCTTCCCTTTCTATAATCTACTCCCCGAACCCAAGAAAACATCTCAAAGGTTTTTGCTGTGCTTTTTAACCTTTCCTTAGGATAAAATAAAAAGTCGGTGGCGACTCTTGCTCAACCGAAACATTTGCGAAAACAAACACAAAACCTCAAGTCAGTTCTCCCACCGTATCACAGAACTGGCGACTCTGCTGGGGAAAAACTTAAAAATGGAGTAACCTTAGGGCTTAGATCACCCTCTTGCATGACTAATTGTTTGCTTTGTTTTCTTTATCCTTTGGTTCTCTTGTTTGGGCTTGAAATCCTAACCCGGATTTGGGAAACATTTCATAGATAGCAATACGTTGTGGAAACTGTGCGGGGTATACCGACACGGTTGAAGCAATAGCTATATTAGTCCGAAATATTTGTGAGTACCGGTAACCCTTGAGTTCAATCAAGGAGAGTACGGGGCCGCTGAGTGATGTCACTAAAGCACTAATGACCTAGAACCTTACTTGACCATCTTGGCCTTTCATTAGGGGTAGTGAGATGACCGGCTTTGGTGCAGTCCGAAGTTGGTAGATACTCGATACTACACTCATTGAGGGTTGTTTTCTTGGAATATTTTGGTCGCTAGTTAAGTGGCTAAACCAAAACGATGAACAATGAAAACAATCCAATGATATTGAGCTCCTTAGAACCCGGTTACTATTTATAGGACAGGTTTTTAAGCCAACTACACTCAAGAGGGTACTTACCTATGAGACCTCATGCAAGCCTAAAACTAGGGTTTTTGTGTGATTTGCCTGTACATATGTTTGTGCATACATCATGAACATCATAAAGCATCATATGCATACTAACCATTTCAAGGGTTTAGATCTTCATCTTTGTTCTTGTTTTGTAGGTCATGGAGATTCCTCGCAGAAAAACTATCCAGGTCAACCTCGTGAGAATCTCTCCTCAACTCAAAGAGCTCACATCCAGAATTTCGGAAAACTCTCCCTTCAGTGAAAGACATGGTAGACTGCTCAGCCTAGTCAGCACCAACATTGAAGAGGATATGATGAAGGTTTTGTTCCAGTTCTTTGACCCCCTTCACCACTGTTTCACTTTCCCCGACTACCAGTTGGTTCCCACTTTGGAGGAATTTTCTCAACTCTTGAGAATTCCTATCCTTAATCAACTACCTTTCAACGGTACGGAAAAGGAACCAAAGCCTGAAGATGTTGCTCGAGCACTGCATCTACAGCCATCCGACATCAAAGGGCATTGGGAAACTAGAAGTGGTGTCAAAGGCTTCTTAGCAAAATTCTTGTTCGAGAAAGCTCAAGAGTGTTGGAATTCAATGGACCTACAAGCCTTTGAAGAAATTGTGGCACTCCTTATCTATGGGTTGGTCTTGTTCCCAAATGCTGACCAGCTTGTAGATGTCAACGCCGTCAAGATCTTCTTATCCAGAAATCCAATACCAACAGTGCTTGGGGACATTCTTCACTCATTTTACACACGAACAATGAGAAAGAGGGGTGTTCTCATGTGTTGTACTCCTCTCCTTGCAAGGTGGTTTATTTCGCACCTTCCACAATCTGTTTTGAAGAATGACCAAGGCTTAAAGTGGTCACAACAATTGATGACACTCACTCACTCTGATGTACATTGGTGTTCTCGGTCCAGAGAAAATGTCATCATCGTCGATCATTGTGGAGAGTTCCCTAATGTTCCATTGCTTGGCATTAGAGGAGGTATCAGCTATAGCCTTTGTCTAGCTTTGAGACAATTTGGATATGCACGGAGGGATGGCCCTCACGACATGTTGATTCCTGGCCTAGTTTTTGACTTCGACAACGATGCGCAAGGACTTTGTCAAAGATTCATCAGAGCTTGGAGGATGCCCAACAAGGTGGATACCAAGACACTGGGGCATAAGAACTCCATCCCTCTTGAGCCTTATCTCAAGTGGGTACGAATTCGAGCCCAGAGTCTAATGATGCCTTATCCTCATGTTCTCCTTGTGATTAAAGAGCCCGTAAAGGAAGGAGAGGTTCCCTACACCATCCTATATCCTGACATGCCTACATCGTGGGAGGAGATGCAGAAGAGTTGGATCCAACTCAAGGAGGAACGGAACACTTTTGAAGCCAGCTTCTACGCCAGTGAGAAGAAGGTTTTAGAGCTCACCCGTCGACTCCATGAGGAAGAGACCCTCAACACCTACATCGCACCAAAAAGGATGCGCAACGTATTTTTACCTTGAGAAGTTTTTTGTAATATTTGGCCCATGGGGCATTTATGTACTGAAAAAATTTCTTCTTATTAATATGACGTGTGTTCTTTTTGTTTGCAACAATTTTGAACTTTCTAAATCCTTGAATGCATTGCATAAATAAGCATACCATTCATCATGTGCATAAGCAGGTCTCTACACCAGGTTTCCTTATCTGTCTGCTGTTTATTTCAGTAAGATGGATCTCGAACAGACGGTCAAGGACTTACAGTCTCAGAATGCACAGTTTCAACAACTCCTGATGACCTTGGCTAAGGGTCAGGAGGATCTGAGGACCCTGCTTGGGAACAAAGACCAAGTGAAAAAGAAGAAGAAAAGAGTCGGGTGGCTACCTTGGGAAGAAGGTTTGAGGGTGATGCCAGAAGAGTTCTTGAATTTCCCCCTACTTCTGAGGAGGGAACCAGTAAAGGAAAAGGGGCTGCGGTGCTTTCTGAATCCGAAGCTGAAGAAGAAGAGGATGAAGAAGATGAGGACTACTCAGATCAACAATACCCGCCCGCCGATGATAAGTACAAAATCTTGGAAGACAGATTGGCAGCCATGGAGCTGCAGAGAGTTCCCAGCTTAGATTTCGAAGATTTGGGATTAATTGCTGGAATTGTGATCCCCCTGAAGTTCAAGGTGCCAGTTTTTGCAAGATACGATGGGTTGTCTTGCGCAAAAATGCATCTAAGATCGTATGTCCGAAGAATCCAACCTCACACTTCCGACAGAAATCTTTGGGTGCATTTCTTTCAAGATAGTTTGTCCGGAAATCAGCTAGATTGGTTCTACAAGTTGGAAAGATCAGAGATACACAGTTGGGAGGATCTGGCGGCTGCTTTTTATCGCCAATATCAGTATAACTCTGACCTAGCACCAACCCGTACTCAGCTACAGAGTATGGGAATGGCCTCAGGTGAGGGATTTAAGGAGTACGCCCAGAAGTGGCACGATCTGGCCGGAAGAGTGCAGCCGCCTCTGTCTGATAGAGAGCTTGTTGATATGTTCCTAGGGACCCTGTCCGGTCCGTTCTTTAACCATCTGATCAGTAGCTCCTCCGCGGGGTTTACTGAATTAATTCTGACTGGAGAGCGGGTAGAAGCCGGTATCAAGAATGGGAAGATCCAGAAGGATGCCTCTGCATCTACAGTTTCTAAGAAATCATTTCCGATGAAGAAGGAAACAGCTGCTGTATATTCTCAGAGGGGAACAGTAAGAAGTGAACGCCGACCGACTGTGGGGGCCGTGATGATCCAGAATCCATCAAATGATCAGTCTCGCAATAACCAGTCCAGACCTAAACAACAATGGGGAGAACGGCCACCACGACAGTTCACCCGCATTAATATGACGCCCGCGCAAGTTCTGCCACACTTGTTGAAGCTGAATCTCACGAATATCAAAGAAGCACCGAAAAATGTGAATACAACCTCACCCGCTTACAATGCCAATGCCAAGTGCGCCTACCATTCCGATAGCATCGGACATGACACAAACAATTGTTGGGCGCTGAAAAATAAAATTCAAGATCTGATAGATGCGAAAGAGGTGGAGTTCGATGCTCCAGAGAAGCCAAATGTGATATCGGCTCCGATGCCGAAGCACGGTCGAAATGTCCATGCTATTGAGGAAGATTTGTATGTTTCTGATGTCAATGACCTAATAACTCTGCTGTTAACCATCAAGTTGAATCTGCTAAGGGCCGGGATTTTCCCAGGATGCAAAGAAGACTGTTACTGTTGTTACTCTCTACCAATCGACTGCCCGTTACTGAAGGAAGGCATCCAAGGCCTAATGGATAGTCGACAAATTCTGTTTGAAAAAGTTCCTACTATTCCAACCCCTACTGAAGATGTTTCAATTATCACCATTCACGCCAATCTTTCCAAGGCCGTCAAAAAGCCTGTTAAGATTACATCCGCTACAAAGTCTGTTCCTCTGAAGATAACTATGCTAGGGCATGTACCCTACAGTTCTGAAAAGTCAATACCATGGAATTACGGTGGGGAGATCTACTATCATGGTATTAAGCAAGTTGAAGTAACCGAGGGAAGCTCTGATGAAGAAGATGCCAGCATTGGAAACATTGCCGGCACAAGCAAGATCACCCGAAGTGGGAGAATATTTTCTCCAGAGATTTCCCCCCCAAAGGCAATCTTTGGACCCTCATCTGCTGCCAAAGTTATTCCTGCACCGATAAAACTTTCCGCCAGAACTCCGTTGATTGAAGATGTTGTCATTCCTGTTGTTGTCCCTCCTAGTTCTGCTGATAAGGGGAAAGGGATCCAAGATGAGCTCGTCAGGACGAGGGCTCAACCTTTGGTCATCCCGGAAACCTCTAAGAAAGAGATAGAGGAGATCCTGAAGATAATTAGAAAGAGTGATTATGACGTGGTAGAGAAGCTGGGGCAAACCCCCTCGAAGATCTCCATGTTAGCATTGCTGCTTTATTCTGAGGCGCATGCCAAAGCATTGATAAAATTCCTGAAAACAGCCCATGTACCCCAGGAAACTTCAGCCGACCAATTCCAGAACTGTGTAGCCAGTCTTACAGCAGACAATGGTTTAGGTTTCTCTGATGCTGACCTGACCTCAAAAGGAAGAAAACACAACGACACATTACATGTGTCAGTAGAGTGCCAAGGAACTACTCTGGCCCATGTTTTGGTCGACATAGGTTCCTCTCTGAACGTGCTACCTAAAAAGGCTCTCGACCGTTTGGACTGTGAAGGTTTGGAACTAAGGCCAAGTAACATCATTGTAAGGGCGTTTGACGGGTCAAAGAGAATGGTACATGGGGAGGTAGACATTCCCATTAAGGTTGGCACAGAGGTGTTCCCCTCAACTTTCTATGTGATGGACATCCGTCCCTCATACTCTTGCTTATTGGGAAGACCATGGATACATAATGTCGGGGCAGTCACCTCTTCCCTACATCAAATGTTGAAGTACCCTGTCAAAGGAAAGATTATAACCGTGCACGGTGAAGAAGAATACATGATCAGTCACCTGAACTCCTTTCGGTATATAGAGGTAGATGGTGAATTCATTGAGACACCATTCCAGCACTTCGAGGAAGTCTCTCCTGAGGAAGAGGTGGCAAAAGTGGTAGCTGAGGTACCAAAGCAGGTGGCCAGGATGGCATCTCTGAAAGACGCGAAGGCTGCAATAAAGGAAGGAAAGAACTCAACATGGGGGCAGTTGCCAGATATCCCTCACAAAACAGATAAATTTGGTTTGGGGTTCACCGTTGCGGGGCAGAAAGCTATGCGTCGCTCAAAGATTGAGAAGGCACCCATCAAGATTTCTCCTCACATAATCAATGCTTTGGAAGACGAAGACGAAGAGGGTAACTTTGAAGAGTGGATCTTCCCAACTGCTGAAGGGAGACTACGCAACTGGGAGGCAAAGGACTTTGTCCCCATCACTTTTATTAATCAGTAATTTTTACCTTTCGAACATTTCCTGTTGGTCTGTAATAATTACTTTTAAACAATCCGCACACTACTTTTTCACCTCATGCCTTGCCCGGGGCATGTAGGTCAATTTGTAAGGGTTTTGATTATCTTCATATCCATATGCCATGTTTAATGATTCATTGGACGTTTTTCATTGATAAACTGTTGTGTCCATTTTCTTTCCTTTTGCATTTTTTGTTTAAGGATGGCTATCCCTTACACGTACCCACACTCACAAATGCAGGTACCCATCCACTCTGGATTCTATGGGTGACCATTCTGCTATGTCCTTCAATAACTCTGAAGATCTGGTCAATCAAGCTGAGTACGAAGATGACGAAGGTTGTGAAGTACCAGGGGAATTAACCAGACTTCTACAGCAAGAAGAAAAAGCCATCCTGCCTCACGAAGAGCTGTTGGAAACAGTCAACTTAGGAACCGAGAAAGACCGGAAGGAAGTGCAAATGGGTGCCAATCTGGAACCGAGTGTCAAGGAGCGCTTGATACAGCTGTTAAATAAATACGTCGAAATCTTCGCCTGGTCTTACGAAGACATGCCTGGGTTGGATACCGACATAGTAGTTCATCACCTGCCTACCAAGGAAGATTGCCCCTCGGTAAAACAAAAGGTCCTCCGTATGCGTCCGGAAATGTCCGAGAAAATCAAAGCCGAGGTTATGAAGCAATTTGATGCCGGTTTCCTAGCAGTAACTTCTTACCCTCAGTGGGTTGCCAACGTGGTTCCGGTGCCGAAGAAGGATGGTAAAGTCCGGATGTGTGTCGATTACAGGGATTTGAATAGGGCCAGCCCTAAGGATGATTTCCCTCTGCCTCATATCGATGTTCTGGTTAACAACACCGCCCAGCATAAAGTTTTCTCCTTCATGGACGGCTTCTCCGGTTATAACCAGATCAAGATGGCTCCTGAAGACATGGAGAAGACCACTTTTGTTACTCAGTGGGGCACCTTTTGCTAAAAGGTCATGCCTTTTGGGTTGAAAAATGCTGGGGCAACCTACCAACGTGCCATCGTTGCTTTATTTCATGACATGATCCATCATGAAATCGAGGTATACGTCGACGATATGATCGCGAGATCCCAAACTGAGGAGGAACACCTTGACCATCTACAAAAGCTATTTGACCGTCTGAAGTTGTACAAGCTGAGGTTGAACCCAAATAAGTGCACCTTTGGGGTGAGATCTGGGAAATTGTTAGGCTTCATTGTCAGTGACAAAGGTATTCAGGTAGACCCTGCCAAGGTGAAGGCCATACAAGAGATGCCGGATCCCAAGACAGAGAAAGAAGTCAGAGGCTTTCTAGGACGGTTAAACTACATTGCTCGATTCATCTTGCATCTAACTGCTACCTGTGAACCAATCTTTAAGTTGCTGAAGAAAGATCAAGTAGTACGTTGGAACGATGAATGTCAGGCTGCTTTCGAAAGAATCAAAGAGTATCTCCAAGAACCACCCATTCTTATGCCGCCGGTTGAAGGGAGACCTCTGATATTATACTTGACAGTACTTGACAATTCAATGGGGTGCGTGCTGGGGCAGCATAACGAGTCTGGCCGAAAAGAGCATGCCATTTATTACCTTAGCAAAAATTTTACCGACTGTGAGACCAGATACTCACTGCTTGAGAAAACTTGCTGCGCTTTGGTATGGGCTGCTCGCCGGCTGAGACAGTATATGCTGACTCACACCACTTTGTTGATCTCAAAAATGGATCCAATCAAGTACATATTCGAAAAGCCCGCTCTGTCTGGAAGAATAGCAAGATGGAAGATGATCTTGACGGAATATGACATCCAGTACACGACTCAAAAAGCAATCAAGGGAAGTGTATTGGCCGATCATTTGGCTCACCAAGCAGTAGACGATTACCAGCCTATGAACTTTGAATTTCCAGATGAGGATATCATGGTAGTGACTGATTGTGAAGTACCAGGACCGGATGAAGGACCCGAGCCAGGATCTCGATGGTCTATGCACTTTGATGGAGCCTCCAACGCTTTGGGTAATGGTATTGGCGCCGTGATCATATCCCCTAAAGGCACTCATACTCCACTCACTGCCCGGCTATGTTTCCACTACACTAATAACATGGCGGAGTATGTGTTGGCTCCTAAATTCGACACCTTTGTTTTGATTGATGGCAGCCATTAAAAGCTGAAAGATGCTTTCGACTGGCTAAGCCTGTCGAAGTGCCCGTCGAAAGATGGCAAAATACTTAGAAGATTTCTTCCAAGGAAGAAGGCTGATTGCCTTCGACGTCGAAGGAGTTTTCGTCGAAGACGTTTCTTGATGAAAGTGTTCGATGGTCCAGAGTGGAGCAGTTTGAAATTCAAAGCTTTGGGGGGAAAATGGTTTCCAGCAGTTACTACGTGCAAACGTGCAAGGATCTGGAGCGTCGAGCATGGAGAACGTGCCAAGTGGCTTAATCTCGAAGCAGTGTAACTGCCCGACGGTTACTTGGAATGTTTTAGTATAAATAGGAGTAGACATGTAGTTTCTCGTGGGTGTTCACAAATAGATACATAGTCACTCATTTAGATTCAAGTACCCAGTGTGAGCGAAAGAATTGTTGAGAAATGTACGTGTGAAACACCAATTTTATCAATTAAAGTCATTTACTTTTCCAGTATTTTATACGCTTTTCCCCTTTAAATTCCTGTCGAACCTTTACTTTAAAGCCTTGTTTATTTTACCAAGCCTTTCCTTTATGCAATTTACTTGAAACATTTTACTTAAAGCCTTATCCACCTTAATCAAACTTCAAAATCAACCTATGTCCATAGGATCAATCTGATCGATCCTGCGAGTAACCAAATAAGTAACCATTTGGAGGATCAGCGGTTGTTTACCAAAACCCGAGGTAAACAAATTGGCACACCTGATGGGACTGTGTGTTGATTGTTGAAAAATAATCTCATCTTTTCGAGTTGTATGTTATTGAGGAGTGGTAGAATATACACCAACGATAACAATACTGCCAGAAGAAGGGAAGAGATGGCGAATCCGCCAAACAATAATGAAATCCCACAAACGAGTGTGGGAGCAACGGTTAATATGACCGTAAGTGAAGCGACGAATGTTGGTTCGACACCAGCAGTGTCAGTCACAACCACGGGGCCAATAACTTCGTTTTCAGGCCCCAGAATACCTTTGGGAACTCCCCCTCCAAGGGGAAATGTAGGCACAAGGCCTGTGGTTCCCCCAGGATTTACTCCATTCTATGGTATGCCAACTTCTGAAGTGGCAAGCCTGACGAATGTTGCGTCCACTTATTCAGACCCTTTCGTGAGTGCCTCTTCGCCACTCCAAGGCTCTGGAGTAGGCATGGCGAATAGAAATAGGACCCAACTCTTAGGAGGAACGTCCCAAGTAGCCCATGGCCTTACAAATGCCTCGACAGCAGTCTTGAGGCAACAGATGGACGAAAGCAACCATGATATGGTGCAAATATTGGCACAAACTTTGAGTACAGTGCTAAATCCTCTAATACAAAATACTACTCAATCGAATCAGCAAGTTACAGCGCAAATGACGCGTTTGGCTGACTTCTTTGGAGTACCCCCACCTATTCGACAGCCCCAAAGGGTGCAAACGAGAGGAAATCAGGGGATATTTGTAGAGGAAGAAACCACCATTAATCAGGCTCAACAGCCTGTAGAACAACCTGTCGAAGAACCTAGGGTAATAGCCCCAGAGGTAAGGTTAGTTAACAGAAACCAAAATGCTGACGAAGTGGTTCAGCATGTCCAATACCAAAACATGGGTTTGGAAAACAATCTGGCAACCATGATCGAAAGAATCATGACTCAGAATGGAATGAACATGGGCTTTCGAAGGCCCAACTTTACATCTCCATTGTCAGAATATGTGTTACAAACTGACTTACCTCCTAGAAGCAAAGTCCCCAAATTTACTAAGTTCTCTGGGGACACGACAGAATCTACTGTCGAACATGTGGCGAGGTATTTGATCGAAGCAGGAGACATTTCAAATAATGAAAACCTAAGGATCAAATACTTCCCAAGTTCCTTAACCAAGAACGCTTTTACTTGGTTCACAACTCTACCCCCCAATTCGATCCACCATTGGACCCAGTTGGAAAGATTGTTCCATGAACAATTCTATATGGGGCAAACCAAGATAAGCCTGAAAGAACTGGCGAGTGTGAAGAGACGTTTCACTGAACCTATAGACGAATATCTGAATAGGTTTAGGTTGCTTAAGGCGAGATGTTTTACACAAGTGCCAGAACATGAGCTGGTCGAAATGGCCGCAGGCGGTTTAGATTATTCCATTAGGAAGAAGCTAGATACCCAGTACCTAAGAGACATGGCCCAACTGGCCGATAGAGTTCGACAAGTCGAACGCCTCAAAGCTGAAAAAGCTAAGGCAACGAAAACTCACAAAAGAGAGAGAATAGCGTACGTTGAGATGGACGACGACGATCTAGAATCCTTCGACGATACTTTAACTGTCGAAGAAGGAGAAGTCGATTTAGCAGAACTAAAACAAGGGCCACCATACTCTTGTAAACAGTTAGTCCCCTCAAATGGGAAAAATCCCATTGGTCCAGACAGGACCAACGATAGGTTCCCAAAAAAGACTTATAGTTTTGACATCACAAAATGTGATGAAATATTCGACTTGCTAGTTAAAGATGGCCAAATGATAGTACCCCCTGGGGTAAAAGTGCCTCCTCTTGATCAAAGAAAGAAGAGAGGTTTTTGCAAATATCATAATTTTTTGGGCCATAAAACTTCTCAATGTTTTCTTTTCAGGAATCTTGTGCAAGACGCTATTGAGGAAGGGAGATTAAAGTTTGCTGACAAATCCCCCATGGCTGTCGACTCCAATCCACTAAAGGCTGAAGCCCACTACGCAGAACCCTCTGAAGTGAACATGATAGAGGCAACCAGGATCCAGTCGAAGAAGCCAGGCATTACCATGGTCGAAGTCTCAAAGGACCACATCAACATGCCAATCTTTGGCAGTTTTTCTGGAAATTTATCCAGGAAGACAATTGAGGCTGTCCAGAAAGCGGTCGAAGACCCGAAGTCGAAGACTGCTGAAGCACAAAAAACTGGACCAAAGCCCAGTTCCCACTTGGCCACTGTACAAGGCCAGACGGAGAATCTGGAGACACAAATGAAGCAACTAACTCTTGCTAATAAGGATACAATGAATATCAACATGGTTGAACTTTCTGACCCTAAAGCTTCAGAAGAAGCCATAAGGCAAGAGCAGGCAAATAAAACGGCTTTCCCTAGGGAAAACGAAAACTTGGCAGATTTTTTACAAAGATGCCAGAAGAAGAAATCAGAGGTGATGCTATGTCCAAGATGCAGTTCTATCTTTGATAAAAAAGCTGCTGAGCACATACAAGGCGTAAGAGCAGCGAACAAGAGAAGGGAGAATGTTGACCTTCGACATGATCCCAGGAGGGGTTCTAATCAAGACAAGAGGCCATTGACTTTCAGGCCTCCAACAAATGTACCAGTAGACACTTGGTACAAAACATCTGGCCGGAAAAGGCCAAGTGAAGAGAAATGGCATTCTTTTGATGTTCCAAGAGGTTCCTCTTTAATTCAGAAGAAAGAGCCTCAAGTTGCTGCGCCCAAGGTTGCTCAAGTGTCCAGCAACTACAAGGGAAAAAATCCTATGTCTCGATCCCAATGGAGGAGATATCAAAGGAGGCGAAAAGCTGAAAGGGAGGCTGCCAACGAACCTAAGGCAGAAACTAGTTCGAATGTGCCTCAAAGGAAACAGAGAAAGCCTCTTGAGAGAGAACCAGTTACCAACAGGCTAGTTTGGCCCAACCAAAGTGAAGTCGAAGACGAAGATGATGCTGAGTCCGACGATACTCTGGATATAATGGTGAATATTGTTTCAGTACTGCCTAGGGAATTCAATCGACAGGTAGAAGTCGAAGCCAGTGACTGGGAGGTGGAACAAGAAATGGCCAAACATAGGCCAGTGTGCTATTTTGTCATGGACAATGGCACTACAGAGGAACAAAATGGCTTCTTCGAGCCACCTACAGAGGCGATGAAGAATCACCTCAAACCCTTGTTCATAAGGGCTAAGCTCGAAGAGACCACTGTGAACAAAATATTGGTCGACTGTGGGGCCACTATCAATATTATCCCTCATTCTATGCTAAGGAAGATTGGCAAAAGGGATGAAGAAATCAAACCTCACAATATGGTCCTGTCCAACTATGAGGGAGGCATTGGGACCACCATGGGAGTGATCCAGCTAGACATAAAAGTTGGGTCGATCCTTCGACCAACAATGTTCATGGTCATATCGGCCAAACCTAACTACAACCTTTTGTTAGGCCGTGAGTGGATTCATGGTGTAGGTGCTGTGCCTTCATCGATGCATCAAAGGCTGCTTCTATGGCGTCCAGATGGGATGGTCGAAAACATAGAGGCAGATCAAAGCTACTACCTTGGCGAAGTGAATCACTTGGGTGTGGCAGATTTCGACAAAAACTTGGCTCACATAGGGCCATGTCCAACTCCTGACTTCGACATGGCGCCAGCGCCAAACACCTTTTGTTCCCTATACCTGCATCCTGAGCATGGTTTCCAATGGGACAGAGAAGACTTGTCCCACATAGACTTCAGTGGGCTAACTGATATCCAACCAACTGGTTGGGGAAGTGAATTCAGTGATAATGACTGAGTCACAATCTCTGAAGCGAATTTCGGCTTATGTGGCCGAAACCAAGATGATAACGGCTCTCGAAGCCGAAGTAAAGTACATGGCCACACAGGCCAATGATCAACAATTATCTGCTGTTGGCCCAGGAAAGGATTTCGATCCAAGACCTCCTGATATCATGCCAGATGAAATACAGGAACAGAGGCTCGACGCCATCTATGACGATGAGCCTTTGGGCTTCGAAAAGGATCCCTTGGCGAACAACATTAAGATGTTAGCACAAGACCCTTTAGAAGAAATCAACTTAGGCGAAGGATCAGAGAATAGACCAACTTACATCAGCGCCAAAATTGATCCAGAACTTAGGTTGGAAGTAATCCAATTGCTGAAAGAGTTTAAAGACTGTTTTGCATGGGATTATGACGAAATGCCTGGTCTCGACAGAGGATTGGTAGAACTTCAGTTGCCAATCAAACCTGGAAAGAAGCCAATCAAGCAAAATCCAAGACGCTTCGCTCCAGAAATATTGTCGAAGATCAAAACGGAGGTCGAACGACTTCTGAAATGCAAATTCATCCGTGTTACAAGGTATGTCGAATGGATTGCAAATATTGTGCCAGTAATTAAGAAAAATGGCACATTAAGGGTGTGCATAGATTTCAGAGATTTGAATGCTGCCACCCCCAAAGATGAATATCCTATGCCTGTGGCGGAAATGCTAGTCGATTCTGCCGCTGGCTACGAATACCTGAGTATGCTCGATGGTTATTCAGGATATAATCAAATATTCATTGCTGAAGAGGACGTGTCGAAAACAGCTTTTCGATGCCCTGGGGCCTTAGGCACTTACGAATGGGTAGTGATGCCTTTTGGCCTAAAGAACGCTGGGGCAACGTACCAGCGAGCAATGAATACTATCTTCCATGATTTTATTAACACTTTTATGCAAGTTTATATTGATGATATTGTTATAAAATCTGTTTCCAGGAAGAGTCACATTGACCACCTTCGACAATCATTCGAAAGAATGAGAGAAAATGGTCTGAAGATGAACCCTTTGAAGTGTGCGTTCTGTGTGAAAGCCGGAGATTTCTTGGGTTTCGTTGTCCACAAGAAAGGAATCGAAATAAATCAGAACAAGACGAAGGCAATTTTGGAAGCGAAAGCGCCATCGAATAAGAAGGAATTGCAATCTCTCTTAGGCAAGATAAATTTCTTGAGAAGGTTTATATCTAACCTAAGTGGGAAAGCTCAGGCCTTTTCACCCTTACTTCGACTGAATAAAGAGGGGTTCGAATGGGGGCGAGAGCAGCAAGAAGCCTTCGACAAAATCAAAGGGTACCTCACTAAGCCACCTATTTTGGTGCCTCCTTGTAGCAATAGGAGTATGAGATTGTACATAGCTGCATCTGACAAAACTCTGGGAAGTATGTTAGCCCAAGAGGATGAGAATGGAGTCGAAAGACCCATTTATTATCTCAGTCGAGTTTTGAATGATGCAGAAACTAGATATAGCGAAGTTGAGAAATTGTGTCTATGTCTGTATTTCTCTTGTACAAAACTCAAGCAATATATAAAACCAGTTGATGTTTATGTTTCGTCTCATTTTGATGTTTTCAAATATATGTTGTCGAAACCTATCTTGCATAGTCGAATTGGCAAGTGGGCATTAGCATTGACTGAATACTCCTTGACCTTTATGCCTCTTAAGGCAGTAAAAGGACAAGTGGTTGCAGACTTCATAGTCGACCACTCAATTCAAGTCGAGGATATTAATTATGTGGAGATAGAACCTTGGAAATTCTACTTCGATGGTTCCAGCCATAAAAATGGAACAGGAGTAGGAGTCTTGATTATTTCTCCATATAAAATTCCAACAACATTCAAGTACCAAATAGAAGGTTCTTGTTCGAACAACGAGGCTGAGTATGAAGCTCTAATTACTGGCCTTGAAATATTGTTGGAATTGGGGGCAACTCGAGTCGAAATAATGGGAGACTCAGAGTTAGTCATCAAGCAAGTCACAAAGGAGTATAAATGCATAAGAGAGAATCTCATTATGTACTTTGTGATAGCAAATCGTTTATTGAAACAATTTGAAAGTGTCAATATTCGACACATACCCAGAGTCGAAAATCAAATAGCCAATGACTTGGCACAAATTGCATCAGGGTATAAGATTTCAAAAACGAGATTACAAAGAGCAATCGAAGTTCGAGAGAAGATAAAGGCAACTTGTCTATCACCATCAGACTTGGAATCGACGAGGCTAGGTTATGCTGATCACTCAAACTTCGAGATTTCGTTCATTGATAATTTGTCAGAGCAAGATTGGAGGAAACCCATTGTGGACTATCTTCAAAATCCAGGAGCTCCGACAGAACGAAAAACAAAATACAGGGCGTTGAGTTTTGTACTCATGGGTAATGAGTTATTCAAGAAGACGCCTGAAGGGGTGTTGCTGAAATGTTTAAGTGAAACTGAAGCATACATATCCCTTTCGACTACGCATGCTGGAGCATGTGGGGCTCACCAAGCAGGCCATAAGATGAAATGGTTGTTGTTTCGACAAGGACTATATTGGCCCACTATGCTGAAAGATTGTGTTGAGTTCGCCAAAGGTTGCCAAGAGTGTCAAGTTCATACAGGCATCCAGCATGTACCAGCAAGCGAACTTCACTCGATAGTGAAGCCTTGGCCCTTCCGAGGATGGGCGTTGGATCTCATTGGAGAGATTCGACCAGCATCATCAAAGAGTCAGAAATACATATTGGTAGGCATTGATTATTTTACTAAGTGGATCGAAGCTGTCCCTTTAGTCAATGTAGACCAAGAAAATGTCATTGAATTCATTCAAAAGAACATTATATTTAGGTATGGAATCCCTGAGACAATAACAACTGATCAAGGTTCAGTTTTCACTGGTCGAAAGATGCAGGAATTTGCTCAGGAAACAGGTTTCAAACTCCTAACATCCACGCCTTACTATGCACAGGCGAATGGTCAAGTCGAAGCAGCTAACAAAGTAGTGATTGGCTTGATAAAGAAACATGTTGGGAAGAAACCAAATAATTGGCATAAGACGTTAGACCAGATTTTATGGGCTTGTCGAACGTCCCCAAAAGAAGCCACTGGTACAACGCCATATAGGCTAACTTTTGGCCATGATGCAGTGTTGCCAGCAGAAATTTGTCTTCAATCTGCAAGAGTTCAGAGGCATTATGATATTCCTTCTGAGGTTTATTGGAATATGATGTTAGATGAATTGGTGGATTTAGACGAAGAGAGATTACACGCTCTCGACTTACTCAGGCTTCAGAAGAAAAGAGTAGAAGACTCTTATAATAGAAAGGTAAAACCTAAGGTATTTTTGCCTGAAGATTTAGTTTGGAAGGTAATTCTTCCCATGGATCGACGGGATCGAAGCATGGGGAAATGGTCACCCAAATGGGAAGGACCCTTCAGAGTTATCCAAACTTTTTCTGGTGGAGCCTATGAAGTCGAAGAGATAAGTGGTGATAAAAGGCTCTTGAGAGTAAATGGTAAATATTCTAAAAAATATAAGCCTATACTTCAAGAGATAAAAATAAAATAATAAAAGAACAAACTAAATTAACCATAAAAATGCCAAAATGGAAATTTTTATTAATTTCAGCCAAGATGGCAATTGTTGTCGAAAACGATTACAGAAGATGGTTACAAAAGAGAATCAATCAAAAGGTAAGAGAATTCTTGAGTCGAAGATACTTGGCATACTGCAGCTCCAACCTCTTTTTGCACCAAGAGTTTTCTTGCACTAGTTTGGCAATTTGAGCGTCGAGGCTTTGAGCCCTCTCAGCGAATTCCAGGCCTTGCTTGATCTCAGTCTGGCTCTCAGTGTCTGGGATGGTCGAAAGAATTTCCTCCTGGAGTACAGTGTTGGCGTTTATCTTCGCCTCTATCTCTGCAATTTGTGCTCGGAAGGAGACATTCTCTCGCTCAATAGCATCGACCCTTTCCTGTGCAGACGCTTTCTGTTTCGACAACTCGGCAATTCGAGAAGTCGAATCTGAGACAGCAGTCCACGCAGATGAGCTTTTGCCATGCAGCACTTCGAGCTGACTGTTAAAACCTCGTTGGCGCCTGTAATCCGCTGAGACTTGATCAATCATAGAATGTAATTCCATGATTAAGTCTGAGATTTCTGGGGCTACAGCTTCGAAGTCAACAGCATTCAAAACCTCTTTCAAGCATGATGGAGCAGTGGGGTCCCCCTCTAAAGTCTTCATTAAATCTCTCTTGAAGAACTGGGCCTTAACCTTCGCCAACGCATCATCAAGAGGAGAAGTTTCAGTAGATTTCCCCGACAGGGTAGGAATTTCCTGACTAGTGTCAGAAGAACTCTTACTCTCGATGATTGCATTGAGGTAGCTGACAGGGTCAGTTTGTTTCAAGATTTCCAAGTCCTCTTTTGACCTGTGCTTTGAGGAGGTGACCCTTGCCACAGTATTATCTTGGGCTTGAGGCTGTTGAATGCTGAGTGCCTCGTTTGGTTGCTTTTCGACTTGGACTGAGGCGGTACTAGCGTCGACTTGTGGTTCTTCGTTAACATCACCTTGGGGTCCTTCGCCAGCGTCATTTTGTGGCTCTTCGCTAGCGTCACCCTGGTGTTCTTCGCCAGTACCACCTTGGTGCTCTTCGTCAACAGCATCTTGATTCTCTTCGCCATTGCCTTGGTCTCTTCCTTCAGGATTCTCTTCTGACGACAAGTCCACCACAGGAACCGTTTCTGGCTGTGTTTCCTCCACCATAGGTTCTTCTGTTGTCTTCTCCACTGTTTCAGCATTGGCCTCATTCTCAGTGTGGGCTTCGTCATTGCCCAAATCTTTTTCCTGAGGCCTGCTAAGGTCAGCAGATTCTAGAGTTTCTGAAGTCCTTGGTGGGGAACTTTCAGTAGTGTCCTGAAAAGGAGAAAGAAGACAAATCTTCAGATGTCGAAAGAGATACAATCGAATACTGGTATCTATGCCTAAAAATAGATTACCTGTGGATTAACTTCAGCCCCAGGGCTGGAATTGTCACTTTCGACAGGCTTGGTAAGAAGAGCGTTCAGTTCCTCCTCAGTTGGCTCCTCGATGATCACTGCAGGTGGCCTAGGCTTTCTCACAGCGACCTTTATTCTGACGGTTCGACCTTCAGGGGCAGGAGTAGGAACAGAAGCGTCCTTCGTTAACTTTCGCCTCTTTAAGGGAGCGGGAGGGGAATCACTTTCGTCATCACTCCCCGATTCGACCACCAATGCTGCCCTTTTCTTGGGCGAAGGGGCCTAGAAAACCAATAGGGATTCGATTGAATAATTACATCGAAAATAAAAAAAAAAATCGAAAGCCAGAAGAAAAATGAAGAAAATCTGGTTACCGATGCAGGAGGCCTCCTCGAAGAGCCTTCCCCCTGTTGGTTGCCTGTTGTCTTCGCCGGCGCTATAGTCTTCGCCGGCGGTGGAGGTTTTGTCGAAGGGGCTCCTCCTTGTGGGCCTTCTGTAGCCTTCTTGGCTAGGGGCTTTCGAACAACTGAAAGCGAAAAGGAAAGTTAACGGGCTAACAGTCGAAGAGAAAGATAAAAAGTAATGTGAGAGCATGAACTTACATTTCTTTACTTTGTCCAACACAAGGACAAAAGACTTCTGCAACTCTGCCATGAAGTCCTTCTCGTCGAAGAAGTACTCAGCATAATAGCTTCTCCACCACTCCTCAAAGGATGGTGAGAAAAGGAAATTAAGCTGGTAGTCAAACAGCGAGAGGATTGTTCGACCAGCATATCTTCCGATATGTTTGATGGCAGCTTCTTCTGTATAATCGTTGCAGAAGTACAACATTGACTTCTCTCTTTGAAAAATAGGAGAAGGCAGGGTTTGGATGATACCAAACTGGCGAGATACCAGATTTGGTTGATAGGCAAGCAGACTCAAATGAGTCTTAGAACTCTTAAATCGAAGAGGCATGATCCTGGGTGTCAGAAATGCCTCCCAAAGTACAGTGTGCTCATCGACATTGGGACCACTCGACTCCTTTGGATGTGGCCTTGTGAACCATGCTGGCCCCACCCTCCGTTGAGCAAATGGAGCCATAGTTGAAACAAATTCCTTCCTTCGAGCGAACATCAGAACGAAGTTAGTGAAGGTTTGTTGGAACTCCAGCCCATCTTCCACAGGTGTCAGTAGAGCCAGCCTAATTCCTTCGATACGTCTATTAGCTATCGCTGGGGCTTGTTCATTTATCTGAATCTTCTTGGGTAAGAAAGATTCGAAAGTGGCGTTGAGCCACAGTTGAAGTAGCCAGAAAGGCCCAACGAGTAGCAAACTGGCCCTATCTTCGATATGTTTCAAGAGAGTAACCCCATTGCTGATTGAGTCATAAAGACTGGCCAGAATTAGTTCTGCCAAACAGATGTTTTGGCGGTGATGCAGTTGGGTGGCAAGAGTGACCATCTTTTTGGTCACTTGTAGAGACTTCGAGCAAAACACAAAGCGAGTTAGCCATAAGGCTAGAAACGCTATGTGTTCGACATCCGACACTGTATCTGTCGACCTGTCGTGATAATGGTTGATAAAGGTGGTGTATGTTGGCTTGGTCTCAGAGAAGCCAATTTGGTCCTCCGACATCTCCTCCGGGTCGAAGTAATCTCTGGTTGGTCGAAGGCCAGTAATGGCCGCTACGTCGAAGAGTGTGGGGGTTAACATCCCACATGGAAGGTGAAAGGTGAAGTGAGAGTAATCCCAAAACAACAGCGAAGCTATAAGCATCTCTGGGGAGTAGTTTAAGCCTGTCTTCGACAGCATTACTAGGTCAAAGATTCCCATTTCCTTCCAGACTGGAGTTTGATGTTTCTCCAACTTTGTTAGCCAAGCAACATAGTCAGAGGTCAGATTAGGGCAAGACCTGAAGACCCTAACACTTCTGTTGAAGAAACGGAGGTCGATTTTCTCGCGTGTAGGGTCTTCGTTGTCTTCTGCGTCCTTCTTGGCGCATGCTACGGGCTTGAGTTTCTCGACGATGGGGAAATAGCTCTTGATTTTCAGAGCTTCAGAGATGCTTGGGTTCATGGGGCCAGACATTGCGAAGATCTGGTTGGAGTATCCAACCGGGATCATCAAGTGACGCGAGTAAGCATCGCGAACGGAGATGTCAGAAGGTTCAGGAACCCTTCGTTTCCCTGTAGAGTTCACTACCGGAGCAGTAACAAAGACCTTGGGTTTAACAAGTTGTTCAGTTGGTGCGTTAGTCTTGGGGGCAGTAGAAGCAGAGGCCATTGTTGAGGATGAAGATGAAGTGAAAAAGGAAGAGTTTTTCTGCAAAGGGAGCAAGTTTGTACGAAAGCAAGGGAGTTTGAGGGCTAGTTTGCGTAAAAAGTCCCACAATGGGATATTCACTACTATTTATAGTAGTGGGAGAAATTCCCAATAACGAGGACATTAAATGTCATTTAATGCTGCAGGAATTAGTGGGACGCGTGGCAGCATCCTGTTGTTTTGGCCGTTTCTGCAGAAACAGAGAGACGCAGCGTGCGTCCTCGTTTTTGGGATTTGTCATAATGACAAATTTTGAAGTGATGTTTGGTACTGCACGCCGTACTGAAAGTGACGTCCTAGGATCAAATCAATGATGGTTTCTTGGGATTGCCAATAGTTGGTAAAAAGCAACAAAAAGTGCACAAGTTAACTTGTGACTAAGCGTGGAAAAACAGGTGTCGAATGGCGTTTTCAAAGAATGCCTTTTTCTTTCAGAGTCGAAATAAGGCATTCTTGGGGGGCAATTTGTTGGCTCCTAAATTCGACACCTTTGTTTTGATTGATGGCAGCCATTAAAAGCTGAAAGATGCTTTCGACTGGCTAAGCCTGTCGAAGTGCCCGTCGAAAGATGGCAAAATACTTAGAAGATTTCTTCCAAGGAAGAAGGCTGATTGCCTTCGACGTCGAAGGAGTTTTCGTCGAAGACGTTTCTTGATGAAAGTGTTCGATGGTCCAGAGTGGAGCAGTTTGAAATTCAAAGCTTTGGGGGGAAAACGGTTTCCAGCAGTTACTACGTGCAAACGTGCAAGGATCTGGAGCGTCGAGCATGGAGAACGTGCCAAGTGGCTTAATCTCGAAGCAGTGTAACTGCCCGACGGTTACTTGGAATGTTTTAGTATAAATAGGAGTAGACATGTAGTTTCTCGTGGGTGTTCACAAATAGATACATAGTCACTCATTTAGATTCAAGTACCCAGTGTGAGCGAAAGAATTGTTGAGAAATGTACGTGTGAAACACCAATTTTATCAATTAAAGTCATTTACTTTTCCAGTATTTTATACGCTTTTCCCCTTTAAATTCCTGTCGAACCTTTACTTTAAAGCCTTGTTTATTTTACCAAGCCTTTCCTTTATGCAATTTACTTGAAACATTTTACTTAAAGCCTTATCCACCTTAATCAAACTTCAAAATCAACCTATGTCCATAGGATCAATCTGATCGATCCTGCGAGTAACCAAATAAGTAACCATTTGGAGGATCAGCGGTTGTTTACCAAAACCCGAGGTAAACAGTATGAAGCATGTATCATGGTTCTCCAGGCTGCAATTGACTTGAGGATCAAGTTTCTAAGTGTCTTCGGATATTCCGCTCTCGTGATCAATCAGATCAAAGGCGAGTGGGATACGAAACACCCGAATCTTATTCCTTACAAGGAGTATGTGCCGACGTTGATCCCCCATTTCGAAGAAATAACCTTTGAACACTTCCCAAGAGAGGAGAATCAGTTAGCAGACGCGTTGGCTACGATGTCTTCTATGTTCAAAGTCAAGTGGGACAATGAGGCGCCCCAGATCATTATTTGGAAGAAGGATGAACCTGCACACTGCTGCGATCTCGAGATCGAGGAGGTAACAGAAAAACCCTGGTATCATGAAGTGAAGAGGTACCTTGAAGCCCAAGAATATCCTGAAGGCGCATCTGTTAATGACAAGAAGTTCCTGAGAAGGTTTGCGGCAAAATTCTTCCTCAGCAACGGCATTCTCTATAAGCGAAACCATGATTCAACCTTACTGCGTTGTGTGGATAAGACTGAAGCAGAAAGGATCATGACAGAGCTACATGAAGGTACCTTTGGAACACACTCCAGCGGACACACCATGGTAAAGAAGATCCTTCGGGCAGGATATTTCTGGTCCACAATAGAAGCCGACTGTTACCAACATTCTCGGACTTGTCATAAATGCCAAATCTACGCTGATAAGGTGCATATTCCTCCGACTCCTCTGAACGTCTTGGCGGCGCCTTGGCCTTTTGCAATGCGGGGAATTGATATGATCGGCGAAATCCGACCTACGGCATCCAACAGACATCGCTTCATCCTGGTAGCAATTGATTACTTCACAAAATGGGTTGAAGCGACTTCCTATGCTACGGTAACCAAGAATGTCGTGGCACGGTTCATTCGGCATAACCTGATCTATGGCTATGGTGTACCTGAGAGGATCATTACGGATAATGGTACCAATCTTTGCAACAAGATGATCACTGAGCTCTGCGAGCAATTCAAGATACAGCACCACAACTCTTCTCCCTACCGGCCGAAGATGAACGGGGCTGTAGAAGCAGCTAATAAGAATATCAAAAAGATTGTGCAGAAAATGACAGTGACCTACAAAGATTGGCACGAAATGTTACCGTTTGCTCTTCATGGGTACCGTACCTCAGCACGGACGTCAACAGGGGAAAATCCCTTTTCCTTGGTCTATGGTATGGAGGCAGTCTTGCCTATTGAAGTCCAGATACCCTCTCTCCGGATAATGAAGGATGCAGGTTTGAACGAAGATGACTGGATCCTGACTCGGCTCGATCAATTAAACCTAATTGACGAAAAGAGACTTACTGCTATTTGTCATGGTCAGATGTATCAAAAACGGATGATCAGAGCATTTAACAAGAAGGTCAAACAACAAGAGTATCAAGTCGGAGATCTAGTGATCAAACGGATTATCCTACCGCAAAGTGATCCCATGGGCAAATGGACTCCTACGTACGAAGGACCATTTATATTCAAGAGCGTGTTTTCTGGTGGTGCAATGATCCTGACCACCATGGATGGCGACGATCTGTTGCACCCTGCGAACGCAGACATAGTCAAAAGATACTACGCATAAGTGACCCGACAAGTCGAAAACCCGAAAGGGCGGCTTGGGAAAAAATGGGCATCCCGGTGAACCGAAAACCCGAAAGGGCGGTTCAGGCAAAACTTAGGGATAAAACAAAAAAATTTGTACACCCGGCAAGTCGAAAACCCGAAAGGGCAGCTTGGACAAAAAGGGGTTTCCCGGTGGATCCAAAACCTGAAAGGGCGATTCAGGCAAAAGTTAGGGAATTAAAGCGTATGACTATGTCTCGTCGGATCACTTTAAGGACAATCTCTTCATCAACCAGCTCCAAGTTTCTGATCAATCCAGTCATCGGCGGACGAAGCATGGAATGGACGGATATTCAGAGTTGTGAAGGCTACAGCAGAATGGAATCGCCATGGAATTGTTTCACGTAGCCATCTTTTCTTTTGTATAAATTTTTCAATATTTGCGGCGGCATCCTCTTACTAGGATGACTGTTTCCTTTGTACAAATATACTCATAGAAAGTTAATACAAATGCTTTTTCCAAATATAGAAATTTGCGTTGTCTTCCTTTCCCTTGTTTTCTTTTGCACTTATGTTTTATTTTGAGAAACGTCCAATGTTTTGTTAAATAGGCATATGCATTTGAATATGATCATTCCCTTTGAATCAGGAAAGTTTGGTTACTAATAGGATGAAAGTGCAGATAGATATCTCGTTGCCCTTTTCAAAGGAAATCGCCAGCAGATCTAAACTCCAAACCCCTCGACCCATAATTTAATTCCCCGAACAGAGTTAAAATTCAGGATCCTCATCAGAGAAAGATTTCCCAACACAAATTTCCCCAGCCAGAGAGTCTTCCAGAAGCTAACTCCCCTCAGAGTCAAATTTCATTATCCCCAGTGGAGCTTCATAAATCTGAAAATCCAATCCCCAGCGGAGCTGAAATTTCCAACCATCAACCCCCAGTGGTACCAAACTAACAATATTTCTCTCCACAGAGATACTTCCCTCCAAGATGAAGATTCTCAGTCATACCTCTCCAGCATGAACCTATCAGATTCTGAATTCCCTAGTAGAGATCTTCAGTGTTTCTCATTCCCCGCAAGTCATCTAGGAATGCCAGTTCCCCGGCGGTGGTCCTAAGATCCCTCAACAATTCAAGATCCTGCATCTTCCCAAGCAGATTGAAGGCTCATTCTCAGTTTCTCACAGGATAATCAGTTGTTCTCCAGTGAAGATCTCCTCAAGACAAGCATCCCCATAAGATCGGTATACAACCGAAGCTCCCCATTCTCCAGCAGTTAGTCAACTAGAATGTCCAATTCCTTGCAATCCCCGGCAGCAGTCAAGGACTCGCTTTCCTTGGCAGCAGTCAAGATTCTTTATATCCAGGATTCATCTATCCTCAGCAAAGACAACTCATCAGCTTACATACACATTCATTTACATTCATATCATAAACATTGATATAGCACATATATTGCATCATACATATCATGCAACTTAACTTTGTGTTTAGCTGACATTTTACCCTTTTCAGGATAAGGTTAAAAGGCTATCGTTAACAGTTATTCAGATACAGTATGGATACACCCCAGACACGGCGGTCATTCTATTACTCATTCAGAATTTCAAAGTCAGATACAGTCCGAATATACACTCCAGACACGGAAGTCATTCTGATATTCATTCTTCAAGCACAGTTACAGCTCAGATACGCCCCAGACACGGAGGCCATTCTTCTGCTCATACAGACTCAGTCCTTAGATACAGTTCAAATGCATTCCAGACACGAATACCATTTTGATCTTCATTCTTCTGACCTATCACATCGCAGTTTAACAAACATTTCCAGATGGCATCTTTAAGCCCATCCCCGACAAGATTCTGTCACCCTTTCAGATGGCATCTTTAAGCCCATCTCCAAATGGCATCTCTAAGCCCATTCCGCATCCATTGTTCTGACGAGTGCAAATTTAAGGGCACTCTAGTGTCCAATCTCCTTTTACCTTCGAGACGCGAAAGGCAAACCTGCCAATCTAACTCTTCAGGTGCAAGAAGATTGAACAGGGGCAACTGTTGTACCCCAAAATTTACCCTCTCATTTTATCAACATTTTCCCATCACATAACCCTTGGAGCTCAAGATCCAGCTAGGTTTACCTTTGCTCAAGACCCTTCCTTGCACTGTTGACCCAAATTAGGGTTTGTGTTTGCACAAAGATGTTTTGACCTAAAATGCCTAATATGATTTTTATGCTTCATATTGGACTCTCAATCTTACCCATACCAAGTTTCATGCCTTGATTCCAATCTTTGCCCAGTCAATTAGACAGTTGACCTAGAAGTCAGCTGTATTGGGGAAAAAGTCATCTGTGGTCAATTGACAGTCAAACCTCATGATTTTTGACCCACATCAACATATTGAACTCATTTAAACCATTTGGTCAATTTTGGATCACAATTCCACAAGAAATTTGATCAGATCACCAAAAGGGCAAAATGGTCATTTTTAGGGTTTTGACTGCACAAAGGCAATTTTTGACTATTTGACCTAGCCAATGACAAACCAAGCTCACATATGGACTCAAGGACCCCATGGAATTGTCTTGACATGTTCAACAAATTCAAAAGATCCCAATTGCATAGGATTGACAGTTGAATTTTCCAGTCAATTGATCAATTTTTGACTGTATACTGAAAAGTCAAACTTTGACTTTTTGGTCAAAATCAAGTGTCAAGATTCATTTTTCATCAAAACATGCCAAATCATGAAACTTGTCCATCAAGAAATCAAAAATCACAAATTAGGGTTTGAAATGAAGATTTTTCATAACTTAGAATTTTTCTAAGTTATGAAAAACCCTAATTTTTTTCTTAACTTTGTCCCACTTTCTCATCAAGATGCATTTGGATTCAAGGAAAAGTCAAAACATGAAAGTTATAGTCCATTGCAAAATCTACAACTTTGATGCACAAAGTTTCCTCAGAAGAAGCTTGTAGCTCAAGTTACAATTTTTGAAATAAAGGTGCAAAACCATTCTTAACTTAGAGAAATTTTGACCTATTTTAGGCAGGATTTTTGCCTAACTTCATGGCCACTTTTCACATGCCTCCACTTGGAATTCCAATTTTCATTACAAAGATGGATTGTAGTACTCATTCCAAGCTTTCCAAAATGTCCAAGAACTTCTCAAACAACCTTGTGGTTAGGGAGAATCAAATTTGTGAAGTTAGGCAAAAGTCACTTTGATTCATGGCCATGTACATGTTCTTAGCTTGTGCAATTTTTCAAGTCAGCTTGCACAACTTGATTACAGGTCCTTTATCCCCTTTGCACTCATAAATTTAATGCAAACCCCTTGTGTTCAAGCCTTGCATTATGTGTTTAAGCATTACATGAAGAATTAATCCATAAATGGAAAAAGCAAATTATCCATTCTTGTAAAGTATGGCTTTATGTCAAAACATGAATCAAAGAGGTACAGGCAAAATCTTTTGGGCACAAGTTCATGAGCAAAATCCACTGATCAAGACAAGCATTGGCAGCATACTTGAGGGGCCTAGAGGAGCCTATTTGAAAGGGGTCATTTTCTTGCTTAGAAAAGAAGTAACTTAGCACAACTTGAACCATCTCTCATTTCTGCAAGAACTAGCCAAAGCAAACATTGTGAACATTTTCCAAACATCAAGCCTGACCTAAAACACGAGCCAACCACTTCCAATACCTTCTCAAACACAGAATCACCATTAAACTGCACAAAAAAGGGCATTATGCACTTGGACTTGGCTAGCTCATTTCCATCGTGCGCCTGGGCCAAAACCACTTCAAACACATCCCACACCATCCCTTGAAACTGTTCCAAGCCCTAAACACGACCTGTAACACCCCTAACCAACATCACCATTTTCATTTTTTCTGTTTTGCAGGTGGAGTGCTATAGCTTGATTCACTTGGTTTCAAAGCAAACTAAAGGTTGAAATAGCATCCATGTACCTCAAGCAAGTTGTGCCAATCATCATCTTGCCTTGAAAGGACCTCCATTGTCAGACACGATTCAAGCTGAACAGGTAAGTTTTTGAACTTCTATCTCCCTATCCAGGCATAGTTAGGATTAAGTTTGTGAAGAAAACATGTTCTAATCATAGCCCTGAATCCACCCATATCATTACTTTTCATTTAAGTTATGTGTGCTAAGAGAATTTTGAAGCTGAATATCTGAAAAAAGCTAGGTCAGAAATTGGGGGAGAAGAAATTCTCTCTCATTTCTGAGAGTTAATTCAAGTTTTTTATATGTCTGGATTCGTCTCTTGATGCTCTAAATTTCTTGTGTTATGAGTTTTGCTTGAAAGCCCAGGAATCAGGAGATAGGAAAACGCGTGTTGTTGTTGTTCAAACAAGCTGAAGGTTGAAGACAAAGTCTTCTTGGGCTGGGCCTGAGTTGACTTCCTATTTGCACCATATTTTTACATTTGAACCCCCCTGGCCCATTTTGAAATATACTTGTTATTTTTCATTTTTTTCTTTTTGATTTTATTTCCATATTTTCATTTCAGTCATAAAAAAACATAAAAAAACATTTTTCTATATTTTTTGCATTTTATTTTGATATTTATTTGGCTTTATTTAAGTTTATGTAAATGAATAGATAATATATTTTTACTTAAAATACTTAAAACAATACAAAATACATTCTATTTTCTGATTTTATCTTATTTTATCTTTTGAAAACATTTCATAAAAAAAATACCTTTTTTTGTAAATATTAAATAGTTTATTTTTGTACATATAATATATATTTAATAAATAATATAAATACTTATATATTTATTATAATATTTAGGATAGAAACATAAAAATAATATATTTTTACTTTTATTAATATTTAATCTTAAAAATCACTTTTTTCACAATACACTTTCTTTTTATTTATTTTTATACAAAATTAATGAATATTGTATATACTATATAATAAATACATTTTATTTATAAAATTAGGGTTTTACCCTAAATCATAAAAATACCAAAATTTAATTCATTTTATTTTTTATTTAACACATGAAAAATACCTTTTTTACATACACATGAAAAATCATTTTTGTATCTTGCATATTTATTTTATTTTTATTTAATTATTGTGCAATTATTTATCTTGTAAAATTTCAATTTCTTGATGTAATAGTTTAGGTTTAATTCTTTCTAATTATCCCCATTTGAACAATTGTACCCCCCATCCCATATATTGTGTTGTAATAACTTAGGAACTTTATTTTTCGCACTTTAAAGCTTTCTAATTATGCCATGTTAGAATTAGGGTTTTGTATGCAAAAATCAATCAAAAAATAGTTTGACCTAATTTCAAGATAAACAAGCATGAAAATGGACAACACCAATCACACTTGCACCCCTAGGGTACTCCACTTGTTGCCTTTAATAATGGGCCATATTGCATGTTAGGTATCTTTGGGCAAAAACAAAACAATCAAATGATCATAGTCCCTCGATGACGCTTTCGAAAGTTGCCTAAAAATGATCATAGTCCCTCGATGACGCTTTCGAAAGTTGCCTAAAATGATCAAGTCCCTTAAAGGAAAAATTGCCCATAGATACTTGGCACCATTGCAACCATGGTCTAAACGATGACCCGCGCCCGTCCCGTTAACATCCTAACACAAGATTGTCCACCAAATACAATGGTGGAACAAAATTGTTAAAAGGGTTAAAACATAGCAAAGATATTTGAGAAATTTAGGATAGATAGCTCTTGGTTGCTTGCCCACTTGCAAACAAAAACACTTGCCTATTTTTTCAAAACTCACATCACTACACTTTCAAAACAAACTTTCAAAAACATTGAAAACTTTTCTAAAAGACAAATATAGCTTTGTATACATTCAAACATGGATCATTACAAAGGTTGCCACCACAATGGCCTCTTTTCAAAAACATTTTCAAACACACACACAAAGCACCATTTCAAACAATTGAAAGCACCATTTCAAACAATTGAAAATGCAAGGCAAGTGATCTAAGCAAGTAACTAAGAGCCCATGGATAACCATGGATAGAAAGGGTGCTAATACCTTCCCTTTCTATAATCTACTCCCCGAACCCAAGAAAACATCTCAAAGGTTTTTGCTGTGCTTTTTAACCTTTCCTTAGGATAAAATAAAAAGTCGGTAGCGACTCTTGCTCAACCGAAACATTTGCGAAAACAAACGCAAAACCTCAAGTCAGTTCTCCCACCGTATCACACGTAGGAAGCTGCTTCGACCCACTTGGTAAAATAATCAATAGCAACCAAGATAAAACGATGTCCATTGGATGCCGTGGGCTTGATCTCTCCAATCATGTCGATTCCCCACATTGCGAATGGCCAAGGAGTTGTTAGAACATTGAGAGGAATATGTACCTTGTCAGCATAGACTTGACATTTGTGACAAGTACGGGAATGTTGATGACAATCAGCTTCCATGGTAGACCAGTAGTAGCCTGCCCTTAGAATCTTTTTAGCCATCATATGTCCACTCAAGTGGGTGCCAAATGTGTCGCTATGTATTTCGGTCATGATCAACTCGGCTTCAACTTTGTCCACACAACAAAGTAGAACACAATCATGGCTGCGTTTATAAAGTATACCATTGCTCAGGAAGAACTTGGCAGCAAATCTCCTTAAGAACTTTTTGTCATTGACGGAAGCTCCTTCAGGGTATTCTCGAGTCTGGAGATACCTTTTGATTTCATGAAACCAGGGTTGTTCCACTACTTCTTCGGTATTAATCTCATGACAGTGCGCAGGTTCGTCCATTCGCTCAATGGTGATTTGGGGAGCCTCATTATCCCAGTTGAGTTTAAACATGGAAGACATTGTAGCCAGAGAATCTGCTAGCTGGTTTTCTTCTCGCGGGAAGTGCTCAAAGGTAATCTGCTCAAAATAAGGCAACAATGTCAAGACATGTTCTTCGTATGGGATAATATTAGGATGTTTAGTGTCCCATTCTCCTTTGATTTGACTGATAACTAAAGCTGAGTCCCCAAATACGACCAACGATTTGATTCCCAAGTCAATAGCAGCCTTGAGACCAAAGATGCAAGCTTCATATTCGGCCATGTTGTTGGTACAGCTGAAGCAGAGTCTTGCAGTGAAAGGTGTATGGAAACCTTCCGGAGAAATAAGTACCGCACCGATACTGTTGCCAAGTGCATTTGAAGCACCATCAAAGTACAGGGTCCATCGGAATCCTTGTTCAGGTCCGTCATACGGTCTGTTACCTTCAATGTTGTCCAATGTCAAGATATCCTCGTCAGGGAAGTCGAATCTCATAGATTGGTAATCTTCGACGGCTTGATGAGCTAGATGGTCAGCTAGTACACTCCCTTTTATAGCTTTTTGGGTTGTGTACTAGATATCATACTCAGTCAGGATCATTTTCCATCTAGCGATTCTTCCAGATAAAGTAGGCTTCTCGAAGATATACTTAGTCGGATCCATTTTAGAAATCAGCAAAGTGGTATGTGTCAAGATATACTGCCTTAGCCGGCGAGCAACCCATACCAAAGCGCAACAAGTTTTCTCGAGCAGTGAGTAGCGAGTCTCACAGTCAATAAACTTTTTGCTAAGGTAATAAATGGCATGCTATTTTCGGCCAGACTCGTCATGTTAGCCCAATACACACCCCATTGAGTTATCCAAAATAGTCAGATATATGATTAACGGTCTTCCTTCAACGGGTGGCATCAAGATAGGAGGTTCCAATAAATACTCCTTAATCTTATAAAAAGCAACTTGAAAATCATCGTTCCATTCAACCACCTGATCTTTCTTCAACAACTTGAAGATTGGCTCACAGGTAGATGTCAGGTGAGAGATGAACCTCGCAATATAGTTTAAGCGTCCCAAGAAACCTCTAACCTCCTCTTTAGTGCGGGGGGCAGGCATTTCTTGTATAGCTTTGACTTTAGCAGGATCAACCTCAATGCCTTTATTGCTGACGATAAATCCCAAAAGTTTACCAGACCTGACTCAAAGGTGCACTTGCTTGGGTTCAGTCTGAGCTTATATTCCTTCAATCTGAAAAATAGCTTTTGCAGATGATCAATGTATTCTTCTTCTGTCTGTGAGCGGGCTATCATGTCGTCTACGTAGACTTTGATCTCATGATGTATCATATCATGAAACAAAGCTACCATGGCTCGCTGATAGGTTGCCCCGACGTTCTTCAGTCCGAACGGCATCACTTTGTAGCAGAAGGTACCCCACTGCGTGACAAAAGTAGTCTTCCCCATGTCTTCGGGGGCCATTTTGATCTGGTTGTATCCCGAGAATCCGTCCATGAAGGAAAATACCTTGTGTTGAGCTGTGTTGTCAACCAAAATGTCAATGTGTAGTAGTGGAAAATCATCTTTAGGGCTAGCCCTGTTTAAGTCCCGATAGTCCAAACACATTCTGACTTTGCCGTCCTTTTTAGGCACAGGCACAATGTTAGTAACCCATTATGGATAGGAAGTAACATCCAGAAAACCAGCATTGAATTGCTTCATCACCTCAGCTTTGATCTTTTCAGACATGTCAGGCCTCATTCGGCGGACTTTTTGTTTGATCGGTGGACAGTCTTCTCTTGTAGGGAGACGGTGAACCATAATATCCGTATCTAGTCCCGGCATGTCTTTGTAGAACCAGGAAAAGATCTCAACATATTCATTCAGCAGCTGAACTAGATGCTCTTTGACACTTGGCTCCAGGTTGGCACCCACTTTAACCTCTTTCTTGTCTTCCTTTGTTCCCAGATTGATGGTTTCTAACAACTCTTCATGGGGCAGAATATCCCTCTCTTCTTGTTGCAAAAGTTTGGCTAACTCTCCAGGCACTTCACAGTCTTCATCACCTTCGTACTCGGCATGATTGACCAAATCTTCAGAGTCACCGAAGGCTAAAGCAGAATAGTCACCCATGTAATCCGGAGTGGATGGGTTCCTGCATTTTGTGAGTGTGGGTGTGTGTAAGGGATAGCCATCCTTAAACAAACAAAATGTAAAAGGAAAGAAAATGAACACAACAGTTTATAGATGAAAACGTCCAATGATTCACTTAAAAATGGCATATGATAATGAAGAAATCAAACCCTTACAAATGGACCTATATGCCCCTGGTAAGGCATAAGGTGAAAATAGTGTACGAATTGTTTAATTATTACATACCAAAATAGGAAATTGTTCAAAGATAAATTACTGGTTGATGAAAGTGATGGGAACGAAGTCTTTCGCTTCCCAGTTGCTTAATCCTCCTTCGACGGTTGGAAAGATCCAATCTTCAAATTTCTCTTCTTCATCATCATCTTCTAAGGCATTAATTCCATGGTGAGTGATTTTTACGGGTGGTTCTCCATCCCGGGAGCGACGCACAGCTTTCTGGCCAGCAGCAGTAAAACCTAGTCCAAACTTGTCCGTTTTGTGAGAAAAATCAGGAAATTGCCCCCACACTGTACTCCCTCCTTCTTTGATTACATCCTCTGCATATTTGAGGGATTCCATCCTAGACACAGGCTTGGGAACGATAGGCATATCAGTCATTGTCTTTGCAACTGTGACTTCAGGAGAAACCTCTTCAAAATGTTGGAAAGGCGTTTCTATGAATTCGCCATCCAACTCCACATAGCGGAAGGAGTTGAGCTGACTTATCATGTACTCTTCCTCACCGTGAACCGTTATGATCTTTCCCTGAACTGGATACTTTAGCATTTGGTGCAGAGAGGAAGTGACTGCCCCAGCATTGTGGATCCACGGCCTTCCCAACAAGCATGAATATGAAGGACGAATGTCCATCACATAAAAGGTAGAGTTGAAAATTTTTGTGCCCATTTTGATGGGGATGTCCACCTCTCCGCGAACCATCCTCTTAGAAACGTTGAAGGCTCTAACAATGATGTTACTGGGCTTCAGGGTCAAACCTTCGCAGTCCAATCTGTCCAACGCCTTCTTCGGGAGAACATTTAAAGATGAACCGGTGTCAACCAGAACATGGGCAAGTGTGGTTCCCCTGCACTCTACTGAGACATGCTGCGCGTTGTTATGTTTCCTTCCCTTAGGAGTCAAATCAGCATCGGTAAAACCAAGACCATTATCAGCAGTAAGGCTAGCCACGCACTCTTGAAACTGGTATGCGGAAGTTTCTTGAGGCACGTGTGCCGTCTTTAGAAATTTGATTAAGGCCTTAGCATTAGCCTCAGAGCAGAGTAGGAGAGCCAGCATGGAGATTTTGGAAGGGGTCTGCCCTAGCTGCTCCACGACATCGTAATTGATCTTCTTGATTATCTTTAAGATTTCTTCCATTTCTTTCTGGGTGGTCTCAGGGATTACCACAGTCTGAGCCTTCGTCTCGACAGGCACTTCTATTATCCCCTTAACTTTGGTAGCAACATCAGAGGGTCTAACTTCAGGAGCATCAAGTTCTTCAATTATCGGGCTTTGCATAGATGGCTTGACAGGCACAGAAACTCTCGAGGGTCCGAAGACTGCTCGTGGAGGAGCAATCTCCGGAGAGAAGATCATTCCGCTGCGAGTTATCTTGCTCGTTCCCACAATATTCCCTATATCAGGGGTTTTATCATCGGAATTCTCTTGGACTGAATCAATCTGCTTGATACCATGGTAGAAGATTTCTCCTCCGTAGTTCCATGGTATCGTCTTGTTATATTTATACGGGACAAGCCCCGACATGGTGATTTTCAACGGCACAAACTTAGGATCAGGCATGATCTTAACAGGCCTTTTGCAGGTCTTGGAAAGATCTTCGAAGATGGTTATTATATCAATGTCATTGGTCAGAGTATCAAAAGTAGCAGGAGTAACATGAGTGATAGTATCAACATGAGTCTTTTGAAAGAGGATCTCTTGGGTATCCATCAGGCGTTGGATGCCTGATTTCAACAGTGGGCAGTCAGCTTGCAAGTTTGAACAGAAGTAACAGTCTTTTCCACAGCCTGGGAATATCCCGACTTTCATCAAATTCACTTTAATTACTGATAATGGAGTCAAAAGGTCATCAACAGTGGTAACATGAAGATCTTCCATAACGGCACGGACAATATGACCGTGCTTCAGCATTGGGGCAGAAATCATATTTGGCTTTTCGGGCGCATCAAATTCTACCTCTTTGGCATCTATCAAGTCTTGGATCTTGTTTTTAAGAGCCCAACAGTTGTTGGTATCATGCCCTACACTGTCAGAGTGGTATTCACATTTTGCATTGGAGTGATAATAAGGAGAAGAGGTATTAGGGTTCTTCGGCGCTTCTTTCAAGTTGGTGAGATTCATCTTTAACAAATGAGGGAGGACTTGAGCCAGTGTCATGTTGATTCGGGTGAATTGCCGTTGTGGCCTTTCTACCCTTTGCTAATTAGCTCTTGGTTGATTGCTGCGAGGTTGATCCGTTGAAGAGTTTTGGATCATCACAGCCCCCACCGTTGGTCGGCGCTCTGTTCTTCCTTGGTTTCTCTGGTTGTGAACATCGGAAACTTCCTTCTTAGCTGGGAAGGTCTTCTTAATTGCAGTGGAAGCGGAGGCATCCTTCTGAATTTTACCACTTTTAATGCCAGCCTCGACCCTTTCGCCGGTCAGAATTAATTCAGTGAATCCTGCAGATGAAATCCTGATTAAATGATTGAAGAATGGGCCATACAGGGTCCCTAGAAACATGTCAACCAGCTCTATATCCGACAATGGTGGCTGCACCCTTCCAGCAAAATCCCGCCACTTTTGGGCATACCCCTTAAATCCCTCATTAGAGGCCATACCCATACTCTGTAGCTGAGTACGAGTAGGCGCTAAATCTGCATTGTATTGGTATTGTCGGTAGAAAGCAGCAGCTAAATCTTCCCAGTTATGAACATCCGATCTCTCAAGTTGATAGAACCAGTCCAACTGCGTGCCTGACAAACTATCTTGGAAAAAATGGACCCAAAGATCCTTATCAGATGAGTGGGGTTGGATCTTTCTGACGTAGGACCTCAGATGCATCTTTGGACAGAACAGACCATCATACTTAGCAATAGTAGGTACTTTGAACTTGGGAGGAATGATGATCCCAGCGACCAACCCTAGTTCTTCGAAATCTAACCCAGGTACCCGTTGTAACTCCATGGCTGCCAACCGATCCTCAAGATTTTTATACTTATCATCCGCCGGGGGATATTGCTGTTCGGAGTAATCTTCATCCTCTTCCTCTTCTTCCTCTTCAACTTCGGATTCAGAAGGCATCGCAGTTCCTTTTCCTTTACCAACCCCTTCATCAGACGTCGAGGGGAACTCGATAACTTTTCTAGCCTGGTTTTCAAACCTTCTTCCCATAGTGTCCATACCTGTCCTTTTCTTCTTTTTCTCTTTATCTTTCTCCAACAGTGCTTTAAGGTCCTCTTGACCCATTGCTAAGGTCATGAGGAGTTGCTGGAATTGCGAATTCCGTGCTTGCAGATCCTTAACCGTCTGCTCTAAATCCATCCTGCTGAAATAAACAACAGAAAGATAAGGAAACCTGGTGTGAAGACCTGTTTATGCATATGATGAATGATATGTTATTCATGTAATGCATTCAAGGATTCAGAAATTCGAATTTGTTGCAAACGAAAAGAACATACGTCATATTAAGAAGAAATTTGTTAGTACATAAATGCCTCATGGGCAAAATATTACAAAAATCTTAATATAAAAAGACATTGCGCATCCTCTTTGGCGCGATGTAAGTGTTGAGAGTTTCCTCCTCATGAAGTCGGCGGGTAAGCTCTAAAACCTTCTTCTCACTGGCATAGAAGTTGGATTCAAAAGTATTTCATTCCTCCTTGAGCTGGATCCAACTCTTTTGTAATTCTTCCAATGATGTTGGCATATCTGGATGTAGGAGGGTGTATGGAACCTCTCCTTCCATAACAGGCTCTTTGATCATGGGCAGAATGTGAGGGTATGGCATCATAAGATTCTGGGCGCAGGTTCGTACCCACTTGAGGTAAGGCTCAAGGGGGATTGAATTCTTGTGCCCCAGTGTCTTACTATCCACCTTGTTGGGAATCCTCCATGCTCGGATAAACCTTTGCCGAAGTCCTTGCGCATCGTTGTCGAAGTCAAAAACCAAGTCAGGAATCAGCATATCATGAGGGGCATCCCTCCGAGCATATCCAAATTGCCTTAGAGCTAAACAGGGGTTGTAGGTGATGCCTCCCCTAATGCCAAGTAAAGGGACATTAGGGAATTCTCCACAACGATCAATGATGATGACATTTTCTCTGGACCGAGAACACCAATGAACATCAGAATGTGTGAGGGTCATCAACCGTTGTGACCACCTTAAACCCTGCTCATTCTTCAAAACTGTTTGGGGAAGGTGAGAAATAAACCACCTTGCTAGAAGAGGAGTACAACACATGAGAACACCTCTTTTCCTCATTGTTCGTGTGTAAAATGAGTGTAGGATGTCCCCAAGCAATGTAGGCACAGGATTCCGAGATATGAAAATCTTGACAGCATTCACATCTATAAGCTGATCAGGGTTTGGGAACAAGACCAATCCATAGATGAGGAGTGCCACAATCTCTTCAAAAGCTTGTAGATCTAGAGAATTCCAGCAGTCTTGTGCCTTCTCAAACAGAAACTTTGCCAAGAAACCCTTGACATCACTTCTGGTTTCCCAATGACCTTTGATATCAGATGGTTGCAAGTGTAATGCTTGAGCAACATCTTCAGGCTTTGGTTCTATTTCCGTACCGTTGTAGGGTAGTTGATGGAGAATAGGAATCCTCAGGAGTTGAGAAAATTCCTCCAAAGTAGGTACTAGTTGGTAATAAGGGAATGTGAAACATTGGTGTAGGAGGTCAAAGAACTGGAAGAGGACTTTCACCATGTCTTCTTCAATGTTGGAGTTTACCAAGTTGAGAAGTCTACCATGTCTTTCACTGAAGAGATAATTCTCTGGAATCTTGGAAGTAAGCTCCTTGAGTTGAGGAGGGATTCTCACAAGGTTGACTTGAATTGTTTTCCTGCGAAGAGATTCCATGACCTACAAAACAAGAACAAAGATGAAGATCCAAACCCTTGAAATGGTTAGTAGATGCATATGATGCTTTATGATGTTCATGATGTATGCACAAGTATATGTACAAGCAAGTCACACAAGATCCTAGTTTCAGGCTTGCATGAGGGTTCATAGGTAAATACCCTCTTGAAGTTAGTTGGCTCAACCTGTCCTATAAATAGTAACCGGGTTCTAAGGAGCTCAATATCACTGGATTATTTTCTATGTTCATTGTTTTGGTTTAGCCACTTAACTGGCGACCAAAATATTCCAAGAAAACAACCCTCAATAAGCATAGTATCGAGTATCTACCAACTTCAGACTGCACCAAAGCCGGTCATCTCACTACCCCTAATAAGGCCAAGATGGTCAAGTAAGGTTCTAAGAGTTTATTAGTGCTTCATGACATCACTCAGTGGCCCCGTATTCTCTTTGATTGACTCAAAGGCTACCGATACTCACAAATATGTCGCACTAATATAGCTATTTCTTCAACCATGTCGGTATACCCCGCACAGTTTCCACAACGTATTGCTATTTACCTATGAATGTTTCCCAAGAATCCGGGTGGAGGATTTATACCCAAATAAGAGAACTGAATGTAAAACAATCAAAGCAAACAAGATAAGCATGCAAAGGTGATCTAAACCCTAAGGTTACTCAACTTTTAGTATTTTCCCCAGCAGAGTCGCCGGTTCTGTGATACGGTGGGAGAACTGACTTGAGGTTTTGCGTTTGTGTTTGCAATTGTTCGGTTTAGCAAGAGTCGCCACCGACTTTTTATTTTATCCTAAGGAAAGGTCAAAAAGCACAGGAAAGACCTTTGAGATTTTTTCTTGGGTTCGGGGAGTAGATTATGAAAAGGGAAGGTGCAAGCACCCTTTTCATCCATGGTTATCCATGGGCTCTTAGTTACTTGTTTAGATCACTTGCTTTGCTTTTCCAATTGTTTGAAATGGTGCTTTGTGTGTGTGGTTTTGAAAATTCTTTGAAAAAGAGGCCTTGTCTAGGCAACCTTTGTAATGATTCTTGTTTGAATGTATAAAAAGGGGTTTTTGTCTTTTGAAAAGATTTCAATGTTTGAAAGTTTGATTTGGGAAATGTTTTGAAATTGTGTTGTGAAGTGTGTTTGAAAATATCAAGGATGTTTTTGCAAGCTTTTGATCAAGTAACTAAGAGCTATCTACCCTATTTTACTCAAAGATCCTTCCTAATGTTTTTAACCCTTTTGACAGTGTTGTTTCACCATTGCATTTGGTGAACAACCTTGTGTTAGGATGTTAAACGGGACAGGCGCGGGTCATCGTATAGACCATGATAGCAATTGTGTCAAGTATCTTTGGCAATTTTCTTGAGGGACTTGATCATTTTTATTTAGGCAACCCAGATAGCGTCATCGAGGGACTATGATCTTTTGTTTGTTTTTGTTTTGCCAAAGTACCTAACATGCATACCATGGCCCATTTTTGAAGGCAAAAAGTAGATTGTAACCCTAGGGGTGCAAGTGTGTACTGTGTTTGATTTTCATGCATTTTTGTCTTTGATTAGGTCAAGCTACTTGTTGATTTTGATTTTGCACATAAACCCTAATTCTCTAATCATGGCATAATTGAAAGCGTAAAGTGCGAGAATTTAAATTCTAAGCTATTACAACATGATTATGGGGATGGGGGTACGATTTTGAATGTGGAGTATTTGACAAGAAATATAAACCCTAGCTTACTATTACATCCAAATTGAATCACAATGCATAAATATTTAAATGGGCAATATTTAATTAAGCAAAATAAATAAATATCAAATAATATGTATTATGCAAAAAGAAGTTTTCATTTGTTTATGTATGTAAAAGTATTTTTTAATGTAAAAAAGTATAAAGAAATAAAAAAAAAGATTAATTTTATTTGTTTTAAGGGTAAACCCTAATTTCTTTAAGAAAATAAATACACTATATTATTTATGTACAATAAATATATTAATATGTGTAAAAATGAAATATACTTAAAAAGGGTATTTTTTAGTATAAATAATAATAAAAATAAAAATGTAATATTTTTGTAGTTTTATTCTAAGTATTTAATAAAATAAAAGTGTATATATATATATATATATATATATATATATATATATATATATATATATATATATATATATATATATATATATATATATATATATATATATATATATATATATATATATATATATATATATATATTAAATATATTAAATATGTATAATACAAAAAACAAAATATGTACAAAAATAAATTATATTTTTAATAATATTTTCAGTGTGAATAAAAGTAAGAAATAAAAATAAAAGTGTAATTTACATATTATTTTTAAGTTTAAACAAATAATATAAAAGTATTAAAAATGTTTTCTATATTACAAAAATTAAAATAAAATGCTAAATAAATGTAAAAAATTATGAAAATATTTTTTAGGCATTTTTTATATTTGAAAATAAATAAACAAAATAAAAAATGAAAACAAAAATGCAAAAATGTGAAAATACAAGAAATTGGGCCAGGGGATGTAAAACTGAAAAGAGGGGTGTTAGAAGCAAGCCAGGCCAGGCCCAGCCCACCACTTCATCTTCTTCCTCCAGCCTTTTGAAAAAAACGCGCGCCTGTTATACAAACTTGCACATCCTGTAAACGTGATCTTTTGCCAAAACTTACAACATCAAACTTGTAGAGAATTTCAAGACGATTCCAACCATATAAACAACTAATCCTAACTCTCAAAGACCACAGAGAATTTCTCTGGCCCTAAAATCTGACCTAGTTTTTTCAGCATATTCATGGATGAAATTCTCCTAGCACACTTAATATAAATGAAAGCTGAGCATATGTATGGCTTCCTAGCAATGAACACTACATTTTTTATTCACAAACCTAAGGCTAAATGTTCCTAAATAGAGAGATAGAAAGTGAGGAAAAACCTGTTTCAGTTGGATTCGTGTAGGGCAATGCAGTGCTTCTCAACAAGTTTTGAGGTGTCTGGTAGCTTGCCTGAACTTCACTTGATCTTTTCCAATAGCTAGCTTGCCTTGAAAGTCCCTGAATCAGCCTCTAGAACTCAACCTGCACAAGCTTGAAATGAAAATGGTGAACACTGTAAATGGAGTTACAGTTGGCAATGGATGTTTGGGATAGCTTGAGTGAGTGGAATGGAAGGTGTTTGAAGCAAAAAGGGGCAAAACGCACGAGCCAAATGAGCTGGAGAACTCAAGTTGCAGCACCTGCCCTGTTTTGCCAAAGAAGTGTGATTTCTGGCTATGGGAGGTTTTGAGGCTCAAGTACTCGTGTTTCTTGCTCAAAGGGTTGTGTGAAATATGTTTGAATTGTTTTTGTAAGCTAACAATGGTTGGTTTTCAAGTTGTGAGGATTTGGACAAGTTTCTTCTTTGTGAAGCAAGGAATGGGAAGTTCTCTTTACAGGCCTGTACAAGCCATCAAATATGCTGCATACAATCCTCTTGGTCACTGAAAATTATGGATTTGATTTGGCTTCTGAGATCTTGGCCCTATGCTTCAAAGATCATGGTTTGACATAAAGCATACCTTTTCAAAAATGAGAATTTGCCTTTTTCTACTTAGGGCTTAGTTTTGTGTACAATGCCCAAATGGCCAAAACAAATGCTTAGACTGATGGATTTGCATTTAATTAAGGAGTGTGAATTGGTTTAGATGCCTGCAAACTAGTACAAAGCATGCTGGTTTGAAAATGCCACTTGAGTGAACATGAATTTGCCATGAATACAAAGTGAGTTTTTGCCAACTTCAAGCATTCAATTCTCCCTAACCACAAATGTGTTTGAGGAGTTCTTAGACAATTTGGAAAGTTTGCAACATGCTCTATAATCCATCTTTGAAATGAAACTTGATACTCCAAGTTTAACTATGTGAAAAGTTGCCAAGAAGATAGTTCAAAATCCTGCCTAAACTAGGGCAAAATTTCACTAAGTTAAAAGTTTTAGGGACCCTTGTTCTAAAAATCATAACTTGAGATCCAAGCTTCTTTTGAGAAAACTTTGTGATTAAAAGTCGTAGACTTTGTGGAGGACTACAACTTTCATGTTGTAAGTTTTGTTTTAATCCCTTTGCATCATGGTGAAAATGTGGGGCAAAGTTAGGAAAAAATAAGGAAATTTCATAACTTAGAAAAATTCTAAATTATGAAATTTTTTCAATTTCAAACCCTAATTTGCAATTTTGGGTTTCTTGATGAACAAGTTTCATAACTTTACACATCTTGATGAAAAATGACCCTTGGCACTTGATTTTGACCAAAAAGTCAAAGTTTGACTTTTTAGTGTACAGTCAAATTTTGATTAGTAGACTGAAAAATTCATCTGTCAATCCCATGCATTTGAGAACTTTTGAACTTGTTGAATAGGTCAAGATGATTTCATTGAGTCCTTGAGTCCATGGTTGAGCCTAATTTGCCATTGTCTAGGTCAAACAGTCAAAAATTGCCTTTGTACAGTCAAAACCCTAAAAATGACCATTTTGCCCTTTTAGTGATCTGATCAAATTTCTTGTGGAATTCTGGTCCAAACTTGATCAAATGGTTCATATGAGTTCATAATGTTGATGTGGGTCAAAATTCATGAGGTTTTACTGTAAATTGGCCACAATTGATTTTCCCCCAATACAGTTGATTTCTAGATCAACTGTCCAATTGACTGGGCAAAAATTTGATTCAAGGCTTGAAACTTGGTATGGACAAACTTATGAGTCCAAAAAGAAGTATGAAAGTCAATTTGAGCATTGAGGGTCAAAAAATCCTTGTGCAAACTCAAACCCTAATTTAGGTCATCAGTGCAAGGAGATGTCTTGAGTAGAGCAAACCCTAGCTTGATCTTGAGTTCCAAGAGCCTTGTGATGAGAAATGTTAATAAAATGAGAGGGAAAATTTTGGGGTACAAAATAAAGACATCCATATCTGGATCGTATTTGAATCGTATCTGTAAGAGAATTGTATCCTCTTTTTTGGGAGCTAGTGTGATGTATGCGTTTGTTGGGAGAAGATTTAAACTCCTCCTTTTGCTGGCGAGTTTGAATATGTCCACGGATGGAGGATGCCCCATTTTTGTTTAAAGATGTTTCTGCACTCGTCGGGGATAGCCTTGTGACTCTGACGATTTCACCGGGGATCACCCTATGTAGGGTATTTTGTAGGGATCTGTCACTGTCTACAGTAGTAAGTTTTGTAGTAATGCCAGAAAATGTTTGCTTGGTCACACATGACCCTTTATATGTGAGAGCCGGTTTTCCCCTAAAGTTAATTCGGTGCACCTCGACGTTTGAGATTTGGATCACATCTCTGGTAGCCCTGAACTTTCTAGGGATATTTTCTAAGACTATTGTTGAAGAAACCGAAGACCTGATACTAACACCATCTGGTACTACTGGCACAAACGCACGAATTAGTGGTACCCAAGATCTTTGGTCAAGTCTCATAAATTTCCAAGAATTGTCAGGGGAAGATCCGAAGACATGATACTGACACCATCTGATACTGAAAGTACAGACAAGCGACTTGATGGTACCGAAAGTCTTCATAGTGGATTCTAATCAAACTCATGATCAATGTAACATTGCCCCCTGAGTGATTCAACATTTCCTTGAGATATTCTTTGAATCTCTACTTGACTGCCCCAGATGTGCTGGACAATGGTCATGTCGTGCCCCTTGGTTATGAGAGATTCGTCATTGGAAGCGTCTTTCCATTTGAAGTGATTTTGTTTATTGAGAGAATTTTCATTTGCTGAATATTCGTCATGTGAATTTTTCTGTTGTCAAACAAATAGCCATATGCAAATAGCAATATTCAAATAATGCAAAGTTTATGCTTTCCTTGAGATTTTTGAAAATGCATTTTAGCAAGTAAAGAAATTTTGTTTGAAAAATTCAACTCGGGATTTAGAGTAAAGCTTTACAGGAGTTAGGATACCTTTTGTAACAGTATGCTTTCGAACTAACCCATGCTTCAATTAGGACTTTTGAGGGGTGGTAGCGTGGCTTGGTTCACGGTTTAAGAAACAAAGGATAAAGGCTCAAAGTATATTTGTACCCGTCCGTTCTTCGTGATGTCTTCGGTCCTAAACTCAGCTAATTGTGCGTTTGAACTCCAAATGAGTCTGGAATGACGTTTTGGTGATGGTTCAAACAAGTTGAATTTGTTGGAAGGCAGTCATTTTTGCAACATTATTTTTTTTTGTTGAGGATTTGTAGTGAGCTCTTTGTTTTGATTTGTTTTCCCTAATTTTTGCCTGAACATTCCTGTTTTTTTGAGATTACAGTCAGCGGGATGCCCCGGTTTTTCTTAAGTCTCCTTTGTAGGTTTTGACTTAGTGGGATTTTGTTTTTTGAGAGATAATGTCTGCCTATGTGATAGGGAACCATCACCATCTTTTGATTCCAGAGGAATGTTTTTGATGTCATTCGTTGTATTACAAGATGAGAGTTTGCGGCTTTAACGTGTGTTTGAATTAACTGAGAGACTACCCTGCCCCAGGTTTTGATTAAAGGTTTCAATTTGTGTTAAAACAGAACACTTCTACTTCTTTGGCTCGAAGGGGTTGACTAGGGATTATCTTCCTTATAACTCTAGTGTTTAGGATTTGAAAAAACCCTTGTACATCGTCAGCAAGGTCTGTCCAAAAGCATACTGTAAGAGATTATGGCATATTTTTCATCATCCTCCCTCTAAAGGCTTGTAACTTTTAGCAAGAGTTAAATGTCATAAGAAGAATAAAAAGCATAGTTTAAATATAGTGAAAATGAAAAGATGAATTCAAGACAATCATATGCAATGCATTAATGAAACAGAGTTTGACATTAATAGATAATTGTTTGAATAATAAAAGAAATTACAATTGGAAATTCAAAATGAACAGAAGCCTCTTTGTTCGAACTTGTCATTTTAGGTGGAGAGCCCTCGGCAGAAGAATTCAGTCTGGCCATCTTGTGTGAACTCCAGCGTTCCTTCTTCAATCAGATCTTGAATTTGGTTTCTCAATGTCCAACAGCTATTAGTGTCATGTCCAGGACTGTTGGAGTGGTACGCACATCTTGCATTTGGATTGTACCTTGGAGAGGCTGTGTTGGGATTCTGAGGGGGGTCCCTTAATACAACCAGCTTGGCTTCCAACAGGTGTTGCAGCACTTGAGATAATGACATTTCAATCTCAGTGAAGCATCTTTCAGATGTATTCCGCCTATGCCGATTACCCTGTTATCATTGGTGAGGTTATTGTTGGGCTCGTGACCCTGAAGCAAACTGGGGAGGTCTTCTCTCGGCTTCTTGTCTCAAGGGAGGCTGAATGATGACTTGATCCTCAACTCTAGTTGTTTGCCCCATTCGGTTGCAACCGTCTTGATGAAGCTTGTTGATGAGGACTCTCAGCTCTTCTTGTCCTTGTGCCAAGTTTTGGATGAGAGCCATCTGGCCCACCAGTTGTCCCATCATCTGGATTTTCATTATGGCTATCTCAGTTCGTAGCAGCTCCAACTGATCATCTTTGTTGCCCTCATGATTCCCCATGATCATGCCCCTAGTGAGGAGAGATTTCACTTCTTCTTGCCCCTTGGATAGGTTCAAGAACATCTCTTGAAGTTGAGCATTTTGAGCCCGAATGTCCTGGATAGTCTTCTCTAGAGCCATCTCTACTGAAATAAACAGTAGGAAGATAAGGAGACCTGAATGGGACAAACCTGTCATGATATGATGCATGATATGTGGAGGCATGTTTTCAAGGATCTCGCGGGGTAAACACAAGAAAATGTTAGAAGTTGAACTTCGATCAACATCTTTGATTGGAGAACTTTGTATCGGTGGCTGTCTTTCCACAAGAATCAAGCTCACCATGTCAAGTGGGTCATAGCCCTTGACTCAAGTTGTTGTACTTGATATTTTACGGTGTTGTACCCCAAAATATTTCCTCTCATTTCATCAACATTTCTCATCACAAGACTCTTGGAACTCAAGATCAAGCTAGGGTTTGCTCTGCTCAAGACACCTCCTTGCACTGTTGACCTAAATTAGGGTTTGAGTTTGCACATGGATGTCTTGACCTAAAATGCCAAAAGGTACTTTCATACTTCATGTTGGACTCACAAGTTTGTCCATACCAAGTTTCAAGCCTTGAATCAAATTTTTGCCCAGTCAATTGGACAATTGACCTAGAAATCAGATGTATTGGGGAAAAAGTCAACTATGGCCAATTGATAGTCAAACCTCATGAAATTTGACCCACATCAACATTATGAACTCATATGAACCATTTGATCAAGTTTGGATCACAATTCCACAAGAAATTTGATCAGATCACCAAAAGGGAAAAATGGTCATTTTTAGGGTTTTGACTGTACAAAGGCAATTTTTGACTGTTTGACCTGGCCAATGGCAAATCAAGCCCAACCATGGACTCAAGGACTCAATGACATCATCTTTACCCATTCAACAAGTTTAAAATATCTCAAATGCATAGGATTGACAGATGAAATTTTCAGTCAACTGATCAAAATTTGACTGTACACTGAAAAGTCAAACTTTGACTTTTTGGTCAAAATCAAGTGCCAAGGGTCATTCTTCATCAAGACATGTCAAATTATGAAACTTATTCATCAAGAAACCCAAAATTGCAAATTAGGGTTTAAAATGGAAAAATTTCATAACTTAGAAATTTTCTAAGTTATAAAATTTTCTTATTATTTCCTAACTTTGTCCCATTTTTTCACCAAGATGAAAATGGATTCAAAAAAAACTTACAACATGAAAGTTGTAGTACATCAAAAAGTCTACAACTTTGATTCATAAAGTTTTCTCAAAATAAGCTTGGATCTCAAGTTATGATTTTTGGAACAAGGGTCCCTAAAACTTTTAACTTAGAGAATTTTTGCCCTAGTTTAGGCAGGATTTTGACCCATCTTCTTGGCCATTTTTCACATAGTTCCACTTGGAGTATTAAGTTTCATTTCAAATATGGATTATATTACATGTTGCAAGCTTTCCAAATTGTCCAAGAACTCCTCAAGCACCTTTGCGGTTAGGGAGAATCGAATGCTTGAAGTTGGATAAAAAACTCACTTTCTAACCATGGCCAATACATGTTCATACCAAGTTGCAAATCTGACCAAGCTAGCTTAGTACATGATTACAGGCCTCTAAACCAATTTACACTAAAAAATTGAATGCAAATACATTGGACATTGGCATTGTTCTGATCAAGAGAGCTTTGTACATTGAACTTTTCCATTTTAAGCATAAAGGTCATACTTCCATTTTCATAAAGGCCACTTTATGTCAAATTGCATTTTCTTGAGCTTTGGACTTTTTTTCTTGCAGCAAACAAGTTCCCTAATCTCAGGCATAGTACACCAACTTGAGCATGCTTTTAACTAGCCTGTATAGGCCCTAGCTTGGTCAATTCACATCTTTGCTTTCAAAACAAGTTAAATGGTCAAAAGCTCATAACACACACATCTGATATATTGAACTGAAGCAAAGATTTGAAACAAGTTTCATACATCCTTGCAAGCCAGAAGCACGAGCCTTTGACCTCTCAAACCTCCTTGTGCACAAAATCTCCATTTTCTTGCAAAACAGGGCCAGTTCTGTAAATCACAAGCCACAATCAAATCCCCTCGTGCGTTTTGTCCCAAATCACTTCAAACACATTCCAAACACAAAAATAATACATTTTATTTTTATTGACATTTTATTAAAAGCATAGAATAAAAAACACAAAAATAATACATTTTATTTTTATTGACATTTTATACTAAAAAAATACTTTTTTTTAATATACTTTCATTTTTGTACATAAATAATACTATTTATTTATTTTCTTAAGGAATTAGGATTTTTGTCCTAAAAACAAATAAAATTAATCTTTTATTTATTTCTTTATACCTTGTATATTAAAAAATACTTTTGCATACATGAATAAATAAAAAACTTTTTTTTTGCATAATATATTTTATTTAATATTTATTTATTATATTTATTTAAATATTGTACATTTAAATATTATGCCTTGAAAATTCAATTTGGTTGTAATAATTTAGGGTTTAACTTCTTGCAAAATAATCCCCTATTCAAATTTGTGCCCCCTCCCTATATCATGTTGTAATAGCTTAGAGTTTAAATTCTCGCACTCTTACGCTTTCAATTATGCCATGATTAGAGAATTAGGGTTTGTATGCAAAATCAAAACCAACAAATAGTTTGACTTAATCAAAGGTAAAAATGCATGAAAAAACAAACACAATGCACACTTGCACCCCTAAGGTTTCAATCCACTTGTTGCCTTAAAAAATGGGCCATGGTATGCATGTCAAAGCACTTTGGAAAAACAAAAACAAAACAAAAGATCATAGTCCCTCGATGACGCTATCTGAGTTGCCTAAACAAAATGATCAAGTCCCTCAAGAAAATTGCCAAAAATACTTGACAACATTGCTATCATGGTCTATACGATGACCCGCGCCTGTCCCGTTTAACATCCTAACACAAGGTTGTTCACCAAATACAATGGTGATACAACACTGTTAAAAGGGTTAAAAACATAAGAAAGATCTTTGAGTAAAATAGGGTAGATAACTCTTAGTTACTTGATCAAAACTTGCAAAAACATCCTTGCTATCTTCAAAACACACTTCACAACACAATTTCAAAACCCTACTTTCAAACATTGAAAAACTTTTCAAAAGACAAAAACACCTTTGTATACATTCAAACAAGAATCATTACAAAGGTTGCCACAACGATGGCCTCTTTTCAAAACACCTTTCAAAATCACACACAAAGCACCATTTCAAACAATTGAAGAGCACCATTTCAAACAATTGAAAAACAAAGCAAGAGATCTAAGCAAGTAACTAAGAGCCCATGGATAACCATGGATAGAAAGGGTGCTAATACCTTCCCTTTCTATAATCTACTCCCCAAACCCAAGAAAACATATCAAAGGTCTTTCCTGTGCTTTTTGACCTTTCCTTAGGATAAAATAAAAAGTTAGTGGTGACTCTTGCTAAACCGAAACATTTGGAAACACAAACGCAAAATCCCAAGTCAGTTCTCCCACCGTATCACAGAACTGGCGAATATGCTGGGGATTACTTTAAAAGTGGATCACCCTTTGCATGATTATATTGTTTGCTTTGATTGCTTTACATTTGATTCTCTTGTTTGGGCTTGAAATCCTCCACCCGGATTTGGGAAACATTCATAGGTAAATAGAAATACGTTGTGGAAACTATGCGGGGTATACCGACATGGTTGAAGCAATAGATATATTAGTGTGACATATTTGTGAGTACCGGTAGCCTTTGAGTCAATCAAAGAGTATACGGGGCCGCTGAGTGATGTCATGAAGCACTAATGAACTCTTAGAACCTTACTTGACCATCTTGGCCTTTTTGTTAGGGGTAGTGAGATGACCGGCTTTGGTGCAGTCCGAAGTTGGTAGATACTCGATACTACACTCATTGAGGGTTCTTTTCTTGGAATATTTTGGTCGCTAGTTAAGTGGCTAAACCAAAACAATGAACATAGAAAATAATCCAGTGATATTGAGTTCCTTAGAACCCGGTTACTATCTATAGGACAGGTTTAAGCCAACTAAACTCAAGAGGGTACTTACCTATGAAACCTCATGCAAGCCTGAAACTAGGGTTTTGTGTGACTTGTTTGTACATTTGCTTGTGCATACATCATGAACATCATAAAGCATCATGTGCATCCACTAACCATTTCAAGGGTTTGGATCTTCATCTTTGTTCTTGTTTTGTAGGTCATGGAATCTCTTCGCAGGAAAACAATTCAAGTCAACCTTGTGAGAATCCCTCCTCAACTCAAGGAGCTTACTTCCAGGATTCCAGAGAATTCTCTCTTCAGTGAAAGACATGGTAGACTTCTCAACTTGGTCAACTCCAACATTGAAGAAGACGTGGTGAAAGTTCTCTTCCAGTTCTTTGACCCCCTACACCACTGTTTCACATTCCCTGATTACCAACTAGTACCTACTTTGGAGGAATTTTCTCAACTCTTGAGAATTCCTATTCTTCATCAACTACCCTACAACGGTACGGAAAAAGAACCAAAGCCTGAAGATGTTGCTCAAGCATTACACTTGCAACCACCTGACATCAAAGGACATTGGGAAATTAGAAGTGGTGTCAAGGGTTTCTTGGCAAAGTTTCTGTTTGATAAGGCACAAGACTCTGCTGGAATTCTCTTGATCTACAAGCCTTTGAAGAGATTGTGGCTCTCCTTATCTATGGGCTGGTCTTGTTCCAAAACCCTGATCAGCTTATAGATGTGAATGCTGTTAAGATTTTCATATCCCGGAATCCTGTACCTACATTGCTTGGGGACATCCTACACTCATTTTACACACGAACAATGAGGAAAATAGGTGTTCTCATGTGTTGTACTCCTCTCCTAGCAAGGTGGTTTATTTCTCACCTTCCACAATCAGCTTTGAAGAATGAGCAGGGTTTAAGGTGGTCACAATGGTTGATGACCCTCACACATTCTGATGTTCATTGGTGTTCTCGGTCTAGAGATAATGTCATCATCATTGATCGTTGTGGGGAATTCCCTAATGTCCCACTACTTGGAATTAGGGGAGGTATTACCTACAACCCCTGTTTAGCTCTAAGACAGTTTGGATATGCTCGGAAGGATGGCCCTCATGACATGTTGATTCCTGACCTAGTTTTTGACTTCGACAATGATGCGCAAGGACTTCGACAAAGGTTCATCAGAGCTTGGAGGATGCCCAACAAAGTGGATAGTAAGACATTGGGGCACAAGAATTCCATCCCCCTTGAGCCTTATCTCAAGTGGGTACGAACCCGCGACCAGAATCTTATGATGCCATACCCTCACATTCTCCCCTTGATCAAAGAGCCTGTTATGGAAGGAGAGGTTCCATACACCCTCCTACATCCTGACATCACAACATCATGGGAAGAAATGCAAAAGAGTTGGATCCAACTCAAGGAAGAACATAATACTTTTGAAGCCAACTTATATGCCAGTGAGAAGAAGGTTTTGGAGCTTACCCGCGGACTTCATGAGAAGGAAACTCTCAACACTTACATCGCACCAAAGAGGATGCGCAATGTCTTTTTACATTAAGAATTTTGTAATATTTTTCCCATGGGGCACTTATGTACTAACAATTTCTTCTTAATATGACGTGTGTTCCTTTTTGTTTGCAACAAATTTGAATTTCTGAATCCTTGAATGCATTGCATGAATAACATACCATTCATCATATGCATAAACAGGTCTTCACACCAGGTTTCCTTATCTTTCTTCTATTTATTACAGCAAGATGGATTTGGAGCAGACGGTTAAGGATATGCAAGCACAGAATTCTCAATTCCAACAACTCCTCATGACCTTAGCAAAGGGTCAAGAGGACCTTAAAGCACTGTTGGAAAAAAATAAAGAGAAAAAGAAGAAGAGGCTCGGAGTAGCCACTTTTGGAAGAAGGTTTGAAAGCAATGCTAGAAAATTTCTCGAGTTCCCCTCAACGTCTGATGAAGGGGATGGTAAAGGAAAAGGAGTTGCGGTACCTTTTGAATCTGAAGTTGAAGAGGAGGAAGAGGAAGAAGACGAAGACTACTCCGAACAGCAATACCCCCCAACGGATGAAAAATATAAAAATCTTGAGGATAGATTGGCAGCCATAGAGTTGCAAAGGGTACCTGGTTTAGATTTTGAAGAACTAGGGTTGGTCGCTGGGATCGTCATTCCTCCCAAGTTCAAAGTACCAACATTTGCTAAATATGACGGTCTGTCCTGCCCAAAGATGCATCTGAGATCCTATGTCAGAAAGATCCAACCCCACTCATCTGATAAAGACCTCTGGGTACACTTTTTCCAAGACAGTTTGTCAGGCACACAATTGGACTGGTTCTATCAACTCGAGAGATCAGAGGTTCACAATTGGGAAGACTTAGCCGCTGCTTTCTACCATAAATACCAATACAACGCTGATTTGGAGCCCACTCGTACTCAGCTACAAAGTATGGGGATGACTTCCAATAAAGGATTTAAAGAGTATGCCCAGAAGTGGCGTGATCTGGCTGGAAGGGTGCAGCCACCATTATCGGATACGGAGCTAGTTGACATGTTTTTAGGGACCCTGTCTGGCCCTTTCTTCAATCATTTAATCGGGAGTTCTTCCGCAGGATTCACTGAACTAATTCTGACCGGCGAAAGGGTCGAGGCCGATATTAAAAGTGGAAAGATCCAGAAAGATGCCTCCGCGTGCACTGCTGTTAAGAAAACCTTCCCAGCTAAGAAGGAAGCCTCTGCCGTTTATTCTCAGAAAAGTCAAGGAAGAACCGAGCGTCGGCCAACTGTAGGAGCTGTGATGATTCAAAACTCTTCAAATGATCAACCTCGCGGAAATCAGCCAATACCTAATCAACAACGGGTAGAAAGGCCACAACGACAGTTCACCCGAATCAACATGAAGCCAGCTCAAGTACTCCCTCATTTGTTAAAGCTGAATCTTACCAGTTTGAAGGAAGCTCCAAAGAACCCTAATACCTCCTCTCCATACTAACACTCCAATGCCAAATGTGCTTACCACTCTGACAGTGTGGGAATGATACCAACAATTGTTGGGCGCTTAAGAACAAAATTCAAGACATGATTGACTCCAAGGAAGTAGAATTCGATGCGCCCGAAAAGCCAAATGTGATTTCTGCCCCAATGCCCAAGCACGATCATAATGTTCATGCCGTTATGGAAGACCTTCATGTTACCGATGTTGCTGACCTTTTGACTCCGTTACTAGTGATTAAAGAGAATTTGATGAGAGCCGGGATATTCCTGGGCTGTGGAAAGGACTGTTACTTTTGTTTAAACATACGAGTTGACTGCCCAATGTTGAAATCAGGTATCCAACGCCTGATGGATACCCAAGAGATACTCTTCCAAAAGACCCTTGTTGATGCCTTCACTCCTGTTACTCCTACTACTTTTGCTACTTCAACCAACAATATTGCAATTATAACCATATCCGACAATCTTCCCAAGGCTTGCAAAAGGCCTTTCAAGATTACACCTGATCCTGAGTTTGTACCATTAAAAATCACCATGCCGGGGCCTGTCCCGTATCAATCTAGCAAAACGATACCATGAAACTACGAAGGAGAAATCTTCTATCATGGTATCAAACAGATTGAAGCAGTCCAAGAGAATTCTGAATAGGAAACCCCAGACATAGGGAACATTACGGGAACAAGCAAGATAACCCGCAGCGGCCGAATTTTTTCTCTGGAGATTGCTCCCCCTCGAGCAGTTTTCAGACCCTCGAAAGCTTCTGTGCATGTTAGGCCATCTGTGCGAGACCCGATAATTGAATAATTGGATACTCCTGAAGTAAGACCATCTGTTGATAATACCGATAAGGTTAAGGGGATACTAGAAGCGCCTGTCAGGACGAAGGCTCATGCTGTGGTTATCCCCGAAACCACCCAGAAAGAAATGGAAGAAATCCTGAAAATAATCAGAAAGAGCGACTACGACGTCGTGGAACAGCTAGGGCAGACCCCTTCTAAAATCTCAATGTTCGCTCTTCTAATCTGCTCTGAGGCCCATGCTAAGGCCTTAATCAAATTTTTGAAGGCGGCACACGGGCCCCAAGAAACTTTGGCTGACCAGTTTCAGGAGTGTGTGGCCAGCCTTACTGCTGATAATGGCCTTGGCTTTTCCGATGCTGATTTGACTCCCAAAGGAAGGAAACACAACGACGCGCTATATGTCTCAGTTGAATGCAGGGGAACCACCCTCGCCCATGTCTTAGTTGATATCGGTTCTTCCTTGAATATGCTGCCGAAGAAAGCGTTAGACCATTTGGATTGCGAAGGATTGACCCTCAAACCTAGTAACATCGTTGTTAGGGCCTTTGATGGGTCCAAAAGAATGGTTCACGGAGAGGTTGACATTCCTATCAAAGTAGGCACATAAGTTTTCAACTATACCTTTTATGTGATGGACATCCGTCCTTCATATTCGTGTTTGTTGGGAAGATCGTGGATCCATAATGCTGGGGCAGTTACCTCCTCCTTAACCAAATGCTGAAATATCTTGTTAAGGGTAAGATTATAATGGTGCACGGCGAGGAAGAGTACATGATAAGTCACCTTAACTCCTTCCGCTATGTGGAGTTGGATGGCGAGTTCATCAAAACGCCTTTCCAACATTTTGAGGAAGTTTCTCCGGAGGTCGCAGTGGCGAAGATAATGGTTGAGGTGCCTATCGTTCCCAAGCATGTATCTAGGATGGCATCTCTCAAGAACGCAGAGGTTGTAGTTAAAGAAGGAAAGAGCACAATGTGGGGGCAACTGCTTGATTTTCCCCATAAGACGGACAAGTTTGGATTAGGGTTTACTGCTGCAGGACAGAAGGCTATGCGTCGCTCCAAGACTGGAAGACCACCCGTAAAGATCACCTACCATGGAATTAATGCTGTAGAAGATGAGGATGAAGAGAACATCTTTGAAGATTGGATTTTTCCAACCGTCGAAGGGGGTTTAAGCAACTGGGAAGCAAAGGATTTTATTCCCATCACCTTCATCAACCAGTAAATTTATCTTTGAACAATTTCCTATTCTTGGTCTGTAATAACTAAACAATTCTTACACTATTTTCACCTCATGCCTTGCCCGGGGCATGTAGGTCCATTTGTAAGGGTTTGATTTTCTTCATTATTATATGCCATGTTTTAATGAATCATTGGACATTTTTCATCTATAAACTGTTGTGTTCATTTTCTTTCCTTTTGCATTTTTGTTTGAGGATGGCTATCCCTTACACACACCCACACTCACAAATGCAGGTACCCATCCACTCTGGATTCCATGGGTGACTATTCTGCTTTAGCCTTCGGTAACTCTGAAGATTTGGTCAATCATGCTGAGTACAAAGTTGACGAAGACTGTGAAGTGCCGGGAGAGTTAGCCAGACTTTTGCAACAAGAAGAGAGGGCTATTCTGCCTCATGAAGAGTTGCTAGAAACCATCAACTTGGGGACAGAGGAAGACAAGAAAGAGGTAAAAGTGGGTGCCAACCTGGAACCAAGTGTCAAAGAGCGCTTAATGCAGTTGTTGAACGAATATGTTGAAATCTTCGCCTGGTCTTATGAAGACATGTCGGGATTGGACACAGATATCGTGGTTCACCGTCTCCCTACAAGAGAGGACTGCCCACCGATCAAGCAAAAAGTCCGCCGAATAAGGACGACATATTTGAGAAGATCAAAGCTGAGGTAATGAAGCAATTCAATGCTGGCTTTCTGGCTGTTACTTCCTATCCACAATGGGTTGCGAACATTGTGCCCGTGCCTAAGAAGGACGGCAAGGTTAGAATGTGTGTGGACTATCGGGATTTAAACAGGGCTAACCCCAAGGATGATTTTCCACTGCCACATATCGATATCTTGGTTGACAACACAGCTCAACACAAGGTATTTTCCTTCATGAATGGATTCTCGGGATACAACCAGATCAAAATGGCCTCCGAGGACATGGAGAAAACTACTTTTGTCACACAATGGGGTACCTTCTGCTACAAAGTGATGCCATTCGGACTGAAGAATGTAGGGGCAACCTATCAACGCGCCATGGTAGCTTTGTTTCATTATATGATACATCATGAGATCGAAGTTTACGTAGACGACATGATAACTCGATCACAGACAGAAGAAGAACACCTTGATCATTTGCAAAAGTTGTTTGCCAGGTTGAAGGAGTATAAGCTCAGACTGAACCCAAGCAAGTTCACTTTTGGAGTTAGGTCTGGTAAACTTTTGGGATTTATTGTTAGCAACAAAGGCATTGAGGTTGATCCAGCTAAAGTAAAGGCTATACAAGAAATGCCTGCCCCCCGCACTGAAAAGGAGGTTAGAGGATTCTTGGGACGCTTAAACTATATCGTGAGGTTCATCTCTCACCTGACATCTACATGTGAGCCAATTTTCAAACTGTTGAAGAAAGATCAGGTAGTTGAATGGAATAATAATTGTCAAGTTGCTTTTGATAAGATCAAGGAGTATTTACTAGAACCTCCTATTTTGATGCCACCCGTCGAAGGAAGGTCATTAATCATGTATCTGATTGTTTTGGATAACTCAATAGGGTGCATACTGGGCCAACATGACGAGTCTGGCCGAAAAGAGCATGCCATTTATTACCTTAGCAAAAAGTTTACCGACTGTGAGACTCGCTACTCACTGCTCGAGAAAACTTGTTGCGCTTTGGAATGGGCTGCTCGCCGGCTAAGGAAGTATATGTTGACTCATACCACTTTGCTGATTTCAAAAATGGATCTGATCAAGTATATCTTCGAGAAGCCTGCTTTATCTGGAAGAATCGCTAGATGGCAGATGATTCTGACTGAGTATGATATCCAGTATACTACCCAAAAAGCTATAAAAGGGAGTGTACTAGCTGCCCATCTAGCTCATCAATCCGTCGAAGATTACCAATCTATGAGATTCGATTTCCCTGACGAGGACATCGTGACATTGGACAACATTGAAGGTAACAGACCGTATGACGGACATGAACAAGGATCCCGATGGACCCTGTACTTTGATGGTGCTTCAAATGCACTTGGCAACGGTATCGGTGCGGTACTCATTTCTCCGGAAGGTTGCCATACACCCTTCACTGCCCGACTTTGCTTCAGCTGTACCAATAACATGGCTGAATACGAAGCTTGTATATTTGGTCTCAAGGCTGCTATAGACTTGGGAATCAAATCTTTGGTCGTATTTGGGGACTCGGCTTTGGTCATCAGTCAAGTCAAAGGAGAGTGGGACACCAAACATCCTAATCTTATCCCATACAAAGAACATGTCTTGACGTTGTTGCCTCATTTCGAGCAGATTACTTTCGAACACTTCCCGCAAGAAGAAAATCAGCTAGGAGATGCTCTGGCTGCAATGTCTTCCATGTTTAAACTCAAGTGGGATAACGAGGCTCCCCAAATCACCATCGAGCGAATGGAAGAACCTGCACACTGTCACGAGATTAATACCAAAGAAGTAGTGGAACAACCCTGGTTTCATGAAATCAAAAGGTATCTCCAGACTCGAGAATACCCTGAAGGAGCTTCCATCAATGACAAAAAGTTCTTAAGGAGATTTGCTGCCAAGTTCTTCCTAAGAAATGGCATCCTTTAGAAGCGCAACCATGATTGTGTTCTACTTCGTTGTGTGGACAAGGTTGAAGCAGAGTTGATCATGACCGAAATACATAGTGGCACATTTGGCACCCACTTGAGCGGACATACGATGGCTAAGAAGATTCTAAGAGCAGGCTACTACTGGTCTACCATGGAAGTTGATTGTCATCAACATTCCCCTACCTACCACAAATGCCAAGTCTATGTCGACAAGGTACATATTCCTCATGTTCCTCTCAACGTGTTGACAACTCCTTGGCCATTCACAATGTGGGGCATTGACATGATCAGAGAGATCAAGCCTACAGCATCCAATGGACATCGCTTCATCCTGGTGGCTATTGACTACTTTACCAAGTGGGTCGAAGCAGCTTCCTATGCCTTAGTTACAAAGAATGTGGTTGCCCGCTTCATCAAGCAGAACCTCATATGCCGGTATGGTATCCCCGACAGGATTATCACAGACAACAGTACAAATTTAAACAACACTATGATCTCCGCTCTATGCGAGCAGTTCAAGATTTATCATCACAATTTATCTCCCTATCGGTCGAAGATGAACGGTGCTGTTGAAGCTGCAAACAAAAATATCAAGAAGATCATTCAAAAGATGAAAGTCACCTACAAGGACTGGAATGAGATGTTACCGTTCGCTCTGCATGGATATCGTACCACGACACGTACTTCAACAGGGGCAACCCCTTTCTCTTTGGTATATGGCATGGAAGTTGTTCTACCCATGGAAGTTCAGATTCCTTCCTTGAGGATTATGAAGGATGCCAATTTGAGTGAAGACGATTGGATTCAGACCCGGCTTGATCAACTTAACTTGATCGACGAGAAGCGACTTACTGCTGTTTGTCATGGTCAGTCGTATCAAAAATGGATGATCAAGGCTTTCAACAAAAAATTCAGGCGTCAGGTATATTAAGTCAGAGATCTTGTAATCAAGCGGATCATCCTGCCGTAAAGTGATCCCATGGGCAAGTGGACTCCTACTTACGAAGGACCATTTGTGATCAATAGCATCTTTTCTGGTGGAGCAATGATTCTGACCACCATGGACGACGACGATTTGCCGCACCCTGCGAACGCAGACATAGTCAAAAAATACTACGCATAAAACGACCCGACAAGTTGAAAACCCAAAAGGGCGACTTGGGAAAAAATGGGCATCTCGGTGAATCGAAAACCCGAAAGGGCGGTTCAGCAAAAATTAGGGATAAAACAAAAAATTTGTACACCCGGCAAGTTGAAAACCCGAAAGGGAGACTTGGGCAAAAAAGGGTTTCCTGGTGGATCGAAAACCCGAAAGGGCAGTCCAGGAAAAAGTTAGGGAATTAAAGCGTATGACTATGTCTCGTCGGATCACTTTAAGAACAAGCTCTTCACCAACAAGCTCCAGGCTACTGATCAATCCAGTCATCGGCGGACGATGCAGCAAATGGACAAGATATTCAGAGTTGTGAAGGCTATAGCAGAATGGGAACCCCATGGAATTATTACACATAGCCAACTTTCTTTTGTATAACATTTTTCTCAATTTTTAGGACAACATTCTCTTACTAGGATGTCTGTCTCCTTTGTACAAAGATACTTACAAAAGTTAATACAAAGATACTTCAAAGTGCCGAAATTGGCTTGCCTTTATTTCTTTTTTACACTCTTGTTTTATTTGAAAACGTCCAAAGTTTTGTTAAATAGGCATATGCATTTGAACATAATCACTGCTTACAAATAAAACGAAATTGAGAAAGGATAATTACTGATAGGTTGAAGGTATAGGAAGATATCTTTGTGCCATTCCAGAAGAAATCCCCTGCAAAACTTTGTTCAGATCCTCAGCAAAGCCAAAGTCTCAAAGTATGTGTCCCCAACGGAGTTAAATTTCAAAGACCCCCAGTGGAGCCCGAAAACCCTAAAATACCTACCCCCAACGGAGCCAGAATATTCTAAACCTTCTTCCCCAGCAAAGTCAAATTCCAACTATCAACCCTCGTTGTGAACTGTTCAACTTCCCCCAATTTCCCCGGTAGTTTATTTTAAAACCAAGCAGATAACAGTTAACGTCTTGGCTTATCCCCAACTAGGATACTTCCCCAGTAGTTTGGCATACAACCCAAAGCTTTTGATTTCATCGACCGAGTAAACATTCTCCCCACAACGTTATTTCCCAGCGGATCGAAGATTCTCGGTCTCATTTCTCCAAGCAGAAGCCTCCCAGGTTTTAACTCCCCAGTAGAGATTTTTAGAGTTTTCCCTATTTCCCAGGAAAGTCGTGAAGGATTCTCATTCCCTGCAGAAGTTGTCAAAGGCGTTGTTAATCCCCACAAGTCACCAAGGATTTTCAACCCCCAGCAGTGGTCCCAGGATTTCTCATTCTCAACAATCAAAGATCTTTAATCCCCAGGCAGTCAGCAAGGGTTTCTCATCTTCAACAAAGATTTTTGAGTCCTCAGCATCGATCAGGATTCACTATCCCCGACAGCAGTCAAAGATCTCATTATCTCCAGTTATCAAGGATTTATTTTCCTCAGCAAGACATCTCATCAGCTTACATGCACATCCATTACATTCATATATCATAAACATTGATGAAACACAGTTCATTGCATCATACATATCATGCAACATAACTTTGTGTTTTAGCTAACATTTTACCCTTTTCAGGATAAGATTAAAAGGCTATCATTAACAATTATTCAGATACAGTATGGATACACCCTAGACATGGAGGGCATTCTATTACTCATTCAAAACTGCAAGTCAGATACAGTACGGATACACCCAGACACAGCGGTCATTCTACTACTCATTCAGACTTCAGCAATCCGATACAGACTAGATACGCTCCAGACACGGCAGTCATTCTATCTCCCATTCAGATTCAAGTATCAACTACAAGTTCAGATACGCTCCAAACACGGATGCCATTCTGGCCCTTACACCAGAAGTTTGATTCTCCCCAGTGCAGTCGCCATAGAAGTCATTCTGTCACTTATTTAGATCCCAGTTACAGTCTCAAATACACTCCAGACATGGAAGTCATTCTGCTACTCATACAGATCTCAACTTCAGATACAATACATATATACTCCAGACACGACAGTCATTCTGATATTCATTCAAAGTTCAAATACAGTTACAGCTCAGATACGCTCCAGACGCGGACGCCATTCTTTTGCTCAATACAGACTCAGTCTCCAGATACAGTTCAAATGCATTCCAGACACGCATACCATTTTGATGCCCACTCTTCTGACCTACGATATTTCAATTCAACAAACATTCTTAGATGGCATCTTTAAGCCCATCTCCAGCAAGATTCTACCATCTCCAAATGGCATCTTTAAGCCCATTTCCTCAGCTATATTTTGACGATTGCAAATTTACGGTCACTCTAGTGTCCAATCCTCTTTTACCTTCGAGTCGCGAAAGGCAAACTTGACAATCTAACTCTTCAAGTTCAAGAAGATTGAACAGGGGAAATTGTTCTACCCCAAAAATTTCCCTCTCATTTCATCAACATTTCTCATCACAAGACTCTTGGAACTCAAGATTAAGCTAGGGTTTGCTCTGCTCAAGACACCTCCTTGCACTGTTGACCTAAATTAGGGTTTGAATTTTCACAGGGATGTCTTGACCTACAATTCCCAAAGGGACTTTCATACTTCATGTTGAAGGAGATTCGTCTCACACTTTTCTTGGAATTTTTCAGTTTTGTTCTGCACTTCTCGCGACCTATCACCCTTGTTTTTTGATCTAGAAAGCTTCATTATATAACCTAGAATGAATTAGGTTAACAAACTTGGCATGAATCTTTGCATTTATCCAAGATTTGATTTGATTTTCAAGTTGTATGATATCTTGCTATTTGGAGCCAAACCATGCCTTTCTTGTACCAATTGCCCTTTATTCGATTTGATCATGTTTACTCAGCATATTTTGATTGCTAATCTGTAAAAAAACAAATCAAATCATATCTTTGATAATTTTCATCATTTATTTGATTTAATTCACTTTTTAATTAATGAAAAATCAAAACAAATTGAAAAATGAAGCATATAATGGGTGAGTGAACATTTGAGGTGCAAGCATAAAAAGTTGGGCCCATTTAGCAAAAAATGCAAATTTGAGCACATTTGACTTTTGGCAATTTTGTAAAATTGGTCAACTTGGCCAATGCATAACTCTCTCAATTTTGACCCTAGAGAGATGTTTTTGGACTTTTTAGAACGCTTAGGATGTCCTCTAAGCAACCCTTTTTGTCTCATCTCAATTGAGTCTTCCATGTTCATGTATGAAGCTTTGACCCAAAAGGTGTTTTTATTGACTTTTCAAAGGGACCTATAATGTCAAAATTCATATATTTTTGTGAGTGCATATTCTGAACTTGGGAGCTGAAGATTAATGGTAGGGAATTTCAACCTCTTAAAAATGAGCTTTGGATGGGTCATTTCTGATAAATTATGGGAAAGTTATGCTTGGTCAAAGTTGAGTTGACTTTTCCTACAAAACCCTAATTTAGCAACTTTTGGGTTTTGATGAATGGTGAGCAATCCTTGAGGAATGATGATCAACCCTTGATCAAATGATGGATTACACTTCAAAATGAGGATGTTGACCAAAAATCTTGAAGTTTGACTGTATGTGGGCCACATTTGACTTTTGACCTAGTGTAGTTGATTTTCAGGCATTTGAGCAGTTGACTGAGCAAAGTTTTTCTGCAAGGCTTGAAACTTGACATGGATGATCTTGAAAACATATTAGGACAGTGATGAGCATTTGATTCCTTTGTGGTTCACACATCTTGATGAAGATGGAAACCCTAATTTGAGGTATACTGCCTTAGGAGAGAGTTTGTCTGGTCAACTCTTGAACTTCCTTGAGCAATTTGGGGACCTCACTTGCCATGTGTTGAGAAATATGGGAGGGAAAATTTTGGGGTATAAAAGCTGCCCCTGTTCAATTTTCTTAAACCTGAGGATGTAGATTGGCTTGTTTGCCTTTCGTGATCTGAAGGTGGAAGATGATTGAACACTAGAGTGCCTAGGAATTTGCACTCGCATGAAGTGGCACTTGATTTGTGATATCGGGAACGGGCTTATAGATGCCATTTGGAAGTTTCTAGAGAATAGTCAGAGATGGGCTTAAATATGCCATCCAAAGATGTGTCGATCGCATAATAGATTCCTTTGCGAGAACCCGTATTACTTGTTGTTGAGGAGGACTTCGCTAGGGAATACTGGTCTCCGTCTTGAGAGAAATAGAGTTTTAGGAGCTTCAGTTGTCTGTTACTCTACTAGGGAATAATTCTGGTTTGGGAAGCAGGAGTGGACTGCATAACTGATCAGGGTATATGCTGCACCGCGACTTTATGTGGAAATGTGAAATCAAACGTGTTTGATCGGGTCCCAGTCTTACAGTGTTGTGGACTGCTGTCTGGGGATAAGAGAGGAAGAACCTGGATAGTAAGGTTATGAGAAGGAACCTAGATGGTAGGGTTACTTCGAGATGAAAGTCTGGATAGTAGGGCTGTGAGAAGGAACCTGGGTAGTAGGGTTACTTCGATATGAAAGCCTGGATGGTAGGGTTGTGAGAAGGAACCTGGATAGTAGGGTTACTTCAATATGAGAGACCGGATAGTAGGGATGCTTCGACATGAGAGCCTATATAGTAGGGCTGTGAGAAGGAACCTGGATAGTAGGGTTACTTCGAAATGAGTTTGGGTAAAACTGCAGAGGGGCCCTGGGTGAGGTTGCCTTGTGATGAGTTTGTGTAAACCCTCAGAATGAACCGAGGTAAGGTTGCTTTGTGATGAGTCTGTGTAGGACTTCTGTGAGGAACCTGCGTAAGGTTGCATTTGTCGCACTGATGATTACTCTGTTTAGCTTCGAGTGTTTGTCATGGACCTACTGGAAATTGTTGATAATATTGTCTTTCATGAAAGGAATACAAGGTTAGTTATACGCGATGCATGAAATGCATTGTGATGAGGTTTTCAAAATAACTGAGATTATGTTATATGTAATGTATGCACATGTCATGATGTATGAAATGCTGACGTAATAAACTGAGTCCTGGAAAATAAATCCTTGACTGCTGTTTGGAGAGTATGAGAAATGGTATTCTTGATTGCTGTAACAAAAACATAGTTCATCTACTTCTATTGGGGATGGTGAACAAAGATGACTATGCTGGGGATTGGCCCCTCTTTTACGGATATTCTACTGAGGAGAGACTCTATTTGAGGATAACTTTGTGGGGAATAACCCTGTTGGAGAGGAGCTACTCTGCTGATAGATCTGCTGACTTGGAGAAATAAACTCAGTTGGGGATGAATTTCCGTTGCTGGTGATAATGAATTCTGTTGAAGATTGAATTTCTACTTACTCTACTTGGGTAAAAATTACTGCCTCCCTCGCGATCATGAACCTTAGCTGGGGAGAGTTACGTCCTGTTCGGGAAAGCTAACATCACTGTCCTTGGATACTTTTTACTCCATGGGGAGTGTATGTACCACTACACATGTTCTCAAGCTGGCTCTATCCCGATACCTGATGGGCAGAGTAACTGTAAGGTTTGGGAACTTCTTGTTTTCCCTGTTTTTTGAATTACGGGTAATTGTTTTTTGTTTCTCATGTAAATATTTATGAGCAGCAATTATTTTCAAATGCATATATTAAAAATAAATCGTTGGACGTTCTTGTAAAACATAACAGAAAAATAAAAACAAATTGAAATTTCTTGTGAAAATGACTTGTATTGATTTTTGCAAATGGCTTGTAATAGGAATTTTGTACAAAGAGGCTGATGTCCTAGTAAGAAAACATCGCCGAAAGAAATTACAATTTGTGTAAAAGAAATAAAAACAGCTATGTGAAACAACCCCATTGGGTTCCAACTCTTCTATTGCCTTTATATCTTCAAGCGTCTCATCACCCTGCTGCTTGGCCGAAGGTTGATCAAATTGATTGGCGCTGTCTGAGCTTGATAGTTGATACCGAAGTCTGGTTGCAAGATGATCTAATGAGACATAGTGTTACGCTTCAATCCCTAATTTTTTCCTGGACCGCCCTTTCGCGTTTTCAGTCCACCGGGATACCATTTTTTGCCTAAGTCGCCTTTTCAGGTATTCGACTTGCCGGGTGTACAGTTTTTTTCCATTTTCATCCCTTACTTTTTCCCGAACCCTTTTGGTTCGCCGGGAAGCCCTTATTTTTGCCTAGGACAATCAACCTAGTGGGTCTTTGATTATGCGTAGTATCTTTTTGCTATGTCTGCATTGACGAGGGGAGGAAGGCCGTCACCATCCATGGTGGTTAGAATCATATCTCCTCCCGAGAACATGTTCTTAACCACAAATGACCCTTCGTATGTGGGGGTCCATTTGTCCCTGGGATCACCTTGCGGTAGTATGATGCGTTTGATCACCAGATCCCAGATTTGATATTCTTGACGTCTGACTTTCTTGTTAAAAGCCTTGATCATTCGCTTTTGATACGTCTGACCATGACAAATAGCAGTAAGTCTCTTTTCATCGATTAGATTTAGCTGATCAAGTCGGGTTTGGATCCAATCGTCTTCGTTCAAACCCGTATCCTTCGTAATCCTGAGAGAGGGTATCTGGACTTCGATGGGTAGGACTGCCTCTATGCCATATACTGGAGAGTAGGGTGTTGCCCCTATCGACGTCCGTGCTGAGGTACGGTACCCATGAAGAGCGAATGGTAACATCTCGTGTCAGTCTTTGTATGTCACCCTCATCTTCTGTACAATCTTTTTGATGGTCTTGTTAGCTACTTCAACATTGCCATTCATCTTCGGCCGGTAGGGAGAAGAGTTATGATGCTGAATCTTGAACTGTTTGCAGAGCTCGGTGATCATTGTGTTGTTGAGATTTGTACCATTGTCAGTAATAATCCTCTCATATACACCATATCGACATATTAGATTGTGTCGGATGAACTGCGCCATGACGTTCTTGGTTACTGTAGCAAAGGAAGCTGCCTTAACCCACTTCGTAAAGTAATCAATGGCTAACAGAATAAAGTGATGCCCGTTAGACGCATTAGGTCTGATCTCGCCGATCATGACGATGCCCCACATTGCAAAGGGCCAAGGAGCTGTCAAAACATTCAGGGGAACTGGAGGTACATGCACCTTATCATCATAGACTTGGCACTTATGACAGGTTCGAGAGTGCTGATAATAATCAGCTTCCATAGTAGACCAGTAATATCCGACCCGTAGGATTTTCTTCGCCATGGTTTGTCCGCTAGAATGGGTTTCGAAAGTACCTTCATGTAACTCTGCCATGATCCTTTCTGCCTCGCTCTTGTCTACACACAACAGTAAGGTTGAATCATGGTTACGCTTATAGAGGATTCCATTACTGATGAAGAACTTTGCAGCGAACCTTCTCAAAAACTTCTTATCATTAACAGATGCCCCCTCGGGGTATTCTTGAGCCTCAAGATACCTCTTTACCTCGTGAAACTAGGGTTTATATGCTACCTCTTCAGTCTCAATGTCACAATAATGTGCGGGTTCGTCCAACCTTTCAATGGTAATCTGGGGAGCTTCATTGTCCCACCTAACTTTGAACATGGAAGACATGGTAGCTAGCGCGTTCACCAACTGGTTCTCCTCTCTTGGTAAATGTTCAAAGGTTACCTCCTCAAAGTGTGGGAGAAATTTCAGTACATACTCTTTGTAGGGAATAAGATTTGGGTGCTTCGTATCCCACTCCCCTTTGATCTGACTTATCACCAGAGCGAAATTTCCGAATACACTTAAGAACTTAATCCTTAGGTCAATAGCAGCTCGAAGACCCATGATACATGCTTCATACTCCGCCATGTTGTTGGTGCAATTAAAACATAATTGGGTGGTGAACGGAGTATGACAGCCCTCGAGAGATATAATTACAGTGCCAATTCCGTTACCCAATGCGTTCGAGGCTCCATCAAAATACATAGACCATCGGGATCCCTCCTCAGGTCCTTCATCCGGTCCAGGTTCATCGCAGTCGGTTACCAACATGATATTCTCATTCGGGAACTCAAAATTCATGGACTGGTAGTCATCCACGGCCTGATGCGCCAAATGATCCGCCAACACACTCCCCTTGATTGCTTTTTGGGTTGTGTATTGGATGTCGTACTCGGTTAAGATCATCTACCATCTTGCTATTCTTCCGAAAAAGGCGGGCTTCTCGAAAATATATTTGATCGGATCCATCTTTGATATCAACAAGGTAGTGTGAGTCAGCATATACTATCTCAGTCGGCAAGCAGCCCATGCCAAAGCGCAACAAGTTTTCTCGAGCAATGAGTATCGAGTCTCACAGTCGGTAAACTTTTTGCTAAGGTAGTAAATTGCATGCTCTTTTCGACCAGACTCGTCATGCTTCCCCAGCACACACCCCATTGAATTGTCTAGCACTGTCAAGTATAATATCAAAGGTCTTCCTTCAACTAGAGGCATCAGAATTGGTGGCTCTTGAAGATATTCCTTGATTCTTTCGAAAGCGGTCTGGCATTCATCATTCCACTTTACCACTTGATCTTTTTTCACCAGCTTGAAGATTGGCTCACAAGTAGCAGTCATATGTGAAATGAACCTGGCGATGTAATTTAGACGTACCAAGAAACCACTAACTTCCTTTTCTGTGCGGGGAGCCGACATCTCTTGTATGGATTTTACCTTTGCAGGGACCACCTAAATACCCTTATCACTGACAACAAAGCCCAGAAGCTTACTAGACCTTACCCCGAAGGTACACTTGTTCGGATTCAACCTCAGCTTGTACATCTTCAACTTGTCAAACAGTTTCTAGAGATGATCAAGGTGCTCTTCCTTAGTCTGGGACCTGGCTATCATGTCATCGACATAAACCTCGATCTTGTGGTGAATCATATCATGGAACCAAGCGACCATGGCGCGCTAATAAGTTGCCCCAGCATTCTTCGACCCAAAAGGCATTACCTTGTAACAGAAGGTGTGTGATACGGTGGCGGAACCAGACTGTTTTGGAAAATGCTGGTTTGCATTTTGCATTTGTGTTCGCAAAATGTCGCGGTTAGCAAGAGTTGCCACTGACTTTTATTTTATCCAACTGGAAAGGAAAAAAGCACAGAAAAATTCCTTTTTCGAGATTTTGAGTACGGGGGGTAGATTATAAAAAGGGAAGGTATTAGCACCCTTTCTATCCGTGGTTTTCCATGGGCTCTTAGGTACTTGCTCATCTTTTTAAATTGCTTGTGTGTGTGTTTTGAAAAGTTTTGTTTTACTTCGTTTTAACCCTTGCTTCTGTCTTCAAGAGTGTTACGGAGTTTGTTTTTGAAAACTTTATTTGAAAAAGGTGTAAGTGTGAAAAAGTTGATTTGAGCAAGTACCTACTAGCATCTACCTACTCAAAAAAAGATTGTTTCTATTCTTGTTTCCTTTAGACAATGCTATCCTACTATTGAGAAATAGGAAGCACCGTCGTTGGAGTTGTAAGGGTCAATTCGAAAGGGACGTACGATCACTAAAGCAATGTTAGGACGTCTTAGTAATAACCCTAATGTCTTAAGATCATGTTCAAGGCAACATTTCCGAGGCAACCTTTCCGAAGCAACATTTCGGAACGGGACATTTTATCTTTATTTAGACAGGAGGGCAACCACTAAAACACCCTATACTTAATGATCGTTTACCGAAGGCAACCGAAGTGAGAGTATACCCTAGGAGTGTGCATGTGCGAGTGATTTGATTTCAGTTATTATCTTTGCACATTTAGGGTTTGCTAGCCATTTTAAAATTAACATACAGTCTTGTCATACAATCCTATTATCATACATCTAACAGTTAATATTTGCGAGAATTAAAGTGCGAGAAATAAAAACTACGCTATTACAAGGCTTCGGGGAGGGGATTAATTACATAGCCAAAAAACCCGTAAAAAACGATAAATAAAAAGGAAATCCTAATTAAACTATTACATACCGTGAGCAGTTACATTAATATTGTAAAAATAATAAGCGTGCGCGATGAAACGAAAACGAGAGATTTAGGATTTTGACCCCAACTAAACCTAATTGTTATTTAAAAGAAAGAATCATTTTTTTGTGGTTTTTGATTATTTTTTAGAAAAATAGAGTTTAATTGAATATATAAAGAAACCTAATCACTAATTAATTTAAGTTAAGAAAAATAATTAAGTTAACCTATTTTTTGTATTTGTTATTTTATTGAGAAAAGAAATAAAAATTAAATCACATGATAACCCTGATTTTTTCTAATTTATTTTAAATATATGAAAAAAGTTAGAATTAACCTAAATTAAATTAGACTAATATTAAATTAAATTTTGTAAAATAAAAAAACAAATTCTAAATTTGTGAAATTGATTTTATGATTTTTGTAAAAAATGGAAATTAATTTGTGTTAGAAAATAATTAAATAAAAGAAATTAAATAAAAGAAAAATTAGAAAAGAAATAAGAATGGGCCTGGTTTTGTAGCAAGAAGGGGGGGTGTTTATGGCAAATCTGGGCCCAATAGCGCCTGGCCCTGTTTGACTTTTCTAGATCCCATGTATATGCTTGACTCCAGTGCATGATGGACCCTCATGTGGGGAGCCTTGGATCTTAGCATGCTGGGGATCTGGTGGTTGGATATTGATGATGCATGGTGGATTTATGAGGCGCCTGTACACCTGATCATGCAAAGAAAAATAATATGGAATAATATGGGGACCTAGGGATCGAACCCAGGCCCTTAGACATCTTTTCACTACGCGCTGGCCAGCTGGGCTGGCTTTGTTAATTGTACAATGAACAACAAATAAACATTATATGGAAAAAACAAAATAATATATTACAAAATGCGCGAAATTCAAATGGCCCATTCATGGAGTGCCAAGCCATCATCATCCTCGTGGCTTCTGTCATTTTAGCCAAGAACTTTTACCTAACGACAAATGGGCGTAGGTACAGCCCTGTACCTTTCCAAAATCCTGTCCCTGCATGAAAAATCAATACCAGTGGTACCAATCAACTCATTACAACCTCACGAGCATTATGGTACCGCTATCCATGTCCAATTGTTCCTGTGTGCAAAATCCCTAAAAATAAAGCTCGAACCCTAATCATGGCATCTTGGTATGCAGTCAATAAAAATGCAATTAAATACAACCATTAGCTTGCAAATGACTCAAGGATTAAGAATATGCAAATAAATCATGCTAAAAGTTCCAGAATTGTGATATTCGATTTCAAGAAAGTATGGAAATCGTGGGACACTTACAGTGTGTTTCTGGGTGTTAAGAAGCTTGCTAGTGATTGGAATAGGATCCTAGAACGTCCAGCAAACGATTTGTGTGACTGAAATGGCTTGAGGAAGCCTAGAACTGGGAAATTAGTTTGCAACTTTTCTTGATTTTTTGAAAGTTTCTTTCACCTTTGCACGCCTCTCATTCCCTTGTTTTTGATCTGAACATGTTCCTTATGTACCCTAGAATGAATTAGGGTTGCAATTTGGTTCCAAATATTCAATTATGATCATTGATTCAAGATTTGATCCTTTGTGCAAATCTTTCCAAATTGAGAAAATCAAATCTTTTTGTATCCAAATGAATCTTGCACGATTTGATTCCATCTCCAGCTGTATGATAGACCTAAACATGCTCAAAATCTCAAGTTTTGATTAGTTTTTGATATTTTCATGATTTTATTTTGATTTTATTTGATTTAATTGAAATAAAATCAAAATAAATGACAAAAATAAAATAATGACAAGTGGAAAGGATCATGGGTTGTGGGTCATGTTACAAACTCAATGCAAGCATAAAAAGTTGGGCCCATTTGGCAAAAATTGAAATTTTTGCCACATTTGACTTTTGGCAAATTTGCAAAAAGGGTCAACTTTGACAATGCATAACTCTCTCAATTTTGACCCTAGATAGGTGTTCTTTGACTTTTTAGAAATCTTACGATGTCCTCTAAGCAACCCTTTTGGTATCATCTCAATTGAGTCTTCCATGTTCATGTATGAATCTTTGACAAAAAAAAGTGTTTTTGTTGACTTTTCAAAATGACCTATAATGTCCAAATTTATATTTTCTTGTGAGTACATATTTTGAACTTTGGAGATGAATATGAATTGTAGGGAATTACATCCTATTCAAAATGAGCTTTGGATGGGTCATTTTCGATAAAGTATGAGAAAGTTATGCTTGGTCAAAGTTGAGTTGACTTTTCCTATAAAACCCTAATTTAGCCACTTTTGGGTTTTGATGAATTGTGAGTATTCCTTGAGGAATCATGATCAAACCTTTATCAAATGATGAATAATACTCCATAATGAGGATGTTGACCAAAAATCTTGAAGTTTGACTGTATGTGGGCCACAATTGACTTTTGCCCTAGCATTGTCGATTTTCATGTTTTTAAGCAATTGACTGAGCAAACTTCCTCTGCAAGGCTTGAAACTTGACATGGATGATCTTGAGAACATATTAGGATAATGGTGAGAATTTGGGATCCTTTGGACTCAAACATCTTGATGCAAACTGAAACCCTAATTTGAGGTAGACTGCCTTAGGAGAGAGTTTGTCTGGTCAACCTTTGGACTTCCTTGAACAATTTGAGGACCTCACTTGAAATGTATTGAGAAATATGGGAGGGAAAATTTTGGGGTACAACAGCTGCCCCTGTTCAATCTTCTTAAGCCTGAGGGTGTAGATTGGCTCGTCTGCCTTTCATGATCTGAAGGTGGAAGATGATTGAACACTAGAGTGCCCAGAAATTTGCACTCGCATGAAGTGGTACTGGCCTTGCGATGTCGGGAATGGGCTTATAGATGCCATTTGGAGGTTGATGTAGGAAGATGGGCTTAAAGATGCCATCAGAAGAAGTGTCTATCGCATAAGAGATTCCTTTGTGAGAACCCGTATACCTGTTTGTTGAGGAGGACTACGCTGGGGAACGTTGTTCTTTGTTCTGGTAAAAGTAGAATTTTAGGAGCTTTAGTCGTCCGTTATTCTACTGGGGAATCATCTCTTAGTCGAAGATGTGAAAATGAACTGCTATCTGGTCGTGCTCCAGGCTTCACAGTGATTTGTTGAGAAAAATAAGACCGACTGCTATTTGGTCGTGCTCCAGGCTTCACAGTGACTTACTGGGGGGATGAGATTAAACTTGCTATCTGGTCGTTCTCCAGGCTTTGCAATTTCTCACTTCTTATCTGGTCGTGCTCTAGGCTTCATAAGGTATCAAGTGGTTATCCGGTCGCATCCGGGCTTCCATTTGATTTTAAGGCCTACTAATATCTGGTAAATTTCTGGGCTTCATAGTAATTGGCCGGGTAAACTGCTATTCGGTTGAATTCCGAGCTTCGCAGTACCTTATACTGTTATCTGGTCGTGATCCAGGCTTCAGTACCCTTTGCCGCTATCTGGTCGTGATCCAGGCTTCACGGTGTCTTATACCATTATCTGGTCGATTCCAGGCTTCATGGTATCTCGTATTTCTATCTGGTTGATTTCCAGGCTTCATAATAACTTGCTGAGGGTTAAGCTATTTTCTGGTTGATCTCCAGGCTTCACAGCTTGTGTTTATGATATACCACTATCTGGTCGATTCCAGGCTTCATGGTGTTTTGGGTAAATCAAGATATTATCCAGCCGAATCCGGGCTTCATAGCTTGAATTTAAGACATACCACTATCTGGTCGTTTCCAGGCTTCATGTTGTTTAGAGAAATCAAGATATTATCCGGTCGAATCCAAGCTTCATAGCTTGAATTGGAATAGAAATCTTAGTATTGATTTGACTGATCAAGAGAAAACTTGTGAGAACTTGATTGTATCTTTTCCTGAAAGGTAAAGAGTTAGTCGTATGTAATGTCATGATGTATGAAATGTATTAATTAATGATGCTCTCAAAATAAATGAGATTGTGTTGTGTGATGCATATGCGTATGCCACGATGTATGGATACGCAATGTTCTTGCGATACTCTCTAGCTGGGGAAATGAATCCTGGACTGTTGTTGGAGAGTTTGAGGAGTTGAGTTCTCTATTCTTTGCTAGGGATAGTGATCGAAGATGATTAGCCCGGGACTTGCGTCCGTTTTGTTTGAGAATATTCCGCCGGGGGAGACTCCATTTGAGAATAAACCTGTGGGAGAATGACTCTGTGGGGAAGAGAGATATTCTATTGGACGATCTACTGATTTGGAGAAACAACTCCGTTGGGGATGGATTAACGTTGCTGGTGATGAATAAACTCTGTCGGGGATTAAATTTCTGCTTGGGGAGAATTTTGCCGACTTATTCGTGATTATGAACCTCAGCTGGAGAGAGCTAACACCTTTGTCCTTGGATACTCCCTACTTTGCGGGGAATGTATGTACCTTTAGTTATATTCTCAAGCTGGCCCTGTCCTTGTACCTGGTGGGTAGAGCAACTATAAGGTTTGGACATTTCTTGTTTGCCCATGTTCCTGGAATTACGAGTAATTGTCTTTTGTTTCATATGTAAATATTTATGAGCAACAATTATTTTCAAAAGGAAATATATCAAGAATATATCATTGGATGTTCTTGCAAAACAAAACAGAAAAAGAAAAAACAAGTTGAAATTTCTTTGTGAAAATGAATTGTATTGATTTTTGAAGTTAGCCTGTAATAGGCATTTTGTACAAGAGGCTGACGTCCTAGTAAGAGAACGTCGCTGAGGGAATTATACATTTTGTGAAAAAGAAATAAAAACAGCTACGTGAAACAATCCCACTGGGTTCCAACTCTGCCATTGCCTTTATATCTTCGAGCGTCTCATCACTTTGCTACTTGGTCGAAGATAGATCAGATTGATTAGCGTCGTCCGAGCTTGATAGTCGATACTGAAGTCTAGTTACAAGATGATCCAACGAGACATAGTGTTACGCTTCAATCCCTAATTTTTGCCTGAACCACCCTTTCGGATTTTTGGTCCACTGGGATACCCTTTTTTGCCCAAGCCGCCTTTTCAGGTTTTCGACTTGCCGGGTGTACAGTTTTTTTATATTTCATCCCTTATTTTTGCCCGAACCCTTTTGGTTCGCCGGGAAGCCCTTATTTTTTCCTAGGCCAGTCAACCTAGCGGGTCTTTGATTAGGCGTAGTATTTTTTCACTATGTCTGCATTGACGGGGTGAGGAAGGTCATCACCATCCATGGTGGTTAGAATCATAGCTCCTCCCAATAAAATGTTCTTAACCACAAATGGCCCTTCGTATGTGGGGGTCCATTTCCCCCTGGGATCACCTTGCGGCAGTATGATGCGTTTGATCACCAGATCCCCGACTTGATATTATTGATGTTTGACTTTCTTGTTAAAAGCCTTGATCATTCGCTTTTGATACGTCTGACCATGGAAAATAGCAGTAAGTCTCTTCTCGTCGATTAAGTTCAGTTGATCAAGCCGGGTTTGGATCCAGTCTTCTTCGCTCAAACCTGCATCCTTCATAATCCGGAGAGAGGGTATCTGGACCTCAATGGGTAGGACTGCTTCCATGCCATACACCAGAGAATAGGGTGTTTCCCATGTCGATGTCCGTGCTGAGGTACGGTACCCATGAAGAGCGAATGGTAACATCTCGTGCCAGTCTTTGTACACATCGTCATCTTCTGCATAATCATCTTGATGTTCTTGTTAGCTTCTTTAACAGCCCCATTCATCTTCGGCTGGTAGGGAGAAGAGTTGTGATGTTGTATCTTGAACTGTTTGCAGAGCTCAGTGATCATTGTATTGTTGAGATTTGTACCATTATCCATAATTATCCTCTCTGGTACACTGTATCGACATATCCTATTGTGTCAGATAAACCACACCATGACGTTCTTGGTTACTGTAGCAAAGGAAGCTGCCTCAACCCACTTCGTAAAGTAATCGATAGCCACCAGAATGAAACGATGCCCGTTAGACGCTGTAGGTCTGATCTCGTCGATCATGTCGTACCCCACATTGCGAAAGGCCAAGGAGCTGTCAAAACATTCAGAGGAACCGAAGGTATATGCACCTTATCAGCATAGACTTGGCACTTATGGCAGGTCCGAGAATGCTGATAACAGTCGGCTTCCATAGTGGACCAATAATATCCTGCCCGTAGGATCTTCTTTGCCGTGGTATGTCCAGTGGAATGAGTTACGAAAGTACCTTCATGTAACTCGGCCATGATCCTTTCCACCTCTCTTTTGTCCACACATCGCAGTAAGGTTGAATCATGGTTACTCTTATAGCGAATGCCATGGTTGATGAAGAACTTCGCAGCGAACCTCCTCAAGAACTTCTTATCATTAACAGATGCACCCTCGGGATATTCTTGAGCCTCAAGATATCTCTTTACCTCGTGAAACCATGGTTTATCTGCTACCTCTTCAGTCTCAATGTCACAACAATGTGCGGGTTCGTCCAACCTCTCGATGGTAATCTGGGGAGCTTCATTGTCCCACCTGAATTTGAACATAGAAGACATGGTAGCTAGCGCGTCCGCTAACTGATTCTCCTCTCTTGGGAAGTATTCAAAGGTTATCTCCTCAAAGTGTGGGAGCAACGTCAATACATACTCCTTGTAAGGAATAAGATTTGGGTGCTTCGTATCCCACTCGCCTTTGATCTGACTGATCACTAGAGCAGAATCTCCGAATACACTCAAGAACTTAATCCTCAAGTCAATAGCAGCTCGAAGACCTAGGATACATGATTCATACTCCGCCATATTGTTGGTGCAGTTGAAACATAATCGAGCGGTGAACAGAGTATGACAGCCCTCAGGAGATATGATCACAGCGCCAATGCCATTATCCAACGCGTTTGAGGCTCTATAAAAATACATAGACCATCGGGATCCTTCCTCAGGTCCTTCATCCGGTCCAGGTTCCTTCTCATCCGGGAACTCGAAATTCATGGACTGGTAGTCATCCACGGCCTGATATGCCAAATGATCCGCCAATACACTCGCCTTGATTGCTTTTTGGGTTGTGTATTGGATGTCGTACTCAGTTAAGATCATCTTCCATCTTGCTATTCTTCCGGATAAGGCGGGCTTCTTGAAGATATACTTGATTGGGTCCATTTTTTATATCAATAAGGTGGTGTGAGTCAGCATATACTGTCTCAGCCGACGAGCAGCCCATGCCAAAGCGCAACAAGTTTTCTCGAGCAGTGAGTATCGGGTCTCACAGTCGGTAAACTTTTTGATAAGTTAGTAAATAGCATGCTCTTTTCGGCCAGACTCGTCATACTGCCCCAGCACACACCCCATTGAATTATCTAGTACTGTCATGTATAAGATCAAAGGTCTTCCTTCGACTGGAGGCATCAGAATAGGTGGTGGCTCTTGGAGGTATTCCTTGATCCTTTCGAAAGCGGTCTGACATTCATCATTCCATTTTACCACTTGATCCTTCTTCAGCAGCTTGAAGATTGGCTCACAAGTAGCAGTCAGATGTGAGATGAACCGGGCGATGTAGTTCAGACGTCACAAAAAGCCTCTAACTTCCTTTTCTATGCGGGGAGCTGGCATCTCCTGTATAGCTTTTACCTTGGCAGGATCCATCTGAATACCTTTATCACTAACGACGAAACCCAGCAGCTTACCAGACCTTACCCCGAAGGTGCACTTGTTCGGGTTTAACCTCAGCTTGTACATCTTCAACCTGTCGAATAGTTTCTGGAGATGGTCAAGGTGCTCTTCCTCAGTCTGGGACCTTGCGATCATGTCATCAATATAAACTTCAATCTCATGGTGAATCATGTCATGGAACAAAGCAACCATGGCACGCTGTTAAGTTGCCCAAGCATTCTTCAACCCGAAAGGCATTACCTTGTAACAGAAGGTATCCCACTGTGTAACGAAGGTTGTCTTCTCCATGTCCTCGGGAGCCATCTTAATCTGATTGTAACCAGAAAAACCATCCATGAAGGAGAAGATCTTATGTTGCGCAGTGTTGTCGACCAAAACATCGATGTGAGGAAGTGGGAAATCATCCTTGGGGCTTGCCCTGTTCAGATCTCTATAGTCCACACACATCCGTACCTTACCATCCTTCTTAGGCACCAGAACCACGTTGGCAACCCACTGCGGATAAGAAGTGACAGCTAAAAATCCCGCGTTGAACTGTTTCATGACCTCAGCTTTGATTTTCTCAGACATCTCAGGGCGCATACAGCGAACCTTTTGTTTCATCGGAGGACAGTCTTCCTTAGTCGGAAGGCGATGTACCACAATGTCGGTGTCTAAACCAGGCGTATCTTCATAAGACCAGGCAAAGATCTCAACATAGTCGCGTAGCATCTGTATCAACCGTTGCTTGACACTAGGCTCCAGATTCGCACCTATCTTGACCTCTTTCCTGTCTTTCTCTGTACCAAAATTTACTGATTCAACTGGCTCTCCATGAGGTTGTATGGCCCTTTCTTCCTGCAGTAACAGTCTAGCAAGTTCTCCAGGCACCTCACAATCATCCTCACCTTCGTCCTCGGCTTGGTTGATCGGATTTTCGAAGTCATAACTGGCAGTAGCAGAGTTGTTATCAATGGGATCCAGAGTGGATATGGATCTGCATTATGATACGTGAGTGTGTGTGAGAGAATATCTGTTTTAATGAAGTGAGAGATAGAAAAGGAAAAACAAGGAGCACAAAATTCGTAATGCAAGAAACGTCTAATGCTTTATTGATGATATATGAAAATGACAAATAATAAGCCCTCACGAAGAAAGCCAAGTTGCCTTGGGAAAGGCACCGGGCCGTAAAGTTTCAAACTGTTTATTACAAATCTCAAAACAAAAGTTAATTACTGTGCAATAAAAGAAATAGGTATGAAGTCTTTCGCTGTCCTGTTGTTCAATCCACCATTGGTTGTCGAGTAAATCTAGTTGTTGATATCTGAATCTTCTTCCCTATCCTCAATTGCATTCACTCCCTGATTATTGATGTGCAGAGGAGGTCTTCCAATCCGCGCGCGCCTAACAGCCCTTTGAGCCCCTGTGATAAAGCCCAAACCAAACTTGTTAGTTTTGTGTGTGAAATCAGGGAGCTGACCCCAATTTGCACACCCACCTTTTTCAATTACAGCTCTGGCATCCTTGAGGGAAGCCATCTTCATCGGAGGTTTGTCAAAAGCAAATTCAGTCGATGCCAAAGTCTGTAGGACCTCTTCAAAGTTCTGACAAGGGGTTTCGATGAACTCCCCATCCATCTCCACATAGCGAAAGGAATTGAGATGACTCGCCATATACTCATCTTCTCCTTGCACCGTAACAATCTTCCCCTTTACTGGATATTTCAACATTTGATGGAGCGTGGAAGTCACTGCCCCAACCTTATGAATCCAAGGGCGACCCAGGAAGCAAGAATATGATGGTCGGATATCCATCACGTAAAAAGTAGATGCAAAAGTATGAGATCCAACTTTAACAGGGATGTCCACCTCCCCGTGCACCATCCTTTTTGACCCGACGAAAGCCCTGACCACAATATTGCTCGGCTTTAGAATCAAACCTTCACAGTCTAGACGGTCTAATGCTTTCTTTGGCAGAACATTCAATGAGAACCCGGTATCCACCAGTAAATGGGCCATAGTAGTAACCCTGCACTCGACCGAGACGTGCAAAGTGTCATTATGATTTCTTCCTTTAGCAGTCAGATCTGCATCTGAGAAACCCAACCCATTGTCGGCAGTCAAACTAGCTACGCAGTCTTTGAATTGATCGGATGAAGTTTCCTGTGGCACATGTGCAGTCTTGAGGAAAGAAATTAAAGCCTTTGCATGGGCTTCAGAACATAATAACAAGGACAACATGGATATTTTTGACGAGGTCTGCCCCAGCTGCTCGACTACGTTGTAGTCGCTTTTCTTGATAATCTTCAGAATTTCTTCTATCTCAAGTTTCGAGGTTTCTACGGTGATCTTTTTAGGTGCCTCTGTCCGGGCAGGCTCACCTGTGTTTTCTTTGCCCCGAGTCCCAGATGGCTCGGCGACAGGGGTGATAATTGGAATATGAACTGGGACAGTAGTTGATGTACCAGCAGATGGAATGACAACAGGTTTGTGAACAGTCGGAGGGGAAATTTCGGGAGAAAAGAGACTCCCGCTTCTGGTGAACTTTCTAGCCCTGAAAATATTGCTGACATCAACATCAGCTTCCTCACTCTTCAAGTCTTGTTTAACCCCATGGTAATACACATCGGCACCGTAGTGCCAGGGACAATAATTATTAACGGAGCAATTCTTGAGACAGGTTTAATCCTAACAGGATTTCTAGAGGAAGCCTTAGAAGGATTGGCGGAAATGGTTATGATGGCAACATCTGCAATTGGAACCAACGGAATCATAGTCTTTTCGAACAAAATCTCTTTTTTATTCATCAGGCGCTGAACACCTGATTTCAATAAGTAGCAACCAGCAGGCAGGATTGAACACATGTGGCAACCTTCGCCATATCCCAGAAATAAACCGGCCAACAATAGATTCTTCTTTACTGTCATCAGAGGAGTAGAAATATCTTCCACAGAGGTCACAAATAAATCATTGTCCATAGCATTTACGCCATGACCATGTTTGGGCATGGGAGAAGTTATGACTTTGGGCTTCTCTGGAGCGTCAAACTCAATCTCTTTGGCTTCGATCAAGTCTTGCACCTTGTTTTTCAAGGCCCAACAGTTGTTTGTATCATGACCTGGACTTTCGGAGTGATAGGCGCAGCGGGCATTCGGGTTATATTGAGGAGAAGTGGTGTTGGGGTTCTTCGGGGCTTCCCTCAGAGTTACCAGATTGGTCTTCAATAATTGTGGTAGAATTTGAGACAAGGTCATATTGAGCCGAGTGTACTGCCTCTGTGGTCTTTCCATCCTTTGTTGATTGTTACATTGTGGAGCAACTGTAGGTCTTGATATCACTACCGCGTTTACTGCTTGACGGTGTTCAGGTCTGCTTTGGCCCCTCAGATCATAGACTGCACTAGCTTCCTTCTTACCGGTGAAAGGCTTCTTTACTGTATTTGATGAAGTATCTTTCTGTATCTTACCACTTAGGATACCGGCTTCTACTCTCTCTCTAGTTAAAATCAACTCAGTAAACCCAGATGATGAACTGCCAATCAGATGATTGAAAAACAGACCAGACAGCGTCCCTAGAAACATGTCAACCAACTCCCTGTCAGACAAAGGGGGTTGGACTCTTCCAGCTAAGTCTCTCCACTTTTGAGCATGGTCCTTAAAACCTTCACTTGCACCCATTGACATACCCTGAAGCTGAGTACGAGTGGGAGCAAGGTCGGTGTTATACTGATACTGCCTGTAAAAGGCTGCAGAAAGGTCTTCCCAGTTTTGGACATTGGCCCCTTCCAACTGATAAAACCATTCAAGCTGAGTCCCTGACAGACTATCTTGAAAGAAATGCACCCACAAATTTCTATCAGTAGTGTGGGGTTGGATTTTCCTGACGTACGAGCGGAGATGGAGTTTTGGACAGGATACTTCATCGTATTTGGCAAAAACAGGAGTTTTGAACTTATGAGGGATCACCACTTCAGATACCAGTCCCAGCTCTCCAAAATCCAGACCAGGGATCTTCTGAATCTTCATTGCACTCAGACAGACTTATAACTGCTTGTACCTATCCTCGGCAGGAGGATATTGCTCCTCATCATAATCCGTATCATCATCAGAGATGGCAGGACATGGGCCCTTTTCTTCTTCTTGGTTCTCCCCTTCCTTGGATGAAAAGGACAGATCATCTTGCTGTTTCAACCTATCCCTAAACCTTTTAACCATATTCAGAAGAACGACCTTCTTCTTCTTCTTCTTCTCTTTCAGAATGAGAGTCTTCAAATCCTCTTGCCTTTTAGCCAGGCTCAAGAACATCTCTTGGAATTGGGCGTTTTGTGCCTGAAGATCTTTGATGGCTTGATCAGAAGACATTTCTACTGAAATAAACAACGAAGAAGATGAGAAACCTATAATGGTACCTATAATGGTGTGCATGATAATGGGATGCGTATGTAATGATTTCAAAGACTTTGGGAGATTTAAATTTGCAAACCAAAAAGAAACAAATCTGGTAAAATCTAAACTAGAAATAAATGGAAAACAAATCTAAACTAGAAAAGCAAAATCAAAAATCCCATGGACGCTTCCTCTTTGTGCTGACGTAGTCATTGATCGTTCTTTCATTCTCAAGTTGCCTGGTGAGCTTCAAGATCTTCCTTTCTTGCTCATGGTACTTCTCCCGGTAGGTATCCCTCTCCTCTTTCAGCTGAATCCAGGATCTATGCAACGCCCCAAGATCAATGGGCATGTAGGGATAAAGGACTGTGTAAGGAACACCCTCTTCATTGGTGGGCTCCACAATCATTGGCAACATAGCTTCATAAGGCATCCCGAGTTTATGGGCTCGATCTCGGACCCACTGGAGATAAGGTTGCATAGGGAGAGAAGTCCTTGGTTCTAGCTCTTGGGGGTCAGATCTGTTCACCATGCCCCAAGCTCGTATAAACCTCCGACGATGCTCGTCAATGTCCTCCTTGTAGTCAAATGCAATATCTGTAAGGAGTAGCTCATGAGGACCGTCTCTCCGAGCACGACCGAATTGTCGCAAAGCTAAACAACGACTGTAGGTTATACCCCCTTTGATTCCAAGCAACGGGAAATTAGGGTATCCCCCACAACAATCAATGACAGCAATGCTTTCCATAGCCTTGGAACTCCAAAGACTGTCTGTATGGGAAAGGGACATTATCCTATAAGACCATCCTAAACCTTCTTCATTCTTCAACACAGACTTAGGGAGGTGCGAAATAAACCACCTCGACACCAAAGGCATGCAACACATGAGAGTCCCTCTTCTACGCACAATATGAGTGTAGAGGGCATGCAAGATATCACCCAGTAGAGTAGGCATAGGATTACAAGCCAGGAAGATCTTGATGGCATTCACATCCACAAAGGAATCCGGATTCGGGAAAAGAACCAAACAGTAGATAAGGAGAGCCAAGATGTCTTCGAAATCCTGGAAATCCAAGTTATCCCATAATAATTGAGCTTGATCCATCAGAAAATTGGCTAAGAAACCTTCAAACCGCTTCGTGTCTCCCAATTGGATATTACATCATCCCGTTTCAGGTGTAGAGCTGAAGCAATGGCTTCTAGTCTAGGAGTCTCTTCCATACCTGTGAAGGGCATCTGCTCTAGGATGGATATGCCCAGTAACTGAGAAAACTCTTCCAAAGTGGGAACTAGCTGATAATCTGGGAAAGTGAAGCAATCATGCACATGATCGAAGAACTGGAAAAGCACACTCATCATCTGCTCATCAAACTTTGAGGTAACCAAGCTAATAAGCTGACCATGTCTCTTAGTGAACAAATAAGTCTTAGAAACTCTAGAGGCTAACTCCTTGAGTTGAGTAGGTATTTGCAAAAAGTTAACTCGGATGGTGTTTCTGCGCATAGAAGCCATAATCTGTAAAACAGAACAAATATAAATCCCCCTGGTCTTTGAAATGGTTAGTATAATGAAGCATGCATGCTATGTTATAATGCACGATGTCATGATAAAACAAACAACAGGTATAGCAGATAACAAACATGGCAAAGGCAAACAAGTCACACAAAAGCCCTTAAGTATAAGGCTTGCATGTGGTCAAAGGTATTACCCTCTTGAAGTTCAGTTGGTTTCAACCTATCCTAGCAAAAGTAACCGGGTTCTAGAGGTTCTCAATATCACTCACCATCCTCCATCGGTCATGGTTTCAGCTCACGCAATCTTTTCTTGCGGCCGGAACTATCTCGAGAGTATGGTCTCAATGAGTGTAGCATTGAGTATCAACCAGTTCTCAGCTTTACACCGAGGCCGGCTATCTCACTACTTCCTACTAGCCAAGTTGGTCGATTAAGGGTTCTAAGGTCAGTTGATGCTTAACGACACACATAGCGGCCCCGTATTCTCCTTGTTTCTCCATAAAGGATACCGGTACCAACCAATGTGCCACATCAACATAGCTACTTCTTGAACCATATCGGTCTACGCCGTACAATTCCCTCACAGTTTATTGCTACTTACCTAAAAGGTGTTCCCAAATCCGGGTTAGGATATATAGTAACTCCCAATACAAAACCCTTAAAAGTAAAGCAACCAAAACAAACAAGAGAAGCAATTTATGATGAACTAATCCTAAGGTATACCCCACTTATTAAGTCCCTAGCAGAGTCTCCAGTTCTGTGATACAGTGGCAGAACCGAGCTGTTTTGGAAAATGCTGGTTTGCGTTTTGCGTTTGTGTTTTCAAAATGTCGCGGTAAGCAAGAGTCGCCACTGAATTTTATTTTATCCAACTGGAAAGGAAAAAAGCACAGGAAAATTCCTTTTTCGAGATTTTGAGTACGGGGGTAGATTATAGAAAGGGAAGGTATTAGCACCCTTTCTATCCGTGGTTTTCCACGGGCTCTTAGGTACTTGCTCATCTTTTTAAATTGCTTGTGTGTGTTTGTTTTGAAAAGTTTTGTTTTACTTCGTTTTAACCCTTGCTTCTGTCTTCAAGAGTGTTACAAAGTTTGTTTTTGAAAACTTTATTTGAGAAAGGTGTAAGTGTGAAAAAGTTGATTTGAGCAAGTACCTACTAGCATCTACCTACTCGAAAAAAGATTGTTTCTGTTCTTGTTTCCTTTAGACAATGCCATCCTACTATTGAGAAATAGGAAGCATCGTCGTTGGAGTTGTAAGGGTCAATTCGAAAGGTACGTACGATCACTAAAGTAATGTTATGACGTCTTGGTAATAACCCTAATGTATTAAGATCATGTTCAAGGCAACATTTCCGAGGCAACCTTTCCGAGGCAACATTTCTGAACGGGACATTTGATCTTTATTTAGACAGGAGGGCAACCACTAAAACACCCTATACTTAATGATCGTTTACCGAAGGCAACCGAAGTGAGAGTATACCCTAGGAGTACGCATGTGCGAGTGATTTGATTTCAGCTATTATCTTTGCACATTTAGGGCTTGCTAGCCATTTTAAAATTAACATGCAGTCTTGTCATACAATCCTATTATCATACATCTAACAGTTAATATTTGCGAGAATTAAAGTGCGAGAAATAAAAACTACGCTATTACAAGGCTTCGGGGAGGGGATTAATTACATAGCCAAAAAACCCGTAAAAACGATAAATAAAAAAGGAAATCCTAATTAAACTATTACATACCGTGAGCAGTTACATTAATATTGTAAAAATAACAAGCGCGCGCGATGAAACGAAAACGAGAGATTTAGGGTTTTGACCCCAACTAAACCTAATTGTTATTTAAAAGAAAGAATCATTTTTTTGTGGTTTTTGATTATTTTTGAGAAAAATAGAGTTTAATTGAATAAATAAAGAAACCTAATTACTAATTAATTTAAGTTAAGAAAAATAATTAAGTTAACCTATTTTTTGTATTTGTTATTTTATTGAGAAAAGAAATAAAAATTAAATCACATGATAACCCTAATTTTTTCTAATTTATTTTAAATATATGAAAAAAGTTAGAATTGACCTAAATTAAATTAGACTAATATTAAATTAAATTTGGTAAAATAAAAAAACTAATTCTAAATTTGTGAAATTGATTTTATGATTTTTGTAAAAAATGGAAATTAATTTGTGTTAGAAAATAATTAAATAAAAGATATTAAATAAAAGAAAAATTAGAAAAGAAATAAGAATGGGCCTGGTTTTGTAGCAAGAAGGGGGGGTGTTGATGGAAAATCTTGTCCCAATAGCGCCTGGCCCTGTTTGACTTTTCTAGATCCCATGTATATGCTTGACTCCAGTGCATGATGGACCCTCATGTGGGAAGCCTTAGATCTTGGCATGCTGGGGATTTAGTGGTTGGATATTGATGACGTATGGTGGATTTATGAGGCGCCTGTACACCTGATCATGCAAAGCAAAATAATATGGAATAATATGGGGACCTGGGGATCAAACCCAGGCCCTTAGACATCTTTTCACTGTGCACTGGCTAGCTGGACTGGCTTTGTTAATTATACAATGAACAACAAATAAACATTATATGGAAAAAACAAAATAATATATTACAAAATGCGCGAAATTAAAATGGCCCATTCATGGAGTGCCACGCCATCATCGTCCTCATGACTTCTGTCGTTTTAGCCAAGAACTTATACCTACGGACAAATGAGCGTAGGTACAACCCTGTACCTTTCCAAAATCCTGTCCCTGCATGAAAAATCAATACCAGTGGTACCAATCAACTTGTTGCAACCTCACAAGCATCATGGTACCACTATCCATGGCCAATTGTTCCTGTGTGCAAAATCCCTAAAAACAAAGCTCGAACCCTAATCATGGCATCTTGGTATGCAGTCAATAAAAATGCAATTAAATACAACCATTAGCTAGCAAATGACTCGAGGATTAAGAATATGCAAATAAATCATGCTAAAAGTACCAAAATTATGATATTCGATTTCAAGAAAGTATGGAAATCGTGGGACACTTACAGTGCGTTTCTGGGTGTTAAGAAGTTTGCTAGTGATTGGAATAGGATTCTAGAACGTCCAGCAAACGATTTGTGTGACTGGAATGGCTTGAGGAAGCATGGAACTGGGAAATCAGTTTGCAACTTTTCTTGATTTTTTTGAAAGTTGCTTTCACCTTTGCACGCCTCTCATTCCCTTATTTTTAATCTGAACATGTTCCTTATGTACCCTAGAATGAATTAGGGTTGCAATTTGGTTTCAAATCTTCTCCAATTATGATCATTGATTCAAGATTTGATCTTTTGTGCAAATCTTTCCAAATTGAGAAAATCTAATCTTTTTGTGTCCAAATGAACCTTGCATGATTTGATTCCATCTCCAGCTGTATGATAAACCTAAACATTAACAAAATCTCAAGTTTTGATTAGTTTTTGATATTTTCATGATTTTATTTGATTTAATTGAAATAAAATCAAAATAAATGACAAAAATAAAATAATGACAAGTGGGAAGGATCATGGGTCGTGGGTCATGTTACAAACTCAATGCAAGCATAAAAAGTTGGTCCCATTTGGCAAAAATTGCAATTTTGTCCACATTTGACTTTTGGCAAATTTGCAAAAAGGGTCAGCTTTGCCAATTCATAACTCTCTCAATTTTGACCCTAGAGAGGTGTTCTTTGACTTTTTAGAAAGCTTAAGATGTCCTCTAAGCAAACCTTTTGGTATCATCTCAATTTAGTCTTCCATGTTCATGTATTGATCTTTGACAAAAAAGGTGTTTTTGTTGACTTTTCAAAATGACCTATAATGTCAAATTTTATATCTTCTTGTGAATGCATATTTTGAACTTGGGAGATGAAGATGAATTGTATGTAACTACATCCTCTTCAAAATGAGCTTTGGATGGGTAATTTTTGATTAAGTATGAGAAAGTTATGCTTGGTCAAAGTTGAGTTGACTTTTCCAACAAAACCCTAATTTAGCAACTTTTGGGTTTTGATGAATTGTGAGAAATCATTGAAGAATCATGATCAAACCTTGATCAAATTATGAATAATACTTCACAATGAGTATGTTGACCAAAAATCTTGAAGTTTGACTGTATGTGGGCCACAGTTGACTTTTGCCCTAGCACAGTCGATTTTCATGTTTTTAAGAAATTGACTGAGCAAACTTCCTCTGCAAGGCTTGAAACTTGACATGGATGAACTTGATAACATATTAGGACAATGGTGAGAATTTGGGATCCTTTGGACTCAAACATCTTGATGCAAACTGAAACCCTAATTTGAGGTAGACTGCCTTAGGAGAGAGTTTGTCTGGTCAACCCTTGGACTTCCTTGAATAATTTGAGGACCTCACTTGAAATCTATTGAGAAATATGGGAGGGAAAATTTTGGGGTACAACAAAGTGCCCCACTGTGTAACGAAGGTTGTCTTCTCCATGTCTTTAGGAGCCATCTTGATCTGGTTGTAGCTAGAAAAACTATCCATGAAGGAGAAAATCTTGTGCTACACGGTGTTGTCGACTAGAACATCAATGTGAGGAAGTGGGAAGTCATCCTTGGGGCTTGACCTGTTCATATCTCTGTAGTCCACACACGTCCTTACCTTACCGTCCTTCTTAGGTACCAGAACGATGTTAGCAACCCACCGCGGATAAAAGGTGACAACTAAGAATCCTACGTCAAACTTTTTCATGACCTCTGCCTTGATTTTCTCTGACATTTCAGGGCGCATACGGCGGACCTTATGCTTTACCGGAGGCAATCTTCTTTAGTAGGCAGGTGATATATCACAATATCATTGTCCAAACCAGGCATGTCTTCATAGGACCAGGCGAATATCTCAACATAGTCGTGTAGCATCTGTATTAACCGTTGTTTGACACTAGGCTCCAGATTCGCACCTATTTTAACCTCTTTCTTGTCTTCCTCTGTACCCAAATTCACTGACTCAACATGCTCTTCATGAGGCTGTATGGCCCTTTCTTCCTGTTGTAATAGTCTAGCAAGTTCTCCAAGCACCTCACAATTATCCTCACCTTCGTATGAGAATGGTTGTTTTGATAAATTGAGAGACAGAAAAGAAAAACAAGGAGCGCAAAATTTGTATGCAAGAAACGTCCCATGCTTTGTTAATGATATATGAAATGACAAATAATAGCCCTCACAAGCAAAGCCAAAGTGCCTCGGGCAAGGCACCGGGCCATAAATTTTCAAACTGTTTATTACAAATCTTAAAACAAATGAGTCAATTATTACAGAATAAAAGAAACAAGTATGAAGTCCCTAGCCGTCCAGTTATTCGGCCCACCGTTGGTCGTTGGGTAGATCCAGCTGTCGATGTCTGAATCCTCTTCATTGTCTTCAATTGCATTAATTCACCGATTGTTGATGTGTAGAGGAGGTCTTCCATCCTGAGCACACCTAACAACCCTTTGATCCCCTTTAGCAAAGCCCAAACCAAATTTGTTAGTTTTGTGAGTGAAATCAGGGAGCTGGCCCCAATTAGTACACCCACCTTCTTAAACCACAACCCTGGCGTCCTTGAGAGAAGCCATCTTCAGCAGAGGTTTGTTGGTAGTAACTTCAGTTGATGCGAATATCGAAGGGACCTCTTCGAAATTCTGACAAGGGGTTTCTATGAATTCCCCGTCCATCTCTATGTAGCAGAACGAATTGAGGTGACTCACCATATATTCTTCTTCACCTTGCACTGTGACAACCTTTCCCTTCACCGGGTACTTCAGGATTTGATGGAGTGTGGAAGTAACTGCCCCAGCCTCATGGATCCAAGGACGACCCAACAAGCAAGAATATGATGGCCTGATATCCATTACGTAGAAGGTTGACCCAAAAGTCTGAGAACCCACTTTCACAGGGATGTCCACCTCCCCGTGCACCATTCTCTCTGATCCGTCAAAAGCCCTTACCACAATGTTACTAGGCTTTAGAGTCAAACCCTCACAATCTAAACGGTCCAACGCTTTCTTCGGCAGAACATTCAGTGAAGACCCGGTATCTACCAGCACATGGGCCATAGTGGTGCCCCTTCACTCAATCGAGACATGCAGAGTGTGATACGGTGGCCAGAATCGACTATTAAATACTGGTTTGCGTTTTGCATTTGTGTTCGCAAAATGTCGCGGTAAGCAAGATTGCTTCTACGGGCTCTTAGGTACTTGCTCATAATTTTCAAAATTTCTTCTCTCTGTTTGTGTGCTTTGAAAAGTTTTTGTTTTGACTTCGATTTAACTCTTGCTTCTGTCTTAAAGAGTGTAAGGAAGTGTTTTTGAAAACTTTGTTTGTAAAGGAGTGTAAGTGTGAAAAAGTTTGTTTGGAATTGAGCAAGTACTTAAGAGCTAATCTACCTACTCGAAAAAAGAATCGTTCTATGTTCGTTTCCTTTAGATAGCGCTATCCCACTATTAGTGAGTAGGTAGCACCATCATTGGAGTTTTGAGGGTCAATTCGAAAAGGAAGTACGATCACTAAAGCAACGTTAGGACGTCTTAGTAATAACCCTAATGTCTTAGATCAATTATCCGAGGCAACAATATCCGAGCCAACCTTTCCGAGGAAACTTTGATCTTTGGACAAAAGGGCGACCACTAAAGCATCCTATACTCAATGACCGTTTATCGAAGGCAACCAAGTGGGAGTGTACCCTAGGAGTGCGCATGTGCGAGTGATTTAATTTTAGATTATTTATCTTTGCACATTTAGGGTGATCTAACTATTTTAAAATTAATCATACATTCTTGTCATGCATCCTATTATCATACATCTAACAGTTAATAATTTGCGGAATTTAAAGTGCGGAAATTAAACTACGCTATTACAAGGCTTCGGGTATTTACATAGCCAAAAACAAACTCTTTGAAAATAAAGCGATAAAAATAAATAAACGTCCTAATTAAACTATTACAAACTGTAGGTAGTTACATCAATATGATAAAAATAATAATAAAGCACGCGATGAAAATTAGATTGACGAGAAATTAGGGTTTTAACCTTTCTAACCTAATTAAAAGAAAAATGTTTTTGTTGTTTTTTTAAGAAAAAGATTAAATTCTCTAAACTAAATACAAAAATAAATTAGTTAATTAATTAATGAATGAAAATAATGACATGGCCTATTTTTTTTATGTTTTGGTTATTTTTGGGAAAGAGAAAATATAATTAAATTAGAAATAAAAACCTATTTGTTCTAATTAATTTTAATTATGTACGAAAAATAAATTAAAGTTATCTAAATTAACAAACCTAATTAAATTAATTAATTTTTTAATAAAAATAAAATCTAGACCTAATTTACGAAAATTAATATTTTTTTTATATTTTTTTATAAAAAGAAAATAGTTGATTGGTTAGTAAATAAATAAATAAATTAATGAAGAAAATGCAAAAGAATAAAAGACAAAAGTGGCCTGGTATCAGCGGTTCAGATCAGAGGATGATGATCCAGAAGATGACAGTGACCAGAAGATGGTGATCTAGAAGATGATGGTCCAGAGGATGATGATACTGGATCTGCTCCTGGTTAGTGGATCCAGCGGATTATGGTCATCAGAAGATGAGGTGTGCTGGATCTGGCTGGGACTGATGGATCCATAGGATGATATCCAGAGGATGCTTGACTGGTCCTGGTTGATGAAATCAGAAGATAATCTCCAGCAGATGTAAGCGCTGGATCTAGTGAAAACAAAAGGGAAAAATGCCAGAAGGTCATGCCTGGGGTCGAACCCAGAATCATGAATTTCTGATTTCCTTCTTCTGACCAACTGCGCTGGATGTTAGTTCATTAACATAACATAAACAATAATATATCAGATCTAAAAGTTTCTGGCCAGAGTAACGCGCCAGAATTTAAATCGGCCAATAGAGTCATGACACGCCATCGTCTTCCTCCTGGATCTGTCGTTTAAAACTCTAAACTTTTACCTACAGGCATGGCGCTGTAGCTATAACCCTATGCATCTCAGAAATTACATACAAGTAATTTAAATAAGACTTAAAACCATGGATCAACTGGGTTTGATCTACTGATCACGATGGTCCCCTCCGTTTGGGCCAATTTCACCTGCATGAGAAAACCCTAAAACGGACCAAGAAAACCTAACAATGGCATATCTCTATATTGTTATCAAAAATGCAATTAATTATTATCAACAGTTTGCAAATGTTTCAATGAAACCGAATATATATGTAATTCATGCTACAAATGCCAGAATCATGATATTGGATTTCAATAAGAAGCCATTGTCGTGGCTGACTTACAGTGAGTTCTAGCGCTGGAAACTCCTTGTTCTTGATTGCTTTTGCTTGCCTGCACTCCCAGGAATTGATTAGGATAGCTAGAAGGCCTTGACGATGCCTGGAAATAGGAATTTGTGTTTACACTTTCTTGGTATTTTTTCAAGTTCTGTTCTTGATGTTGCGCCTCCTTCTCTCCTCTCTTTTTGGTCTGCCTTCGTTCTATATGTATCAAGGACTGAATTAGGGTTGATAACTGATCTCAATTTTCCTCCATCAATGAATTGGATCTTGATTTGATACACCTTAAAAATCTTTCCAAAAATGGCCTAATTCAATCTTTTTATGCACACCAAGCCTTTACACGAATTTGAATATTTGCTAGCTGTAATCTAAAACCTGAAACAAGCATAAAATCTTTGTTTTCAATATTTTGGATTTTCTCATGATTTATTTTGATTTAAATTGAATTAATTCAAATAAAAATCAAATTAAATAATAAAAACATGATAAGGACAAGTGGCAAGGGCTAGAGCTCGTGGAATATGTTTCCAACTCAAAGCAAGTGAAAAAGATTGGGCCTATTTGGCAAAAATTGAAGTTTTAGGCATAGTTAACTTTTGGCAATTTTGCAAAAAAGGTCAACTTCACCAATGCATAACTTCCTCAATTTTGACTCTTTGGAGGTGTTCTTGGACTTTCTAGAAAGCTTAAGATGTGATATATTCAACCATTTTGGTCTCATCTCAATTTGATATTCCATGCTCATGTATGAATCTTTGACAAAAAAGATGTTTTGTTGACTTTTCAAAATGACCTATAGTGTCCAAATTCATAACTTCTTGTGAGTGCATATTTTGAACTTTGGAGCTGAAGATGGATTGTAGGGAATTGCATCCTATTCAAGATGAGCTTTGGATGGGTCATTTCTCATAAAGTATGAGAAAGTTATGCTTGGTCAAAGTTGAGTTGACTTTTCTGATAAAACCCTAATTTAGCAACTTTTGAGTTTTGATGAATTATGAGCAATCCTTGATGAATCATGATCAACCCTTGATCAAATGATGAGATATACTTCAAATTGAGGATGTTGACCAAAAATCTTGAAGTTTGATTGTATGTGGGCCACAGTTGACTTTTGCCTTAGCACGGTCGATTTTTTGGGCCTTTGAGCAATTGACTGAGCAAACTTTTTCTGTAGGGCTTGAAACTTGACATGGACGATATTGGTAACATATTAGGACAATGTTGAGCATTTGGGGTCTCTTGGACTCAAGTATCTTGATGCAACATGAAACCCTAATTTGAGGTAGACTGCCTTAGGAGAGAGCTTGTTTGGCCAACCCTTGGACTACCCTGGGCAACTTGAGTATCATTCTTGAAATGTTTTGAGAAATATGGAAGGGAAAATTTTGGGGTACAACATCTGCCCCTGTTCAATCTTCTTAAACCTGAGGATGTAGATTGGCTTTCGTGCCTTTAGTGGTCCGAAGGTGGAAGATGATTGAACACTAGAGTGCCCAGAAATTTGCACTCGCATGAAGTGGTGTCCGTCTTGCGATATCTGGAATGGGCTTACAGATGCCATTTGGAAATTGCTGATGAGGGGATGGGCTTAAAGATGCCATCTGAAGGAGTGTCGATCGCATAAGAGATTCCTTAGCGAGAGCCTGTATACCTGTCGTTGAGGAAGATTCTGTTGGGGAAGGCTGATCTTTGTTGAGAGAAGTAGAATTTTAGGAGCTTCGGTCATCCGTATTCTACTGAGGAATCATCTCTATTGAATTTTAGAAACTTTGATTGTCCGTATTCGATTGAGGAAACATCTCTATTGAATTTAAAAACTTCGATCGTCCGTATTCTTCTGAGGAATCATCTCTGTTGAATTTTAGGAACTTCGGTCGTCCTTATTCTATTAAGGAATCACCTTTATTGAATTTTAGGAACTTCGATCGTCTGTATTCTACTGAGGAATCATCTCTGTTGAATTTTAGGAACTTCGATCGTCCGTATTCTACTGAGGAATCACCTCTGTTGAATTTTAGGAACTTCGGTCGTCCGTATTCTACTGAGGAATCATCTCTGTTGAATTTTAGGAACTTCGGTCGTCCGTATTCGACTGAGGAATCATCTCTATTGAATTTTAGGAACTTCGGTCGTCCGTATTCAACTGAGAAAACATCTCTATTGAATTTTAGGAACTTCGGTCGTCCGTATTCTACTGAGGAATCATCTCTGTTGAATTTTAGGAACTTCGGTCGTCCGTATTCGACTGAGGAATCATCTCTGTTGAATTTTAGGAACTTCGGTCGTCCGTATTCGACTGAGAAAATATCTCTATTGAATTTTAGGAACTTCGGTCGTCCGTATTCGACTGAGAAAACATCTCTGTTGAATTTTAGGAACTTCGGTCGTCCGTATTCTACTGAGGAATCATCTCTATTGAATTTTAGGAACTTCGGTCATCCGTATTCTACTGAGGAAACATCTCTGTTGAATTTTAGGAACTTCGGTCGTCCGTATTCTACTGAGGAATCATCTCTGTTGAATTTTAGGAACTTCGATCGTCCGTATTCTACTGAGGAATTACCTCTATTGAATTTTAGGAACTTCGATCGTCCGTATTCTACTGAGGAATCATCTCTGTTGAAGAGGAAAGTTGAATTTGAACTACTATCTGGTCGTGGTCCAGGATTCATAGAGACTTACTGGGGATTAAACTATTATCCAGTTGTACCCGGGCTTCACAGCTTGAATTTTGTGAGAATTTGATTGTATCTTTCCTGAAAGGTAAAGGTTAGTTGTATGTAATGCGTGATATGTATCAAGAAATGATGTTCTCAAAATAAATGAGATTGTGTTTGTATGATGCGTATATGCATGTGTCATGATATATGGAAATGTGATGTTTTTAGCTGGGGAAAATAAATCCCGGATTGCTGCTGGAGAAAAGAGTTGAATTCTTCATTTCCACTGGGGATAGTGAATGAAGATGATTGTGAGAATAAACCTGTAGGAGAGGATAATTCCGCTGGGGAATAAACTGATGAGGAAATGACTCCGTGGGGAGGACATACTCTGCCGGAGGATCTGTTGATTTGGAGAAATAACCTCGGTTGGGGATGAATCATCATTGTCGGCGATGATAAACTCTGTTGGGGATTGAGTTTCTGTTTGTAAAAGGAATGAACTCCACTGGGGATGATTTTCCAATTGCGACTTCACTGGGAATAATCGTTTAGACTCTACTGGGACAGTTTTCCAGACTCTACTGGAGATAATCTTCCAGTGCTGGTGATAGATAAACTCTGCTTAAGGAGAATTCTATCGACTCATTCGCAGTTGTGAGCCTCAGCTGGGGAGAGTTAACACTACTGTCTTTTTCTTACTCTGCGGGGAGTGAATGTACTTTTAATTGTTTTCTCCAACTAGGTCTACCTCTATACCTGGTGGACAGAGCAACTGTAAGGTCTGGACGTTTCTTATTTTCCCCTGTTTCTGATATTACGAGTAATCGTCTCTTGTTTCGCATGTAAATATTCATGAGCAGCAAGTAATGTCAAATGCATATATCAAAAATGAACAATGGACATTCTTGCAAAAAAAACAGAAAAAGAAAAACACTTTGAAATTTCTTTGTGAAAATGAATTGTATTAACTCTGAAGTTTGGCCCGTAAACAGGCATTTTTGTACAAGAGGCTGACGTCCTAGTAAGAGAACTCCGCCGAACAAATAGAATTTATACAATTTGTGAAAAACAAAGAAAAACAGCTATGTGAATAATCCCACTGGGTTCCAACTCTGCTATTGCCTTTATATCCTCGAGCATCTCATCACTTTGCTGCTTGGTTGAAGGTAGATCAGATTGATTAGCGTCGTCCGAGCTTGATAGTCGATACCGAAGTCTGGTTGCAAGATGATCCAATGAGACATAGTGTTACGCTTTAATCCCTAATTTTTTCCTGGACCGCCTTTTCGGGTTTTCAGTCCACCGGGATACCCTTTTTTGCCCAAGTCGCCTTTTCAGGTTTTCGACTTGTCGGGTGTACAGTTCTTTTCATTTTCATCCCTTATTTTTGCCCGAACCCTTTTGGTTCTCCGGGAAGCCCTTATTTTTGCCTAGGCCAGTCAACCTAGAGGGTCCTTGATTAGGCGTAGTATTTTTTCACTATGTCTGCATTGACAGGGTGAGGAAGGTCGTCAATCCATGGTGGTTAGAATCATAGCTCCTCTTGAGAAAATGTTCTTAACCACAAATGGCCCTTCATACGTAGGGGTCCATTTGCCCCTGGGATCACCTTGTGGTAGGATGATGCGTTCGATCACCAGATCCCCAACTTGATACTCTTGTCGTCTGACTTTCTTGTTAAATGCCTTGATCATTCGCTTTTGGTACGTTTGACCATGACAAATAGCGGTAAGTCTCTTTTCGTCGATTAAGTTCAGCTGATCAAGCCGGGTCTAGATCCAGTCATCTTCGCTCAAACCTGCATCCTTCATGATCCGAAGAGAGGGTATCTGAATTTCAATGGGCAAGACGACCGCCATGCCATATACCAAGGAATAGGGTGTTGCAATTGTTGAAGTCTGCGCTGAGGTACGGTACCCATGAAGAGCAATAGGTAACATCCCGTGCCAGTCTTTATATGTCACCGTCATTTTCTGCACAATCTTATTGATATTCTTATTAGCCGCTTCAACAACCCCATTCATATTCGGCCGGTAGGGAGAAGACTTGTGATGCTGTATCTTGAACTGCTTGCAGAGCTCGGTGATTATTGTATTGTTGAGATTTGTACCATTGTCCGTAATAATCCTCTCTGGTACACCGTATCAACAGATCAGGTTGTGCCGAATGAACCGTGCCACTACATTCTTGGTTACTGTAGAGAAGGAAGATGCTTCAACCCACTTTGTAAAGTAATCCATCGCTACCAAGATGAAACGATGCCCATTGAACGCAGTAGGTCTGATCTCACCAATCATATCGATGCCCCACATTGCAAAAGGCCAAGGAGCTGTCAAGACATTCAGAGGTACTGGAGGTATGTGCACTTTATCAGCATAGACTTGGCACTTATGACAGGTCCGAGAATGCTGATAACAGTCGGCTTCCATTGTGGACCAATAATATCCTGCCCGAAGGATCTTCTTTGCCATGGTGTGTCCACTGGAGTGAGTCTCGAAAGTACCTTCATGTAACTCTACCATAATTCTTTCTGCCTCGTTCTTATCCACACAACGTATTAAGGTTGAATCATGGTTACGCTTGTAAAGGATACCATTGCTGATGAAGAACTTCGCCGCGAACCTTCTCAGAAACTTCTTATCATTAATAGATGCACCCTCAGGGTATTCTTGAGCCTCAAGATACCTTTTTACCTCGTGAAACCAGGGTTTATCTGCTACCTCTTCGGTCTCAATGTCACAGTAATGTGCGGGTTCATCCAACCTCTCAATGGTAATCTGGGGAGCTTCATTGTCCCATCTGACCTTGAACATAGAAGACATCGTAGCTAGTGCGTCTGCTAACTAATTCTCCTCTCTAGGGAAGTGTTCAAAGGTTATCTCCTCGAAGTGTGGAAGCAAAGTCAATACATACTCTTTGTAAGGAATAAGATTTGGGTGCTTCGTATCCCACTCGCCTTTGATATGACTGATCACGAGAGCGGAATCTCCGAATACACTTAAGAACTTAATCCTTAGGTCAATAGCTGCTTGAAGACCCATAATGCATGCTTCATACTCCGCCATCTTGTTGGTGCAGTTAAAACATAATCGGGCGGTGAACGGAGTATGACAACCTTCAGGAGATATGATCACGGCGCCAATGCCATTACCCAAAGTGTTTGAAGCTCCATCGAAATACATAGACCATCGGGATCCCTCCTCAGGTCCTTCATCCGGTCCAGGTGTTTCACAGTCAGTCACCAACATGATGTTCTCATCCGGGAACTCAAAGTTCATAGATTGGTAGTCGTCCACGGCTTGATGTGCCAAATGATCTGCCAACACACTCCCCTTGATTTCCTTTTGAGTCGTGTATTGGATGTCGTACTCAATCAAGATCATATGCCATCTTACTATTCTTCCGGACAAGGCATGCTTTTCGAAAATATACTTGATTGGATCCATCTTTGATATCAATAGAGTAGTGTGAGTCAGCATATACTGTCTCAGTCGGCGAGCAGCCCATGCCAAAGTGCAGCAAGTTTTCTCAAGCAATGAGTATCGGGTCTCGCAGTCGGTAAACTTTTTTCTAAGGTAATAAATAGCATGCTCTTTTCGGCCAGACTCGTCATGTTGCCCTAGCACACACCCCATCAAATTGTCAAGTACTGTCAAGTATAAGATCAAAGGTCTTCCTTCAACTGGAGGCATCATAATAGGTGGCTCTTGGAGATATTCTTTGATCCTTTCAAAAGCGGCCTGACATTCATTGTTCCATCTTACCACTTGATCTTTCTTCAGTAACTTGAAGATTGGCTCACAAGTAGCAGTTAGGTGTGAGATGAATCAGGCAATGTAGTTCAGACGTCCCAAAAAGCCTCTGACTTCTTTTTCTGTGCGGGGAGCTGGCATTTCCTGTATAGCCTTCACCTTTGCAGGATCCACTTGAATACCTTTATCACTAATGATGAAACCCAGCAGCTTACCAGACCTCACTTCGAAGGTCCACTTGTTCGGATTTAGCCTCAGTCTGTACAACTTCAACACGTCAAATAACTTCTGGAGATGGTCAAGATGTTCCTCTTCAGTCTGGGATCTTGCAATCATGTCATCAACGTATACCTCAATCTCATGATGAATCATGTTGTGGAACAGAGAAACCATGGCGTGCTGATACGTTGCCCCATCATTTTTCAATCCGAACGACATGAATTTGTAGCAAAAGGTACCCCACTGAGTAACGAATGTTGTCTTCTCCATGTCTTCGGGAGCCATCTTAATCTGATTGTAACCGGAGAAACCATTCATAAAGGAGAAGACCTTATGCTGTGTGGTGTTGTTAACCAGAACGTCGATATGAGTCAGAGGGAAATCATATGTGGGGCTTGCCCTATTCAGATCCATGTAGTCAACACACATACGAACCTTACCATATTTCTTCGGTACCGGAACCATGTTGGCAACCCACTGCGGGTAAGAAGTAACTGCTAGAAAACCGGCATCAAACTGTTTCATGACCTCAGCTTTGATTTTCTCAGACATCTTCGGGCGTATTCGGCGGACTTTCTGTTTCACTGGAGGACAGTCTTCCTTAGTTTGCAAGCGGTGAACCACAATATCGGTATCCAACCCAGGAATATCTTCATAAGACCAAGAAAAGATCTCAACATAATCACACAACATTTGTATCAACCGTTGCTTAACACTAGACTCCAGATTTGCACCGATCTTAACCTCTTTCTTGTCTTCTTCTGTACCCAGATTTACTGATTCCACTGGCTCTTCATGGGGTTGAATGGCCCTCTCTTCCTGAAGTAACAGTCTAGCAAGTTCCCCAGGCACTTCACAATCATCCTCACCTTCGTCCTCGACTTGGTTGATCGGACTTTCGAAGTCATAACTGGCAGTAGCAGAGTCGTTATCAGTGGGATCCAGAGTGGACGTAGACCTGTATATGTGACTGTGTGTAAGACAAATAGCTGTTTTGCAAGATAGAAAAGAAAAACAAGGAGCGCAAAATTTTGTAATGCAAGAAAATGTCCCATGCTTTTATTGATGATATATGGAAATGACAATTATTAAGCCCTCACAAACAAAACCACAGTGTCTTGGGCAAGGCACCGGGCCGTAAAAGTTTCAAATTGTCTGTTACACATCTCAAAACAAAAGTCTTATTACTGTGTAATAAAAGAAATGGGCATGAAGTCCTTTGCCGTCCAATTGCTTAATCCGCCGTCGATAGTCGGGTAAATCCAGCTTTCAAAATCTAACTCTTCTTCATCATCCCCAATAGCATTCACTCCCTGGTCATGTTTGGGCATAGGTGCCGTTATGACGTTGGGCTTTTCTGGCGCTTCAAACTCAATCTCCTTAGCTTCAATCAGATCCTGCACTTTATTCTTCAAAGCCCAATATTTGTTCATATCATGCCCTGGGCTATCGGAGTGATAAGCACAGCGGGCGCTTGGATTATACAGCGGTGATGTAGTACTGGGATTCTTTGGAGCCTCCTTCAGAGTCACCAAGTTCGTCTTCAACAATTGTGGCAAAATTTGAGATAGGGTCATACTGAGTCGAGTATACTGCCTTTGCGGTCTCTCTACTTTTTGCTGATTGTTGCATTGTGGGGCAACAGTTGGTCTTGATATTACTACCGCATTAACTGCTTGGCGGAGTTCAGGTCAGTTTTGGCTCCTCGAGCTGTAAACTGCACTAGATTCCTTCTTGAAAGGCTTCTTCTCCATACTTGACAAAGCACCCTTTTGTATCTTGCCAATTTTAATACCAGCTTCAACCCTCTCCCCATTCATAATCAATTCAGTGAACCCAAACGATGAACTACTGATCAAATGATTAAAGTATGGACCAGACAAAGTCCCAAGAAACATATCCACCAACTCCCTATCAGCCAGAGGGGGTTATACTCTTCCAGCAAGATCTCTCCACTTCTGAGCATAGTCCTTGAAACCTTCGCTCGCACCCATAGACATACCTTGAAGTTGAGTACGCGTGGGAGCAAGGTCGGCATTATACTGGTATTGCTTGTAAAAATCAGCAGCAAGGTCCTCCCAGTTGTGGACATTAGCTCCTTCCAGTTGATAGAACCATTCAAGTTGAGTCCCTGACAGACTATCTTGAAAGAAATGAACCCAAAGGTTCCTATCAGCAGTGTATGGTTGAATCTTTCTGACATACGAGCGAAGGTGTAACTTTGGGCAGGATACCCCATCGTAGTTAGCAAAGATAGGAGCTTTAAACTTCTGTGGGATCACCATCCCAGATGCCAAACCCAAATCTCCGAAGTCCAACCCAGGTATCTTCTAGACCTCCATTGCGCTCAACCGGTCTTCGAGATGCTTATACCTATCCTCGGCAGGAGGATACTGGTCTTTATCAAAGTCAGTGTCATTCTTAGAAACCACGGGGCTAGGACCCTTCCTTTCCTCTTGATTCTCTCCTCCTCCAGATGAGTGGGATAAATCAGCTTCTTCTCTCAACCTGTTCCCAAATCTGTGACCCATATTCAGCAGGACCACCTTCTTCTTCTTCTTCTTCTTCTTCTTCTTCTTCTTCTTGTTCTTCAAGATAAGAGTCTTCAAATCTTGTTGACTCTTGGCTAAGTTCAAGAACATCTCCTGGAACTGAGCATTCTGAGATTGAAGAGCCTTAATAGCTTGATCAGTAGGTGTTTTAGAAGACATGTTGTGTTGAAATAAACAGCAAAGAAGATAAGAAACCTGTAAGGGTACCTGTAATGAGGTGCATGGTAATGGAATGCGTATGAAATGATTTCAAAGACTTAGGGAGATTCAAATTTGTAAACAAAAATAAAACACACTTTATTAGATTAAGACTTGAAACAATGTTTAACCAATGCCTTTAAGGCATTACAAAAGAAATAAAAAGCAAATCTAAACTAGAAACAATAAAAGACATCAGAATTCCCATGGTCATTTTCCTTTCGTGCTGACATAATCGTTGATTGTCCTCTCATTCTCAAGCTGCCTTGTAAGCTTCGGGATCTTCCTCTCCTGCTCATGATGCTTCTCTCTGTAAGTATCCCTTTCTTCCCTTAGCTGGATCAAAGATCTCTTTAATACCCTAATATCAGTAGGCATGTATGGATGGAGGACCGTATAAGGAACCCCTTCTTCATCAGTATGCTCTACAATCACCGGCAAAACAGCTTCATATGGCATCCCCAGATTTTGAGCACGGGATCGAACCCACTGGAGATATGGTTTCATCGGGAGAGAAGTCTTCATTCCTAGCTCATGTGGATCAGACCTGTTAACCCTGTCCCAAGCTCGTATAAACCTGCGTCGATGTCCCTCAACATCCCCCTTGAAGTCAAAGACAATGCCTGTAAGTAGCAGCTCATGAGGACCATCCCTTCGAGCTCGTCCAAACTGTCGTAAGGCCAAACAAGGATTATAGGTTATTCCTCCTCTTATTCCAAGCAATGGAACATTGGGGTATTCCCCACACCGATCAATGACAGCTACCTCTTCCATATCCTTAGTACTCCAAAGGATGTCCGTATGAGCAAGGCACATGATTCTGTAAGTCCAACCCATACCTTCCTCATTCTTCAATACAAATTTGGGGAGGTGAGAAATAAACCACCTCGCCAATAACGGCGTGAAACATAAGAGAGTTCCCCTTCTCTGTACAGTACGGGTATAAAGAGAATGTAGAATATCTCATAGAAGAGTAGGCACGGGATTACGAGACATGAAGATCTTGACTGCGTTCACATCTATGAAGGCATCTGGATTCAGGAACAAGACCAAGCCGTAGATGAGGAGAGCCAGGATGTCTTCAAAAGCTTGAAAGTCTAAGTTGTCCCAGAACTGTTGAGCTTGATCAATCAAAAACTTAGCCAAGAAACCTTTAACCCCACCCCGAATCTCCCAGTTAGATATTACATCATCCATTTTTAGATGTAGGGCTGAAGCAATATCCTCTGGCCTAGGAGATATCTCCAAACCTGTAAAGGGTGTCTGCTCTAGAATAGATATGCCAAGTAAATTAGAAAACTCCTCCAAAGTAGGGACTAACTGATAGTCCGGGAAGGTGAAATAGTGATGCAATGGGTCAAAGAACTGGAACAACACGCTCATCATTTGCTCATCCAGCTTGGAAGTGACCAGGCTAAGGAGATGACCATGTCTTCTAACAAAGGAATAAGTATCAAGAACTTTTGAAACCAACTCTCTAAGCGGAGCAGGGATTTGCACGAAACTGATTCGAATGGTATTTCTGCGCATAGAGGCCATGATCTGCAAAAAAGAACAAAGATGAATCCCCTCGGTCTTTGAAATGGTTTGTCTAATGAAATATGCATGTGATGTCGGGATGCATGATGTCATGATAAAAAAGACACCACAGGTATCACAGATAGCAAATATGGTAAGGGTAAACAAGTCACACAAGAGCCCTTAAATTTCAGGTTGGCATGGAGTTTAGGTATTACCCTCTTTCAGTTTAGTTGGTTCAACCTATCCTAATAATAGTAACCGGGTTCTACAGGTTCTCAATATCACTGACCATCCTCCATCGGTCATAATTCCAGACACGTAATCTTTTCTCGCGTCCGGAACCATCTCGAGAGTATGGTCTCAATGAGTGTAGCATACTGCTACTTTCTATGGCCAAGTTGGAAAATTATAGGTTCTAAGGTCAGTTGATGCTTAATGACCCATTAGCATCCCCATACTCTCCTTGTTGCTCCACAAGGGATATCAGTACCAACTAATGTGTCATACCAACGTAGCTACTGCTTCAACCGTATCGGTCTACGTCGTAGATTTCCCTCACAGTCTATTGCTACTTACCTAAAATGTGTCCCCAGATCCGGGTTAGGATCTATAGTAACTCCGATACAAAGCCCACAAATATAAAACAATCAAATTAAACAATTAAAAACAATATGATGAACTAATCCTAAGGTACACCCCACTTATTTCATCTTCCCCAGCAGAGTCGCCAGTTCTGTGATACGGTGGCCAGAACTGACTGTTAAATACTAGTTTGCCTTTTGCATTTGTGTTCGCAAAATGTCACGGTAAGCAAGAGTCGCCACCGACTTTTATTTTATCCAACAAGGAAAGGAAAAAAGCACAGAAAAATTCCTTTTTCAAGATATTTCTGAGTACGGGGGTAGATTATAGAAAGGGAAGGTATTAGCACCCTTTCTATCCGTAGTTATCTACAGGCTTATAGGTACTTGCTCATCATTTTCAAAATTGCTTCTCTGTGTTTGTGTGCTTTGAAAAGTTTTTGTTTTGACTTCGATTTAACTCTTGCTTCTGTCTTCAAGAGTGTAATGAAGTATTTTTGAAAACTTTGTTTGTAAAGGAGTGTAAGTGTGAAAAAGTTTGTTTGGAATTGAGCAAGTACTTAAGAGCTAATCTACCTACTTGAAAAAAGAATCGTTCTATGTTCGTTTCCTTTAGACAGCGCTATCCCATTATTAGTGAGTAGCTATCACCATCGTTGGTGTTTTGAGGGTCAATTCGAAAAGGACGTACGGTCACTAAAGCAACATTAGGACGTCTTAGTAATAACCCTAATGTCTTAGATCAATTATCCGAGGCAACAATATCCGAGGCAACCTTTTCGAGGAAACTTTGATCTTTGGAAAAAAGGGCAACCACTAAAGCATCCTATACTCAATGACCGTTTACCGAAGGCAACCAAGTGGGAGTGTACCCTAGGAGTGCGCATGTGTGAGTGATTCAATTTCAGATTATTTATCTTTGCACATTTAGGGTGATCTAATTGTTTTAAAATTAATCATACATTCTTGTCATGCATCCTATTATCATACATCTAACAGTTAATAATTTGCGGAATTTAAAGTGTAGAAATTAAACTACGCTATTACAAGGCTTCAGGTATTTACATAGCCAAAAACAAACCCTTTAAAAATAAAGCGATAAAAATAAATAAACCTCCTAATTAAACTATTACAAACTGTAGGCAGTTACATCCATATGATAAAAATAATAATAAAGCGCGCAATGAAAATTAGATTGACGAGAAATTAAGGTTTTGACCTTTCTAACCTAATTAAAAGAAAAATGTTTTTGTTTTTTTTTTAAGAAAAAGATTAAATTCTCTAAACTAAATACAAAAATAAATTAGTTAATTAATTAATTAATGAAAATAATGACATGGCCTATTTTTTTATGTTTTGGTTATTTTTGGGAAAAAGAAAATATAATTAAATTAGAAATAAAAACCTATTTGTTCTAATTAATTTTAATTATGTACGAAAAATAAATTAAAGTTATCTAAATTAACAAACCTAATTAAATTAATTAATTTTTTAATAAAAATAAAATCTAGACCTAATTTACGAAAAGTAATATTTTTTGATAAAAAGAAAATAGTTGATTGGTTAGTAAATAAATAAATAAATTAATGAAGAAAATGCAAAAGAATAAAAGACAAAAGTGGCCTGGTATCAGCGGTTCGGATCAGAGGATTATGATCCAGAAGATGACGGTGACCAGAAGATGGTGATCCAGAAGATGATGGTCCAGAGGATGATGATACTGGATCTGCTCCTGGTTAGTGGATCCAGCGGATTATGGTCATCAGAAGATGAGGTGTGCTGGATCTGGCTGGGACTGATGGATCCAGAGGATGATATCCAGGGGATGCTTGATCTGGTCCTGGTTGATGAAATCAGAAGATAATCTCCAGCAGATGTAAGCGTTGGATCTGGTGAAAACAAAAGGGAAAATGCCAGAAGGTCATGCCTGGGATCGAACCCAGAATCATGAATTTCTGATTTCCTTCTTCTGACCAACTGCGCTGGATGTTAGTTCATTAACATAAAAAAAACAATAATATATCAGATCTAAAAGTTTCTGGCCAGAGTAGCGCGCCAGAATTTAAATCGGCCAATAGAGTCATGACACACCATCGTCTTCCTCCTGGATCTGTCGTTTAAAACTCTAAACTTTTACCTACAGGCATGGCGCTGTAGCTATAACCCAATGCATCTCAGAAATTACATACAAGTAATTTAAATAAGACTTAAAACCATGGATCAACTGGGTTTGATCTACTGATCACGATGGTCCCCTCCGTTTGGGCCAATTTCACCTGCATGAGAAAACCCTAAAACGGACCAAGAAAACCTAACAATGGCATATCTTTATATTGTTATAAAAAATGCAATTAATTATTATCAACAATTTGCAAATGTTTCAATGAACCAGAATATATACGTAATTCATGCTACATATGCCAGAATCATGATATTGGATTTCAAGAAGAAGCCATTGTCGTGGTTGACTTACAGTGAGTTCTAGCGCTGGAAACTCCTTGTTCTTGATTGCTTTTGCTTGCCTGCACTCCCAGGAATTGATTAGGATAGCTAGAAGGCCTTGAGGATGCCTGGAAATAGGAATTCGTGTTTACACTTTCTTGGTATTTTTTCAAGTTCTGTTCTTGATGTTGCGCCTCCTTCTCTCCTCTCTTTTTGGTCTTCCTTCGTTCTATATGTATCAAGGACTGAATTAGGGTTGATAACTGATCTCAATCTTCCTCCATCAATGAATTGGATCTTGATTTGATACACCTTAAAAATCTTTCCAAAAATGTCCTAATTCAATATTTTTATGCACACCAAGCCTTTACACGAATTTGAATATTTGCTAGCTGTAATCTAAAACCTGAAACAAGCACAAAATCTTTGTTTTCAATACTTTGGATTTTCTCATGATTTATTTTGATTTAAATTGAATTAATTAAAATAAAAATCAAAATAAATAATAAAAACATGATAAGGACAAGTGGAAAGGGATAGAGCTCGTGGATTATGTTTCCAACTCAAAACAAGTGAAAAAGATTGGGCCCATTTGGCAAAAATTGAAGTTTTAGGCATAGTTGACTTTTGGCAATTTTGCAAAAAAGGTAAACTTCACCAATGCATAACTTCCTCAATTTTGACTCTTTGGAGGTGTTATTGGACTTTTTAGAAATATTGATATGTCCTCAAATCAACCCTTTTGGTATCATCTCAATTTGATATTCCATGCTCATGTATGAAGCTTTGACAAAAAAGGTGTTTTTGTTGACTTTTCAAAATGACCTATAATGTCCAAATTCATAACTTCTTGTGAGGGCATATTTTGAACTTGGGAGATGAAGATGGATTGTAGGGAATTGAATCCTCTTCAAAATGATCTTTTGATGGGTCATTTATCATAAAGTATGAGAAAGTTATGCTTGGTCAAAGTTGAGTTTACTTTTCCTGCAAAACCCTAATTTAGCAACTTTTGAGTTTTGATGAATTATGAGCAATACTTGATGAATCATGATCAACCCTTGATCAAATGCCGAGATATACTTCAAAATGAGGATGTTGACCAAAAATCTTGAAGTTTGACTGTATGTGGGCCACAACTGACTTTTGCCCTAGCACAATCGATTTTTTGGGCCTTTGAGCAATTGACTGAGCAAACTTTCTCTGTAGAGCTTTAAACTTGACATGGATGATCTTGGTAACATATTAGGACAATGTTGAGCATTTGGGGTCTCTTGTAATCAAGTATCTTGATGCAACATGAAACCCTAATTTGAGGTAGACTGCCTTAGGAGAGAGCTTGTCTGGCCAACCCTTGGACTACCCTGGGCAACTTGAGTATCATTCTTGAAATGTTTTGAGAAATATGGGAGGGACAATTTTAGGGTACAACACAGAGCATCATTATGATTCCTTCCTTTCGGTGTCAGATCAGCATCTGAAAAACCCAGCCCATTGTCAGCGGTCAGGCTGGCCACACAATCTTTGAACTGATCTGCTGAAGTTTGTTGCGGCACATGCACAGTCTTGAGAAATGAAATCAAAGCCTTCGCATAGGCTTCAGAACACAGCAGCAAAGACAACATGGATATCTTTGATGGGGTCTTCCCCAACTGCTCGACCATATTATAGTCACTCTTCTTAGTAATTTTCAATATCTCCTCTATTTCTTGTTTAGAGGCTTCCACAATGATTTTCTTAGGTGCCTCCGTCCGGGCAGGCTCACCTATAATTTCCTTGCCCCGAGTACCATATGGCTCAACAGCAGGGGTAATAACTGAAGTAGGAACAGGAGAAATGTCAGGAGTGCTGGTTGGAGCAGCAGTTGGAATAACAGTAGGCTTGATGATCTTTGGAGCAATCTCAAGAGAGAAAACCCTTCCACTTTGGGTAACCTTACTAGTCCCGACAATATTACTGACATCAGTATCAGCTTCTTCATTCTTCAGATCTTGCTTAATGCCATGATAGTACACATCAGCACCATAATTCCATGGGACAGCCTTGTCTGAGGTGTACGGGATGGGACCAGGAACAGTGATTATCAGAGGAGAAATTCTTTGAACAGGTGTAATCCTAACAGGTCTTCTCGAGGAAACCTTGGAAGGATTGGAGGAAATGGTTATAATAGCAATGTCTTTATTTGGAACAACAGGAATCATAGTCTTCTCAAATAGAATCTCTTTATTATCCACCAGGCGCTGAACACCTGACTTGAAAAAACGACAACCAGAAGGTAGAATCGAACACATGTGGCAACCTTTACCATAACCCGAAAATAAACTGGACAACAACAAATTATTCTTAACAGTCATAAGGGGAGTAGAAATTTCTTCAACAGAGGTCACAAACAAATCGGTGTCAACATCATTAACTCCACGGCCATGTTTGGGCATGGGAGCAGTTATAACATCCAGCTTTTCTGGAGCATCAAACTCTATCTCCTTGGCTTCGAGCAAGTCTTGTACTTTGTTTCTTAGAGACCAAAAATCATTTGTATCGTGGCCAAAACTATCAGAATGGTAGGCGCATCGCACGTTGGGATTGTATCTGGGAGAGGTAGTGTTTGGATTCTTGGGAGCCTCTCTCAAGGTTGCCAAGTTGGATTTTAATAAATGAGGTAGAACTTCAGCCAAAGTCATGCTGATGCGGGTAAACTGCCGTTGTGGTCTTTCCACCCTTTGTTGATTGTTGCATTGTGGAGCAACTGCGGGTCTCGTTATCACTACAGCATTTACCGTTTGACGGTGTTCAGATCTGCTTTGGCCCCTCGGGCCATAGACTGCACTAGCTTCCTTCTTACCAGCAAAAGGCTTCTTAGTTGAACTTGAGGAGGCATCCTTCTGTATTTTACCACTCCAAATTCTAGCTTCTACTATTTCTCCAGTTAAAATAAACTCGATGAAACTAGATGACGAGTTGCCGATTAAATGATTGAAAAATGGACCAGATAGCGTCTCTAGAAACATATCAACCAACTCCCTATCAGACAAAGGGGGTTTAACTCTCCAAACCAACTCTCTCCATTTTTTAGCATAATCTTTAAAACCTTCTCCTGCACCCATGGACATACTCTGGAGTTGAGTACGAGTGGGAGCAAGGTCAGAATTGTACTGATACTGCTTGTAGAAAGCAGCAGCAAGATCTTCCCAATTTCGGACAATGGCTCCCTCCAACTGGTAGAACCATTCAAGCTTAGTCCCTGACAGACTATCTTGAAAGAAGTGCACCCACAAATTTCTATCAGCGGTGTGGGGTTGAATTTTCCTGACATACGAGCAGAGATGGAGTTTTGGGTAGGACACCCCATCATACTTGGCAAAAACCGGAGCTTTGAACTTATGAGGGATGACCACTCCCGATACCAGTCCCAATTCTTCAAAATCCAAACCAGGTATCTTCTGAACTTCCATAGCACTCAGACGGTCTTCTAGCTACTTGTATCTATCCTTGGCAGGAGGATATTGCTCATCATCGTAATCTGTATCATTGTCAGAAACTGCAGGGCTAGGGTCCTTTTCCCCTTCTTGGTTCTCCTCTTCCTTGGATGAAGAGGTCAGATCAGTTTGTTGTTTCAACCTTTCTCCAAATCTTATGCCCATATTCAGAATACCTGTCTTCTTCTTTTTCTTCTTCTCTTTCAGAATAAGGGCTTTCAGATCTTCCTGCCCCTTAGCCAGACTTATGAACATCTGTTGGAACTGGGCGTTTTGTGTCTGAAGATCTTTGATGGCTTGATCGGAAGACATTTCTGCTGAAATAAACAGCGAAGAAGACGAGAAACCTGTAGTGGTACCTGTAATGATGTGTATGATAATGGGATGCGCATGTAATGATTTCAAAGACTTTGGGAAATTTAAATTTGCAAACCAAAATAAACACAACTGTATTAGCTTAACTTTGAAGGTTCAAAATGCCTTTAAGGTGTTACAAAATAAGTAAATAAGACAAATATAAAACTAGAAAAGAAAAATAAAAAATCCCATGGACGCTTTCTCTTTGTGCTGATATAATCATTGAGCACTCTTTCTTCCTCGAGCTGCCTGGTGAGCTTTAAAACCTTCCTCTCTTGATCATGGAACTGTTCCTTGTAAGTATCCCGCTCATTCTTAAGCTGAATCCAAGACCTTTGTAGCTCCCCAAGATCAGTGGGCATGTAAGGATATAGAACCGTGTAAGGAATGCCTTCTTCAATAATGGGCTCCACAATCACTGGTAATACGGCCACATAAGGCATCATAAGCTTCTGGGCCCGAGCTCAGACCCAATTGAGGTAAGGCTACATAGGAATGGAAGTCTTTGGTCCTAACTCTTTGGGGTCAGATTTGTTTACCATGCCCCAAGCTCGTATGAATCTCTGGCGATATTCTTTAACATCATCCTCATAGTCGAATACAATGTCCTTAATAAGTAACTCATGGGGACCATCCCTTCGAACACGACCAAATTGTCGCAAAGCTAGACAAGGATTGTAAGTTATACCCCCTCTGATACCAAGTAATGGGACATTAGGGTACTCCCCACAATGGTTAATAACAACAATGTCTTTCATAGCTCGAGAACACCAAAGAATATCCATATGAGCGAGTGACATTATTCTGTGTGACCAACCCAAACCTTCTTTGTTCTTCAGTACAGACATAGGGAGGTGAGAAATAAACCACCTTGACAACAACGGCATGCAGCACATAAGAGTCCCTCTTATCTTCATGGTACGAATACAGAGAGCGTGCAAAATATCTCCAAGCAAGGTAGGCACAGGGTGGCGAGAAAGGAAAATCTTGATAGAATTCACATCTACGAAGGAGTCCGGATTAGGGAAGAGAACTAAACCATAGATAAGAAGAGCCAAGACATCCTCAAAAGCCTGAAACTCCATATCATCCCAAAATAGTTGAGCCCGGTCTATCAGAAATTTGGCTAGAAAACCCTCGAATCCGCTTCGAGTTTCCTAATTGGATACCACGTCGGCCCGTTTCAAATGCAAAGCTGAGGCAATGAATTCTGGCTTAGGAACTTCTTCCATACCTGTGAAGGGTACCTGTTCAAGAATGGATATGCCCAATAGATGAGGAATTCTTCCAAGGTGGGTACCAACTGATAATCTGGAAAGGTGAAGCAGTGATGCTTGGGATCAAAGAACTGAAAAAGTACACTCATCATCTGTTCATCCAAATTTGAAGTAACCAGGCTGAGAAGTTGACCGTGTCTCTTAATGAAAGTAGAAGTTTCAGAAACTCATGATGCTAGCTCTTTAAGTTGGGAAGGTATCTACACAAAGCTGATTCGGATAGTATTTCTATGCACAGAAGCCATGATCTACAAAATAGGACAAAGATAAATTCCCTTGGTCTTTGAAATGGTTAGTGTAATGAAGCATGAATGCCATGTTATGATGCATGATGTCATGATAAACCACATGTATAGCAAACACAGGTATTACAAACACAATCAAATCACACAAAGCCCTTAGGTTTAAATCTTGCATGAGGTCAAAGGTAATACCCTCTTGAAGTTAAGTTGGTTTTAACCTATCCTAGAAAAGTAACTGGGTTCTAGAGGATCTCAATATCACTGACCATCCTTCATCGGTCATGGTTTCAGCTCACGCAATCTTTTCTTGCGGCTGAAATATTCCGAAAGTATGATCTCAATGAGTGTAGCATCGAGTATCAACCAGTTCTTAGCTCTACACTAAGGCCGGCTATCTCGCTACTTTCTAACGGACAAGTTGGGCAATTAAAGGTTCTAAGATCAGTTGATGCTTCACGACACCACGCAGCGGCCTCGTATTCTCCTCGTTTCTCCATAAGGGATACCGGTACCAACCAAAGTGCCACATCAATGTAGCTACTGCTTCAACCTTATCGGTCTATGCCGTACAGTTCCCTCATAGACTATTGCTACTTACCTAAAAGGTATTCCCCAGATCCGGGTGTAGGATCTATAGTAACCCAAAATGAAACCCTAAAAAATAAATCAAACAAAGCAATCAAGAGAAGCAATTTTAATGACCTAGATCCTAAGGTATACCCCATTGATAAATCCCCAGCAGAGTCGCCAGTTCTGTGATACGGTGGCAGAACCGACTGTTTAATACTGGTTTGCATTTTTTGTTCGCAAAATGTCACGGTAAGCAAGAGTCGCCACCGACTTTTATTTCATCCAATCGGAAAGGAAAAAAGTACAGAAAAAAAATCCTTTTTCGAGATATTCTGAGTACGGGGGGTAGATTATAGAAAGGGAAGGTGTTAGCACCCTTTCTTACCATGGTTTTCCATGGGCTCTTAGGTACTTACTCATTTTTAAATTGCTTGTGTGTGTGCTTTGTTTTTGAAAAGTTTGACTTCGTGATAACCCTTGTATCAGTCCTCAAAGGTGTGACGAAGTTGTTTTGAAAATTTGTTTGAAAAATGTAAGTGTGAAAAGTTTTGATTTGAGCAAGTACCTACTAGCATCTACCTACTCGAAAAAAGATCGTTTCTATTCTTGTTTCCTTCAGACAGCGCTATCCTACTATTGAGAAATAGGTAGCATCGTCGTTGGAGTTGTAAGGGTCAATTCGAAAGGGACGTATGATCACTAAAGCAATATTAGGATACCTTAGTAGTAACCCTAGAGTCTTAAGATCATATTCGAGGAAATATTTCTGAGGCAACATTTCCGAGGCAACGTTCGAATGGGACATTTTGATCTTTTTAGACTGGAGGGCAACCACTAAGACACCCTATGCTTAATGATCATTTACCGAAGGCAACCTAAGTTAGAGTATACCCTAAGAGTGATGTGCGAGAGATTTGTTTTCAGTTATTTAATCTTTGCACATTAGGGTTTTCTAACTGTATTAATTTTGTCATGCATTCTTGCCATACAATCCTATTAGCATACATCTAGACAGTTAAATATTTGCAAGAATTAAATATGCGAGAAGATAAACCTAACTATTACAAGGCTTCAGGGAGGGGGATTAATTACATAGCCAAAAAATCAGGGATTTAAACAGTAAATAAAAACCCTAAGTTAACTATTACAAACCATGAACAGTTACAAAATATTGGAAAAATAAATAACAAGTGCGCGGTGAATTAAATGTGAGACGATTAGGGTTTTGACCCTTGACTAATCCTACTTGCGATTGATTAAAGAAAAAAAATGCTTTTTGTCATGTTTTGTTATTTGAGAAAATGATGAATAATTAAAAGAAAGTCCTAAGTTCTAATTAATGTTAATTTTTGAAAATAAATTAGTTAATTCTAAATAACCTATTTTTGTGTTTTTGTTTAAAAAGAAAAAAATTAAATCAAGAACTTAAACCTAATTTTCTATTTGGTTTTAATTATGAAAAAAACAAGTTAAAATTTCCCTAAAATTAAATTAAACTAAATTAAATTAAATTTGATAAAAAAAACCTAATTCTAATTTTTGTGAATTCTTGATTTTATGATTTTATAAAAATAATTGATTAATGGTGTTAATTAAAATAATTAAGGAAAATATAAAAAGAATAAAAAAAAAAAGAAGAAATAAAAAAAGTGTAGAGATGGGCCTGATTGTTAGCAAAAAAAGGGTGCATATCTGATTTTTGTGGCCCAAAAACTCCAAGCCTGTTTGACTAAGCTTACTCTGGTGTAGGTGTTGACTTGAGGACTATGGTGGTCCTTCAATGCTCGCACGTTGGATCTGATTAGCTAGGCATCCAGTGGCCAGGTATTGAGGGTGTATGGAAGGCGTATGATGCTGCATTACATGGGATTCACCTGAAACAATCAAGAAAATAATAAAATGCACACGCCTGGGATCGAACCCAGGACATGTGCATCAAAGGCATTCCCTCCAACCATTTGTGCTAGCGTGTTAACTTGTAAGTATAATAAAAACAAAACATAATATTCAAAACAAGACAGTGGGGTCATCCAAACGCGCGAAATTTCAAACAGGCCAGTCCCATGTTGCCACACCATCATCTTCTTCACTGATTCTGTCTTTTTAGAAAGAAGACTTTTACCTACAGACGCTTACTGTAGGTACAAACCTGTTCATCTCAAAAATCGCATATGAGAAAGATAAATGAAAAGTGATGGCACCAATTAACTCGTATCATCCTCACGAGCATCATGGTACCAGAATCAAGGCCTGATTTTGCCTGTATTGAAAAACCCTAAACAAGAACACAAAACCTTAACCATGGCAATATCACGTATAGGCATCAAAAATGCAATTAAATGGCATGGTTAGCTTGCAAACATGATGATAAACAAGAATATATAATTAAAACATGCTTATGATGAGTAAATCAATGAAATCATAATCAAGTTTTTAGGAAAACGGTGGTGCCTGTAGGGTGCGATTCTGGGCGTTTCAAGACCTGAGAGTGATTGGAATAGCTTCCTGGGATGTCTAGCAAGCGATTGGGAACCTCAACACACCATGAATTGGCCTGTGGAAGGAGATTCGTCTCACACTTTTCTTGGAATTTTTCAGTTTTGTTCTGCACTTCTCGCGATCTATCACCCTTGTTTTTTGATCTGGCAAGCTTCATTATATAACCTATAATGAATTAGGTTAAAAAACTTGGCATGAATATTTGCATTTATCCAAGATTTGATTTGATTTTCAAGTTGTATGATATCTTGCTATTTTGAGCCAAATCACGTCTTTCTTGTACCAATTGCCCTTGATTCGATTTGATCATGTTTACTCAGCATATTTTGAATGCTAATCTGTAAAAAAAACAAATCATATCTTTGATAATTTTTATCATTTATTTGATTTAATTCACGTTTTAATTAATGAAAAATAAAAACAAATTGAAAAATGAAGCATATAATGGGTGAGTGAACATTTGATTCGTGGACCACATTATAATTGAGGTGCAAGCATAAAAAGTTGGGCCCATTTAGCAAAAAAATGCAAATTTGAGCACATTTGACTTTTGGCAATTTTGCAAAATTGGTCAACTTGGCCAATGCATAACTCTCTCAATTTTGACCCTAGAGAGGTGTTCTTGGACTTTTTAGAAAGCTTAGGATGTCCTATAATCAACCCTTTTTGTCTCATCTCAATTGAGTCTTCCATGTTCATGTATGAAGCTTTGACCCAAAAGGTGTTTTTGTTGACTTTTCAAAGGGACCTATAATGTCAAAATTCATATCTTTTTGTGAGTACATATTATGAACTTGGGAGATGAATATGAATTGTAGGTAATTGCATCCTCTTAAAAAGGAGCTTTGGATGGGTCATTTATGATAAAGTATGAGAAAGTTATGCTTGGTCAAAGTTTAGTTGACTTTTCCTACAAAACCTTAATTTAGCAACTTTTGGGTTTTGATGAATGGTGAGCAATCCTTGAGGAATCATGATCAACCCTTGATCAAATGATAGATAATACTTCAAAATGAGGATGTTGACCAAAAATCTTGAAGTTTGACTTTATGTGGGCCACAATTGACTTTTGACCTAGTGCAGTTGATTTTCAGGCATTTGAGCAGTTGATTGAGCAAATTTTTTCTGCAAGGCTTGAAACTTGACATGGATGATCTTGAGAACATATTAGGACAGTGATGAGCATTTGAGTCCTTTGTGGTTCACACATCTTGATGAAGATGGAAACCCTAATTTGAGGTATACTGTCTTAGGAGAGAGTTTGTCTGGTCAACTCTTGAACTTCCTTGAGCAATTTGGGGACCTCACTTGCCATGTGTTGAGAAATATGAGAGGGCAAATTTTGGGGTACAACAAGTTCATAAAGAGGTGTCTTGAGCTGATCAAACCCTAATGCAGTCTTGAGCCTAAGGAGATCTTGTGAGAAAATTCTTGATAAGTGAGAGGGAAAATTTTGGGCTACAACACACTAGATTCCAGATTGGCACCCACCTTTACTTCTTTCTTGTCCTCTTTGGTACCTAGGTTAACTGTGTCCACTGGTTCTTCGTGGGGCTGTATGGTCTTTTCTTCCTGTTTAGGCTTGGTAGATTAGATTTTCAGGGTCACAATAGGCCATGGCAGAATCTTTACCCATGGGATCCTGAGTGGATGTAGATATGAATTTTGATATGTGAGTGTGTGTAAGAGCATAGCTATTTTTGAAAGAAATAAAAATGTAGAAAAAGAAAGACAAAGAGCACAAATTTTGTATGCAAAAACTTCCATGATTCATTGATGACTTATGAAAATGAAGTAACAACCCTTACAAATGGACCGTTGTGCCTCGGGTAAGACACAAGGTTTTAAAAGTCTGAATTGTTTAATTATTACAAGTCTGACAAAAAATTAAAGACAATTATTGTTGGATAAAAGTAATTGGGACAAAATCTTTAGCTTCCCAGTTGGTGAGTCCTCCATTGATAGTTAGGAAAATCCATTCCTCTAGATCGCAACTATCACCACTATCCTTCACTGCGTTGACTCCATGGTTGCTGATCTTCAAAGGTGGTCCCCCGGCACGAGCACGACGAACAACTTTCTGGGCTCCTAAAGTGAAACTCATACCAAATTTTTCAGATTTATAAGGGATATCCAGGAGTTGGCCCCAAATAGTACACCCACCTTCTTCGACCACTTCCTTGCCATCTTTCAGAGAAGCCATCTTTAGAGGAGGTCTCGTAATCTTCGGGACTTGGGAAATAGTCTTGGTTGCTGCCACTGTTTGTGGGACTTCCTCGAAATGCTAAAACGGAGTTTTGATGAATTCATCATCCAATTCCATGTATCTGAAGGAGTTCAAGTAACTGACCATATATTCCTCTTCTCCATGGACAGTGATGATTTTATTTGTTTGGGTTTTTCAGCATCTGATGTAATGTAGAGGTGATGGCACCAGCGTCATGAATCCAAGGTCGGCCCAATAAGAAGGAATAGGAAGGGATAATATCCATTACATAGAAAGTTGAATCAAAGGTTTGAGTTCTAACTTTAATGGGGATTTCCACCTCCCGATGCACCATTCTCTTTGAACCGTCGAAGGCCCTGACCACTATGTTGCTGGGTTTTAAGGTCAAACCTCAACAATCGAGTCTATCCAAAGCCTTCTTAGGTAGCACATTCAAAGACGAACCAGTATCAACCAGGACATGAGCCAAAGTTGTGCCCCTGCATTCGACAGAGACATGCAACGCCTTGTTGTGTTTCCTCCCTCTAGGTGTCAGGTCAGCATTAGAGAAGCCCAAACCATTATCAGTGGTCAAACTGGCGACACAGTATTGGAATTGGTCAGCAAAGGTTTCTTGTGGCACATGGGAAGTTTTAAGAAATTTCGCCAAGGCCTTCGCATGAGCCTCAGAGCACAACAATAAAGCCAGCATAGAGATCTTCGAAGGGGTCTGCCCTAGCTGTTCGACTACATTGTAGTCGCTTCTCTTTATAATTTTCAGAATTTCTTCCATCTCCTTCTTGGAGGCTTCTGGGATAAATATTGGTTGCGCCTTCATCCGGACAGAATCAACCAGAATGCCTTTGTCCGAGTCTCGGTCGACTCGGTGGTAGGGGTGTCGGTAGGGGTAACCACGGGAATTGTAGTAGTATGAACAAAAGCAGGGATGATCACAGGAACGGTAACAGTTTTCGAAGGAGCAATCTCTGGGAAAAATACTCTTCCACTTCAGGTTATTTTGCTGGTTCCCGCAATGTTTTCGATGTCGGGGTCAACCTTCTTAAAAATCGAGTCTTCATCAGCCAGCCAATCTTGCTTGACGCTGTGATAGTAGACGTTACCCCCATAGTTCCATGGGAAATTTTTATCTGAGGAGTATAGGATCGGCCCTGGCATAGTAATTATCAGTGGATCCACTTTAGGAACAGATGTAATCCTAACGGGTCTTTTGGTGGAGACCCTGGAAGGATTGGCGGAAATGGTTACTATTGAAACATCTTTGTAATAAATGGTTGGAACGGGAGTCTTTTCAAACAAAATCTCTTTGTCATCCATTAGGCGTTGGACACCTGCTTTCAATAAATGACAACCAGTTGGTAGGGATAAACAGAGGTGATATCCTTCGCCATAACCCGGAAATAAACCGGCCTTCAACAGGTTCCTCTTGACATTCAGGAGAGGAGTAACAAGTTCATCAACAACAGTAACAAACATATCGTCTTCAACAGTGTTAATATCACAACCATGCTTGGGCATAGGAGCAGTGATAACATTTGGGATCTCAGGAGCATAAAATTCAATTTCTTTTGCCTCGAGAAGGTCTTGCACCTTATTTTTAAAAGCCCAGCAGTTGTTGGTATCATGGCCTGGACTTTCTGAATGGTAAGCACAACGAGCATTAGGGTGTTAATGAGGAGAGGCGGTGTTGGGATTCTTCGGGGCTTCCTTCAAGGTTACCAGATTATATCTCAACAAATGTGGTAGGACTTGAGACAGTGTCATATTTATCCTGGTAAATTGTCTTATTGGTCTTTCCGTTCTAGGTTGGTTGCTCCTTTGTTGAGTAGGTGCAAGCTTTGGGATCATGACGGCCCCAACCATTGGATGATGTTCAATTATGTCTTGATTCCTTTAAGGGTACACAACACCAACCTCTTTCTTCCTAATAAATGGTTTTCTCACGGCACTGAAGGATACGTCCTTTTGAATCTTCCCACTCTTAATCCCAGCTTCCACTCTTTCCCCGGTCAAGATTAATTCAGTGAAGCCTACTGAGGAGCTTCCAATTAGATGATTAAAGAAAGCACTGGACAGGGTACCCAAAAACATGTCTACTAGCTCTCTATCAGATAGGGGAGGCTGGACTCTTCCTGCTAAGTCCCTCCATTTCTAAGTGTAGTCTTTGGAACCTTCGCTTGAAACCATATCCATACTCTGGAGTTGAGTACGGGTGGGAGCAAGGTCTGCGTTATATTGATATTGTTTATAAAAAGCAGTGGCAAGGTCTTCCCAATTATGGATATTGGCCCTTTCTAGTTTATAGAACCAATCTAGCTGAGTTCCGGATAGACTATCTTGAAAGAAGTGGACCCACAAATCTCTGTCGGCAGTGTGAGGCTGTATCTTCCTCACATAAGATCAGAGGTGCATCTTGGGACACGAAACTCTGTCGTACTTACCAAACACTAGTGCCTTGAACTTTGGTGGAATAACAATCCCAGACACCAAACCCAACTCTTCAAAGTCCAGCTCGGGCACTTTCTAAATCTCCATTGCACTTAGGCGCTCTTCCAGATGTTTGTATTTGTCGTCAACCGGAGGATACTGCTCTTCAGAGTAATCATCGTCTTCTTCCTCTTCAGATTCTGGATGGGCAGTCACTTCCTTGCCTTTCCCTTCTTGATTATCATTTTCACTTGATGATGTTCCAAAGTCTAGGGTCCGTTTGGCTGGCCCTGGGAACCTTCTTCCTAGATTCAAGACACCGGTTGATTTCTTTGTTTTCTTTTTCTTTTCTTCAATTAGAAAAATTTGCAAATCCTCTTGTCCTTTGGATAGAGTCAAGAACATTTATTGAAACTGAGCATTCTGCACCTGGAGATCTTTAATCGTCTGTTCCATGTCCATCTTACTGAAATAAATAGTAGAAAGATGAGGAGACCTGTTGTAAGAAACCTGTTTATGTGATGAGGAATGAAGATGCATATGCAATGATTTCAAGGAAATTAGAGACTTAAATTTGCTTCAGACAAAAAGGAACACACGTTATATTGATAAATCAAAGTTTGAGTACATCATGCCTCTTTGGGCTTACAAGAAAATACAAAAAATCTAAGATAAAAAAGTTGTACACATCCTCTTTGGTGCGATGTAGGCGTTCAGACTCCACTCCTCATGAAGTTGCTTGGTGAGTTCCAGAACCTTCTTCTCGTTGGCGTAGAATTGGGCCTCGAAAGTGTCTCACCCCCCCTTAAGCTGTATCCAATCCCTTTGCAAGTCTTCAAGAGAGGTGGGCATGTCAGGATGCAGGATAGTGTAGGGGACATCTCCCTCCACAACAAGCTCTATGATAATCGGGAGAGTGGAGGGGTAACGCATCATAAGACTTTGAGCACGAGCTCGTACCCATTTGAGATAAGGCTCCAGAGGGATAGAATTCTTATGCCCCAATGTCTTGCTATCTACCTTGTTCAACATCCTCCAAGCTCGAATAAATCTCTGGCGGTGACCTTGATCGTCATTCTCGTAGTCAAATACCAACCCTTTAATAATCATCTCATGGGGGCCATCCCTTCGGGCGTAACCAAAATGTCTTAAGGCTAAGTAGGGGTTGTAGGTGATACCTCTGTTAGAACAAAGTTTGAATCTACTACCCTAAGTTTAAGTTTTGATGATAACAACACGAAATGATATATTAATTATGTGATTCATGTAAGAACTATTTGCTACCTAAAATATTACCTTCTGTTTTGCAGAAACTCTGATAGGTATCAGCAGGAGTACACTTAATCAGCATCAGAACATTTGTTAGTAACATCAGCATCAGAAGTTGTTATATCAGAACAACAGAATCAGAAGAACAACTCACGCGAATGCTGAAGCTTGATGAACAGAACTGCGCTCAACACTCTGATAAAGACAACAACAGTTCATCAGCACTTAAGCAGAGTCAGAATGAGCCAAAGCCAGAACATGCTTTAAGTAGCAACGGTACTGTGCATTCAAAGCAAATTATTACCAACGGCATCATTCCAGACAAGATCTGCTCAATAAGGAAAGTTTGTTATTGGCATTGAATCAAGATTATTGCTCCAACGTTCAACAAATTCAGTGCTATATAAACAAGTCAATGAAGATTGAATTGGCTACTGCTCTACATCATATTACACGCCTAAAAGCTACTCATCATCTTCTCACTCTCAGTTTGCTAAAAGGCTCCATATTTCCTTACTCAAATATGTTTAGCAATCTAGTTTCAGTAAGCTTAAATTATGTAATATCACAGTTGTGATACAGTTTTGTAGAAAACATTCACACACCTAGATTTCTCTTCTTTGTAAGAAAGTGTTTCCTTGACAAACCGGTTTGTGGTTTGCATCAAGAAGGCTTTAGCAGTTGTTAAAGCAGATTGTAATATTCAGTTGAATATAGTGGATTAAGACCTTGTTGGAGAGAGGCGAAATCACCTTGACGGGTGGACTGGAGTAGTTTGAGATCAAATGAACCAGGATAAAAATATCGTGTTCATTGCATTGATTTTCAGTTTTACAATTCAACCCCCCCTTCTTGTGTTTTTCACTTCTTCAATTGGCATCAGAGTGCCTGGTTCTGAGCTAAAACATTTAATCGTGTCAGTACAAGATCCAGCGTCAGAAAAACACAATGGCAGGAACTCATCAACACATCAGCAATGACAACAATGAAGACAGAGACAGATTCAGCGGCAAACCTCCAGTCTTTGATGGAGAAAATTTTGATTACTGGAAAGACAGAATTGAAAGCTTCTTTCTGGCACATGATGCTGATCTGTGGGATATGGTAACAGATGGATACACGCCCCCTGTGAATGCAAGCGGTCAGAAGATTGACAGGAAAGCAATGTCTGACCAACAAAAGCGTGACTTCAAAAATCACCACAAGGCCAGAACCATCCTTCTCAGCGCCATCTCTTACGCTGAATATGAAAAAATCTCCAACAGAGACACAGCAAAGAACATGTTTGACTCACTCAGAATGACGCATGAGGGCAACGTTCAGGTCAAAGAAACTAAAGCCATGGCGCTCATTCAGAAGTATGAGGCGTTCAAAATGGAAGAAAGTGAATCCATTGAAACAATGTTCTCAAGATTCCAAATTCTGGTAGCTGGTCTCAAGGTTCTGGACAAAGGTTACTCTACTGCTGATCACGTTAAGAAAATCATCAGAAGCTTACCCAAGCAGTGGAGGCCAATGGTTACAGCTCTGAAGCTAGCAAAAGATCTCAACAAAATTTCTCTGGAGGAACTTATCAGCTCCCTCAGAAGTCATGAGATAGAGCTAGAAGCTGATGAACCTCAGAAGCAAGGTAAGCCTTTAGCATTAAAATCTAACAAAAAATCTATGTCTAAAGTTTTGCAGGCAGTTGAAGAAACATCTGATGGATCCTCATCAAAAGAAGACGAACTTTCTCTCCTCTCCAGAAGAGTGAATCAACTGTGGAAGCAAAGGCAAAAGAAGTTCAGGAATCCCAGAAGATCTGATCAGAACGAGTCTTCCTCCAGATACAGAAGGACAGATTCTTCCTCTGGATACAGAAGATCTGAAGGCTCCTCAGGAAGCAAAAAGCCAAACACCAAGGACATCATCTGTTATGAGTGCAATGAGCAAGGACAATACAAGAGTGACTGCCCAAAGCTTCAGAGGGAAAAGCCCAAAAAGAAGTTTGGAAGAGAAAAGAAGAAAAGTCTCATGGCTACATGGGATGACTCTGAATCTTCTGAAGCTGACTCAGAATCAGATGATGAGAGAGCAAACATAGCTCTCATGGCCAACATTTCAGAAGATAGTGAAGCTTCTGAATCAGACTCAGAATCAGATACTGAAGAGGTATTTCCTGACTTTGCTGTTAATTTTACCAAGGCTGAACTTGCTGAAAGCCTTAATGAAATTCTGGAAAGGTATCAGCAGATTAGAGTTAAATTCAGAAACCTGAAAAGGAATCTTGAATCTGACTATAATAAGACTGAGAGTCTTAAATTGGAGAATTCTGAGCTGAGAATTAAAATTTCAAAATTAGAAAATACTTTACAAAACTCTTAGAAGGAACCAATTTCTGAAACTCCCAGCAACGCTGATGAGATCATCAAGGAGTATGATCACAGTTTCCAAAAGTTCCTTGCTAAAAGCATAGATAGAAGCAAAGTGGCTTCAATGATCTATGGAGTTAGCAGAAATGGCAGGAAGGGTATAGGATACAAGGGTAAGGCTCCTACACCAAAGAATGCCATGGATTTAATTATTAAACGCACTCCTCTGAATTCACATTTTGTGTATGGTCACACACATGATATCAAATACACTAGTAGTAACTATTTTGTGAAACCAAAATTCAATCAGAATTTTGGTAATGCTAACCAATCAGGACCCAAGAAAATATGGGTACCTAAGGATAAAATAATACATGTTGCAGATATCTTTAGCAGCGAATCAGAAACACTAGTCATGGTACCTGGACTCTGGCTGCTCGTGACACATGACAGGAAGAAGGCATATGTTCCAAAGCCTGGAACTTAAGCCTGGAGGCCACGTTGGCTTTGGAGGCAATCAGAAGGGAAAGATAATTGGCTCTGGAACTGTAGGTAATGGAAATCTTCCCTCTATTAATAATGTTCTGCTAGTAGATGGATTAATGCATAATCTGTTATCCATAAGTCAATTAAGTGATAACGGTTATGATATAATCTTCAATCAAAAATCATGTAAAGCTGTTAGTCAGAAAGATGGGACTATCCTGTTTAATGGAAAGAGGAAAAACAACATTTACAAAATCAAACTTTCTGAACTGAAAAGTCAGAATGTAAAGTGCCTTCTGTCTGTTAACAACGAGCAGTGGATCTGGCACAGAAGATTGGGGCATGTTAGTATGAGAAGAATATCTCAGATTAACAAACTCAATCTGGTCAGAGGACTTCCTAATTTGAAGTTCAATTCAGATACTCTGTGTGAAGCATGTCAGAAAGGCAAGTTTGCAAAACCTTCTTTTAAATCTAAAAATGTTGTTTCTACCTCTAAGCCATTAGAACTTCTGCACATTGACTTATTTGGACCAGTTAAAACTGCTTCAGTCAGTGGCAAGAAGTATGGGTTAGTAATCGTAGATGACTATAGCAGATGGACATGGGTAAAGTTCTTAAGACACAAGGACGAGTCACACTCTGTGTTTGTTACCTTCTGTAACCAAGTTCAGAATGAAAAGGATCTTAGAATCGTTAAAGTCAGAAGTGATCATGGTGGAGAGTTTGAAAACAAAGATTTTGAGTCATTCTTTAATGACAGAAGCATTCTGCATGATTTCTCTTGTCCTAGAACTCCCCAACAGAATGGAGTTGTAGAACGAAAGAACAAAACATTGCAAGAAATGGCCAGAACCATGATCAATGATACAAACGTTGCTAAGACCTTCTGGGCAGAGGCAATAAACACAGCGTGCTACATTCAGAATAGAATCTCAATAAGACCTATTCTGGAAAAGACTCCATATGAATTATGGAAGAACGGAAAGCCCAACATTTCTTATTTTCATCCATTTGGATGTACTTGCTTTATGTTAAATACAAAGAATTATTTGAACAAGTTTGATTCTAAAGCACAGAAGTGTATCATGTTAGGATACTCTGAACGCTCAAGAGGGTACAGAGTATACAATACAGAAACACAGATTGTGGAAGAATCAATCAGTGTTCGTTTTGACGATAAGCTTGACTCTTAAAAGTCAAAGCAGAATGAAGTTTTTGCAGGTATGGAAATTGAATTTACAGGTTCTGAAGACAAGTCATCAGAAGCTCTCAAGACAAACACTCCTTCAACATCTGAAAGGAGCACTGCTAGCAATCCTACAACAGCTGCTGATCAACCTCAGAAGAGATTACCCAGAAGCAGCTTGGATCACCCAGAAGAGACTATCTTAGGAAGAAAGGAAGATCCAATCAGAACAAGAGCAAGCTTCAGAAACTCTGAAGAAACCCTCATGGGACTTGTGTCTCTGATTAAACCTTCTTCTATTGATGAAGCACTTCTGGATAACGAGTGGATTCTAGCAATGCAAGAAGAGCTGAATCAATTCACCAGAAATGATGTATGGGATCTGGTTCCCAGACCAAAAGGATTCAACGTCATTGGAACAAGATGGGTGTTCAGAAACAAGCTAAATGAATAAGGTGAAGTCATCAGAAACAAGGCACGACTGGTAGCACAAGGTTATAGTCAGCAAGAGGGGATAGACTACACAGAAACCTTTGCTCCAGTCGCCAGGTTAGAATCTATCATACTTTTAATTTCATTTGTTGTTAATAGAGGCATCACTCTGTATCAGATGGATGTCAAGAGTGCATTCTTAAATGGGTATATAGAAGAAGAGGTGTATGTGCACCAACCCCCTGGTTTTGAAAATACAAAACACCCAGAATAGGTTTTCAAACTAAAGAAGTCACTATATGGTCTGAAACAAGCTCCCAGAGCTTGGTATGAAAGACTAAGTAACTTTCTGTTAGAAAAAGAATTCACCAGAGGGAAGGTGGACACTACTCTATTCTGTAAATCAGTTAAGAATGACATCTTAGTCTGTCAAATTTATGTTGATGATATTATTTTTGGATCTACTAATCCTTCTCTTGGAAGAAAATTTGCTAAGTGTATGCAGGCAGAATTTGAGATGAGCCTCATGGGGGAACTGAAATTCTTTCTAGGAATTCAGATCAAACAAACTCTAGAGGGAACTTACATTCATCAGAGCAAATACATCAGAGATCTTCTGAAGAAATTTGATCTATCAGAATGTAAGCCATCAAAGATTCCAATGCATCCCACGTGCATTCTGGAAAGAGAAGAGGTAAGCAATAAGGTAGAACAGAAGGTCTACAGAGGTATGATTGGTTCTCTCCTTTATCTGACTGCTTCAAGGCCTGATATATTATTCAGCGTATGTATTTGTGCTAGATTCCAATCAGATCCTAGAGAATCTCACTTAACAGCTGTTAAGCGAATTTTCAAGTATCTGAAAGGTACTACTAATCTGGGTTTATTTTATAGAAAATCTAGTGATTACAGCTTAGTAGGCTACTGCGATGCTGACTTTGCTGGAGACAGAGTAGAACGAAAAAGCACTTCTGGAAGCTGCCAGTTTCTGGGAGAAAATCTGATCTCTTGGTCCAGCAAAAGGCAATCCACAATTGCGCTATCAACAGCAGAAGCTGAGTACATAGCAGCAGCAGGATGTAGCACACAGATGCTCTGGATGAAAAGTCAGCTTGAAGACTTCCAGATCTTTGAGAGTAACATTCCTATACTCTGTGACAATACGTCTGCTATTTGCTTAAGTAAGAATCCCATTTTACATTCTAGAGCTAAACATATAGAAATAAAACATCACTTCATTAGGGACTACATTCAGAAAGGAATTTTGAACTTAAAATTTATAGATACAGACCATCAATGGGCTGATATCTTCACTAAACCCCTTTTTGAAGATAGGTTCAATTTCATTCTGAAACATCTCAGCATGAAAATCTGCCCAGAGTGAAAATGTTTTAATTCCATATATTTATCTTCAGAATGTGTTTGCTTTACTGTGAACTTCTGATCAATCTCTTTTCAGAAAGATAGAACATGCAGATTGTATCAGATGCTAGTCTTAAAGATCTGAGCGTTTTAGCTCAAGGATAGACGTGATGATCACTAAATCAAACAAGTGTCATCCAATCATCAACAAATCTCTGAAGCAGAACGCGTGCACGCTTCTGAGAAGGCAAAACGTTGATTGGGTGCATTGAGACACATGTCTGGTAACCGTTTCAAGTATCTTTCTCAAATCCCCCAAAATCAGCAAGCATTAAATGAAAGTAATCATGTTTTAAAATGTAATCATGATTTTTATTCTTTTTGAAACCATTTACTCTTTCAAAATTATTTTTTAAAGCTATTTAAACTCATTAACATCTTACATCAATCTTTTACAGTTTCTCATTATCTCTCAAATATTTTCTGCATTTTCTGTGTTCATCTCTTTCAACCTTAAACCCTTTTTCTCAGTTTTCTCAGAAAAACCCTAAGTGTGAACATGGCAACCTCCAGCAATGCTTCTGCAGGTTCTCAGAAGAAAGCTTCCTCTGAAGAGTACCAAGTTCCATTCAGAACACTCCTTACACCAATGAAGAATCTTGAAGTGTTGTCTGAACTGATTATTGATTTTGGCAGTCTGAAAGAGAATGGGTTTGACTTGACAGAAGAAGTTAGGGCACAAAAATGGGAGAGATATTTTGATAGGTTGGTTGGACCAACGTTCCCAGTTTTGGTCAAGGAGTTCTAGATTCATGCTACTTCAGCAACTCATCAAGTCACCTCCTACATAATGGGAAAGAAGATTGTGATCACTGAGGATCACATAGCAAAACTGATTGGTTACAGTGGTGGTGGCGTCCGCTGTATAGAGATGGCTGAAAGATGCGCTGACGTTGGTGTCGTTGCAGAGCATATTTTCACCCATGGGGTTCCCAGCAGCAAAATCAAGGATTTAAAGGATCACCACAGAGTATGGGCGAAGATAATTCTGGGGTGTTTTAATCACAGGAAGCCAACAAGCTCTCCTGATTATATAAATATAGATCAGCAGTTTCTGATCTACTTTATTAGTCAGAAGGTAAAAATCAACTTGGCTCATCTTCTGTTTAATCACCTTAGGACCAGTGTCAAAGAGACAAGGGAAGAAGAAAGGACAAAGAGGGATTGGATACCCTTTGGCAGGTTAATATCAGATATTCTGACAGAGAATAGGCTGATAGAGCACCTCTCAGAAGCTCAGGAATTAAGTTCTCTTGAACCAACTGTGGGCAAGCCTCTGAACGCGAAAAATCTGAAGAAAATGAAGCTGATAGAAAATATCAGAAAGGAGCCCAGAGTTACTCCTCTTGCTGACATCACCAGCAGAAGAGTCCCTCTGAACGACTTTCCGTTATTTTCTGAGATTGAATCTAAACCAGCAGTGGTTCTCAGATACTTGGACGTGTGCAAGGCTGATGGTACAGATCCCAAGTTGAATATCAGAGATCTGCACCAACCTCAACCAGAAGTTACACTGAAGAAGATGAAGAAAAGGAAGGCCCCTTCAGAAGGAACATCCCAGCAGACACCCAAGAAAAGAGGTAATTTATCTGCTGCTTCTGTTTTAAATTCTTCTGCTATTCCAACATCAATTCCTACTCCAGCTTCTCATGCAATCCCAATCCCCATCCTAACAATAGATGAAACCGAACCAGAAGATGACCCTTCTGAGGCACTACAACTCAGAAGACCCCGCACCAAACATCCTAAACCAACAATTTCAACAACATCAGCACTTGACAAAGTTCTGTCTGACATTGATCAACGTGCTTCTGATAACCTTCCCAATAATCCAAACTCTGAACCAGATATTACCAAATCTCCTCAACCAGAACATCCTCTCTCACCCATTCCAGAAGAAATTCAACCAGAAATTCCACCTCCTTCTCCACAACCAGCAACTCCTCCTCCCTCTCCACAATCAGAAATTCCTCAACCATCACCTCAACTTGAGTTTCATCATTCTGAAACTCCATCTCAACCATCACCTGAACCTCATTCTCCTCAATCCTCTGGGCCACAACCCTTGGCAATTCAGCTGCCATGTGGAACAACTGTAACCATGGCCCAGCTGCCATCCTCGCCAGAATCTATCCCTCCAAATACTCCAAAACCTCCAAACAGTCCAATTGTTATTTCTGACTCTCCTACTCCATCTCCCAAACAAACTACAGAAGACCACAGCAGAACCTTCATAGATTTAACAATCCTTGAACATCTTGCTGATCTCAAAAATAAAATAGCCATTCCAAAACCAAAACAGCCAGATGTTGGCTCTGGCATTGTGAATTTTGAAACAGGTTTGCAGCAATAGATTGCTTCTCTCAAGGAAGTCTGTCCTGGAATGATTGATCCTTCTGCCTCTGACCAGCTCTGGTCACAATTCAGAATTTGGGTACGTGCTGAAGCTCTAAAATTGCAAGACATCAATTACGAGCAAGCACAACAGAATTTCAGCAAGCTTTTGAACGAAGTAGGAAGTCAGCTGCTGAAAGAAGACGTGCTCCTTCTGGATAGTGAGCCATGGTCTGAGAAGCGTCCAGCTTCAAAGATGCAGCCAGAAGAAGATCAGACTATTCAAGCTGAAGCCAGTCAAGCTGAAGATGTTGCAGAAAGCTCTCAAAAGCCCCCTGCTTCTGATGTTTCTCAAGCTGCCTTGGACAGGCAGACTCTGGAAGAGCTGAAGCAGAATGATATACGTCTGCAGCAAAGAATGGATGAAAATGATCAGAAGATGAAAGAAAGGATGGATGTGCAAGACAGTAAGATAGATACAGTAGTCAGCATGGTGCACAAGCAGACTGAGACTACTGATCAGATTAAAGCAATGCTGGAGACTCTGTTCACACGCCTTCCACCCCAACCTTAGATTTTCATTCATGCCATTTTCATGTTTTCTTTGCATATCCTCTGTACTGTTTCGTCTGGCTCTGACTATTTTAATATGACAAGTTTTTTCTGATCTACATGTTTTAGCACATCACTTACACTTTTTGATTGCTGACAAAAAGGGGGAGAACAAGAATGATATTTTTGTCAATAACGGATTACTAAGACAGAAAATCTCAAACATTCTAACTCCGATATACTTGAATATGTTTTCTGTTTTTTGCTTAAGTCTACAGGTACAAGAATGCTCTCTGATATTCTGAAGACTAAAGCTCTGATACTCTGACCCAAATCAAAGCTCTGATATTCTGATCTAAAGCTTCTGATAGTCAAAGCTCTGATATCCTGATGTTCAAAGAAAGGCAATAAAGATCTGATCCTGAAGAACTCTTGGAATTAAGAAGGGAAGTTATAAATTCAGGGGGAGTATCTCCGATCTCAACTCTGATATATCTTTATCCCTTATCTTTGATAACTTCTTACTCTGATACATCTTATCAAATAGTTATTTCTGATATTTCTTCACGTTATTATCAATTAAAAATATCGAGTTTTTGTCATCATCAAAAAGGGGGAGATTGTTAGAACAAAGTTTGAATCTACTACCCTAAGTTTAAGTTTTGATGATAACAACACGAAATGATATATTAATTATGTGATTCATGTAAGAACTATTTGCTACCTAAAATATTACCTTCTGTTTTGCAGAAACTCTGATAGGTATCAGCAGGAGTACACTTAATCAGCATCAGAATATTTGTTAGTAACATCAGCATCAGAAGTTGTTATATCAGAACAACAGAATCAGAAGAACAACTCACGTGAATGCTGAAGCTTGATGAACAGAACTGCGCTCAACACTCTGATAAAGACAACAACAGTTCATCAGCACTTAAGCAGAGTCAGAATGAGCCAAAGCCAGAACACGCTTTAAGTAGCAACAGTACTGTGCATTCAAAGAGAATTATTACCAACGACATCATTCCAGACAAGATCTGCTCAATAAGGAAAGTTTGTTATTGGCATTGAATCAAGATTATTGCTCCAACGTTCAACAAATTCAGTGCTATATAAACAAGTCAATGAAGATTGAATTGGCTAATGCTCTACATCATATTACACGCCTAAAAGCTACTCATCATCTTCTCACTCTCAGTTTGCTAAAAGGCTCCATATTTCCTTACTCAATTATCTTTAGCAATCTAGTTTCAATAAGTTTAAATTATGTAATATCACAGTTGTGATACAGTTTTATAGAAAACATTCACACACCTAGATTTCTCTTCTTTGTAAGAAAGTGTTTCCTTGACAAACCGGTTTGTGGTTTACATCAAGAAGGCTTTAGCAGTTGTTAAAGCAGATTGTAATATTCAGTTGAATATAGTGGATTAAGACCTCGTTGGAGAGAGGCGAAATCACCTTGACGGGTGGACTGGAGTAGTTTGAGATCAAATGAACCAGGATAAAAATATCGTGTTCATTGCATTGATTTTCAGTTTTACAATTCAACCCCCCCTTCTTGTGTTTTTCACTTCTTCAACCTCCTCTAATGCCAAGTAAGGGGACATTAGGGAATTCTCCAAAACGGTCGACGATAGTAACATTCTCTACAGATTGGGAACACCAATGAATGTCTGAATGTTTGAGCGTCATCAACCTATGCCACCACCTTGAACCTTACTCGTTCTTCAATACAGATTAGGGAAGATGCGAAATAAATCATCTTGCCAAGAGGGGAGTACAACACATGAAAATACCCATTTTCCTCAGAGTGCGAGTGTGAAAAGAATGTAGGATGTCCCCTAACAAAGTAAGCACCGGGTTACGAGACATGAAGATTTTAACGATGTTTACATCTATGAGTTGGTCAGGATTTGGAAACAAAACCATCCCATAGATGAGGGGAGCCACAATTTCCTCGAAAGCTTGCAAGTCCATGGATTTCCAGTGTTTTTGAGCTTTCTCAAACAAGAACTTGGCTAAGAAACCTTTGACACCACTCCTTGTTTCCCAATTAGTTGTGACATCAGATGGTTGCAAGTGTAGGGCTTGAGAAATCTCTTCTCATTATGGATCTCTTTCTGTACCGTTGAAGGGTAGTTGATTGAGAATGGGAATCCTCAAGAGTTGGGAGAATTCTTCCAAAGTTGGCACAAGTTGATAATCGGGAAATGTGAAGCAATGGTGTAGAGGATCAAAGAACTGGAAGAGCATCTTCATCATGTCCTCATCAGTGTTGGAGGTAACCAAGTATAGGAGGCGACCATGTCTTTCAGTAAATGGAGAATTTTCGAGAATCTTTGATGCTAACTCTTTAAGTTGAGGAGGGATCCTTACAAGATTGACTTGAATGGTTTTCCTGCGAATAGAATCCATGTCCTACAAAACAGAACAAAGATAAATCCCAAAATCCTTGAAATGGTTAGTGAGTATGAGTATGATGTTATGATGTTTATGATGTTATGTACAAGTAGATATATACAAACAAAACAAACAAGTCCTTAGGTTTAGGCTTGCATGGAGTCTCATAGGTAAGTACCCTCTTGAAGTTTAGCTGGCTCAAACCTGTCCTAGCAATAGTAACCGGGTTCTAAGGGAGCTCAATATCACTGGTTTGTTTCCTCGAGCATTGTTTCAGCGCAAGCCTCTTTAATGGAGACCGAAATATCCCAAAAAACCAAACCTCAATGAGTGTAGTATCGATTATCTACCAACTTCGGACTGCACCAAAGTCGGTCATCTCACTACGTCCTAATGGCCAAGTTGGTCAAGTAAAAGTTCTAGAAGTTAGTTAGTGCTTCACGACATCACTCAGCGGCCCCGTATTCACCTTGAATACTTAAGGGCTACTAGTACCCACAAATATGTCACACTAACGTAGCTATTGCTTAGACCATGTCAGTATACCCCGCACAGTTTCCACAATGTATTGCTACTTACCTATAAGGTATCCTAAATCCGAGTAGAGGATTCAAACCCAAACAAAGAACTAAAATGTAAAGCAAACAAGTCAAACAATGAAAGCAAGTAAATATGATCTAACTCTAAGGTAACCCCAATTTTAAAATTTTCCCCAGCAGAGTCGCCAGTTCTGTAACACGGTGGGAGAACTGACTTGGTTATTTTGCATTTGATTGCAAATTGTGATATGGTGGCAGAACCGGACTGTTTAAGGAAAATGCTGGTTTGTGTTTTGAGTTTGTGTTCGCAAAATGTCGCGGTAAGCAAGAGTCGCCACCGACTTTTATTTTATCCAACTGGAATGGAAAAAAGCACAGAAAAATTCCTTTTTCGAGATTTTGAGTACGGGGGGTAGATTATAGAAAGGGAAGGTATTAGCACCCTTTCTATCCATGGTTTTCCATGGGCTCTTAGGTACTTGCTCATCATTTTAAAATTTCTTCCATGTTTGTTCATTTTGAAAAGTTTTTGTTTTACTTCGTTTTAACCCTTGTATCAGTCCTTAAGAGTGTTACGAAGTGTTGTTGAAAACTTTGTTTAAAAAAGTGTAAGTGTGAAAAAGGTTTGATTTTGAGCAAGTACCTACTAGCATCTACCTACTCGAAAAAAGAATGTTTCTATTCTTGTTTCCTTTAGACAGCGCTATCCCACTATTAATGAGTAGGTAGCACCGTCGTTGGAGTTGTAAGGGTCAATTCGAAAGGGACGTACGATCACTAAAGTAGTGTTAGGATGTCTTAGTAATAACCCTAATGTCTTAAGATCATATTCGAGGCAACATTTCCGAGGTAACCTTTCCGAGGAAACATTTCCTAGGCAATATTTCCGAACGGGACATTTGATCTTTGTTTAGACAAGAGAGCGACCACTAAAACACCCTATACTTAATGGTCGTTTACCGAAGGCAACCTAAGTGAGAGTATACCCTAAGAGTGCGCATGTGCGAGTGATTTGATTTCAAGTTATTATCTTTGCACATTTAGGGTTTGCTAACCATTTTAAATTAACATACATTCTTGTCATGCAATCCTATTATCATACATCTAACAGTTAATATTTGCGAAAATTAAAATGCGAGAAATAAAACTACACTATTACAAGGCTTCGGGGAGGGGGATTAATTACATAGCCAAAAAACCCGTAAAACGATAAATAAACGAAAAGTCCTAATTAAACTATTACATCCCATGAGCAGTTACATTAATATTGTAAAAATAAAGCACGCGCGATGAATCGAGAATGAGAGAAAATAGGGTTTTGACCCCGTCTAAACCTATTTGAAAGAAAAATCATATTTTTGTGTTTTGGATTATTTTGAGAAAATAAGGCTTTAATTAAATAAATACAAACCTAATTACTAGTTAATTTAAATTAAGAAAAATAATTAATTTGACCTATTTTTGCATTTTTGTTATTTTAAGAAAAGAAAATAAAAATTAAATCAAACAAACCCTAATTTTTTTAATTTATTTAAGTTATTTACAAAAAGGTTAAAATTACCCTAAAATTAAATTAAACTAATTATTAAATTAAATTTGATAAAAATAAAATAATAAAAAAAACCTAAATTCTAATTTGATGAAATTGATTTTATGAGTTTTATAAAAAAAAAGAATTAATTTTAGGTTAGAAAATAATTAATCAAAATAAATTAAATAAAGAAATAGAAAAGAAAAATAAAGAAATGGGCCTGATGTTAGTAGCAATGGAGGGGGGTTTGAATCTGACTTCTAGGCCCAATAATCCTTAGCCCACATTGACTTTCCAGATCCAATACTGCAAGCTTGACTGATGTTCATGGTAGGCCTTCATTGTGAATCCTTAGATCTAGCGTGTGGACGATCTGATGGTTGATGGATGATGGCGTATGGTGGTCTCATGAGAAGCCTGCACATGGAATTATACAAAGCAAAATAATGTTGAACAAATAAGGGGACCTGGGGATCCAACCCAGCCCCTTTGGCAATTTCCCTCGCCCACTGACCAACTGAACTAGCGTGTTCATTTGCATATGGAATAACAATCAAATATTATATTGGAAAAGCAAATTAATATATCAAAACGCGCGAATTTTTGAATGGGCCAGTCAGGGGGTGCCACGCCACCCTTCTTCTTCCTCCCTCCGTTGGTAAAAGTCCAACACTTTTACCTACGGTTTTCTGGGCGTAGGTACAACCCCGTGATCTTCCAAAATTCACTATAAGCATCATAAATCAATTCCAATGGTACCAATCAACTGTTGCAACCTCACGAGCATCATGGTACCACTATCCATGGCCAATTGTTCCTGCAAGCAAAATCCCTAAAAACGAAACCTAAACCCTAATCATGGCAACTTTCTGTATGGTTAACAAAAATACAACTAATTATTATCATTAGCTTGCAAATGTTTCAAATATTCAGAATATATCCATAAAATATGCTAACAATGCCAGAATTATGAATTACGATTTCAAAAAAGTATGAATGTCGTGGGGTACTTACAGCGTGTTTTGGGATGTTATGAAGCTTGTTAATGATTGCAATATGCCCCAGAGATATCCAGCAAGCGATTGAGATAGCTGGGAAGGCTTGAGATAGCCTGGAAGTTGGAATTTTATTCACCACTTTTGTTGAGTTTTTACAAGTTTGCTTTCAGTTTCTCATGCCTCTAATCCTCTCTTTTTTGGTCTGCACATGTTCTATATGTACCCTTGAGTGGATTAAGGTTACAAATTTGCTTCAAATCTTTTTCAATTAAGGTGATTGAATCATGATTTGATCCTTATTCAAATCTTTCTAAATCAAGCAAAAATCAATCTTTTTGTATCCAAATGACTCTTGCACGATTTGATTCTCTTCCCAACTGTATAAGAGACCTAAACATGCATAAAATCTCAAGCCTTGATTAGTTTTGATATTTTCATGATTTTATTTTGATTTAAATTAAGTTAATTGAAATAAAAATCAAAATAAATTACAAAAATAAAATAAAGACAAGTGGGAAGGATCATGGTTCGTGGATCATGTTACAAACTCAATGCAAGCACAAAATGTTGGGCCCATTTGACAAAAATTGCAATTTTGGCCACTTTTGACATTTGGCAACTTTGCAAAAAGGGTCAACTTCACCAATGTATAACTCCTTCAATTTTGACCCTAGAGATGTGTTCTTGGACTTTTTAGAAATCTCAATATGTCCTATAAGCAACCATTTTGGTCTCATCTCAATTGAGTCTTCCATGTTCATGTATGAAGCTTTGATAAAAAAAAGATGTTTTTGTTGACTTTTCAAAATGACCTATAATGTCCAAATTCATATCTTCTTGTGAGTGCATATTTTGATCTTGGGAGATGAATATGAATTGTAGCGAATCACGTCCTCTTCTAAATTAGCTTTGGATGGGTCATTTTTTATAAAGTATGAGAAAGTTATGCTTGGTCAAAGTTGAGTTGACTTTTCCTACAAAACCCTAATTTAGCAACTTTTGGGTTTTGATGAATTATGAGCAATCCTTGATGAATCATGATCAACCCTTGATAAAATGATGAATAATACTTCAAAATGAGAATGTTGACCAAAAATCTTGAAGTTTAACTGTATGTAGGACACAGTTAACTTTTGCCCTAACACAGTCGATTTTCAAGCCTTTGAGCAATTGACTGAGCAAACTTTCTCTGTAGGGCTTGAAACTTGACATGGATGATCTTGTAAACATATTAGGACAATGATGAGTATTTGGGATCCTTTGGGCTCAAATATCTTGATGCAAATTGAAACCCTAATTTGAGGTAGACTGCCTTAGGAGAGAGTTTGTTTGGTCAACCCTTGGACTTCTTTGAGCAATTTAAGGGCCTCACCTGAAATTTATTGAGAAATATGGGAGGGAAAATTTTGGGGTACAACAGCTGCCCCTGTTCAATCTTCTTAAACCTAAGGATGTAGATTGGCTTGTCTGCCTTTCGTGATCTGAGGGTGGAAGATGATTGAACACTAAAGTGCCTAGAAATTTGCACTCACATGAAATGGTATTTGTCTTGAGATGTCGGGAATGGGCTTATAGATGCTATTTAGAAGTCAATGACAGAATATGGGCTTAAAGATGCCATCAGAAGAAGTGTCGATCGCATAAGAGATTCCTTTGCGAGAGCCCGTATACCTGTTGTTGAGGAGGACTACGCTGGGGAATGTCGGTCTCTTGTCTTGAGAGGGATAGAATTTTAGGGGCTTCAGTCGTCCGTTATTATACTAGGGAATCATCTCTTAGTCGAGGAGGTGCAAATGAACTGATATCTGGTCGCGCTCCAGGCTTCACAATGATTTGTTAAGGAAAATAAGTCTGACTGCTATTTGGTCGTGCTCCAGGCTTCACAGCGACTTACTGGAGGATGAAATTGAACTTGTTATCCGGTCGTAATCCAGGCTTCTAAATTTCTCACTTCTTATCTGGTCGTGCTCCAGGCTTTAGAAGGAATTAAGTTGTTATCTGGTCGTACCCGGGTTTCAACTAGAATTTAAGGCAACACTAATATCCGGTCGATTCCAGGCTTCTTAGTAATTGGCCAGGTAAACTGCTATTTGGTCGAAATCCAAGCTTCGTAGTGTTCCTTACTGTTATCTAGTCGAAGTCCCGGGCTTTAGTGTCTTTTCCGCTATCGGGTCGTAATCCAGGCTTCACAGTGTCCTATACCATTATCTGGTTGAGTCCAGGCTTCACGATATTTGGAGAAATCAAGATATTATCCGGTCGAATTTGGGCTTCATAACTTGCACTGAAGATAAACCACTATCTGGTCGATTCCAGGCTTCATAATGTTCTTCCCTATTATCTGGTCGTAATCCAGGCTTCACAATGTCTTATACCATTATCTGGTCGAGTCCAGGCTTCATGGTATCTTGTATTGCTATCTGGTCGATTTCCAGGCTTCACAATAACTTGCTAAGGGTTAAGCTGTTATCCGGTCGGTTTCCGGGCTTCACATCTTGTGTTTATGACATACCACTATCTGGTCGATTCCAGGCTTCATGGTGTCTTGTACTGCTATCTGATTGAGTCCAGGCTTCACAATAACTTGCTGGGGATTCAACTACTTTCCGGTCGACTTTCGGGCTTCATAGCTTGAATTTAAGATAAACCACTATCTGGTTAATTCCAAGCTTTGCGGTATTTTGGTACTGTTATCTGGTCGTTCTCTGGGCTTCGTAGTATGATGGAGAAATTAAGATATTATCCGGCCGGATCCGAGCTTCATAGCTTGAATTGGAATAGAAGTCTTAGCATCGGTTTGACTGAACCAGAGACAACTTGTGAGAATTTGATTGTATCTTTCCCTGAAAGTTAAAGAGTTAGCTGTATGTAATGCCGTGATGTATGAAATGTATTAAGTAATGATGCTCTCAAAATAAATGAGATTGTGTTGTATGATGCGTATGCGTATGCCATGATGTATGGATATGCAAAAGTTCTCGTGATGTTCTCTAGCTGGGGAAAATAAATCCCAGATTGCTGCTGGAGAATACAAGGAGTTGAGTTCCCCGTTCTCGCTAGGGATAACGACCGAAGATGATTTGAGAATAAATTGGCGAGAGAATGACTCTGTGGGGAAGAGAGATGCTCTGCTAGAAGATTTGCTGATCTGGAGAAATAAACTTGGCTAGGGATGAATTACGATTGTTAGTGATAATGAACCCTGTTGGGGATTAGGTTTCTGCTTGTGGAAGAAATAAACTCCACTGGAGATGGTTTTCTATTGTTGGCGATAGATGAACTCTGCTTGGGGAGAATTAACACCACTGTCTTCAGACACTTCCTACTCTGCGGGGAGTGTAAGTACCTTTAGTCATTTTCTCAAACTGATTCTATCCCTGTACCCGGTGGGTAGAGCAACTATAAGGTTTGGACACTTCTTATTTTCCCCTGTTCCTGGAATTACGAGTAATTGTCTTTTGTTTCGCATGTAAATATTTATGAGCAACAATTATTGTCAAATGCATATATCAAAATGAAACATTGGACGTTCTTACAAAACAAAACAGAAAAAGAAAAACAATTTGAAATTTCTTAGTAAAAATGAATTGTATTGATTTTTTAAGTTGGCCTGTAATAGGCGTTTTTGTACAAGAGGCTGACGTCCTAATAAGAGAATGCCGCCAAAAGAATGGAATTTATACAATTTGTGTAAAAGAAAGAAAAACAGCTATGTGAAACAATCCCACTGGGTTCCAACTCTGCTATTGCCCTTATATCTTTGAGCGTCTCATCACTTTGCTACTTGGTTGAAGGTAGATCAGATTGATTGGTGTTGTCCGAGCTTGATAGTCGATACCGAAGTCTGGTTGCAAGATGATCCAATAAGACATAGTGTTACACTTTAATCCCTAATTTTTTCCTGGACCACCCTTTCGGGTTTTCAGTCCACCGGGATACCCTTTTTTTCCCAAGCCGCCTTCTCAGGTTTTCGACTTGCCAGGTGTACAGATTTTTTCATTTTCATCCCTTACTTTTTCCCGAACCCTTTTGGTTCGCCGGGAAGCCCTTATTTTTGCCTAGGCCAGTCAACCTAACGGGTCTTTGATCATGCGTAGTATTTTTTCACTATGTATGCATTGACGGGGTGAGGAAGGTCGTCGCCATCCATGGTGGTTAGAATGATAGTTCCTCCCGAGAAAATGTTCTTAACCACAAATGGCTCTTCGTACGTAGGGGTCCATTTGCCCCTGGGATCACCTTGTGGAAGTATGATGCATTTGATCACCAAATCCCCAACTTGATACTCTTGTCGTCTGACTTTCTTGTTAAAAGCCTTGATCATTCGCTTTTGATACATCTGACCATGAAAAATAGCAGTAAGTCTCTTCTCGTCGATTAAATTCAGTTGATCAAGCCGGGTCTGGATCCAGTCATCTTCGCTCAAACCTGCATCTTTCATAATCTGGAGAGAAGGTATCTGGACCTCAATGGGTAAGACTGCTTCCATACCATACACCAAAGAGTAGGGGGTTGCCCCGTCGAAGTCCGCGCTGAGGTATGGTACCCATGAAGAGCGAATGGTAACATCTCGTGCCAGTCTTTGTATGTCACCGTCATCTTCTGCACAATCTTCTTGATGTTCTTATTAGCTGCTTCAACAGCCCCATTCATCTTCGGCCAGTAGGGAGAAGAGTTGTGATGCTGAATCTTAAACTGTTTGTAGAGCTCGGTGATAATTGTATTATTGATATTTGTACCGTTGTCAGTGATGATCCTCTTTGGTACACCATATCGACATATCAAATTATGTTGGATGAACCGCGCCATAACATTCTTGGTTACTGTAGCAAAGGAAGCTGCCTCAACCCACTTCGTAAAGTAATCAATTGCTACCAGAATGAAACGATGCCCATTGGACGCAGTAGGTCTGATCTCGCCAATCATGTCGATGCCCCACATTGCAAAGGGCCAAGGAGATGTCAAAACATTCAGGGGAACCAGAGGTACATGTACCTTATCAGCATAGACTTGGCACTTATGACAGGTTCGAGAGTGGTGATAACAATCGGCTTCCATAGTGGACCAATAATATCCTTCCCGTAGGATTTTCTTTGCCATGGTATGTCCACTGGAATGAGTTCCAAAGGTACATTCATGTAACTCTGCCATGATCCGTTTTGCCTCGCTCTTGTCCACACATCACAGTAAGGTCGAATCATGGTTATGCTTATAAAGAATCCTATTGCTAATGAAGAACTTTGCACCAAACCTTCTCAGAAACTTCTTGTCATTAACAGATGCACCCTCGGGGTACTCTTGAGCCTCAAGATACCTCTTTACATCATGAAACCAGGGTTTATCTGCTACCTCTTCAGTTCAATGTCACAATAATATGCGGGTTCGTCCAACCTCTCGATAGTAATCTGAGGAGCTTCATTGTCCCACCTGACTTTGAACATAGAATACAAGGTAGCTAGCGCGTTCGCCAACTGATTCTCCTCTCTTGGGAAGTGTTCAAAGGCTATCTCCTTAAAGTGTGGGAGCAATGTCAGCACATACTCTTTGTAAGGAATAAGATTTGGGTTTTTCATATCCCACTCTCCTTTGATCTGACTGATCACTAGAGCGGAATCTCCAAATACACTCAAGAACTTAATCCTTAGGTCAATAGCAGCTCGAATGCCCATGATGCATGCTTCATACTCCGCCATATTGTTGGTGCAGTTAAAACATAATCGGGAGGTGAATGGAGTATGACAGCCCTCAGGAGATATAATCACAGCACCGATGCCATTACCCAATGCATTAGAGGCTCCATCAAAATACATAGACCATCGGGATCCTTCCTCAGGTCCTTCATCCGGTCCAGGTTCTTCACAGTCATCACCAACATGATGTTCTCATCCGGGAACTCGAAATTCATGGATTGGTAGTCATCCACGGCCTGATGCGCCAAATGATCCCCTAACACACTTCCCTTGATTACCTTTTGGGTTGTGTATTGGTTGTCATACTCAGTTAAGATCATCTGCCATCTTGCTATTCTTCCAGACAAGGCGGGCTTTTCGAAGATATACTTGATTGGGTCCATCTTTGATATCAATAGGGTAGTGTGAGTCAGCATATACTGTCTCATCCGGCGAGCATCCCATACTAAAGCGCAGCAAGTTTTCTCAAGCAGTGAGTATCGGGTCTCACAATCAGTAAACTTTTTGCTAAGGTAGTAAATAGTGTGCTCTTTTCGGCCAGACTCGTCATGCTGCCCCAACACACACCCCATTGAATTATCGAGTACTGTCAAGTATAAGATCAAAGGTCTCCCTTCAACTGGAGGCATCAGAATGTGTGGCTCTTGGAGGTATTCCTTGATCCTCTCAAAAGCGGTCTTACATTCATCATTCCAATTTACCACTTGATCTTTCTTCAACAGCTTGAAGATTGGCTCACAAGTAGCAGTCAGATGTGAAATGAATCGGGCAATGTAGCTCAGACGTCCCAAAAAGCCTCTGACTTCGTTTTCTGTGCGGGGAGCTGGCATCTCTTGTATAGCCTTTACCTTTGCAGGTATCCACTTGAATACCCTTATCACTAACAACGAAACCCAGCAGCTTACCAGACCTTACCTCGAAGGTGCATTTGTTCGGGTTCAACCTTAGCTTATACATCTTCAACCTGTCAAACAATTTCTGGAGATGGTCAAGGTGTTTTTCCTCAGTCTGGGACCTTGCGATCATGTCATCAACATAAACCTCAATATCATGGTGAATCATGTCGTGGAACAAAGCAACCATGGCGCACTGATACGTTGCCCCAACATTCTTCAATTCGAACGGCATGACCTTGTAGCAAAAGGTGCCCCACTGCATAACGAAGGTTGTCTTCTCCATGTCCTCGGGATCCATCTTAATCTGATTGTAACCAGAAAAACCATCCATGAAGGAGAAGACCTTATGCTGCGCGGTGTTGTCGACCAGAGCATCGATGTGAGGGAGTGGGAAATCATCCTTGGGGCTTGCCCTGTTCAGATCTCTATAGTCCACACACATCCGCACCTTACCATCCTTCTTGGGAACCAGAACAACGTTGGAAACCTACTGCAGATAAGAAGTAACAGCTAGAAATCTGGCGTCAAACTATTTCATGACCTCAGCTTTGATTTTCTCAGACATCTCTGGGCGCATACGGCGAACCTTCTGTTTTACCGGAGGGCAGTCTTCTTTAGTTGGCAGGCGGTGTACCACAATATCAGTGTCCAAACCGGGCATATCTTCATAAGACCAAGCGAAGATCTCAACATAGTCGCGTAGCATCTGTATCAACCGTTGCTTGACACTAGGCACCAGATTCACACCTATCTTGACCTCTTTCATGTCTCCCTCTGTACCCAAATTCACTGATTCCACTGGATCTTCATGAGGCTGTATGGCCCTCTCTTCCTGTAGTAACAGTCTAGCAAGTTCCCCAGGCACTTCACAATCATCCTCACCTTCGTCCTCGGCTTGGTTGATCGGATTCTCGAAGTCATAACTGGAAGTAGCAGAGTTGTTATCAATGGGATCCAGAATGGATGTGGATCTGCATTATGATATGTGAGTGTGTGTAAGACAATAGCTATTTTGATAAAGTGCGAGATAGAAAAGAAAAACAAGGAGCGTAAAATTTGTAATGCAAGAAAACATCCAATGCTTTATTGATGATATATGAAAATGACAAATAATAAGCCCTCACAAACAAAGCCATGGTGTCTCGGGCAAGGCACCAGGCCATAAAGTTTTAAACTGTTTATTACAAATCTCAAAACAAAAAGTCTATTACTGTGTAATAAAAAAATGGGCACGAAGTCCTTCGTCGTCCAGTTGTTCAATCCATCATTGGTAGTCGGGTAGATCCAGCTGTCGATATCTGACTCTTCTTCATCATCCTCAATTGCATTCACTCCCTAATTACTGATGTGCAGAGGAGATCTTCCAATTCACGTGCATCGAACATCCCTTTGAGCCTCTGCAGTAAAGCCCAAACCGAACTTTTCAATATTGTGTGTGAAATCAGGGAGATGACCCCAATTTTCACACCCACCTTTTTCAATTACAGCCCTGGCATCCTTGAGGGAATCCATCTTCATCGGAGGTTTGTCAGCAGCAACTTCAGTCGACGCTAAAGTTTGGGGAACCTCTTCAAAGTTTTGACACGGGGTTTCGATGAACTCTCCATCCATCTCCACATAGAGAAAGGAGTAAAGATGACTCACCATGTACTCCTCTTCTCCTTGCACCATAATAATCTTCCCCTTTACCGGATATTTCAACATCTGATGGAGCATAGAAGTCACTGCCCCAGCTTTATGAATCCACAGGCGACCCAGCAAGAAAGAATATGATGGTCTGATATCCATCACATATAAAGTAGATGCAAAAGTATGAGATCCGACTTTAACAGGGACATCCACCTCCCCGTGTACCATCCTTTTTGACCCGTCAAAAGCCCTGACCACAATATTGCTCGACTTCAGAACTAAACCTTCATAGTTCAGACGGTCTAATGCTTTCTTTGACAAAACATTCAATGAGGAACCAGTATCCACTAGTACGTGGGCCATAGTAGTGCCCTTGCACTCGATCGAAACGTGCAGAGCGTCATTATGATTTCTTCCTTTAGTAGTCAGATCTGCGTCTGAGAAACCAAACCCATTGTCGGCAGTCAAGCTAGCTACACAATCTTTGAATTAATCAGCTGAAGTCTCTTGCGGCACATGCGCAGTTTTGAGGAAAGCAATTAAAGCCTTTGCATGGGCTTCAGAACATAATAACAAGGACAACATGGAGATTTTTGACGGGGTCTGCCCCAGCTGCTCGACTACGTTGTAGTCACTTTTTGTGATAATCTTCAGAATTTCCTCTATCTCCTGCTTAGAGGTTTCTACAATGATCTTCTTAGGTGCCTCCATCCGGGCAGGCTCACCTGTGATTTCCTTTCCCCGAGTGCCAGATGGCTCGACGACAGGGGTGATAACTGGAATATGCACTGGGATGGTAGCTGATGTACCAGCATATGGAATGACAACAAGTTCGTGAACAGTCGGAGGGGAAATCTCGAGAGAAAAGAGTCTTCCACTTTTGGTGACCTTGCTAGCCCCGACAATATTGCTGACATCAGCATCAACTTCTTCCATCTTTAAGTCTTGCTTTACTCCATGGTAATACACATCGGCACCGTAGTGCCAAGTGACAACCTTATCCGAAGTGTATGGGATAGGACCCGGGATAGTAATGATTAACAAAGCGATTCTGGGAACAGATGTAATCCTAACAGGATTTCTCGAGGAAGCCTTGGAAGGATTGGAGGAAATGGTTATGATGGAAACATCTTGAATTGGAACCAACAGAATCATAGTCTTCTCGAACAGGATCTCTTTGTTATCCATCAGGCGCTGAACACCTGATTTCAAAAAGTGGCAACCAGCAGGCAGAATTAAACATAAGTGGCAACCTTCACCACAGCCCGGAAATAAACCGACCAACAATAGATTATTCTTAACTGTCATCAAAGGAGTAGAAATTTCTTCCACGGAGGTCATAAATAAATCATCGTCCACAGCATTTACTCCATGACCATGCTTGGGCATGGGAGCAGTCATGACGTTGGGCTTCTCCGGAGCGTCAAACTCAATTTCTTTAGCTTCGATCAAATCTTGCACCTTATTCTTCAAGGCCCAACAGTTGTCCGTATCATGACCTGGGCTATCGGAGTGATAGGCGCATCGGGCGTTCGGGTTATATAGCGGAGATGTGGTGCTGGGATTCTTCGGGGCTTCCCTCAGAGTTACCATGTTAGTCTTAAATAACTGTGGTAGAATCTGAGACAAGGTCATATTAAGCCGAGTGTATTTTCTCTATGGTCTCTCCATTCTTTGCTGATTGTTGCATTGTGGGGCAACTGTGGGTCTTGATATCACTATCGCATTTACCGCTTGGCAATGTTCAGGTCTTCTTTGGATCCTCGAGCCATAGACTGAACTAGCTTCTTTCTTACTGGTGAAAGGCTTCTTTTCTACACTTGATGAAGTACCTTTCTATATCTTACCACTTCGGATACCAGCTTCTACTCTCTCCCAAGTCAAAATCAATTCAATAAACCCAGATGACAAACTACCGATCAGATGATTAAAAAATGGACCAGACAACATCCCTAGAAACATATCAACCAACTCCCTATCAGACAAAGGGGGTTGGACTCTTCCAACCAAATCTCTCCACTTTTGAGCATAGTCCTTAAAACCTTCATTTGCACCCATAGACATACCCTGAAGCTGAGTACGAGTGGGAGCAAGGTCGGCATTATACTGATACTGCTTGTAAAAAGCAGCAGCAAGGTCCTCCCAGTTTCGGACATTGGCTCCTTCCAATTGATAAAACCATTCAAGCTGAGTCCCTGACATGCTATCTTGAATGAAATACACCCACAAATTTCTATCAGCAGTGTAAGGTTGGATTTTTTGGACATACGAGCAGAGATGGAATTTAGGACAAGACATTCCATCGTACTTAGCAAAAATCGGAGCTTTGAACTTATGAGGGATCACCACTCCTGATACCAGTCCCAGTTCTTTAAAATCCAAACCAGGGATCTTCTGACACTCCATAGCACTCAGTCGGTCTTCTAGTTGTTTGTACCTATATTCAGCAGGAGGATAATTTTCTTCATCATAATCTGTATCATTATCAGAAACTACAGGACTGGGGCCCTTTTCTTCTTCTTGGTCCTCCTCTCCTTTGGATGAAAGGGACATATCAACTTGTTGTTTCAGCCTATCCCCAAACCTTTTACCCATACTCAAAAGAACAACCTTCTTCTTCTTCTTCTTCTTCTCTTTCTCTTTCTCTTTCAGGATGAGAGCTTTCAAATCCTCTTTCCCTTTATCCAAACTCAAGAACATCTCTTGAAATTGGGCATTTTGTGCCTGAAGATCTTTGATAGCTTGATCAGAAGACATAACTGTTGAAATAAACAACGAAGAAGATGAGAAACCAGTGATGGCACCTGTAATGATTTTCATGCTAATGGGATGTGTTTCACCCCAAAATTTTCCCTCTCATATCTCTCAAAACATTGCAATAAAAATCTCCAAGTGGCCCAAGATTGCTCAAGGGTTGGACAGTCAAGTCATCTCCTAAGGCAGTCAACCTCAAACTAGGGTTTTGTGTTACATCAAGGTCCTTGCATCCAAATGACCTCAAGTTCTCCCCAATGTCCTGATATGTTCTCAAGTTCATCCATGTCAAGTTTCAAGCCTTGCAGAGGAAGTTTGGTCAGTCAATTGCTCAAGGGGTCCAAAAATCGACTGTGCTAGGGCAAAAGTCAACTGTGACCTACAAATAATCAAACTTCAACATTTTTTGTAAACATTCTCATTTTGAAGGATATTTCATAATTTTATCAATGGTTGATCATGATTCATCAAGGATTGCTCAAAATTCATCAAGACTCAAAAGTTGTTAAATTAGGGTTTTGTAGGAAAAGTCAACTCAACTTTGACCAAGCATAACTTTCTCATACTTTATGAGAAATGACCCATCAAAAGCTCATTTTTAATAGAATGCAATTTCCTACAATCCATCTTCATACCCCAATATCAATAAATGCACTCACAAAAAGTTACAGATTTGGACATTATAGGTCATTTTTTAAAGTCAACAAAAACACCTTTTTTGCCAAAGCTTATAACTTGAGCATGGAATATAAAAATTAGATGAGACAAAAAGGGTTGGTTAGAGGACATCACAATCTTTCTAAAAAGTTCAAGAACACTTCTAAAAGTTCAAAATTGAAGAAGTTATGCATTGTTGAAGTTGGGCATTTTTGCAAAATTGCCAAAAGTCAACTATCCCCAAAACTTCAAATTTTGCCAAATGGGCCCATTCTTTTCCACTTGATTTGATCTTGTCACAATTCACACGTGTCCTAGCTTCAGCCTTGTGTCCATTTATTAATTTTTCTATTTTATTTGATTTTTTATTGAATTAATTCATTTTAAATCAATTTAAATCAAATAAAATCACAAAACTTGATTACATGAGATCTTTTTCTATTTTCAGGACCAAATCATCATCAATGACATGATCAAATTCGTATCTCACCATATCATGAACAAAAAGATGGATTTTGGACAAAATTGGAAGGTTTTCAATGGAGGATCAAATCAAATCTCCAAGCCATAATGCACAAAGATTCAAGTCCAAATTATTGACCTAATCCAATGTTGCATACATATACAAGCCAAAGGATACGAATTCAGAGGTTAGAGGCTGCAAGAACACAAAAACCAAACTTGAGAAAACTTGGAAAAAGCTTGAAACTGAAATCCTTCTTAGAGGCACTTTCAAGAGCAAATCTCAACACCACTCCATTGCTGGGCAATCACTGAGTCAGAAGCAATCAAAAGCAAGCCCTCACACCCTCTCAATCGCGCTGTAAGTCTCTCTGAAAACCGCTTTTCATTTGAAATCGCAACTCCATGTTCTTGCCTTTTTTTGACAAAATCTTTGCATATTCATGATCCTTGTTCAATTTGCAAGCTTTCTACATTAGCCAATTGTATTTATATGGCCTATAACCCCCTAGCCGAATCTAGGGTTCGTGGTTTTTGTATTTTGGGTATTTCGTTTTCAAGCAAAATCAGTGCAATCAATGGACATGGATGTAATCAGTGGAGGAAGACGAACATGACCGTGGTCTTGGATTGTGTTTTCATAGCCTAGAACTAATTATAGGATAAACCTACGGATTTAGCTGCGGATCTAAATCCGCAGGTAAATAACCAGGTTTCAACGAGGAAGACGATGACGCGTCCCCCTCCCATTCGTTGATTCAAATTTCGCGCTTTATTTTTTAAAATTCTGGAATATTGTTTGTTTTTCCAGTGTTATTATTATTGTCCATTCCACTAACAAAAGAAGCGTGATGGTTGAGTGGCAAGAGCGTCAGTTCATAATCCAACAGGACCTGGGTTCGAATCCCAGGTCCCCATATTGCTTTGCTATTTTTCTTCAGGAAATCCAACGTGTTTCAGGAGTTGTGGTTCACCATACACCATCACCCAATCATCTGCCAGATGGCCCCAGGCCAGATCTGGTGGTCCATATTGAAGGCCTATGGTGGGATCCAGTCAAAGGGCGCGTGGAGAATCCAAAAGTCAACCAGGCTTGTATGTAAATGGGCCATGGAAATTGCTATCAAGACCCCTCTAATCAGGCCCATATACTCCTAAGCTCTCTCTTATTTCTTTTTATTATTTCTCTTATTTATTTATTGTTATTATTTTTATATTTACTAACCAATCAAACTTTTTTTTTCTTAATAAAATTAAAACCAAAAAAACATTTTCATTATTAAAATTAATTTCCAGCATTTTATTTTTGTTAAATTAATTAATTTAATTAATTTAGTTTAATTAGGAAATAACTTTAATACCTTTTGCAAATAATTAAAATTAATTTAGCCGATTAGGTTTTATTAACTTTGATTAATTTATTTTTATTTCTTTAAATATCAAAAATCCAAAAATATCATTTTTATTAATTAATTAATTTGTTTATTAATTTAATAATTAACTTAGTTTACTTTCCTTTTAATTCAAAAAACCAACAAAAATTTTTTTTCTTTAATAAACAAAGGGTCAAAAGCCTAGAATTCGCCCGATTTAATTTTCTCGCACGCGATCTATTTTTTTCCAATATTGTATCTGTTTCCCAGAATGTAATAGTTTTAATAGGACTTTAATTATTTTATCACTTTATTTATTTTCCGCATTTTAATTTCAAGGGTTGCTTTTGGCGATGTAAATACCCGACGCCTTGTAATAGTTAGTTTTAATTTCCACAACTTATAAACTGTTAGATGTTTGATAATAGGGAATGCATGACAAGATCGAATGTTTGAACCTAAAATCAACATAGATAACCACTAACATGTACAAAGATAAAATTAACTGAAAAACGACACATGCGCACTCTTAGGGTACACCTCGCTTGGTTGCCTTCGAACGTGGTCTTTGAGTATAGGAAATTTTAGAGGTCACCCTCTTGTCCAAAGATCATAGTTGCCTCGAAACGGTTGCCTCGGAAAAATGATCTAAGACATTAGGGTTACCGCTAAGGCGTCCTAACATTGCTTTAGTGACCACACGTCCCTTAATCGAATTGACCCTTAAACTCCAACGACGACGCTACCTACTCATCAATAGTGGGATAGTATTGTCTAAAGGACATTAGCACAGATTGATTCCTTTTTCGAGTAGGTAGATGGTTCTTAAGTACTTGCTCTCTCCAAAACAAAACAAAACTTTTCGCACTTACACACCTTTCAAACAAATAACTCTTTTTCAAACCCACAAACACAAAGAAAAGCAATTTTTGAAAACACTTTGAGCAATTACCTAAGAGCCCGTGGATAACCACAGATAGAAAGGATGCTAACACCTTCCCTTTCTATAATCTACCCCCCGGACCCGAGAAATATCTCGAAAAAGGAATTTTTCTGTGCTTTTTTCCTTTCCTTGTTGGATAAAATAAAAGACGGTGGTGACTCTTGCTTACCACGACATTTTGCAAAACCAAACGCAAAACGCGAACCAGCATTCTGAAAACAGTCAGTTCTCTCCCACCGTATCACAGAACAGGCAACTCTGCTGGGGAGGGTTAATAAGTGGGGTGTACCTTAGGAATAGTTCATAATGTTTTCAATTGCTTGACTTGTATGCTTTATCTTTATGGGTTGAATCAGAGTTACTATAGATCCTAACCCGGATCTGGGGGATACCTTTTAGGTAAGTAGCAATAAACTGTGAGGCAACTGTACGGTGTAGACCGATACGGTTGAAGCAGTAGCTACGTTGGTGTGGCACTTTAGATTGTACCGATATCCCTTGTGTTGGAACGAGGAGAATATGGGTCATCTAAGGGGTCATTAAGCATCAACTGACCTTAGAACCTTTAAATTGACCAACTTGGCCATAGAACAGTAGCAGTATGCTACACTCATTGAGACTAAACTCTCGCGATGATTCCGGCCGCAAGAAAAGGTTGCTAAACTGGAATTATGACCGATCGAGGGTAGTCAGTGATATTGAGATCCTCTAGAACCCGGTTACTATTTTTAGGACAAGTTTAAACCAATTGAACTGAAAGAGGGTAGTACCTAAGCTCCTTGCTAGCCTGAAATCTAAGGGCTCTCTGTGTGACTTGTGTGCCTTTACCATGTTTGCTATTTGTGGATACTTGTGATGTGCTTTCTATCATGACATCATGACACCATAACATTGCATACATCTTGCATTGGACTAACCTATTTTAAAGACAGGAAGGATTCATCTTTGTTCTGTTTTGTAGGTTATCATGATGCCCATGCGTAGGAATACCATCCGGATCAACTTTGTCCAAGTTCCCACCATGCTTAAAGAATTGGTTACAAAGATGCCTGATACTACCTCCTTCATCAGAAGACATGGGTATCTTCTCCGTTTGGTCACCTCCAAATTGGACGAGCAGATGATGAGTGTCCTAGTCCAGTTCTATGATCCGATATACCATTGCTTTACTTTTCAGGACTACCAATTGGTTCCAACCTTAGAAGAATTCTCTAATTTGCTCGGTATCTCTATTCTGGAGCAGACCCCATTTACTGGTTGGGAGAAGATCCTTAGGCCCGAAGAGATTGTTGCAGCCCTTCATATGACTAAGGAGGAGGTAATGGCTAATTGGGAGACTAGAAGTGGAGCAAAGGGCTTTCTGACTAAGTTCTTGGTCGGTAAGGCTAATTATTTCTGGGATAGTCTAGACTTCAAGGCGTTCGAGGATATTCTGGCTCTTCTGATATATGGCTTGGTATTGTTTCCGAACACTGACTCCTTTGTTGATGTAAATGCGGTGAAAATCTTCATCTCTCGTAATCCTGTACCCACTCTCTTGGGTGACATTCTTCATCAGCTTTATGCCCGTATTTCCCGAAAGCGGGGAACCTTGATGTGCTGTGCTCCGTTATTGGCGAGGTGGTTTATTTCTCACCTCCCCAAATCAGTGCTGAAGAACAAAGAAGGCATGGGTTGGGCTTATAGGGTTATGTCTCTCTCCCATAATGACATCATCTAAACTCTCAAGGGTATGGATGAGGTGGCTATCATTGATCGTTGTAGGGAGTACCCCAATGTTCCACTGATAGGGACCAATGGAGGAATTTCTTACAACCCATGCTTAGCCTTACGTCAGTTTGGGAGAGCCAGAAGAGAAGGACCTCACGAGCTGCTAATGCCTAGCATGATCTTTGATTTTCAAGGGGATAGCGATGAGAAATGCCGCAGATTCATAAGGGCTTGGGATAGAGTTTACAGATCTGATCCACATGAGCTGGGTCCCAAGACTTCTCTTCCAATGGAGCCATATCTCAGATGGGTTCGTATCCATGCCCAGAAGCTGGGTATGCCGTATGAAGTCGTCCTGCCTATCATTGTTGAAATTGCTAATGAAGAAGGTTCTTCCGACCATCCTCCATCCTTACATGCCCATTGATATTGGGGCACTGAAAAGGTCTTGGATACAGCTGAGAGAAGAACGGGATTCCTACCGAGAAAAGTTTAACGAGCAAGAGCAGAAGATCCAGAAGTTGACTAGGCAGATGGAGAACAAGCGGATTCTCAATGACTATATATGTCCGCACCGACAAGAAGCGACCATGGGAGCACTGATTGTCCTTTGATTATTTCCTTTCCAGTTTTTATTTCTTTTTCAGTATTTCCATTCTTGTAACGCCTTAAGGGCAATTTGTTGAACAATTTGAATTTCAAAGTTTACCTAATAAAAGTGTGTTTCCTTTTTGGTTTACAAATTTGAATCTCTCGATTGTATTTGAAATCATATCATACGCATTTCATCACATGCACTTCATAACAGGTACCCATTATAGGTCTCTTATCTTCTTCGCTGTTTATTTCAGCACTCATCATGTCTGCTGAACCATCAACCGAGCAACCAATCAAGGCCCTACAGGCCCAGAATTCCCAATTCCAAGAGTTGTTCATGAATCTAGCTAAGGGTCAGCAGGATCTGAAGACCTTGATTCTGAAAGAGAAGAAGAAGAAGAGGACAATCCTGTTTAACACAGGTCACAGGTTCAAAAACAGGCTACGGGATGAAGTTGATTTGACCACCTCATTTGGAGGGAAAGATAGTCAGGAAGAAAGAAGGGCTCCTAGCCCTGTGGTCTCTGACAACGAGACGGACTTCGACGAAGACCAGTATCCTCTGGCTGAGGATAGATACAAGCAACTGGAAGACCGGTTGAGTGCGATGGAAGTTCAGAAAGTTCCTGGTCTGGACTTCGGTGATCTAGGTCTATCATCTGGGGTGGTAATTCCCCACAAGTTCAAGGCACCAGCTTTTGCTAAGTATGACGGAGTTTCTTGCCCGACATTGCACCTCCGGTCATATGTAAGGAAGATTCAGCCTTACACCGCTGATAAGAACCTACGGATCCACTTATTTCAGGACAGTCTCTCAGGGACATAGCTTGAATGGTTTTACCAGTTGGACGGAACCAGTATCCGCAGTTGGGAAGATTTGGCTACTGCTTTCTACAGGCAGTACCAATACAATTCCGACCTCGCTCCCACGCGTACCCAACTCCAAGGTATGTCAATGGGAACGGGCGAAGGATTCAAAGATTATGCTCAAAAGTGGAGGGACCTCGCCGAAAGATTACAACCACCCTTGGCTGATCGGGAGCTTATGGATATGTTTTTAGGGACCCTGTCTGGTCCATTTTTTAACCATCTGATTGGGAGCTCTTTGTCTGGGTTTACAGAGCTTATTATGACCGATGAAAGGATTGAGGTTGGTATTAAGGCTGGTAAGATACATAAGGGTTCTTCATCGAGCACTGAGAAGAAGCCCTTTAAGAAAGAGTCCAGTTCTGTCTATAGTTCGAAAAGACAGAATAGACCTGAACACCGCCAAGCTGTTAATGCGGTTGTTATTTCAAGACCTGCTGGTGCTCCTCAGCACAACAATCAACAAAAGGACGAGAAACCTCGAAGGCAATTCACCCGTCTCAGCATGACTTTGTCTCAGATTCTTCCGCAGTTGTTAAAGACCAATCTGGTGATTCCAAGGGAGGCCCCGAAGAATCCTAACACTACATCACCAAAGTATAACCCTAATTCCCGCTGTGCTTTTCACTCTGATAGCCCGGGGCATGATACAGATGACTGTTGGGTCTTGAAGAACAAGGTACAAGACCTGATTAATGCCAAGGAGATCGAGTTCGGAGCATCAGAAAAGCCTAAACAAGATGCAGGGGTGAATACTATCGGGGATGACAATGATGAAGAGTTTGATATTGATAGTTGGATCTACCCGACTGCCAATGGTGGATTAAGCAACTGGACAGCGAAGGATTCTATGCCCATTTCTGTTAACACCCAGTAATGAAACTTTTTGTTTTGAATATGTAACAGACAATGTTTTAAACTTTACGGCCCGGTGTCTTACCCGGGGCACCGTGGCTTCATTTGTGAGGGCTTTATGTGTGTCATTTTCATATATCATTAATAAAAGCATTGGACGTTCTTGCATTTCAAATTTTGCGCTCCTTGTTTTTCTTTATTATATATTGCAAAATAGCTATTTTACACACACTCATATATACAGGTCTACATCCACTCTGGATCTCACTGGTAACGACTCTGCTACTGCCAGTTATGACTTCGAAAATCTGATCAACTTAGCCGGAGATGAAGGTGAAGATGATTGCGAAGTGCCCGGTGAACTTGCAAGACTGTTACTTCAGGAAGAGAGAGCTATTCATCCGCATGAAGAGCCGGTGGTATCAGTGAATCTGGGTACTGAGACAGACAAGAAGGAAGTTAAGATCGATGCAAATCTGGAGCTCAGTGTGAAGCAACAGTTGATTCAGATGTTGCGTGACTATGTTGAAATCTTTGCCTGGTCTTATGAAGATATGCCTGGGTTAGATACCGATATTGTGGTTCACCGCCTGCCTACCAAGGAAGACTGTCCTCCAGTGAAACAGAAGGTCCGCCGAATGCGCCCAGAGATGTCCGAGAAAATCAAGGCTGGAGTTATGAAACAGTTTGACGCTGTTTTTCTAGCAGTTACTTCTTACCCTCAGTGGGTTGCCAATGTGGTTCGTGTACCGAAGAAGGATGGTAAGGTCCGAATGTGTGTCGATTACAGGGATCTGAACAGGGCTAGCCCCAAGGATGACTTCCCTCTACCTCACATCGACGTTCTAGTTGACAACACCGCTCAACACAAAGTCTTCTCCTTTATGGATGGTTTCTATGGTTATAATCAGACTAAAATGGCTCCCGAAGACATGGAGAAGACAACTTTTGTTACTCAGTGGGGTACCTTTTGCTACAAGGTCATGCCGTTTGGATTGAAGAATGTTGGGGCAACGTATCAGCGTGCCATGGTTGCTTTGTTTCATGACATGATCCATCATGAGATTGAAGTATACGTCGATGATATGATTGCAAGGTCCCAAACTAAGGAAGAACACCTTGACCATCTACAGAAGCTGTTTGATAGGTTGAAGTTGTACAAGTTGAGGTTAAACCCGAACAAGTGCACCTTCGGGGTGAGATTTGGTAAGCTACTGGGTTTCGTCGTAAGCGACAAAGGTATTCAAGTGGATCCTGCAAAGGTGAAGGCTATACAAGAAATTCCAGCTCCCAAAACAGAGAAAGAAGTTAGAGGCTTCCTTGGACGACTGAACTACATTGCCCGACTCATCTCGCACCTGACTGCTACTTATGAGCCAATCTTCAAGTTACTGAAGAAATATCAAGTAGTACGTTGGAACGATGAATGCCAGGCTGATTTCGAAAGGATCAAAGAGTATCTCCAAGAGCCACCTATTCTGATGCCTCCAGTTGAAGGGAGACCTCTGATCTTATACTTGACAGTACTCGACAACTCAATGGGGTGTGTGCTGGGGCAGCATGACGAGTCTGGCCGAAAAGAGCATGCTATTTATTACCTTAGGAAAATGTTTACCGACTGTGAGACCCGATACTCATTGCTTGAGAAAACTTGTTGTGCTTTGGCATGGGCTGCTCGTCGGCTGAGACAGTATATGCTGACTCACACTACTCTATTGATATCAAAGATGGATCCAATCAAGTATATCTTCGAAAAGCCTGCCTTGTCCGGAAGAATAGCAAGATGGCAGATGATCTTGACTGAGTATGACATCCAATATACGACCCAAAAAGCAATCAATGGAAGTGTGTTGGCAGACCATTTGGCACATCAGGTAGTGGATGATTACCAGTCTATGAACTTTGAATTTCTGGACGAGAATATCATGTTAGTAACTGATTGTGAGACACCTGGACCGGATGAAGGACCCGAGGAAGGATCCCGATAGTCTATGTACTTTGATGGAGCTTCGAAGGCTTTGGGTAATGGCATTGGCGCCGTGATCATATCTCCTAAAGGCTCTCATACTCCGTTTACCGCTCGACTATGTTTCAACTGCACCAACAATATGGCAGAGTATGAAGCATGCATCATGGGTCTTCAAGCAGCAATTGACCTAAGGATTAAGTTTCTAAGTGTCTTCGGAGATTCCGCTCTCGTGATCAGTCAGATCAAAGGCGAGTGGGATACGAAACACCCAAATCGTATTCCTTACAAGGAGTATGTATTGACGTTACTTCCCTATTTCGAAGAGATAACCTTTGAGCACTTCCCTAGAGAGGAGAATCAGTTGGCAGACGCGCTGGCTACAATGTCTTCTATGTTCAAAGTCAATTGGGACAACGAGGCTCCCCGAATTATCATTGAAATATTGGACGAACCGGCACATTGTTGTGGCATTGGGACTGAAGAGGTAGAAGATAAACCTTGGTTTCATGAGATGAAGAGGTATCTTGAATCTCAGGAATACCCCGAGGGTGCATCTGTTAATCACAAGAAGTTTCTGAGGAGGTTCGCGGCGAAGTTCTTCATCAGCAATGGCATTCTTTACAAGCGTAACCATGATTCGACCTTACTGCGTTGTGTGGATAAAAGTGAAGCAGAAAGGATCATGGCAGAGTTACATGAAGGTACTTTCAGGACTCACTCCAGTGGACATACTGTTGTACCCCAAAATTTGCCCTCCCATATTCTTCAAGAAATTGCCAAGCCAAGTCACAAAATTCCCCAAGGGTTGTGCAGCTCAACTGTCCCCTATGCAGTCAAAACTAGGGTTTGGGTTCTGGTCAAGCAAATGAACTTTTCAAAGGCCCAATCAAGTCTCACATGCTTAAAAAGATGGTCAAGTGTCTTCATGTCAAGTTTCAAGGCATTCAGCTCAAAATTGCACAGTCAAAACCCTAGATTGCACTACAGTCAACTGTAGGGGCAAAATGGTCATTTGGCAGTCAAAAGTTCAAATTTTTGGTCAATATATCATTTTGAAGCCACAAACATCATTTGATCAATGCTTGATCATGATTCTCAAAATTTGGCTCAGAAAATCATCAAGATGCAAAAGTTGCTATATTTGGACAGCTGAAAAAGTCAACTGAAATTGACCAGGGCATAACTTTCACATGGATTATCAGAAAAATTCCATCCAAAGCTCATTTTGAAGAGAAAGACATTTCCTACAATTCATCTTCATGTTCCAAGTCCAAGAAATGCTCTCACAAAAAGTTATCAATTTCAACATTATAGGTCATTTTCAAAAGTCAACAAAAAGGGACTTTAAGTCAAAGGCCATAACTTGAGATTGGTAAATCAAAATGACATGAGACCAAAGGCATTGGTTAAAGGACTCAAAGACCTTTCCAAAATGTCCAAGAACATGTGAAAAGCTTAAAAATTGAGCAAGTTATGCCTTGTGGAAGTTGGGAAATTTTTGGGAATTTTGAAAAGTCAACAATGGTTCAAATGACCTAAAAATGCAAATGGGCCCATTTTTCTTCCAAGTTTCTTCATGCCAAGCCTATGCACGACCATTAGGCCCAAAGGGAAGTATTTTCTCATTTTTTAATTATTTATTTGAGTTTATATTAATATTAATTCATTTAAATTATTTAAATATGTAGAAAATATAAGTTTAACCTAAAAAATCTTTTTGTGCACATTCTAATCTCAATATTTCGTGCTTGATTGATTATGGAAAGTTTTGGTGTGATTGGAGCATGATTGACATAAATTTCACATAGAAAAGATTTGTAAAGATTCTTAGAAAATCAAATATTGAAAACAATCAATGCCTTGGATTTTCTCAAGTTTTGTTGACCTAAAAGCTTGGCTATATGATCAGAAGCATAAACCTAATGGCAAAAGACTGGAAGCTGCGCCCAAACAAGCTATTGCACATTGAAATTTTTCCAAAAAAAACAAGAACTGAAAAGTGCCTTAGAGATCGTTTCAAGCCATAATACTGAGTCCATCATATTCCTGAAGCTTCAAGGATCACATACCAATCAAAACCATTCGTTCTAGCATCGAGAATTGGTAAAACGGGCACACCCTGTACCGAAAATATTTGATGTTCTTGCACATTGATTCATACATTTTCCATAACTTTTGAGACTTGATTTGCATTCCTGACATGATTTCAAAGCTAACCCATAACATTAATTTGATTATTATGCGTTGTGGGCGATTTTGCCATTGCTAAAATTTAGGGTTACAGGTTTCTTGAATTAGGGCTTTTGCGTAGAGGAAAAATTAGGGTTCATGAATACCATGGTTGAACTCAGCGCTTAGAGACGAAGAAGAAGATATACTCGCGAACAATTTATGTGGCCTCCTGGCCTAGTCGCTATTTTCTCATATGCCATTTTCTGCAACGGTGTCAAAACCGTTGCCTAATACTTTTATGTTTCAGAAAATAAAAAAGAGAACGAGGAAGATGGAGTCGTGGCAAGGAACGATTGGTCCGTTTGAATTTGTGCGCGCGAATTCATAAACACCGGTTGTTTTCCCATATTATATTTGTTTGTTTATTTTATATTAACAACGTGCAAATGGATCAGGTGGCAAGCATGAAGACTGGCAAAGCTCTTGACCTGGGTTCGAACCCCAGGTCTACGTTATCTTAATATTACTTTTTATTATGTATTCAAGTGCAGGCTCCATGCTATGGTCCACCATATACCATCACAATCCAAGCATTACACGTCATCCTGGGAATCAATCCAAAGGCATAAGATGGATGAATACGCTGAACCCTAGTCAAAGCATCATACAGAATTCCAAAAGTCAATGGACTCAGGCTTAATGGGCCTGAAATGCTAAGGCCTTACCTCCTGAATTGGGACCACCCCCCCCCCCCCCCCCCTGGTTTGCATTTTCTTATTTATGTTTATATCTTATTTTTTTTTAATTGCAATTTTATTTAATTGGTCATCTCAATTTAATTAATTAATTCTTTTACAAAAAATTCAAAAACATCATAAAATCAAAAAATACCAAAAAAAAACATTTAATTTTTTTAATTTTAATTCTCATTAACTTTAAATATTTTTGTAAAAGGGTCCAACGCCCATTATTTTAATTTGCGCATTTATTTTATATGGCTTATAATAATTTTGTATCTCTCCCAAAGCATTGTAATTTAAATTTCTCGCACTTTTATTGACTTCGCTTTATTTATTTTTCAGTCAAATCGGGTCCGTTTTAATTTTGGCGATGTGGACCCGCGCCATTTGTAATAGCTGTAGATTTATTTTTCCGCAAACTTTATAACTGTTAAATATGCATGCAAGAATGAATGGCCCTAATTAAAATCAAGCGTAGATCACCTTGACATGACAAAAGACAAATATCAAATGAAAACGAAACACAATTCGCACACACCACCCCTAGGGTACGCCTCACTGTTGCCTTGCCCCTCGAAAGGTGATCGTCGAGTAGAGGACGTCTTAGTAAGTCCTCATGATCCGGGAACCTGGCATGAGGGTAGCTTCTAAGGTGTCTTCCCATTGCTCTGGTGATCACCATGTCCCTAAAAATCGAATTGACCCGAACACCTCCAACGGTGGTGCTACCTACCTCTCAATGGTGGGATGGCACTACTTTAAAGGACGTTTACCCAGACGAATTCCTTAGGGTAGGTAGGTTCTCAAGGATACTTGCTCTAATTTCAAAAACAAACTGAAATCTTTTCACCAACACTTTTCAAAAGCTTTCAAAGCAAATTTTTCAAACACTCTGACGTATGAGTCGAACTGAAATTTTTCAAAGAAACTTTTTTAACCCACATTGAAAAGCAAGCAAACAATTTTGAAAACACATTGAGCAAGTATCTAAGAGCCCATGGATAACCATGGATAGAAAGGGTGCTAACACCTTCCCTTTCTATAACCTACCTCCCGAACCGAGAGCAATCTCTTTAAAGGAATTTTTCTGTGCTTTTGTCCTTTCCTATTGGAGAAAATAAAAGACGGTGGCGACTCTTGCTTCCGCGACATTTCGCGAACCAGCGTTAAACAGTCAGTTCCAGATCCACTGATCACACATACCATGGAAAAGAAAATCCTTCGGGCAGGATATTATTGGTCTACAATGGAAGCCGACTGTTATCAGCATTCTTGGACATGTCACAAGTGCCAAGTCTATGCTGATAAGGTGCACATACCTCCAGTTCCTCTGAACGACTTGACGGCACCTTGGCCTTTTGCAATGTGGGGCATTGATATTATCGGCGAGATCAGACCTACGACATCCAACGGGCATCGTTTCATCCTGGTAGCAATTGATTACTTTACAAAGTGGGTTAAAGCCGCTTCCTTTGCTACTGTAACCAAGAACGACGTGGCACGGTTCATTCGGCACAATCTGATCTGTCGATACGGTGTACCGGAGAGGATCATTACGGACAATGGTACCAATCTCAACAACAAGATGATCACAGAGCTCTGCAAGCAGTTCAAGATACAGCATCATAACTCTTCTCCCTACCGGCGGAAGATGAATGGGGCTGTAGAAGCGGCTAATAAGAACATTAAGAAGATCATGCAGAAGATGACAGTGACATACAAAGACTAGCATGAGAGGTTACAATTCGCTCTTCATGGGTACCGTACCTAAGCGCGGACGTCAACAGGGGCAACCCCCTATTCCTTAGTATATGGTATGGAGGCAGTCTTGCCTATTGAAGTTCAAATACCCTCTCTTAGGATTATGAAGGATGCAGGTTTGAGTGAAGATGACTGGATTCAGACCCGACTTGATCAGCTAAACCTAATCGATGAAAAGAGACTTACTGCTATTTGTCATGGTCAGGCGTACCAAAAACGGATGATCAAGGCATTTAACAAGAAACTTAGACGACAAGAGTATCAAGTTTGGGATCTGGTAATCAAGCGCATTATTTTACCTCAAGGTGATCCCAGGGGAAAATGGACCCCTACTTACGAAGGGCCATTTGTGGTTAAGAACATTTTCTCAGGCGAAGCTATGATTCTAACCACCATGGATGGTAACGACCTTCCTCACCCCGTCAATGCAGACATAGTGAAAAGATACTATGCATAATCAAAGACCCGCTAGGTTGACTGGCCTAGGCAAAAATTAGGGCTTCCCGGCGAACCAAAAGGGTTCGGGCAAAAATAAGGGATGAAAATGAAAAAATCTGTACACCCGGCAAGTTGAAAACCTGAAAAGGCGGCTTGGGAAAAAAAGGGTATCCCGGTGGACTGAAAACCCAAAAGGGCAGTCCAGGCAAAAATTAGGGGTAAGCGTAACACTATGTCTCATTGGATCACCTTGCATCCAGACTTCGGTATCGACTATCAAGCTCGGATGGCACTAATCAATCTGATTCATCTTCAACCAAGTAGCAAAGTGATGAGATGCTCGAGGACATAAAGGCAATAGCAGAGTTGGAACCCAGTGGGATTATTCACATAGTTGTTTTGTTTTCTTTTCACAAATTGTGTAAATTCTATTATTCGGCGGCGTTCTCTTACTAGGACGTCAGCCTCTTGTACAAAAACGCATATTTACAGGCCAAACTTCAAAATCAATACAAATTCATTTTCAAATAAATTTCAAATTGTTTTACCTTTATCTGTTTTGATTCGCAAAGAACGTCTAATGTTCATTTTTGATATATGCATTTGATATTAATTGCTGCACATGGATGTTTACATGAGAAACAAAAAGATGATTACGGGTAATATCAGAAACAGGGGCAATAAAAATTGTCCAAGCTGTATAGCTGCTCTGTCAACCAAGTACAAAGGTAGATCCAGCTGAAGAATATGTCTAAGATACCTTCACTCCCTGTAGAGTAAGACAGTAATGGTAGCTCTCCCCAGCTGAGACTTGCAACTATGAACAAATCAGCAACGCTCTCCCCAAACAGAGTTGATCTACCATCAGCACTAGAAAGGGCTTGATATCCCCGACAATCTTAATATTCCCTGGCAGAGTATAAGAATGTTCCCCGGCAGAATACAAGATACCCCTAGTGGAGTTAAAATTTTCCCAGCACAGTCTGAAAAAGCTTCCTCAACAGAGTTGAATCATCATCCCCAGTAGACTCTGGAAGTTTATCCCCAGCGGAGTACAAAATCTCCCCAGCCAAGTTCAAAAGGTCATTCCCAGCAGAACTCAGAGGATTATCCCCACAAAAGTCTAACAGGGTTATCCCCGGCAAGTCACAACTGAAAGATCATCCCCCAGCGAAGTTCTTTCCTTTCACAGACAGGAACTAAATCCTCAACAAATTCAATATCACCAGCAACAGTAATCCATCCCCAGTGGAGTTTATCAATGGAATTCTCAGCAGAGTATCTCTTCCCCACAGAGTAATCTCCTCATCAGTTATTCCCCAACAGAGTCATCTTCTCCTGCAGGTCTATTCTCACAATCATCTTCGTTCTCCATCCCCAGCGGAAACGAAGAATTCAACTCTATTCTCCAGCAAGCTATCCGGGATTTATTTCCCCCAGCTAAAACATTACATTTCCATACATCATGATACATGCATATACGTATCATACCATACAATCTAATTTATGTTGAGAACATCATTGCTTGATCCATATCATGCATTGCATATGACTGACCTTTACCTTTCAGGAAAGATCCAGTTAAGTTCTCAGCTATATCAAAAACCTTCTCTGGTTCAGTCAGATCGCCGATAAGATCTCCCTGATTCGTATTCCAGTTGAAGACATTCCAAGACCTTGTCTGGTCCAGTTAAATCGATTTCTAAAGATTTTTATGATGCTGATCCAGTCAAAGTTAATCCAAGACCTTGTTTGGTCCAATTAAATCGATTCCTAAAGATTTTTCTGATGCCGATCCAGCCAAAGTTAATCCAAGGCCTTCTCTGGTTCAGTCAAATCGCCGATAAGATCTCCCTGATTCGTATTACATTTGAAGACATTCCAAGACCTTGTCTGGTCCAGTTAAATCGATTCCTAAAGATTTTGCTGATGCCGATCCAGTCAAAGTTAATCCAAGACCTTGCCTGGTCCAGTTAAATCGATTCCTAAAGATCTTTCTGATGCCGATCCAGTCAAAGTTAATCCAAGACTCTTGTCTGGTCCAGTTAAATCGATTCCTAAATATTATTCTGATGCCGATCCAGTCAAAGTTAATCCAAGACTCTTGTCTGGTCCAGTTAAATCGATTCCTAAAGATTTTTCTGATGTCGATCCAGTCAAAGTTAATCCAAGACCTTCTCTGGTTCAGTCAGATCGCCGATAAGATCTCCCTGATTCGTATTCCAGTTGAAGTTATTCCAAGACCTTGTCTGGTTCAGTTAAATCGATTCCTAAAGATTTTTCTGATGCCGATCCAGTCAAAGTTAATCCAAGACCTCCTCTGGTTCAGTTAGATAGACGATAAGATCTCCCTGATTCCTATTCATGTCGAAGTTCAGACCACCTATCAGCAGTCTCCAAATGGCATCTGTAAGCCCATTCCTGACATCACCAGGCTGATACCACTTCATGCGAGTGCAAATATCTGGGCACTCTAGTGTTCAATCATCTTCCACCTTCGGATCACGAAAGGCCCGAAAGCCAATCTATATCCTTAGGTTTAAGAAGATTGAACAGGGGAAGTTGTTGCACCCCAAAATTTTCCCTCTCATATCTCTCAAAACATTGCAAGAAAAATCTCCAAGTGGCCCAAGATTGCTCAAGGGTTGGACAGTCAAGTCATCTCCTAAGGCAGTCAACCTCAAACTAGGGTTTTGTGTTGCATCAAGGCCCTTGCATCCAAATTACCTCAAGTGCTCCCAAATGTCCTAATATGTTCTCAAGTTCATCCATGTCAAGTTTCAAGCCTTGCAGAGGAAGTTTGGTCAGTCAATTGCTCAAGGGGTCCAAAAAATCGACTGTGCTAGGGCAAAAGTCAACTGTGACCTACAAATAATCAAACTTCAACATTTTTTGTCAACATTCTCATTTTTAAGGATATTTCATCATTTGATCAAGGGTTGATCATGATTCATCAAGGATTGCTCAAAATTCATCAAGACTCAAAAGTTGCTAAATTAGGATTTTGTAGGAAAAGTCAACTCAACTTTGACCAAGCATAACTTTCTCATACTTTATGAGAAATGACCCATAAAAAGCTCATTTTGAAGATAATGCAATTTCCTACAATCCATCTTCATACCCCAAGATCAAGAAATGCACTCAAAAAAAGTTACAGATTTGGACATTATAGGTCATTTTTGAAAGTCAACAAAAACACCTTTTTTGCCAAAGCTTATAACTTGAGCATGGAATATCAAAATGAGATGAGATCAAAAGGGTTGGTTAGAGTACATCTCGATCTTTCTAAAAAGTTCAAGAACACTTCTAAAAGTTCAAAATTGAAGAAGTTATGCATTGTTGAAGTTGGGCATTTTTGCAAAATTGCCAAAAGTCAAATATCCCCAAAACTTCAAATTTTGCCAAATGGGCCCATTCTTTTCCACTTGATTTGATCTTGTCACACTTCACACGTGTCCTAGCTTCATCCTTGTGTCCATTTATTAATTTTTCTATTTTATTTGATTTTTTATTGAATTAATTCATTTTAAATCAATTTAAATCAAATAAAATCACAAAACTTGATTACATGAGATCTTTTTCTATTTTCAGGACCTAATCATCATCAATGACATGATCAAATTCGTATCTCATCATATCATGAACAAAAAGATGGATTTTGGACAAAATTGGAAGGTTTGCAATGGAGGATCAAATCAAATCTCCAAGCCATAATGCACAAAGATTCAAGTCCAAATTATTGACCTAATCCAATGCTGCATACATATACAAGCCAAAGGATACGAATTCAGAGGTTAGAGGCTGCAAGAACACAAAAACCAAACTTGAGAAAACTTGGAAAAAGCTTGAAACTGAAATCCTTCTTAGAGGCGCTTTCAAGAGAAAATCTCAACACCACTCCATTGCTGGGCAATCACTGAGTCAGAAGCAATCAAAAGCAAGCCCTCACACTCTCTCAATTGCGCTGTAAGTCTCTCTGAAAACCGCTTTTCATTTGAAATCGCAAGTCCATGTTCTTGAATAATTTTGACAAAATCTTTGCATATTCATGATCCTTGTTCAATTTGCAAGCTTTCTGCATTAGCCAATTGTATTTATATGGCCTATAACCCCCTAGCCGAATCTAGGGTTCGTGGTTTTTGTATTTTGGGTATTTCGTTTTCAGGCAAAATCAGTGCAATCAATGGACATGGATGTAATCAGTGGAGGAAGACGAACATGACCATGGTCTTGGATTGTGTTTTCATAGCCTAGAACTAATTATAGGACAGACCTATGGATTTAGCTGCGGATCTAAATACGCAGGTAAATAACCAGGTTTCAACGAGGAAGACGATGACGCGTCCCCCTCCCATTCGTTGATTCAAATTTCGCGCTTTATTTTTTAAAATTCTGGAATATTGTTTGTTTTTCCAATATTATTATTATTGCCCATTCCACTAACAAAAGAAGCGTGATGGTTGAGTGGCAAGAGCGTCAGTTCATAACCCAACAGGACCTGAGTTCGAATCCCAGGTCCCCATATTGCTTTGCTATTTTTCTTCAGGAAATCCAACGTGTTTCAGGAGTTGTGGTTCACCATACACCATCACCCAATCATCTGCCAGATGGCCCCAGACCAGATCTGGTGGTCCATATTGAAGGCCTATGGTGGGATCCAGTCAAAGGGCGCGTGGAGAATCCAAAATTCAACCAGGCTTGCATGTAAATGGGCCATGGAAATTGCTATCAAGACCCCTCTAATCAGGCCCATATACTCCTAAGCTCTCTCTTATTTCTTTTTATTATTTATCTTATTTACTTATTGTTATTATTTTTATATTTACTAACCAATCAAACTTTTTTTCCTCAATAAAATTAAAACCAAAAAAACATTTTCATTATTAAAATTAATTTCCAGCATTTTATTTTTGTTAAATTAATTAATTTAATTAATTTAGTTTAATTAGGAAATAACTTTAATACCTTTTGCAAATAATTAAAATTAATTTAGCCGATTAGGTTTTATTAACTTTGATTAATTTATTTTTATTTCTTTAAATATCAAAAATCCAAAAATATCATTTTTATTAATTAATTAATTTGTTTATTAATTTAATAATTAACTTAGTTTACTTTCCTTTTAATTCAAAAAACCAACAAAAAATTCTTTTCTTTAATAAACAAAGGGTCAAAACCCTAGAATGCACCCGATTTAATTTTCTCGCACGCGATCTATTTTTCCCAATATTGTATCTGTTTCCCGGAATGTAATAGTTTTAATAGGACTTTAATTATTTTATCACTTTATTTATTTTCCGCATTTTAATTTCAAGGGTTGCTTTTGGCGATGTAAATACCCGACGCCTTGTAATAGTTAGTTTTAATTTCCGCAATTTAATTTCCGCAACTTATAAACTGTAGATGTTTGATAATAGGGAATGCATGACAAGATTGAATGTTTGAACCTAAAATCAACATAGATAACCACTAACATGTACAAAGATAAAATTAACTGAAAAATAACACACTCGCACATGCGCACTCTTAGGGTACACCTCGCTTGGTTTCCTTCGAACATGGTCATTGAGTATAGGAAATTTTAGAGGTCGCCCTCTTGTCCAAATATCATAGTTGCCTCGAAACAGTTGCCTCGGAAAAATGATCTAAGACATTAGGGTTACCGCTAAGGCGTCTTAACATTGCTTTAGTGACCATACGTCCCTTAATTGAATTGACCCTTAAACTCCAACGACGACGCTACCTACTCATCAATAGTGGGATAGTATTGTCTAAAGGACATTAGCACAGATTGATTCCTTTTTTGAGTAGGTGGATGATTCTTAAGTACTTGCTCTCTCCAAAACAAAACAAAACTTTTCGCACTTACACACCTTTCAAACAAAAAACTCTTTTTCAAACCCACAAACACAAAGAAAAGCAATTTTTGAAAACACTTTGAGCAAGTACCTAAGAGCCTGTGGATAACCACGGATAGAAAGGATGCTAACACCTTCCCTTTCTATAATCTACCCCCCGGACCCGAGAAATATCTCGAAAAAGGAATTTTTCTGTGCTTTTTTCCTTTCCTTGTTGGATAAAATAAAAGACGGTGGCGACTCTTGCTTACCGCGACATTTTGCGAAAACAAACGCAAAACGCGAACCAGCATTCCGAAAACAGTCAGTTCTCTCCCACCGTATCATAGGATGCGTATGTAATGATTTCAAAGAATTTGGGAGACTTAGATTTTCAAAACAAGAAATGAACAAACTTTATTAGATTAAACTTGTAAAAAGGTTCAACAATGCCTTTAAGTCGTTTACAAAGAAATAAATGGAAAACAAATCTAAACTAGAAAAAGAAAAATCAGAAATCCCATGGACGCTTCCCCTTTGTGCCGACGTAGTCATTAATCGTTCTTTCATTCTCAAGTTGCCTGGTGAGTTTAAAGATCTTCCTTTCTTGTTCATGATACTTCTCCCGGTAGGTATCCCTCTCTTCTTTCAACTGAATCTAGGATCTCTTCAATTCCCCAAGATCAGTGGGCATGTAGGGATAAAGGACTGTATAAGGAACACCCTCTTCATTGGTAGGCTCCACAATTACTGGCAACACAGCTTCATAAGGCATCCCAGGGTTTTGAGCACGAGCTCGGACCCACTGGAGATAAGGTTGCATAGGGAGAGAAGTCCTTGGTCCTAGATCTTGAGGGTCAGATCTGTTCACCATGCCCCAAGCTCGTATAAACCTACGGCGATGCTCTTCAACGTCCTCCTTGTAGTCAAATGCAATATCTGTAAGAAGTAGCTCATGAGGACCGTCTCTCCGAGTGCGACCAAATTTTTGCAGAGCTAAGCAGGGATTATAGGTTATACCCCCTCTGATTCCAAGCAACGGGACATTAGGATATCCCCCACATCAATCAATGACAGCAATGCTTTCCAAAGCCTTAGAACTCTAAAGAATGTCCGTATGGGCAAGGGACATTATCCTGTAAGACCATCCTAAACCTTCTTCATTCTTCAATACGGACTTGGGGAGGTGCGAAATAAACCACCTCGCCAGCAACGGCATGCAACGCATGAGAGTCCCTCTTCTTCGCACAGTACGGGTATAGAGGGCATGCAAGATATCACCTAATAGAGTAGGCACAGGATTGCGAGACAGGAAGATCTTAACCGCATTCACATCTACAAAGGAATCTGGATTCGGGAAGAGAACCAAACCGTAGATAAGGAGAGCTAAGATGTATTCGAAATCCTGGAAATCCAAGTTATCCCATAATAATTGAGCTTGATCCATCAGAAACTTGGCTAAGAAACCTTCAACCCTGCTTCGTGTCTCCCAATTAGATACTACATCAGCCCGTTTTAAATGTAGAGCTGAAGCAATGTCTTCTGGTCTAGGAGTCTCTTCCAAACCTGTGAAGGGCATCTGCTCGAGGATGGATATGCCCAATAAGTGAGAAAACTCTTCCATAGTAGGAACTAGATGATAGTCCTGGAAAGTGAAGCAATTATGCACCGGATCGAAGAACTGGAAGAGCACACTCATCATATGCTCATTAAACTTTGAGGTAACCAAGCTAAGAAGCTGACCATGTCTTTTAATGAATGCAGAAGTATCGGAAACTTTTGAGGTTAACTCTTTGAGTTGAGCAGGTATTTGCACAAAGTTAACTCGATTGGTGTTTCTGCGCACAGAAGCCATAATCTGCAAAACAGAACAAAGATAAATCCCCTTGGTCTTTGAAATGGTTAGTATAATGAGATATGCATGCTATGTTATGATGCATGGTGTCATGATAAAACACACAACATGTATAGCAGATAACAGACATGGTAAAGGCAAACAAGTCACACAAGATCCCTTAAGTTTCAGACTTGCATGGGGTCTAGGTACTACCCTCTTGAAGTTCAGTTGGTTTCAACCTGTCCTAGTAATAGTAACCGGGTTCTAGAGGTTCTCAATATCACTGACCATCCTCCATCGGTCATGGTTTCAGCTCACGCAATCTTTTCTTGTGGCCGGAACTATCTCGAGAGTATGGTCTCAATGAGTGTAGTATCGAGTATCAACCATTTTCCAGCTTTATACCGAGACCGGATATCTCACTACTTCCTATTGGCCAAGTTCGTCTATTAAGGGTTCTAAGGTCAGTTGATGCTTAACGACACACATAGCAGCCCCGTATTCTCCCCGTTTCTCCACAAAGGTATTCCCGTACCAACCAATGTGCCACATCAACGTAGCTACTGCTTCAACCATATTGGTCTACGCCGTACAGTTCCCTCACAGTTTATTGCTACTTACCTAAAAGGTGTCCCCCAGATTCGGGTTAGGATCTATAGTAACCATAAACAAAACCCTTAAAAGTAAAGCAAACCAAAGAAGTAATTTATGATGAACTAGATCCTAAGGTATACCCACTTATTTCTCCCCAGCAGAGTCGCCAGTTCTATGATACAGTGGCAGAACCGGACTGTTTTAGGAAAATGATGGTTTGCGTTTGTGTTTGCAAAATGTCGCGGTAAGCAAGAGTCGCCACCGAATTTTATTTTATCCAACTGGAAAGGAAAAAAGCACTGAAAAATTCCTTTTTTCGAGATTTTGAGGACAGGGGTAGATTATAGAAAGGGAAGGTATTAGCACCCTTTCTATCCATGGTTTTTCACGGGCTCTTAGGTACTTGCTCATCGTTTTAAAATTGCTTTCGTGTTTGTGAGTTTTGAAAAGTTTTTGTTTTACTTTATTTTAACCCTTGTATCAGTCCTCAAGAGTGTTACGAAGTGTTTTTGAAAACTTTGTTTAAAAAAGTGTAATTGTGAAAAAGGTTTGATTTTGAGCAAGTACCTACTAGCATCTACCTACTAGAAAAAAGAATGTTTATGTTCTTGTATCCTTTAGACAGCGCTATCCCACTATTAATGAGTAGGTAGCACCGTCGTTGGAGTTGTAAGGGTTAATTCGAAAGGGACGTACGATCACTAAAGTAATGTTAGGACGTATTAGTAATAACCCTAATATCTTAAGATCATATTCGAGGAAACATTTCCGAGGCAACCTTTCCGAGGCAACATTTCCTAGGCAACATTTTCGAACGGCAGATTTGATCTTTGTTTAGACAAGAGAGCGACCACTAAAACACCCTATACTTAATGATCGTTTACCGAAGGCAACCGAAGTGAGAGTATACCTTAGGAGTGCGCATGTGCGAGTGATTTGATTTCAAGTTATTATATTTGCACATTTAGGGTTTGCTAACCATTTTAAATTAACATACATTCTTGTCATGCAATCCTATTATCATACATCTAACAGTTAATATTTGCGAAAATTAAAATGCGAGAAATAAAACTACACTATTACAAGGCTTCAGGGAGGGGGATTAATTATATAGCCAAAAAACCCGTAAAACGATAAATAAACAAAAAGTCCTAATTAAACTATTACATCCCATGAGCAGTTACATTAATATTGTAAAAATAAAGCGCGCACGATGAATCGAGAACGAGAGAAATTAGGGTTTTGACCCCGTCTAAACCTATTTGAAAGAAAAATCATATTTTTGTGTTTTGGATTATTTTGAGAAAATAAGGCTTTAATTAAATAAATACAAACCTAATTACTAGTTAATTTAAATTAAGAAAAATAATTAATTTGACCTATTTTTGCATTTTTGTTATTTTAAGAAAAGAAAATAAAAATTAAATCAAACAAACCCTAAATTTTTAATTTATTTAAGTTATTTACAAAAAGGTTAAAATTACCCTAAAATTAAATTAAACTAATTATTAAATTAAATTTGATAAAAATAAAATAATAAAAAAAACCTAAATTCTAATTTGATGAAATTGATTTTATGAGTTTTATAAAAAAAAGAATTAATTTTAGGTTAGAAAATAATTAATCAAAATAAATTAAATAAAGAAATAGAAAAGAAAAATAAAGAAATGGGCCTGATGTTAGTAGCAATTGAGGGGGGTTTGAATCTGACTTCTAGGCCCAATAATCCTTATCCCACGTTGACTTTCCAAATCCAATACTGCAAGCTTTGACAGATGTTCATGGTAGGTCTTCATTGTGAATCCTTAGATCTAGCGCGTGGACGATCTGATGGTTGATGGATGATGGTGTATGGTGGTCTCATGAGAAGCCTGCACATGGAATTATACAAAGCAAAATAATGTTGAACAAATAAGGGGACCCGGGGATCGAACCCAGCCCCTTTGGCAATTTCCCTGCCCACTGACCAACTGAGCTAGCGTGTTCATTTGCATATGGAATAACAATCAAATATTATATTGGAAAAGCAAATTAATATATTAAAACCCGCGAATTTTTGAATGGGCCAGTCAGGGGGTGCCACGCCACCCTTCTTCTTCCTCCCTCCGTTGGCAAAAGTCCAACACTTTTACCTACGGTTTTCTGGCGTAGGTACAACCCTGTGATCTTCCAAAATTCACTGTAAGCATCATAAATCAATTCCAGTGGTACCAATTAACTCGTTGCAACCTCACGAGTATCATGGTACCACTTTCCATGGCCAATTGTTCCTGCAAGCAAAATCCCTAAAAATGAAACCTAAACCCTAATCATGGCAACTTTCTGTATGGTTAACAAAAATGCAATTAATTATTATCATTAGCTTGCAAATGTTTCAAAGATTCAGAATATATCCATAAAATATGCTAACAATGCCAGAATTATGAATTACGATTTCAAAAAAGTATGAATGTCGTGGGGTACTTATAGCGTGTTTTGGGATGTTATGAAGCTTGTTAATGATTTCAATATGCCCCAGAGATATCCAGCAAGCGATTGAGATAGCTGGGAAGGCTTGAGATGGCCTGGAAGTTGGAATTTGATTCACCACTTTTGTTGAGTTTTTGCAAGTTTGCTTTCAGCTTCTCACGCCTATAATCCTCTCTTTTTTGGTCTGCACATGTTCTATATGTACCCTTGAGTGGATTAAGGTTACAAATTTACTTCAAATATTTTTCAATTAAGGTGATTGAATCATGATTTGATCCTTATTCAAATCTTTCTAAATCAAGCAAAACTCAATCATTTTGTATCCAAATGACCCTTGCACGATTTGATTCTCTTCCCAACTGTATAAGCAACCTAAACATGCACAAAATCTCAAGCCTTGATTAGTTTTGATATTTTCATGATTTTATTTTGATTTAAATTAAGTTAATTAAAATAAAAATCAAAATAAATGACAAAAATAAAATAAAGACAAGTGGGAAGGATCATGGGTCGTGGATCATGTTACAAACTCAATGCAAGCACAAAATGTTGGGCCCATTTGACAAAAAATGCAATTTTGGCCACTTTTGACTTTTGGCAACTTTGCAAAAAGGGTCAACTTCACTAATGCATAACTCCTTCAATTTTGACCCTAGAGATGTGTTCTTGGACTTTTTAGAAAGATAAAGATGTCCTCTAAGCAACCCTTTTGGTATCATCTCAATTTAGTCTTCCATGTTCATGTATGAAGCTTTTACAAAAAGGTGTTTTTGTTGACTTTTCAAAATGACCTATAATGTCCAAATTCATATCTTCTTGTGAGTGCATATTTTGATCTTGGGAGATGAATATGAATTGTATAGAATCACATCCTCTTAAAAATGAGCTTTGGATGGGGCATTTTTGATAAAGTATGAGAAAGTTATGCTTGGTCAAAGTTGAGTGGACTTTTCCTACAAAACCCTAATTTAGCAACTTTTGGGTTTTGATGAATTGTGAGCAATCCTTGATGAATCATGATCAACCCTTTATCAAATGATTAATAATACTTCAAAATGAGAATGTTGACAAAAAATATTGAAGTTTGACTGTATGTAGGACACATTTGACTTTCGCCCTAACATAGTCGATTTTCAAGCCTTTGAGCAATTGACTGAGCAAACTTTCTCTGTAGGGCTTGAAACTTGACATGGATGATCTTATGAACTCATTAGGACAATGATGAGCATTTGGGATCCTTTGGGCTCAAATATATTGATTCAAATTGAAACCCTAATTTGAGATAGACTGCCTTAGGAGAGAGTTTGTCTGGTCAACCCTTGGACTTCTTTGAGCAATTTGAGGGCCTCACCTGAAATGTATTGAGAAATATGGGAGGGAAATTTTGGGGTACAACACAAATGTTGCGGTTTAGCAAGAGTCGCCACCGACTTTTCTTTTATCCAAAAGGAAAGGATGAAAAGAACAGGAAAGACCTTTGAGATGTTTTCTTGAGCTCGGGGGGTAGATTATGAAAAGGGAAGGTTTTAGCATCCTTTCCATCCATGGTTTTCCATGGGCTCTTAGTGTTAGAACATAGTTTGATTCTACAACCCTCAGTTAGAGTTTTGATGATAACAAAATACAAGATTAAATAAATTGTAAGATTTATATAAGACATATATGCTACTTAAAATTATGTTGTGTATTTACAGAAACTCTGATGGAATCAGCATCAGAATATCAGTATCAACATCAGCATCAGAAGATATGTCAGCATCAGAAGATCAAATATCATGTGCTATACGTTGAAGCCTGATGAACAGATCTGCGCTTAACATACTCTAACTCTGATCAAGATCCTAACCATGTCATCAGCACTCAGAAGCGTCAGAATAAGCTAAAGCCAAGAACACTCTGATTATCATTAATAGAACACTCTGAAGTGTCAACGGTACTATGCATTCAAGACAAATTAATTACCAACGGCTTTATTCCAAAACAAAGATCTTCTCAAAAAGGAAAGAATGTAATGAGCATTGAAATGGATTTATGGACAGCAATGTATCTTTTCCAAGGCTATTTAAACAAGTCAGTGAGAATAGAAATGGCTAATGCTTGCTAATACTCTACACGTATATACACGCCTAAGCTAATCATCCTCACTCACGCTCTCACTTTTGCTACAGCTTTCTACCGCTTACTCTATAGCTTTAGCAATCTAGTTTAATCCTAAGCTTCATTTGTGTATTATCACAGTTGTGATATATAGTTTTGCTAGAAAACATCAAACACACATTTGTTAAATTATCTGTAAGAGAATTACCTTGAGGTAAACCGGTCTGTGGTTAGACTCAAGAAGGCTTTAGCAGTTGTTAAAGAAGTTGTAATATTCAGTTGAATAAAGTGGATTAAGACCTCGTTGGAGAGAGGCGAAATCACCTTGATGGGTGGACTGGAGTAGTTTGAGATCAAACGAACCAGGATAAAAATACAGTGTTGTGTGCATTTGATTTCAAGTTTTACAATTCAACCCCCCTTCTTGTGTTTTTCACTTCTTCAATTGGTATCAGAGCGCCTGGTTCTGAACTTATAACACTTAACCATGTCAGTACAAGATCCAGCGTCAGAAAAACACAATGGCAGGAACAAATCAACACATCAGCAATGACAACAATGAAGAAAGAGACAGATTCAGCGGCAAACCTCCAGTCTTTGATGGAGAGAACTTTGATTACTGGAAAGAAAGAATTGAAAGCTTCTTTCTGGAACATGATGCTGATCTGTGGGACATGGTGACTGATGGATACACGCACCCAGTGAATGCAAGTGGTCAGAAGATTGACAGGAAAGCAATGTCTGATCAACAAAAGCGTGATTTCAGAAATCATCACAAGGCCAGAACAAATCTTCTCAGTGCCATCTCTTATTCTGAATATGAAAAAATATCAAACAGAGACACTCCAAATAATATGTTTGACTCTCTGAGAATGACGCATGAAGGCAACATACAAGTCAAAGAAACCAAAGCTCTTGCGCTCATTCAGAAGTACGAGGCATTCAAGATGGAAGAAAGTGAATCAATATAAACGATGTTCCCAAGATTTCAAATTCTGGTTGCTGGTCTCAAAGTTCTGGATAAAGGGTATTCTACTGCTGATCATGTTAAGAAGATCATCAGAAGCTTGCCAAAACAGTGGAGGCCAATGGTCACAGCGCTGAAGCTAGCTAAGGATCTCAACAAAATCTCTCTGGAGGAACTTGTCAGCTCCCTCAGAAGTCACGAGATAGAGCTAGAAGCTGATGAACCTCAAAAGCAAGGTAAGCCATTAGCTTTAAAATCTAAAGAAAATCTGACTCCAAAGTTTTGCAGGCTGTTGAAGAAACCTCTAATGGGTCCTCATCAGAAGAAGATGAACTATCTCTCCTCTCCATAAGGGTGAACCAACTATGGAAGCAGAGGCAAAGAAAGTTCAGGAATCCCAGAAGATCAGAAAATCAGAATGAGTCCTCCTCCAGATACAGAAGGTCAGAATCCTCATCTGGACACAGAAGATCTGAAGGCTATTCAGGAAGCAGAAGGCCAAACAACAAAGACATCATCTGCTATGAATGTAACGAGCAAGGACACTACAAGAGTGACTGCCCAAAGCTTCAGAGGGAAAAGCCTAAACAGAAGTTTGGCAAGGAAAAGAAGAAAAGTCTCATGGCCACATGGGATGACTCTGACACATCTGAAGCTGACTCGGAATCAGATGATGAGAGAGCAAACATAGCTCTCATGGAAAACATATCAGAAGACAGTGAAGCTTCTGAATCAGACTCTGAATCAGACACAGAAGACGTATTCCCTGACTTTGCTATTAACTTTACTAAGGCTGAACTAGCTGAAAGCCTTAATGAAATTCTGGAAAGATATCAGCAGATCAGAGTCAAATTCAGAAACCTGAAAAGGAATCTTGCTTTTGACTCTGATAAGACTGAGAGTCTCAAATTGGAGAATTCTAAGTTGAAAAATAAAATTTCAAAATTAGAAAATCTATTGCAAAACTCTCAGAAGGAAACAATTCTTGAAACTCCCAGCAGTGCTGATGAGATCATCAAGGATTATGATCACCACTTTCAGAAGTTCCTAGCTAAAAACATAGATAGAAGCAAAATGGCTTCAATGATCTATGGAGTTAGCAGAAATGGCAGAAACGGAATAGGATACCAAGGTAAGGTACCTACACCAAAGAATGTCATGGACTTAGTTATAAAACGTACTCCTCTAAATTCACACTTTGTATATGGGCACACACACGACATCAAATACACTAGTAGTAATTATTCTGTCAAACCAAAATTCAACTAGAGTTTTGGTAAAACTAACAAATCAGGACCCAAGAAAATATGGGTACCTAAGGATAAAATAACACATGTTGCAGATATCTTTAGCAGCAAAGCAGAAACACCAGTCATGGTACCTGGACTCTGGCTGCTTACAACACATGACGGGAAGAAGGCATATGTTCCAAAGCCTGGAACTTAAGCCTGGAGGCCACGTAGGCTTTGGAGGCAATCAGAGGGGAAAGATCATTGGCTCTGGAACAGTAGGTAACAGAAATCTTCCCTATATAAGTAATGTTTTATTAGTAGATGGATTAATGCATAACTTGTTATCCATAAGTCAATTAAGTGATAACGGTTATGATATAATCTTTAATCAAAATTCATGCAAAGCTGTTAGTCAGAAAGATGGGACTATCCTACTTAATGGAAAGAGGAAAAACAACATTTATAAAATCAAACTTTCTGAACTGAAAAGTCAGAATGTAAAGTGTCTTCTGTCTGTTAACAACGAGAAATGGATCTGGCACAGAAGATTGGGACATGTTAGTATGAGAAGAATATCTCAGATTAACAAACTCAATCTGGTCAGGGGACTTCCTAACCTGAAGTTCAATTCAGATGCTTTGTGTGAAGCATGTCAGAAAGGCAAGTTTGCAAAACTAGCTTTCAAATCTAAAAACGTTGTTTCCACCTCTAAGCCATTAGAACTTTTGCACATTGACTTATTTGGACCAGTTAAAACTGCTTCAGTCAGTGGCAAGATGTATGGGTTAGTAATCGTAGATGACTATAACAGATGGACATGGGTAAAGTTCTTAAGACACAAGGACGAGTCACACTCTGTGTTTGTCACCTTTTGTAACCAAGTTCGGAATGAAAAGGATCTTAGAATCGTCAAAGTCAGAAGTGATCATGGTGGAGAGTTTGAAAACAAAGATTTTGAGTCATTCTTTAATGACAAAGGCATTCTGCATGATTTCTCTTGTCCTAGAACTCCCCAGCAAAATGGAGTTGTAGAACGAAAGAACAGAACATTGCAAGAAATGGCCAGAACCATGATCAACGAGACTAACGTTGCTAAGATCTTCTGGGTAGAGGCAATAAACACAGCGTGCTACATTCAGAATAGAATCTCCATAAGACCTATTCTGGAAAAGACTCCATATGAATTGTGGAAGAACAGAAAGCCCAACATTTCATATTTTCATCCATTTGGATGTACTTGTTTTATTCTAAATACAAAAAATTATTTGAACAAGTTTGACTCTAAAGCACAGAAGTGTATTATGTTAGGATACTCTAAACGCTCAAGAGGGTACAGAGTATACAATACAGAAACACAGATTGTGGAAGAATCAATCAGTGTTCGTTTTGATGATAAGCTTGACTCTCAAAAGTCAAAGCAGAATGAAGTATTTGCAGGTATGGAAGTTGAATTCACAGGTACTGAAGATAAGTCATCAGAAGCTCTCAACAGAGACACTCCCTCAACATCAGAAAGAGGCACTACAAGCAATCCAGCACCTTCTGTTGATCAACCTCAGAAAAGACCATCCAGAAGCAGCATGGATCACCCAAAAGAAACAATCTTAGGAAGAAAGGAAGATCCAATCAGAACAAGAGTCAGCTTCAGAAATTCTGAAGAATCCCTCATGGGACTTGTTTCTCTAATTGAACCATCAACAATTGATGAAGCACTTCTGGACAATGACTGGATTCTAGCAATGCAAGAAGAGCTGAATCAATTCACAAGAAATGAAGTATGGGATCTAGTTCCCAAAACAAAAGGATTCAACATCATTGGAACAAAATGGGTGTTCAGAAACAAACTGAATGAACAAGGTGAAGTCATCAGAAACAAAGCACGATTGGTAGCACAAGGTTATAGTCAGCAAGAGGGGATAGACTATACAGAATCCTTTGCTCCAGTCGCCAGGTTAGAATCTATCAGACTTTTAATTTCATTTGCTGTTAATAAAGGCATCACTCTGTATCAGATGGATGTTAAGAGTGCATTCTTAAATGGCTATATAGAAGAAGAAGTATATGTGCACCAACCCCCTGGTTTTGAAAATACAAAAAATCCAGAATATGCTTTCAAACTAAAGAAGTCACTGTATGGTCTGAAACAAGCTCCCAAAGCTTGGTATGAAAGACTAAGTAACTTCCTGTTAGAAAAGGAATTCACCAGAGGGAAAGTGGACACAACCTTATTCTGTAAGACAGTTAAGAATGACATCTTAGTATGTCAGATTTATGTTGATGATATCATTTTTGGTTCTACTAATCCTTCTCTGGGAAGAAAATTTGCTAAGTGTATGCAGGCAGAATTTGAGATGAGCCTAATGGGGGAACTGAAATTCTTTTTGGGCATTCAGATCAATCAAACCCCATAAGGAACTTACATTTATCAGAGCAAATATGTCAGAGAACTTCTGAAGAAATTTGATCTCTCAGAATGTAAGCCATCAAAGATTCCAATGCATCCCACGTGCATTCTGGAAAGAGAATAGGTAAGTAAAAAGGTAGAACAGAAGGTCTACAGAGGTATGATTGGTTATCTTCTTTATCTGACGGCTTCAAGGCCTGACATTTTATTCAGTGTATGCATTTGTGCTAGATTCCAATCAGATCCTAGAGAATCTCACTTAACAGCAGTTAAGCGAATTTTCAAGTATCTGAAAGGTACTAATAATTTGGGTTTGTTTTATAGAAAATCAAGTGACTACAACTTAGTAGGATACTGTGATGCTGATTTTGTTGGAGACAGGGTAGAGCGTAAAAGTACTTCTGGAAGCTGACAGTTTTTGGGAGAAAATCTGATCTCTTGGTCCAGCAAAAGGCAATCCACAATTGCTCTATCAACAGCAGAAGCTGAATACATAGCAGCAGCAGGATGCAGCACATAAATGCTCTGGATGAAAAGTCAACTTGAGGAGTTCCAGATATTTGAGAGTAACATTCCTATCCTCTGTGACAATACTTCTGCTATCTGTCTTAGTAAGAATCCAATTTTACATTCTAGGGCTAAGCATATAGAAATAAAACATCATTTTATTAGGGACTATATTCAGAAAGGGATTTAAAATTTAAAATTTATTGACACAGACCATCAATGGGCTGATATTTTTACAAAACCACTTTCTGAAGATAGGTTCAACTTCATTCTGAAACACCTCAGCATGAAGCTCTGCCCAGAATGAAATTGTTTCAATTTTATATCTTAACCTTCAGAACTTTGTTTATTTTACTGTGAACTTCTGATCAATCTTCTTTCAGAACTTTAGAAATGCAGATTGTATCAGATTGTATCCATGAAGATATGAGCGCTTCATTTCAAGGATAGAAATGTGCTGTTCACTCAATCAAACAAGTGTCATCCAGTCATCAGCCATTTTCTAAGGCAGAACACGCGTTCACGTTTTTGAAAAGGCAAAGCGCTGATTGGATGCATTGAGACACATGTCATGGGTAACCGTTCCAAATATCTTTCTAAATCCCCTAAAATCAGCTATCATTAAATGCTAATAATCATGATTTATTTCTCTCTCTTAAACGTTTATGTTTTCAAAACATTTTTTGAAATCTATTTAAACACTTCAAACCATTCACACACTTTTACCGTCACTTTTGCTTTCTCTCAACATTTCTGATTTCTGTGTTCTTATTTTTCTCAAGAAACCCTTTCAATCATTTTCAAAAACCTCGTGTGAACATGGCTTCTTCCAGCATTCCCTCTTCAGGTTCCCAGAAAAATGTTCCATCTGAACAATATGAGGTACCATTCAGAACGCTCCTAACTCCAGTCAAGAAGTTGTTGCAGAAAGCTCTGAGAAGCATCCTAGTTCTGAAGATTCTCAAGCTGCATTGGACAGGCATACTCTAGAAGAGTTGAAGCAAAATGATCTTCGAATGAAGGAAAGAATGGATGTACATGACAGTAAAATTGATGCAATAGCCAGCATGGTATATAAGCAGAACGAAACCAACGATCAGATCAAGGGCATGCTAGAGGCTCTGTTCACACGTCTTCCACCTCCTCCTTAGAATTTTTCTTGATGTTTTACTTGTTTTCTTTACATGTTTGTCTGAAATACTTTACATGTTCTGAACTTTTAATATAATCGTTTTTCTGCTCTGATCTTTTTAACTCTGATTGTTTATGCTTTTTGATAACTGACAAAAAGGGGGAGAAAGAATGATATTTTTCAATAACGGATTACTGAGACAAAAGTCTCAAACATTCTAACATTTTGATCTACTTGAATCTCTTTTTTTTCTGAAAAGCTTACAGGTACAAGAATCTGATGAACTCTGATAAAGTAAAGTCCTGATGCTCAAAGAAAGTTCAATAAAGTTCTGATGCTCAAGGCCTCATGGAATTAAAGGGAAGTAATAAACTCAGGGGGAGTTTTTCTCTTCGTTACTCTGATACCTTTTATTCCTTATCTTCTTATCTCTGATATTTTATTCATTATTTGTTTATCTCTGATACCTGTTATTCTTTATTTTTAATTGAAAAAATCCGGGTTTTTGTCATAATCAAAAAGGGGGAGATTGTTAGAACATAGTTTGATTCTACAACCCTCAGTTAGAGTTTTGATGATAACAAAATACAAGATTAAATAAATTGTAAGATTTATATAAGACATATATGCTACTTAAAATTATGTTGTGTATTTACAGAAACTCTGATGGAATCAGCATCAGAATATCAGTATCAACATCAGCATCAGAAGATATGTCAGCATCAGAAGATCAAATATCATGTGCTATATGCTAAAGCCTGATGAATAGATCTGCGCTTAACATACTCTAACTCTGATCAAGATCCTAACCATGTCATCAGCATTCAGAAGCGTCAGAATAAGCTAAAGCCAAGAACACTCTGATTATCATTAACAGAACACTCTGAAGTGTCAACAGTACTATGCATTCAAGACAAATTAATTACCAACAGCTTTATTCCAAGACAAAGATCTTCTCAAAAAGGAAAGAACGTAATGAGCATTGAAATGGATTTATGGACAACAACGTATCTTTTCCAAGGCTATTTAAACAAGTCAGTGAGAATAGAAATGGCTAATGCTTTCTAATACTCTACACGCATATACACGCCTAAGCTAATCATCCTCACTCACGCTCTCACTTTTGCTACAGCTTTCTACCGCTTACTCTATAGCTTTAGCAATCTAGTTTAATCCTAAGCTTCATTTGTGTATTATCACAGTTGTGATATATAGTTTTGCTAGAAAACATCAAACACACATTTGTTAAATTATCTGTAAGAGAATTACCTTGAGATAAACCGGTCTATGGTTAGACTCAAGAAGGCTTTAGCAGTTGTTAAAGCAGTTGTAATATTCAGTTAAATATAGTGGATTAAGACCTCATTGGAGAGAGACGAAATCACCTTGACGGGTGGACTGGAGTAGTTTGAGATCAAACGAACCAGGATAAAAATACAGTGTTGTCTGCATTTGATTTCAAGTTTTACAATTCAACCCCCCTTCTTGTGTTTTTCACTTCTTCACTTAGTTGCTTGCTAGATTACTTGCTTTTGTTTTAAAATGTGCTTTGTGTGGTTTTTGAAAGTATTTTGAAAAGGCGCCATTGTTTAGCAACATTTTGTAATGATTCTCGTTCGTAAGAATGTATACAAAGTGTTGATCTTTTGAAAATGTTTTTAAGTTTGAAAGATGTTTTTGAAAGTGTTGGTGTTTATTTTGAAAATAGCAAGGATGTTTTGGTTTTGAAATTGAGCAAGCAACTAGGAACATTCTACCTACTTAAAAGTCTTTCATGTTCATTTCCTCTTTCCTTTGACATTGTTACCTTACCATTGATTTGGCAAGTAACCCTATATTTGGATGTAAAAGGGACGGGCATGGGTAATCGTATAGCCATGATTAGCAATATTGTAAGATATCTTAGCATTTTATTTAAGGGACTAAGATCATTTTTGAAAGGCAACTTTGATAGCGTCATCGAGGGACTATGATCTTGTATTTTTTATTATTTTTGCTAAGATACCTCACATGCATAATATGGCCATTTTTGTAAGGCAACAAAGTGGATTTACCCTAAGAGTGTATGTGTGCAAGTGTATTGGTTAATATGCTTGATTTGTCTTGATTAGGGTTTGCTACTTTTTGGTTTTAATCTTTCCATACAAAACCCTAATTACTAGCATTTGTATATAAAGCATTAAATTGTGGAAATTAAAATTACTATGCTATTACATCATTAGGGGAGGGGGTGTACAAATTAAAAATGGGGAATTGCAAGAAAATTAAATCTAAATAATTATTACAACCATATTGAATATTGTATAAAAATTGAATAAATAAAAATGCAAGAATGTAAATGCAAAAGAAAATGTGATTTTTGTTTGGTTTTCATGAAAACGGGTTTTTGACTTAATTAAAGAAGATGATTAACTAAAAATTAAACAAAATTAAATTTAAACTAAACAAGAAATAAGTTAAGTTAAAAAAGTATTTTTACAGTTTTTTTTATGAAAGGTTTTATATTAATGAAAATACAAATGAAAATTAATTAATTAAAATAAACCTAAGTTCTAAATTAATTTTATTAACAAGAAAATAATATAATAGTTAAACCCTAGTCTAAATATTTATTGAATAAAAAAAGAAATTAATTTATTAAATGAAAATGTTTTTGTTCTTTTGTTTTTATGAAGAAAATCAAATATAAATGAGCATTTTCTAAATATGCAAATAAATAAATAAAATATTTTTGGATTTTTTATCATTAATAATAATAATAATAAAGAAAATATAAAATGAAAATAAAAAAAGAAAGAAAATAAAATAACAAAGAAAAATAATGGGCCATGAGTGTAAACAATAAGGCAGGGGGTCAGAAATAGCAAAAAAAAGGCAAGGCCCAAACATTTGGAGGGTCAGGCGCCTGTTTTTGGAACAAAAAAGAAGAATTGTTAGAAAAATAGCAAAAGTGGCAGCACTGGGGCTTGAACCCACACCCTTCACCATAAACGCGTGCTGCCTTTACCACTGGAGTGGCTATACATCTGTTAACTTAACTGAAATGATAAATATATAATGCAAAATGAGTCATGAATACACTTCATCTTCAACCTCCAGCCAAAGGACCTGTAACTTCATCATTTCTCAGCCATTCATAAAACTTCCAACATCAAACTTGTTAGAAAGTTTCTCACAATTATGAATATGTAAATAACTTAAGCTAATTCTAAAAAATGAGCATGAATTTTTAATGGTACCAAATCCTGACTTAAATATTTTCAGAGGTTCAGATTCAAAATTCTAACTACTCAAGCAACAATAATGAAATCTAAGGACATGGTTAGCTTTAGGACAATGACATCTACATTTCTTATTCACAAATAAACCATTAATGATGCTTGTATGAAGAGTTCAAAGTTAGGAAAACTTACCTCAAAACTAGAAATCATATTCTGAGTTTGAGCATTCCTCAAGGTGTTGTGATGATCAGAATAACTTCAGTGGCCCTCCAGGATGCTAATGCAATGTTTAGTTTGTACTTGAGATGGCTGAATCGTGCTGGAGAAGTCCAAGTGCAAAGCTCTATTTTTGAAAATGGAAGATGGTGCAAATGGTGTTACAACCGTGTAATAGGGTGTGGGATGAGTTCTAGATGGTGTATGGAAGCTTTGTGATTGAATTTGAGTGAGAACGCACGAGTGAAATGTGAGTTTGGAATTCAAAATCAGAAATGACACAAAATTGGAGTTTGTGTGCAAATTCTGATTTCAGGGAGTTTTAGGGAGTTTCTAGGCTTGTCCATTCGTGTGTTAGCTTGTATACAGTGCCTTTATTTATAAGCAAGAGGTTTGGATACTTTAGGTGGTCAGAATTACAAGATCATAAGTTATGGGATTTTGACTTGTTTTTGAAGCAAGCTTGACAAGTATGGTTTCAAGGAAAGGTACAAAGCCATCTAGAGTGGTTACCAACTTTAAACATGTTGATCTGACTTTGTAGAGGAAGTTTGTGTAGAAGGAATAAGTGCAAAGCTCAATGCAAGTTGACTTTGCATAAATCTTGCTTTATGTAAATGAGAATGGTGCCTTTGTGCCATTAATGGAAAATTATCTTAGATAAAGCTTGAATCAAATGGTAAATACTCAAAAGCAAGTGTAATATTCTGACTAGGGAGAGATCTTGAGGTTTGGAGGCCTGCAAAGCAAGATTGTGCAGCATAGGCTTGAGATTTGAATTCTTGTTCATCACAAAAATGACCTATAATTTCAGTTTGAAACCCTAACTTCCTCTCTTCGATTCTCCTTGCTCAAGAATGATCTCAAGGAGTTCTTGGACATTTTGGAAAACTTGTAATGTTCTATACAACCCTCTTTGAATCACTTTTGAAAATTCCCCTTAGAACTATGTGAAAAATTTCCATGAAGTTAGGCCAAAATCCTGCCTAAACTAGGGCAAAATTTTCACTAAGTGTTTAGTTTCATGACCATGACTTCATGGATTAATAACTTGAGATCCAAGAATTTCTAGGAGAAGTTGTGTAAAGTGATGTTTTAGATCTCATAGAGATCTACAACTTTCATGTTGAAAGTTTCTTTTGAATCATCTTGCATCATGGTGAAAAATTGGCTCAAAGTTGTGAAAAAATATGAAGTTTTCAACACTTAGAAAAATTTCTAAGTTTGGAAACTTTGACTTTTCAAAAAGAAATCTTAACTTTTTGATTTCTTGATGAACAAGTTTCATATTTTGACATATTTTGATGAATTGTAATCTTTGAACTTGATTTTGACTAAAAAGTCAAAGTTTGACTTTTCAGTGTACAGTTGACTTTTGATAATTGACTGAAAATCAACTATCAATCAATTGATCTTGAGCAATGTTTTGAGTCATGTCATTAGGTCAAAATTATGCAATTGAACTCTTGAGATCATTCCTCAAACCAAATAACCATTTTCTAGGTCAAAAATCAGAAATTGCCCTTTCTCAATCAAAACCCTAATTTTGACCATTTTGCCCTTTTAATGATCTGATCAAATTTCTTGAGGAATTGTGGTACAAATTTGATCAAATGATACATATGAGTTTACAATATTGATATGGATAAAAATTATGAAGTTTGACTGTAAATTGGCCACAATTGACTTTTTTCCCAATACAGCTGATTTTTAGGTCAACTGCTTAATTGACTGAGCAAAAATGTGATCCAAGAATTGAAACTTGACATGAGTAATCTTGAGGGTCCACAATGATCCATGAAAGTCATGTGAGGCATTAAAAGTTAAAATATCCTTGTGCAATCTCAAACCCTAATTTCAGTCATCAGTGCTTAAGGAGGTGTCTTGAGCTGACCAACCCTTGTGCAATCTTGAACCAAAGGAGATCTTGTGAGAAAATACTTGATAAATGAGAGGGAAAATTTTGGGGTACAACAGGTTGTAACGTGGCCTGGTCCACGGTGTAAGAAACAAAGTATAAAGGCTCAAAGTTTATTTGTACCCACCCGTTCTTCGTGTTGTTCGTCAGTCTTATGCTTAGTTAATTGTGCATTTCGAATCCCAGTTGAGTTTTAGAATGTCCTTTATGTTCCGATGATGGTTCAGAAATTGAACGTTTGTTTGGGAAGGCAGTCATTTTTGTAACCTTTATTTTTTGTTGAGGATTTGTAGGACCTTTTTTTTTGTTTTTGTTATCCCTTCTTTTGCCTGGACTGTTTCTTTTGTGATTGCAGTCAGCGGGATGCCCTAGTTTTTCTTAAGTATCCTTCACAAGTTTTGACTTAATGGGCTTTTATTTTGAGAGATAATGAATGCTGGTTTTAATGATTATGTGGAACCATCACCATCTTCTGATTTGGAAGGACGTCTTCTATGTCATTCATTGTGTACGAAGCAGAAGATTGCGGTTGAATGCGCGTCTGAATGGACTGAGAAACTACCCTGCCCCAGGTTATGATTAAGGGTTTTAATTTGTGTGAAAAGAAAACTCCTACTTCTTAGACTCAAAGGGGTTTACTAGGGATTATCTTCCTTATAACTCCACTGTTTAGGATTTGAAACAACCCCTGTACATCTTCAGCGGGGTCTGTTCAAAAGCATACTGTAGAGATTGTGGTATCGTTCTCGTCATCCTCCCTCTAAAGGCTTATAACTTTCAGTCAAGAGTCGAATATCACAACAAGAAAGTAAGAACATAATTTTGAAATAGTGGAAACAAATTAATTCAAGACAAACATGTGCAATGCATTGATGAAATAACAAGGTTTAATATGAATAAATGTTCGAACAATCAAAAGAAAATTACAAATTGAAAATTCTAATGAGCAAAAGCCTCTTTGTCTGATCTTGTCACTTCAGATGGTGTGCCCTTGAGGGATGGCAGAAGACTCCAGTCTGACCATCTCGTGTGAACCCCATCACTCCTTCATCAATCAAGTTTTGAATTTTATATTTCAACATCCAACAATCATCAGTATCATGCCCCGTACTGTTGGAGTTATATGCACACCTTGAATTAGGATTGTAGTTAGGGGAAGAAGTCTTAGGATTCTAATGAGGCCCTATCAACGTAATCAGATTCATCCTCGACATGTATTGTAAAGCTTAAGACAGCGGCATGTTGAGTTTGGTATATTTCCTGTTGGATGTATCCTGCTTACTCTGATTAACCTGTTGTTTTTGGCGAGGTCGTTGTTGGACCCGTGATATAGCAGAAATTTGTAAAGGTCCACTCTTCACCAAGCCAACCTCTTGTATTCTTGGAGGTTGATCAATAACTTGGTCCCCAACCTCGACTGTTTTCTTCATACGGTTGTATCTGTCTTGAAGAAGTTTGTTGATAATGGCTCTCAACTATTCTTGTCCCCGGGATAGGCCTTGGATAAGAGCCATCTGTCCCAGCATCTGGTTTCTCATTGCTTCAACCTTAGCATGCAGTTGTTCCAACCATTCGTCCTTGTTGTCTTCAGTATTTTTCTTGGCCAGATTCCTAGCGAGGAGTGCTTTTAACTCTTCCTGTCCCTTGGATAGGTTTAAGAACATTTCCATGACCTGAGCCTCTTAAGTTTGAAGATCTCTGTTGTCTTGTTGGAGAGCCATTTTCCTTGCTGAAATAAACAACGATAAAATGAGATACCTATACTGGAAGACCTGTTATGTAATGACATGCATGATGTGTAAATGTTTTCAAGGATCTCGCGGGGTAAACACAAGAAATTGTTAGGAGTTGCCTGCATATTTGATTGAAGAACTTCATATTGTTGAATGTCCTTCTACTAGAATCAAGATCACCATATCGAGTGGGTCATAGCCTCTGACTCAAGTTATCGTGTTTTAATCTTTTGACGATATTGGCTAGAGGAAAATAAATCCCCTTGCCCCTTGCTAGACGTTTGGCTCATCATAACCTGCATCACAGGCCCTTGAGATCCTTGAAATGGTTAACAAAATGCTATGGTATGATGCTATTATGTGTATGTTATGCATCAAGCAAAATCGTATCGTGACATAAGCAAGTAAATCCTGCAAGAAATCCAGGTTAATGGATATAAACAAATCTTGCAAGGAATTCACATTGTTAGATAACGAAAGCAAGCAAGTCACACAAATAACCTTAGGTTTAGGCATGCATGGGTTTTATAGGTAAGTACCCTCTTGAAATTTAGTTGGCTCAACCTGTCCTAGTAATAGTAACCGGGTTCTAAGGGATCTCAATATCATTTATTTTTCCCACGAGTTTCATTCCGATCGACAATTGACTTGCCACCAAACAAAACTCGGGAGTCAAATCTGAATGAGTGTAGTATCGAGTATCAACAGACTTAGGACTACACCAAATATGGCTATCTCACTACTTTATAATGGCCAATTTGTTCAATTAAAGGTTCTAAGGTCAGTTGATTCTACATGACACCATGCAGCGACCCCGTATTCTCCTTGACTACTCAAGGGCTATCGGTACCAACCAAAGTGTCACATCAAGATAGCTATCTCTTTAACCGTGTCGGTATACTCCGCATAGTCTCCACGATCTATTTCTACTTACCTAAAAGGTGCCCCAAATCCGGGTATAGAATCTATAGTAACAACCCAAACAATCCCCAAAAGGTAAAGCATACAAATCACACCAAACAGTTTAAAAATAAACTATCTCTAAGGTAACCCCACTTTTTATTGTATCCTCAACAGAGTCTCCAGTTCTGTGATATAGTGGAAGAACCAACTATTATACTGGTTTTCCGTTTGTATTCGCAAATGTTACGGTAAGCAAGAGTCGCCACCGACTTTTCTTTTATCCAAATTAAGGAAAGGGTGAAAAGAACAGAAAAAGACCTTTTTCGAGATTTTTTGAGTAAGGGGGGCAGATTATGGAAAGGGAAGGTGTTAGCACCCTTTCAATCCATGGTTTTCCACGGGCTCTTAGGTACTTGCTCATTTTTTGAAAATTGCTTTCGTGTTTGTGTATTTTGAAAAGTTTGTTTGCTTTATGATAACTCTTGTATCAGTCCTCAAGAGTGTGATAAAGCACTTTTGAAAGTATTTTTGAAAGTGTGGTGTGAAAATGAATTAAATTTGAGCAAGTACTTAAGAACTATCTACCTACTAGAAAAAGGGCGTTCTTTTCCCCCTTTCCTTTAGATAGTGTTATCCTACTATTAGTGAGTAGCTAGCCTTATCGTCAGATGTTTGAGGGACTATCGAAGGGACGTTTATGGTCATTAAAGGCAACATGTAGAGATACCTTAGCATTTCGAAGGGACTGTCATCATATATTCATAGTTAACATCGAGGGACAAGATCATTTCTCGTAGGCAACTCGAGGGACATTAAGGGACTACGATCTTTATGATGACTTTTAACTGAGGGTCTTTGATAAGAATATCCCTACATTCGAGGGACATGACCATTTCCGAAGGCAACCAAAATGGGAGATACCCTAAGGGTGCAAGTGTGCAATAGTGTGCTTTTTTCAGATATTTTTATCTTGATGTTAGTGATCTAAGATTAATTTATTAGTTCTTGCCATACACACCTAATTTACTAGCAGTTTATATACAGGCATATAATATAGTGCAAAAAGTAAAACCTATGGCTATTACAAAGTTTTGGGGCAATTACAATTATATCTGACTAAAAATGTAAAATGCGGAAATTAAAACCCTAATTAGACTATTACAAACCAGTAGGCAGTTACAATAATAATAAAAAATGCGAAAGTAAATAAACACGCGCATGAATTTAAAATACGTCTAAAATCCTAAGTGTAAGGAATTTTTTGTTTGTTTTTGTTATGAAAAGAAATTGAATTAAAAATCCTAAGTCTATTCAATTTTAGTTTTTTTTAAGAAAATATTAAAATAATTAATTTAATATAAAAAGCTAAGCCTAATGTTTTTGTGGTTTTTTAATGTTAATTAAAGCTTAGAAGAAGTAAGGACAAACAATCAAAATAAAGGATAAAATCGAAAGACAAAGACAATAAATGAAAAGAGTTCATTCTTGGAAGTAAGGCCTGGATCGAAGAGGCTTGGTGTTGTACCCCAAAATTTTCCCTCCCATATTCTTCAAGATTTGCCAAGATCAACCTTCAGATGATTCAAAATCTCTCAAGGGTTGCACAGTCCAATTGCCTCCTAACACAGTCAAAATTAGGGTTTTGGTTCTGGCAAAGAAATTGAGGTTTTCAAGGGCCCAAACATCTCCCACATGCCTATAAACATTGTCAAGCATCCATATGTCAAGTTTCAAGACTCACAGCACCAGATTGCACAGTCAAAAACCCTAATTGCCTCACAGTCAACTGCAGGGGCAAAATGGTCATTTGACAGTCAAAAGTCAAAATTTTTGGTCAACATCTTATTTTGAAGCCACAAACATCATTTGATCAATTCTTGATCATGATTTCACAAGCATGGCTCAAAAAGTCTCAAGATGCAAAAGTTTCTATTTTTGGACAGTTGGAAAAGTCAAATGCAAATTGACCAGGGCATAACTTCCACATGGTTTATCATAAAAATCCCATACAAAGCTCATTTTGAAGAGAATGACATTTCCTACAACTCATCTTCACACTTCAAGTCCAAGAAATGCTCTCACAAAAAGTTATCAATTTCAACATTATAGGTCATTTTCAAAAGTCAACAAAAAGGCACTTTAAATCAAAGACCATAACTTGATATTGGTAAATCAAAATGACATGGGACCAAAGACATTGGTTAGAAGACTTCAAGACCTTTCCAAAATGTCCAAGAACATGATCAAAGCTTAAAAATTGAGCAAGATATGCCTTGTAGAAGTTGGGAGATTTTTGGGAATTTTGAAAAGTCAAATTTGATTCAAATGCCTCAAAATTGCTAATGGGCCTCAATTTCTTCCATGAATCATTACCCAAAGGCTATGCACGACCCAATAAGCTAAAAGGGAGTTATTTTCTTATTTTTAATTAATTAATTAAATTTTTAATCTTATTAATTCATTTAATTAAATTTAAATATAAGAAAAATACCAAATCATGCATTTTAAATCTTTTTGTGCAGAAAATATCTTCCACACATGTAAGAGATCTCGTGCACCTTCTCAAGGGGACCAAATCTTCCATATTTGGCAAGTTTCCACGGTAAAAAGGTGGGAAAAAGATGTGAACAAAATCAAATATTGAATCATTAATACAAGGGTTTTGGGCTTGGTTTTTAACCTAAATTGCTTCAGATACATAAGCATAACATGACCTAATCCTAACACACAAGAAAGCTGCGCTGAAAACCATGGACAACATTGCAAATTTTTGCCAAAAAGCTTGAAACTGTTTTGATACTTAGAGCTCGTTTCAAAGCACAAAAGGCATTCCAATACACTCCTGACACTACTAGGAAGCGATCACAATCAAAACCAGCCCTCCATACTCAAGGAATTGGTATAACAAAGTCTTACTTTTCTTGAAATTATCCATGATCGTGTTTCAGTTTCCATGCATCATTTGTGATTTTTAAATGTTGATTTGTACTAATGTGAACATTCTGAAGCTAATGGTACTCTTGAATTGACCTAACCATGCCTGTATAAGGATTCACCATGAACGCATTTTAGGGTTTCAGAAGCTTTGATTTAGGGGTTTTCACATCTGGAAAAATCCGACCTTAAAACCTATGCCAATGGAATCAGGACATCCAGACGAAGCAAGTCCACACCTCGCGCTCTTTTTATGTTTGCTTATGTGCTAATCGTTATTTTCATATATTGCAGTTAGTGGGGGTTTAAAACCCCCGCTATTTGGTGTTATTTACAGGGAAAAAGGAAGAAGACGCTGAGATGTTGGAACGTGATTGGAAGATTTGAATGTTAGCGCGTTTTTTGAGTGCTTCAGTATAATGCTTGTTTTTCACATATATTAATTATGTTCTATAATGTAAACAAAGAAATGCGTTGGTTCAGATGGTTGTTGAGTTGGCATACAGGTACTGGGACCTGGGTTCGATTCCCAGGTCCCCCAAACGCTTAATAATTTTGGTCTCCAGGTGTTCCAGTATAGCGCCTCATCTAAAGTCCACCATGCACGTTCGTGTTGGTGCCTGCCAAATGTCCATGAGATTCAATCTGAAGGCTACCAAAAGACGTCCACCATGTACCTCAGTCCATGAATGAGTATTCAAACTGGAAAAGTCAACGTGGCCAGATTTCTAGTGGGCCTGAATTCCTTGCATAAACCTCCTCTAGGGGCCAGACACCCCCATGGTTTGCATATTTTTATTCTTTATTTTAATTTTCCTTTTTACTCTTTTATTTGTTTTATTGTTTTATTTAATTCACAAAAATAATTTTCATGACACATAAAACCAGAAAAATCAAAACTAAAAAATATGTTTATTTAATATTTAGTTCATTAATATTTTTGTAAATAAATTTTTAATAATCAATTTAGTAAAATTAGGTTTTTAATTTTAATCTTTTCTTAATAACTAAAATACATAGAAATTAGGGTTTTTTAGCATTTTTATCTTTTCTTTTAATAAATAATTTCTTCTTATTATTATTATTAATTAGTAATTATTTTGTAAATACCCATGTAATTAATTAATTAATGTAAATTAGGTTAAAACTTGAATATTTTTCTTTAACAATTAAAAATAATTTAGAACTAGGGTTTCATTTAACTTCTAATTTTTAATTAATTTTCTCTATTCCATTAAAAAACTCAAAAACCTAAAAAACATTTCCTTTCTTAATTAAATAACTAATTAGTCTTAATTTTAATTTAATTTCAAAAAAGGGTCCAACGCCCTCGAACATTCAATTCTAATTTCTTCTCGCGCATTTATTCTTATTTTATTTTTATTGTGAATATTATGTAACTGTCCAAGCCATGTAATAGTAACTAGGTTTTACTTTCCGCATTTTATTCAAAACGGGTCTTTGTTAATTTAGCGATGTATAGACCCGCGCCTTGTAATAGCGTAGGACTTTATTTTCCGCACTTTAATTTCCGCACCCTTAAAACTGCTAAACTTTGCATGAAAGAATGAATGGCCCAAATAAAATCAAAGCGTAGCTCACCCAATGCATGATCAAGATAAAACATAACTGAAAATAACACACAAATTCACACACTACTCTTACGGTACGCCTCACTGTTGCCTTTCCCCTCGAAACGTGGTCGTCGAGTATAGGACGTTTTAGTATGTCCTTATGTCCATGCCCCATGGCATAAGGGTAGCTTCTAAGGTGCCCTACTGTTGCTCTGGTGACCACATTGTCCCTACAAACGAATTGACCCGAACACCTCCAACGGTGGTGCTACCTACCTCTCAATGGTGGGATGGCACTACCTTAAGGACATTTACACAGCCTAATTCCTTAGGGTAGGTAGATGACTCATAGATACTTGCTCTAATTCAAAACAAATCAAAACTCTTTTCACACCGACACTTTCAAAAAGCTTTCAAAATAATTTTGCAAACACTCTTGAGGACTGATACAAGAGTCGATCTGGAACTTTTAAACGAAACTTTTTCAAACTCACTCACAATTGAAAAGCAAACCTTTTGAAAACACAAATGAGCAAGTACCTAAGAGCCCATGGATAACCATGGATAGAAAGGGTGCTAACCCCTTCCCTTTCTATAAATCTACCTCCCGAACCGAGAAACTATCTCATAAGGAATTTTGTTGTGCTTTTGTCCTGTCCATGTTGGAGAAAATAAAAGACGGTGGCGACTCTTGCTTACCGCGACATTTCGTGAACCAGCGTTAAACAGTCAGTTCCAGATCCACCGATCACAGAACTGGCGACTCTGCTGGGGATATCTTATAAAGTGAGGTGTACCTTAGGACTAAGCTCACTTGTGTTTTCAATTGTCTGAATTGTTTGCTTTAAATTGTGGGTACTGTCTTGGGAGTTCTATAGATCCTAACCCGGATCTGGGGGATAACTTCTTAGAAAGTAGCAACAAGGCTGTGAGGGAACTGTGCAGGGTATACCGACATGGTTGAAACAGTCTGCTACGTTGATGTGGCACTTTGGTGTGTACCGGTAACCCTTGAGTTCAGTCAAGGAGAGTATGGGGCCTCCGCATGGTGTCGTGAAGCATCAACAGACCTTAGGAACCTTAATTGAACCATCTTGGCCTCTTTAGGGTAGTGAGATAACTGACTCTGGTGCAGTCCGAGGTTGGTTGATACTCGATACTACACTCAATTGAGGGTTGTTTTCTTGGAATATTTCGGTCGCCAGTCCAGTGGCTAAATCGAAACGATGAACAATGAAAGCAATCCAATGATATTGGGATCCTTAGAACCCGGTTACTTGTGATAGGACAGGTTTGAGCCCACCAACTTCAAGAGGGTAGTACCCCAGACCCCATGCTGGCCTAAACTCTAAGGGCTGTTTTGTGTGACTTGTGTGTCTTAAAACTTGACTAGTTGCATGCTTGTTATCTGACCCATGAGTTTGCTGCAGGTTTTGTTTATAGTACTTAATTAGGACTCATCACAGGGTTACTTGCATTACTCCATGCATATCATACCATCATACCATTGCATACATCCTACATAAGGACTAATCCATTTCAAGGATCTCAAGGGCTTGTGATGCAGGTCATGATGAATCAAACGTCTAGCAAGGGGCAAAGAGGATTTATTTTCCTCTAGCCAAAGTTGTCAGAGGCTATGACCCACTGGATATGGTGAGCTTTAACACTTGAAGAAGGTTCCTCTAGCCAAAGTTGTCAGGGGCTATGACCCACTCGATATGGTGAGCCTTGACCCTTGAAGAAGGACTCTCAACAACATGAAGTTCCTTCAGTCAAGCTACCGGATTCAAATTCTAACAATTTTTTCTTGTCTACCCCGCGGGATCCTTGAAAACATTGCACGCATATCATACATATTGTTGCGTAACAGGTACCCTTTTGACAGGTCACTTACCTTCTTCACTGTTTATTTCAGCAATGGCTTCCCAACAAGATAACCTGGGTCTTCATGCTCAAGAGACTCAGTTCAGGGAGATCTTTCTAAGCCTATCCAAGGGGCAAGAAGAGTTAAGGACACTCCTCATGGGGAATCTGGCCAAGAAAAGTCCCGAAGATGACAAGGACGAACGGCTGAAACGTCTACAAGCTGAGGTAGATACAATGAAAACCCAGATGCTAGGGCAAAGGGCTCTCATCCAAGGTTTAGCTCGGGAGCAAGAAGAGTTGAGGACCATGATCAGCCAACTCCACCAAGACAGATCCAACATGAAGCAACCAGTCCGAGTCAGGGACCAGGTCTTTGATCAGCTTCCAAGAGTACAAGAATCTGGTATGGTGAAGAATAGAATTCACCAAATTGCTACTACTTCACAAGCCCAACATCAACCTCGCCCAGAGAAACAGGTTGATCAGAGTAAGCTAAGCAGGTCCAAGAGGCAATTCACCCAGCTTAACATGCCACTGCTTCAAGCTCTACAACACCTGCTGAGGCTGAATCTGATTACACTAAGAGCTCCTCCCCGGAATCCCAACACCTCTGCTCCCAACTATCATCCCAATAGAAGATGTGCATACCACTCTGATAGTCCTGGACATGACACTGCCGACTGCTGGGCTCTGAAGAACAAGGTCCAGGATCTGATTAATGAAGGAGTAGTGGATTTCACCCAAGTGGGTCAGGCTGAATGCTTCTACCACCCCTACAGGATTCACCATTTGAAGTAACAAGCCCTGAGATGAGAAGACTTTTGTTTATTAGAAATTTCAAGTTGTAATTTTCTTTTGATTGTTCAAACATTTATTCATGTTAAACGTTGTTATTTCATCAATGCATCGCATATGTCTGTTTTGAAGCAATATATTCGCATTCGATATACTCAAACTGCTTTCATTTTTTGATGTCAACTCTCAATTAATAATTCTAAGCCTCTTGAGGGAGGATGACGAAAACGATACCACAACCTACAGTATGCTTTTGAACAGACCTCGCTGATGAGGTACAGGCATTGTTTCAATTCCTAAACACTGGAGTAATAAGGAAGATAATCCCTCGTCAACCCCTTTGAGCCAAAGAAGTAGGAGTTTTTCTTTTCGAAAATTAAAACCCTTAATCATAACCTGGGGCAGGGTAGTTCTCTCAGTTGGTCCAAGTGCGCAACGAACGGCACCAAAGAAGTCCTTACAAAACAAAAGACAGTGATGGTTCCGAACAATCATAAAGACAGGTCGTCATCTCTCAAAGAAAAAATAAAAGCCCATTAAGTCAGAACCTATGAAGGAGACTTACAAAACTGGGGCATCCCGCTGACTGTAACCACAAAGAAACAGTTCAGGCAAAAAACAGGGATAACAAAATCAAAAAAGAAAGAGGGCACACAAACCCTCAACAACAAAAAAGGAATGACTACCTATTCCAAATAAACTGTCAATATCCGAACCATCACTGGTATATCAAAGCAAAGACTCAAGCAAAGTCTAACGCATGATCAACTGAGTTTAGGTTTGAAGAACATCACGAAGAGTGGGTGGGTACAATATAATTTGAGCCTTTATCCTTTGTTTCTTAAACCGTGAACCAGGCCACGTTATAACCCTTAAAAAGTCCTAGCTGAAGCATGGGTTAGTTCGAAAGCATACTATTATAAAGGTATCCTGACTCCTGAAGGTCTGTTAAAAATAACGAGTTGACATCAAAGTTTACAAAAAAATTCACTTGTTTTTATGAAAAATGCATTTTCAAAAAAACTTCAAGACAAACATAAGCTTTGCATTTTTAACATAACTTTGTTTGCATATGACTTTTTGTTTGAACAGCATAAAAGTTTGCACGACGAATATCCAGTGAACAAAATTCTTCTCAACAAAGAGGTCACCTCAAATGTAGAAAGCACTTCCAATCCAGGGGCACGGCATGATTAGTGTCCATCATCTGGGGCAGTTAAGTCAAGATTCGGAGAATCTCTCAAAAGGCTAACCAGCTGGGGGCGAATCTCCATCTGGGCCACTTGGGGCATTGGACGATCAAACGAAGATCTTCTGGTGGTATGACAACACAACAACAGGGGCAACTCCCTACATTCCGAGAACATGGACATAGTCGAAAAAATACTACGCCAAAATCAAAGACCCGCTAGGTTGACACACCTAGGCAAAAATAAGGGCTTCCCGGCGAACCAAAAGGGTTCGGGAAAAATAAGGGATGAAAATAAAAAAATCTGTACACCCGGCAATTCGAAAACCTGAAAAGGCGGCGTGGGCAAAAATGGGTATCCCGGTGGACTGAAAACCCGAAAGGGCGGTCCAGGCAAAAATTAGGGATTTAAGCATACGACTATGTCCCGGCATCTCAACACTTGCCTACCAAAGGAAGAATTGTCAATCAGTAGTCATCAAGCACCTCCATAGGTATCTTCTTCCCTCACCTCAGGAACAGGGGCAATAACAAGTTGTCCAGGCGATCCAGTTGCTTTGCCAACCAAAGTACCAAGGAAAGGTCAATCAAAGATGATTACCATCTCCCTTTACAAAGGTCCGGATCAACATTGGTAACAAGCCAAGAAAAATTAGTGGACGACTGGTCGTGGGTCAATATCCGAAACCAAACAGGACAATTATCCACTTGATCGTCATGAAGCAACCCTACACCGGTTCCTTTTCTTTCAAAAGAAGCCTTACACGGGCTCATCAACAGGCAACCCTACACAGGTTCCCTCTCAACTTCAGAGGTAGTTTTACACGAACTCATCCTCGGGCAACCCTACACCGGTTCCTTCTAAATTCTCACAAGAAGTTTTACACGAACTTGCCCTGCAGTAATCTTACCCTGGTTCCTCCAGAAGTCTTACACGGACTTATCCCGAAGTAACCTTACCCCGGTTCCTCCAGAAGTTTTACACGAACTTATCCCGAAGAAACCCTACACAGGTTCTCTCTCTCCAGACGTAGTTTTACACGGACTCGTCATCAAGAAACCCTACACAGGTTCTCTCTTTCCAAATATGAAGTTTTACACGGACTCGTCACCCAGAAACCCTACACAGGTTCTCTATTTTCAAGGATGCAGTTTTACACGGACTCGTCATCAGTAAACCCTACACAGGTTTCCTTCTCAGCTCTAGATGCAGTCTTGTATGGGCTCATTATCGGTAAACCCTACACAGGTTTCCTCCCTCCAAAGATGAAGTTTTACACGAGCTCACCGTCAGGCAACCCTATACTCTCCCCAAGCAAACTTATACTGTCAGCTTTAAGGAAGTTGGGTATCCCCAGCAGATCTCAACATTCCCCGGAGCAATATACAAGCATTCTTAACAAGTGTCCTCGGCAGTCTTGATCTAAGATTGTTCCCCGGCGGTATACAGACATTCAGTGGAGCCATTTCCCCTGTACAGTTCAAAAATCTCCCCAGGAGAGTCCAGTCAAAGTTTCCCCAGGAAAGTGGAATCCATATCCCCAGCAGGAAGCTTATCCCCAGTAGATTCTGGAAGCTTACCCCTGCAAAGCACGAACGCGTCTCCCGGTTTTTATTCAAAGGTTATTTCCCCACCAGGATATAACTGGGTTATCCTCAGCCAATAACCACAGAAAGATTGTCCCCGGCGAAGTCTTCCTATCCCCAGCGGAGTTCATCATATTCTTCAACATAGCACATCAACGGTATCCCCAGCGGAGTTCTCATTCTACTCCCAGCAAAGTATCTCTCTCCCCACAGAGCATCTTCCCCAGTGAAGCCGTCAGAGTAATTCTCCCCGCAGAGTAATCTATTCGCCAAGTTTATTCCCCAACGGAGTCACCTTCTCCTACCGGTATTCTTACAATCACCACCCCCAACAGAAACGAGAAGCTCTACTATTCAGCATCAGCCCAGGAATTAATCTCCCGGCACTCGTTAAGGATTTATTTTCCTAAACAAAAACACAATTCATAAACACATCTTCATACATTATAGCATGCATATACGCATCATGAACATACAATCTCACTTATTCTGAGAACATCTCGCATGTCATACATCATGGCATCACATACAACTAACGTTTTGTCTTTTCAGGACAAAAGTCAGTACAAAGATGATTACCATCAACGGTCGCAACTAAAGATCTGATTCCTGTATCTTGCCAGGGTGTATCTGTTGATGACCAATACCAGACCCGATTCCTGTATCTTGCCAGGGTGCGTCTGAAGAGTTTGAGGATCCGATTCCTGTATCTTGCCAGGGTGTATCTGTTGACGACTGATTCCAGACCCGATTCCTGTATCTTGCCAGGGTGCGTCTGAAGAGTTTGAGGATCCGATGCCTGTATCTTGCCAGGGTGTATCTGTTGACGACTAACATTACCAGACCCGATTCTTGTATCTTGCCAGGGTGCGTTTGAAGAGTTTGAGGATCCGATGCTTGTATCTTGCCAGGGTGTATCTGTTGACGACTAACATTACCAGACCCGATTACTGTATCTTTCCAGGGTGCGTCTGAAGAGTTTGAGGATCTGATTCCTGTATCTTGCCAGGGTGTATCTGTTGACAACTAACATTACCAGACCCGATTCCTGTATCTTGCCAGGGTGCATCTGAAGAGTTTGAGGATCCGATTCTTGTATCTTGCCAGGGTGTATCTGTTGACGACTAACATTACCAGACCCGATTCCTGTATCTTGCCGGGGTGCGTCTGAAGAGTTTGAGGATCCGATTCCTGTATCTTGCCAGGGTGTATTTGTTGACGACTAACATTACCAGACTCGATTCCTGTATCCAGCCAGGGCACATCTACATAAAGAGTTTGAAGATCAACTCCTGTAACAGGCCAGGTAATTATCTTTCTTTTCCAGGTACGCAAGTTCTCGCTAAGGAATCTCTTACGCGATCAACAACCTCCCGATGGCATCTATAAGCCCATCTCTCCACATACTGACAGTCTCCAGATGGCATCTATAAGCCCATCCCCATATCCATCATTCCTCCAAATGGCATCTGTAAGCCCATTCCCTACATCATGCTGTTGACATTCTACTATGTGAGTGCAAATTTCTAGGCACTCTAGTGTTCAATCATCTTCCACCCTCGGACCATGAAAGGCACGACAGCCAATCTACATCCTCAGGTCTAAGAAGATTGAACAGGGGCAATTGTTGTACCCCAAAATTTGCCCTCCCATATTCTTCAATATTTGCCAAGATCAACCTTCAGATGATTCAAAATCTCTCAAGGGTTGCACAGTCCAATTGCCTCCTAACACAGTCAAAATTAGGGTTTTGGTTCTGGCAAAGAAATTGAGGTTTTCAAGGGCCCAAACATGTCCCACATGTCTATAAACATTGTCAAGCATCCATATGTCAAGTTTCAAGACTCACAGCACCAGATTGCACAGTCAAAAACCCTAATTGCCTCACAGTCAACTGCAGGGGCAAAATGGTCATTTGATAGTCAAAAGTCAAAATTTTTGGTCAACATCTTATTTTGAAGCCACAAACATCATTTGATCAATTCTTGATCATGATTTCACAAGCATGGCTCAAAAAGTCTCAAGATACAAAAGTTTCTATTTTTGGACAGTTGGAAAAGTCAACTGCAAATTGACTAGGGCATAACTTCCACATGGTTTATCAGAAAAATCCCATCCAAATCTCATTTTGAAGAGAATGACATTTCCTACAACTCATCTTCACACTTCAAGTCCAAGAAATGCTCTCACAAAAAGTTATCAATTTCAACATTATAGGTCATTTTCAAAAGTCAACAAAAAGGCACTTTAAATCAAAGACCATAACTTGAGATTGGTAAATCAAAATGACATGGGACCAAAGACATTGGTTAGAAGACTTCAATACCTTTCCAAAATGTCCAAGAACATGATCAAAGCTTAATAATTGAGCAAGATATGCCTTGTAGAAGTTGGGAAATTTTTGGGAATTTTGAAAAGTCAACTTTGATTCAAATGCCTCAAAATTGCTAATGGGCCTCAATTTCTTCCATGAATCATTACCCAAAGGCTATGCACGACCCATTCAGCTAAAAGGGAGTTATTTTCTTATTTTTAATTAATTAATTTAATTTTTAATCTTATTAATTCATTTAATTAAATTTAAATATAAGAAAAATACCAAATCATGCATTTTAAATCTTTTTGTGCAGAAAATATCTTCCACACATGTAAGAGATCTCGTGCACCTTCTCAAGGGGACCAAATCTTCCATATTTGGCAAGTTTCCATGGCAAAAAGGTGGGAAAAAGATGTGAACAAAATCAAATATTGAATCATTAATACAAGGGTTTTGGGCTTGGTTTTTAACCTAAATTGCTTCAGATACATAAGCATAACATGACCTAATCCTAACACACAAGAAAGCTGCGCTGAAAACCAAGGACAATATTGCAAATTTTTGCCAAAAAGCTTGAAACTTTTTTGATACTTAGAGCTCGTTTCAAAGCACAAAAGACATTCCAATACACTCCTGACACTACTAGGAAGCGATCACAATCAAAACCAGCCCTCCATACTCAAGGAATTGGTATAACAAAGTCTTACTTTTCTTGAAATTATCCATGATCGTGTTTCAGTTTCCATGCATCATTTGTGATTTTTAAATGTTGATTTATACTAATGTGAACGTTCTGAAGCTAATGGTACTCTTGAATTGACCTAACCATGCCTGTATAAGGATTCACCATGAATGCATTTTAGGGTTTCAGAAGCTTTAATTTAGGGGTTTTCACATCTGGAAAAATCCGACCTTAAAACCTATGCCAATGGAATCAGGACATCCAGACGAAGCAAGTCCACACCTCGCGCTCTTTTTATGTTTGCTTATGTGCTAATCATTATTTTCATATATTGCAGTTAGTGGGGGTTTAAAACCCCCGCTATTTGGTGTTATTTACAGGGAAAAAGGAAGAAGACGCTGAGCTGTTGGAACGTGATTGGAAGATTTGAATGTTAGCGCGTTTTTTGAGTGCTTCGATATAATGCTTGTTTTTCACATATATTAATTATGTTCTATAATGTAAACAAAGAAAAGCGTTGGTTCAGATGGTTGTTGAGTTGGCATGCAGGTACTGGGACTTGGGTTCGATTCCCAGGTCCCCCAAACGCTTAATAATTTTGGTCTCCAGGTGTTCCAGTATAGCGCCTCATCTAAAGTCCACCATGCACGTTCATGCTGGTGCCTGCCAAATGTCCATGAGATTCAATCTGAAGGCTACCAAAAGACGTCCACCATGTACCTTAGTCCATGAATGAGTATTCAAACTGGAAAAGTCAACGTGGCCAGATTTCTAGTGGGCCTGAATTCCTTGCATAAACCTCCTCTAGGGGCCAGACACCCCCATGGTTTGCATATTTTTATTCTTTATTTTAATTTTCCTTTTTACTCTTTTATTTGTTTTATTGTTTTATTTAATTCACAAAAATAATTTTCATGACACATAAAACCAGAAAAATCAAAACTAAAAAATATGTTTATTTAATATTTAGTTCATTAATATTTTTGTAAATAAATTTTTAATAATCAATTTAGTAAAATTAGGTTTTTAATTTTAATCTTTTCTTAATAACTAAAATACATAGAAATTAGGGTTTTTTAGCATTTTTATCTTTTCTTTTAATAAATAATTTCTTCTTATTATTATTATTAATTAGTAATTATTTTGTAAATACCCATGTAATTAATTAATTAGTGTAAATTAGGTTAAAACTTGAATATTTTTCTTTAACAATTAAAAATAATTTAGAACTAGGGTTTCATTTAACTTCTAATTTTTAATTAATTTTCTCTATTCCATTAAAAAACTCAAAAACCTAAAAAACATTTCCTTTCTTAATTAAATAACTAATTAGTCTTAATTTTAATTTAATTTCAAAAAAGGGTCCAACGCCCTCGAACATTCAATTCTAATTTCTTCTCGCGCATTTATTCTTATTTTATTTTTATTGTGAATATTATGTAACTGTCCAAACCATGTAATAGTAACTAGGTTTTACTTTCCGCATTTTATTCAAAACGGGTCTTTGTTAATTTGGTGATGTATAGACCCGCGCCTTGTAATAGCGTAGGACTTTATTTTCCGCACTTTAATTTCCGCACCCTTAAAACTGCTAAACTTTGCATGAAAGAATGAATGGCCCAAATAAAATCAAAGCGTAGCTCACCCAATGCATGATCAAGATAAAACATAACTGAAAATAACACACAAATTCACACACCACTCTTACGGTACGCCTCACTGTTGCCTTGCCCCTCGAAACGTGGTCGTCGAGTATAGGACGTTTTAGTAAGTCCTTATGTCCATGCCCCATGGCATAAGGGTAGCTTCTAAGGTGCCCTACTGTTGCTCTGGTGACCACACTGTCCCTACAAACGAATTGACCCGAACACCTCCAACGGTGGTGCTACCTACCTCTCAATGGTGGGATGGCACTACCTTAAGGACATTTACACAGCCTAATTCCTTAGGGTAGGTAGATGACTCATAGATACTTGCTCTAATTCAAAACAAATCAAAACTCTTTTCACACCGACACTTTCAAAAAGCTTTCAAAACAATTTTTCAAACACTCTTGAGGACTTATACAAGAGTCGATCTGGAACTTTTAAACGAAACTTTTTCAAACTCACTCACAATTGAAAAGCAAACCTTTTGAAAACACAAATGAGCAAGTACCTAAGAGCCCATGGATAACCATGGATAGAAAGGGTGCTAACCCCTTCCCTTTCTATAAATCTACCTCCCGAACCGAGAAACTATCTCATAAGGAATTTTGTTGTGCTTTTGTCCTGTCCATGTTGGAGAAAATAAAAGACGGTGGCGACTCTTGCTTACCGCGACATTTCGCGAACCAACGTTAAACAGTCAGTTCTAGATCCACCGATCACACTTGGTTTGCCTCTCTATCCAATGAAGAATATTGATTGAAGGTGCCCGACAGACTGCACGTCTGGGGGAATTTGATCTGGATGTGTCATCCTTCGATCTGGGATATTGGATCTACAAGGAAGTTTGTTAAAAAAAACACAAAATATATGACATGGGTGTCGAACCCATGTCCTTTTTGTTGCAGCGCATCTTCTTCACCAACCCATCAATGATAAACTAAAGCTGTAAGAATCGAAGGTAAGCTCAGATCGTGCCCCAACAATGGCACGATCTCAATCCTGCATCTTTGCTTACATGTAACACACTCAAACAAACATGAACATTAGCCGCAATATGTGTATATGTTCGACATGAATTTAAATCATGTTTAACAAGTTTGAGATCAAAGACAAAATTACCAACCGAGGGTTTATATGAGGGATGCTTCTGTGTGAATCCCACGAACACGATTCAGATGTTAGTCTGGATAGAGGTTGCTTGCAAAATCAGCTTTGAGTTTGACAGTCTTTGGAAATTTTGTGCAACTTTCTGGAACCTCGTAGGGCAAGCTGCGTTTTTTTTGTGTGGCAGTCTCCGTGTGTTTTTTATAGGCAATCTCCGTGTATTTTTTGTGAGGCAATCTCCGTGTGTTTTTTTACGAGGCAATATCCGTGTGTCCTTTTTCTCTGAGATCATGAGGTTTATATAGACAAGGGATTTTAGGTCAACATTTGTGTATCAAATCTTGGTACATTATGATGAACATATTTTATTTAATTTCTTCATAAAAACTTTCTATATTTGATTCAATCAGGTTCCAATCTATTTTCAAGCGTTACTGCCAGCCTGTTATGAGTTGTTTGGGCCTCCAATATGATGGAAATTGAAAGCTGACATGCCCCTAAAACTTCATTTCCCTTCGAATTTGTTCTCTTTGAAGGCTCTAAACTCTAATTCAAATGGCACCGACTTCGATGTCATGGCTCCTTCAATTGAGCCACCCTCTGCTTTGATTGCTTGATTTAAAGAGAATCAGCCTGATCGAATCAGCTCTTGTGGAGTTAGGAACAAACAAGGCAAGAATCTGGCCTTTAACTCAGGAATCAAATCCACTATCAACATTGAGTTCATGCCATATTTGCAAGGAAAACATGCCACTTTGAAATTTGGGTGAACCTGGACATGTTAGGATAGGTGTTTTGTTTGAATCTGGCTTAAGGATTTCATCATGGTTCCTTCGATTAAGTCTCAAGTTTTTCTCTCTTCGATGGCTTTAAACTTGGTCGAATCGAAGCATTATCTTATTGACTAATCGAAGTGTTGTTCTACACTCCTTGATGGCTCTAAGTCCTGATTCGAATTTCCCAGAACTTCCCTCATCAGAACATTTGTTTTCCTTCGAAGGCTCTGAATTCGAATTGCACCAACTTCATTATCACGACTCCTTCGATTAAATCTTAAGCCTTGCTCCCTTCGATGGCTCTGCATCTTGGCTCAAATTTCTCATATTCTCAGCATCATAGCTTCTATGTTTGAACCATAGTCTGCAGAAAGGCTCAGAGATATCCTCTCCAATCTGCATGAATTCAAATGCCCATCATCAGAGCTTCTGGAACCCTCTCAGTTCTTTATCTTTTTTATCTCATTTTCTCTAACTTGGGAAATCAGAATATCACCCTGTTGATATGCCAATTGAAACATCACTTGGTTAACATGCCTGTCGAAAAGCACTTTGTACGCTCTAATGAAAAAGAACCTTATTTAAGATGCCCGTCGAAGTTGTCTTGTTGGAAATGCCCATCGAAAGGCCCAATACCAATCGAAGGACCTTTTGCAGATGCCAATCGAAGGACCTTTTGCAGATGCCAATTGAAGGACCTTTTACAGATGTCAATTGAAGGATACTTAACCATCATTTAAAAAATTTCCTTTTCTTTAGGCAAAGGTTTGTAACCACCTATGCAAGAAGAAATATTCGAAAAACATGATAGGGTAAATTTTGGGGTGCAACATATAGCATTTTTTATGTTGTTGCTGATACGGAATAGAGGTCTTCCAGCTCGAGCGCGATGAACAACCCTTTGTCATTCTGCAGTAAAGCCCAAACCAAACTTGTCAGATTTGTAAGGGATATCAGGAAGCTAACCCCAAATTGTGCAACCATCTTATTTTATAATATCTTTGGCATCTTTCGAGGAAGACATCTTGTGCGGAACCCTGCTAGTCTTCGGAATGGCATAAACATCTTTAACAACAGTAGGGAAAATCACCTCAAAGTTTTTACATGGGGTCTCGATAAATTCTCCGTCCATCTCCATGTACCTGAATGAATTCAGGTGGCTGGCCATGTACTCCTCTTCTCTGCAGACAGTATTAACCTTCCCTTTCACATGATACTTTAATTTCTGGTGTAAGGTGGAGGTAACAACACTTGCCCCATGGATCCAAGGGTGTCCTAATAGATTAGAATAAGTTGGTCGGATGTCCATTACATAGAAGGTGTATTCGAAGATCTATGAACCCACTTTGATAGGAAGATCCACTTCTCCACGTGCCATTATTTTGGACCCGTCATAATGTAACTGGGCTTCAACATGACCCTCTTCATAATCCAGTATGTCAAGGGCGCCCTTTGGTAGAACATTCATAGAAGAGCCAGTATTAACTAACACATGAGCCAACATAGTGCCATTGCATTCAATGGAGACATACAGGGCCCTATTATGATTTCTCCCCTCCAGAGTTAGGTTAGCATCGGAGAAGCCTAATCCATTATCAGTTGTTAAGCTTACCGTATAACTTCCAAATTGATCAGCCAAAATCTCTTACGGCACATGAGCAGTCTTCAAGAATTTTACTAAAACCTGCGCATGGGCTTCAGAACATAGTAGTAAAGATAGCATGGAGATTTTGGACAGGGTCTTCCCCAGCTGTTCAACAATTTTATAGTCGCTCTTGCGGATGATTTTCAAAACTTCTTCCAACTCTTGTCCAGAGGTGTCCTTGACTGTAGCTTCTTTTGGGGCCTCTATCTGGGCAGGCTCTATCATTGGCTCTTTACACTGAGCCTCAACAGTTGTCTTGGTTACTATGACTTGAACTGGTAGAGAGATTTCTGGGGAGAAAATCCTTCTGCTTCTAGTAATTTTGTTGGTCTCCACAATATTGTCAATATTGGGATCAGCCTCTTCATCATCTTCGTCGGAAAACTCTTGTTTAATGCCGTGGTAATAGACGTCAGGCCCATAATTTTGTGGAATAGCCTTCTCCGAGGAATATGGGATGGGCCCAGGTGTTGTAATGATTAAAGGAGAAGCTTTTGGATTGGCAATAATCCTTACAAGACCCTTGGAAGTGATCTTGAAAGGAGTACCAGATACGACAGACAAATCTCGGCACAAATTCTCATCATACGGAACTTTCTCAATTAAAATTACATGTTCATCCATCAGGCGCTGAACGCCTTCCTTCAGTAACTCGCACCATTGGGTTGAACTGCACAACAATAACATTCTTTAACACAACTCGAAAATAAACCGGCTTGTAGCAAATTCTTCTTGATTGTTGAGAGACGAGTAACCACATCACTTACGAAAGTAATATACAAAACATCTTCAATAGCACTTATGCCTTTGTCATGCTTGGGCATAGGAGAAGTAATCACGTTCAGAGTCTCTGGAGGGTCAAACTCATTTTCCTTGTTATCAATTATATCCCGAATCTTTCTATTCAAGGCGTGGCAGTTATTTGTGTCGTGCCCAGGACTGTTCGAATGATAGGCATACCTTGCGTTTGGATTGTACTTTGGATAGGATGTGTTGGGATTCTGAGGAGGATCCCGCAGTGAAATGAGTTCATCCTTTAACAAATGTTGCAATGCTTTAGCCAATGACATATTAATTCTGGTGAATTTCCTCCTTGGAGCATCTGACCTATGTTGGTTGCCCTGTTGTTGTTGTTGAACAGGCACCGGCTTAGAGATCAACACCGCTCCCACAGACTGATGGCGGTCATTTTTACTATAACCCTTCTGGACATAGACAATATTGGTTTCTTTCTTATCAACGAAGGGCTTCTTCACAACATTAGAAGATGTAGCCATCAAAATCTTCCCACTCTTAATAACACTTTTAACTCTTTCCCCGATCAGAATCAACTCCGTAAAACCAGATGATGAGCTTCCAATCAACAGATTAAAGTATGGTCCTGTCAGAGTGCCCATGAACATATCCACCAATTCCCGGTCAGTCAAGGGAGGTTGGACCCTTCCAGCTAAGTCTCTCCACTTCTGGGCATACTCCTTGAACCATTCATTCGAGTCCATGAACATATTTTGCAATTGTACACGAGTCAGTTCCAAGTCAACATTATATTGATACTGCTTGTAGAAAGCAGCAACCAAGTCTTCCCATGTGTGAATGTTGGTTCCTTCCAGCTGGTAGAACCATTCAAGTTGAGTATCGTACAAACTTTCTTGAACGAAATGGACCCATAATTTCCTGTTAGTAGTATGAGGTTGGATCTTTCGAACATATGACCTCAAATGGAGTTTGGGACAAGATACCTCATCATATTTAGCAAAGATAGGGACCTTGAACTTGTGAGGTATGACCACCCCTGGGATCAGACCCAACTCTCCAAAATCTAATCCAGACACTTTCTGGGATTCCATAGCTTTGAGACGGTCTTCTAACTGCTTGTACTTGTCATATGCAGGAGGGTATTGTTCATCGAGTAGTCTTCATCTTCAGGAATATTCTCTTCACCCTTGACACTTCTACCATCCTCCTCTTGGTTGTCTTCTTCATCAGAGGAAACATCATCCGCTTGAACCAGTCGAGCATGGCCTTTAAATCTTCTCCCCATATTGAGGAAAACATCTGACTTCTTATTCTTCTTTTTCTTGGTGAGGAGCGCCATCATCTCTTGTTTCCCTTTGGCCATATTCAAAAGAGTCTCTTGAAATTGTGCATGTTGAGCCTGCAAATCCTTGACAGCTTGTTCGAGGGCCATCTTATATTGAAATAAAGAGTAAATAGATGAGGAAACCTGTATTGGAAAACATGTTTATGGAATGATACATGATATGTGGATGCAATGTTTTCAAGGACCTTAGTAGATTTAAATTTTCTAACCGAGAGGAAATAAAAACAAAGATTTTTATTAGTAAGTTCAAGATTACAATTGCCTCTTAGGTTTACAATGAAAACAAAATGGTCTCAAAGAGACAACAATATGAACTTCTAAAATCTAAGACTCGAGTATCCCATGGAAACTTCCTCTTCGTGTCGATGTATGCATTAAGGCTTTGCTCCTCGTGAAGTTGCTTTGTGAGCTCCAACACTCTCTTTTCACTTGCATAGAATTGAGTTTCAAAGGTGTCCCATTCTTCCTTGAGTTGAATCCAGGACTTCTTCAATTCTTCAAGGTCAGTAGGCATATCTGGATGAAGAATGGTATAAGGAATATCCCCCACTGCAACAGGCTCTACAATTACTGGTAAGACAGCGAGATATGGCATCGTGAGGTTTTGAGCGTGAGCTCGTACCCATTTGAGGTAAGGCTCCAGAGGGATGGAATTATTATATCCTAAAGTCTTGCTATTAATCTTGTTTACCATGCCCCAAGCACGTATAAATCTTTGACGATAACCTTGAAAATCATTCTCGTAGTCGAACATAATACCCTGAATAAGTATGTCACGAGGACCATCTCTTCGAGCATAACCAAATTGACATAGAGCCAAAGAAGGGTTGTGAGTAATACCTCCCTAATGCCAAGGAGTGGAACATTAGGGAATTATCCATAGCGGTCAATGATAGTAATATCCTCTTGAGATTTGGAGCACAAATAGATATTTGAATGAGAGAGCGACATCATCCTTTGGGACCACCTCAAACCTTGTTCATTCTTTATTACTGATCAGGGAAGGTGTGAAATAAACTACCTGTATAGCAAAGGTATGCAACACATAAGGGTCCCTTGCTTCCTCATAGTACGAGTGTTAAGAGAATGCAAAATATATCCAAGCAAAGTAGGCAGAGGGTTACGAGAAAGAAAATTTTTGATGGCGTTCACATCTATGAGTTGGTTCTGGATTAGGGAATAGTACCAACCCTTATGTTAGAAGAGTCAATATCTCCTCTAAAGCCTGAAAACTCAAAGCATCCAGAAACAGCCGAGCCTTCTCTAACAGAAATTTAGAAAGAAAACCTTTGACTCCACTTCTTGTTTCCCAATTGGATATTATGTCGGACCTCTTTAGATGTAAGGTTGCTGCAATAACTTCTGGTTTTGGAGCTTCTTCTAAACCAGTGAAGGATATCTGATTGAGAACAGTTACTCTAAGTAATTGAGAAAACTCCTCTGTTGTGGGTACCAACTGATAATCAGGAAAGGTGAATCAGTGATGTACAAGGTCAAAGAACTAGAATAGAACACTCATCATATCTTCGTCAAAACCTGAGCTAACCAAACTGAGTAGATGGCCATGCCTTTTGGTGAATTGGTAGCTTTCAGAAACTCTTGAGACTAAATCCTTAAGTTGAGAAGGTATCCTCACAAAACTGATCCGGATAGTATTTCTGCAAGCGGAGGCCATAACCTACAAAATAGAACAAAGATAAATCCCTAGGTCCTTGAAATGGTTAGTGAAAATGACATGTGTAATAATGTCATGATGTCATGATGTCATGTTCGAACAAATTTAATCAAACACAAACAAAACACACCATGCCTTAGGTTCAGGCTTGCATGGAGTTTATAGGTGTGATCGGTGGATCTGGAACTGACTGTTTAACGTTGGTTCGCGAAATGTCGCGGAAGCAAGAGTCGCCACCGTCTTTTATTTTCTCCAAATGGAAAGGACAAAAGCACAGAAAAATTCCTTAAAGAGATTGCTCTCGGTTCGGGAGGTAGATTATAGAAAGGGAAGGTATTAGCACCCTTTCTATCCATGGTTATCCATGGGCTCTTAGATACTTGCTCATTTGTGTTTTCAAAAATGGTTTGTTTGCTTTTCAATTGTGGGTTTTAAAAAAGTTTCTTTGAAAATTCCAGTTCGACTCTTGTATCGGTCCTCAAGAGTGTTTGAAAAATTGCTTTCGAAAGCTTTTTGAAAATGTGTTGGTGTGAAAAGTATTTTTTTGATTTGTTTTGAAATTAGAGCAAGTATCTAGAGTCGTCTACCTACCCTAAGGAATTCTTCTGTGTAAATGTCCTTTAAAGTAGTGCCATCCCACCATTGAGAGGTAGGTAGCACCACCGTTGGAGGTGTTCGGGTCAATTCGAGGTTCGGGACATGGTGATCACCAGAGCAATGGGAAGACACCTTAGAAGCTACCCTCATGCCAGGTTCCCGGATTATGAGGACTTACTAAGACATCCTCTACTCGACGATCACCTTTCGAGGCAAGGCAACAGTGAGGCGTACCCTAGGGGTGGTGTGTGATTTGTGTGTTATGTTCAGTTATTTTGTCTTATTCATGTCAAGGTGATCTACGCGTTTATTTTTATTTTTGTTCATTCATTCTTGCATGATTTGATTAACAGTTAAAAAGCGCGAGAAAAGTAAAGATTCTAAGCTATTACAAAAGGCGCGGGTCCACATCGCCAAAATTTCTTGAACCCGATTTGACAGAAAAATAAAGAAAGTAAAGAAAATAAAGAATTAAAAGTGCGAGAAATTAATTACAAGGCCTTGGGAGAGATACATAAATATCATACGAAAAAGGGAAATAAAATAAATATGCGAATTAAGTAAGAATTAAACGAGGGCGTTGGACCTTTTTTGCAAAATTAAATTAAGTGATGAAATTAGTTAATTAAAAAGAAAAGAAATTGTTTTTGGTATTTTATGTTTAATGGGAAAAGAATTAATTAAAATAAATGCTAACCCTAATTCTAGTTGTTTTTAATTTATTAAAAAAGAAGATTAAATTTTAACCTAAAATTAACCCTAATTAATTTACATGCAATTTAATTACAAAAATAAATATTTAATATTTTAATTATTATGAAAGAAAAAATAAAAAGGAATAAAAATTATCATAAACCCTAGTTCTACAAATTTTAAATTAATTATGAAAACATTACTATTAAACCTAATTTAATAACTAAATTTAATTAATACAATTTATTTATAAAAATACTAAAATAAAATATTTATTATATTTTTCTCTTTTCTGATTTTTTTATGTTTTTTATATATTATGAAAATATTAAATTAATTAATTAAACAATAATTAAATGAAAGTAAAAAAATAATGAAAAATAATGAATAATAAAAACATTTGCAAATCTAGGGGGGTTGTTGTCCCAAAGTGGAGGTGTTTCCTTTAGCAATCTGGCCCATCAACCTTTAGGCCTGGTAGACTTTTCAGGACACGTGTGAGATCTTTGACTAGAGTCCACCATGCTCTCCAAATTTGTGCCCTTGGATTGATGAAATTGGACGCGTTGACGGTGGATAGAGGGACGTATGATGATCCACAACGTTGAAACTGCATGTGAATATCAAATGAAAAATAACCTGGAAAGAGTGAAGACCTGGGGCTCGAACCCAGGTCATAAACGTTACCAGCACATGCGTATACCACTGAGCCATGTTACGCGTCTTGTATATATGATAATGAATAAATAATAAAAACAAGAATTGGTTAGTGGCCTAAAAAATATGAAAAGCGCGCGCTGAATTTAAAAGAACCAATCATTGCTGGCCACCGGGTCTTCTTCTTCCTCGTTCCTGAAACATAAAAACATAGGCCACGGTTTTCATAGTGTTCCCTTAGGCATGCTTTTGGAAAATAACGAATAGCCTAGTGATGCTCATAAATTGAGCGCGAGGGTGGCCTTGTGATCGTCTAAACACACTGAATTGAATGGCCTTGGTTTCACACTCCAATTTTTCCTCATTCAAAAACCCCCAATTCGGAGCTTCATGAACCCTAATGAACAACAATGGCATATTTGCATATAGTGCATAAAAATACAATTAATCCATATGGTTAGCTTCAGAATACATTACTCAGTATGAATACACAATCAAAATGCCATGAAAATGTCTAAATCTTGAAATACGATTTTGAAAAAAATATGAGAAAACTGGATTTCTGTATTTCAATTCTGGGTGTTGGGACGATTGATTTTGATTGCAAAACGTTCTATGATCCTCAAGGAAGGTGTTTGAACAACTCTTATGCCTTGAATCAACCTCCAACCTTGTTTTCAGATTTGAAGTTTTTTGGCAAAAAGTGTGAGTTTGATCTTTTTGTTCTTGCGCAACTGAGTGGTTAATGGCATTAGGTCTTGCTTGCAGCTTATGTATGGAGTGAATTAGGTCAAAAAACTTGATCAAAATCCTTGAATTAATGAATATGATATTTGATTTTTAACCATGATTTTCAAATCTTTTTCACATGCTTTTTGATACAAATCACATCCAATTCCATTGGTTCTTTCCATATTTGGCTAGGCACGAAATCTTGAGGATATAATATGCACAAAAAGATTGAAAAACTTAGGTTAAGTATTTTTCATGTATTTAATTGATTTAAGTGAATTATTATTAATAAAAATTCAAATAAATAAATAAAAAATGAAGAAAAACTTCCCTTTGGGCCAAGTGGTCGTGCACATGCTTTGGATGATGAATTGTGGAAGAAAAAGAGGCCCATTAGCAATTTTAGGTCATTTGAATCAATGTTGACTTTTCAAAATATCCAAATATTTCCCAACTTCCACAAGGCATAACTTGCTCAATTTTTAATCTTTGCTCATGTTCTTGGACATTTTGGAAAGGTCTTTGAGTCCTATAACCAATGCCTTTGGTCCCATGTTATTTTGATTTACCAATCTCAAGTTATGGCCTTTTACTTAAAGTCCCTTTTTGTTGACTTTTGAAAATGACCTATAATGTTGAAATTGATAACTTTTTGTGAGAGCATTTCTTGGACTTTAAGTATGAATATGAGTTGTAGGAAATGTCTTTCTCTTCAAAATGAGCTTTGGATGGAATTTTTCTGATAATCCATGTGAAAGTTATGCCCTAGTCAATTTACAGTTGACTTTTTCAGCTGTCCAAATAAGGAAACTTTTGCATCTTGATGATTTTTGAGCCAAGCTTTGAGAATCATGATCAAGCATTGATCAAATGATGTTTGTGGCTTCAAAATGAGATGTTGACCAAGAATTTGAACTTTTGACTGTCAAATGACCATTTTGCCCCTGCAGTTGACTGTAGTGCAATTAGGGTTTTTGACTGTGCAATTTTATGCTGAAAGTCTTGAAACTTGATATGAGGATGCTTGAACATATTTATAGGCATGTGGGACTTGATTGGACCCTTGGAAACTTCATTTTCTTGATCAGAACCAAAACCCTAATTTTGACTGTTTAGGAGGCCCTTGAACTGTGCAACCCTTGGGGAATTTTGAAGCTTGACTTGGCAATTTCTTAGAGAATATGGGAGGGCAAATTTTGGGGTACAACAGTTTCCCCTGTTCAATCTTCTTAGACCTGAGGATGCAGATTGGCTGACGTGCCTTTCGTAATCCGAAGGTAGAAGATGATTGAACACTAGAGTGCCCAGAAATTTGCGCTCACATAGTAGCAGTGTGATGGAAATGGGCGTATAGATGCCATTTAGAGATTGATGAATAGGATGATGGGCTTATAGATGCCATCTAGATGTTGATCGCATAAGAGATTCCTTAGCGAGAATTTGCGTACCTGCAAAAGAAAAACGATACCTGACATGTTGTAGGAACTGGTCTTCATATGCTTTATATAGATGTGTCCTGACTGGTTACAGGAGCTGGATCTGGAGCTTCAAACGGCGATGAATGAACCAGGGATAGTTACTACCTCAACAGGAACGGTGAGAGAACCTGGGATGGAATTATCGTCTCCGCAACATTGGGGAGAGAACCATAGGAAATTATAATCTCAAAAGCGGACGTTTGAGAAAAACCTGGAATGGAATTATCATCTCCGCAACATTGGGGAGAGAACCATAGGAAATTATAATCTCAAAAGCGGACGTTTGAGAAAAACCTGGGATGGAATTATCATCTCCGCAACATTGGGGAGAGAACCATAGGAAATTATAATCTCAAAAGCGGACGTTTGAGAAAAACCTGGGATGGAATTATCATCTCCGCAACATTGGGGAGAGAACCATAGGAAATTATAATCTCAAAAGCGGACGTTTGAGAAAAACCTGGAATGGAATTATCATCTCCGCAACATTGGGGAGAGAACCATAGGAAATTATAATCTCAAAAGCGGACGTTTGAGAAAAACCTGGGATGGAATTATCATCTCCGCAACATTGGGGAGAGAACCATAGGAAATTATAATCTCAAAAGCAGACGTTTGAGAAAAACCTGGGATGGAATTATCATCTCCGCAACATTGGGGAGAGAACCATAGGAAATTATAATCTCAAAAGCGAACGTTTGAGAAAAACCTGGAATGGAATTATCATCTCCGCAACATTGGGGAGAGAACCATAGGAAATTATAATCTCAAAAGCGGACGTTTGAGAAAAACCTGGAATGGAATTATCATCTCCGCAACATTGGGGAGAGAACCATAGGAAATTATAATCTCAAAAGCGGACGTTTGAGAAAAACCTGGAATGGAATTATCATCTCCGCAACATTGGGGAGAGAACCATAGGAAATTATAATCTCAAAAGCGGACGTTTGAGAAAAACCTGAAATGGAATTATCATCTCCGCAACATTGGGGAGAGAACCATAGGAAATTATAATCTCAAAAGCGGACGTTTGAGAAAAACCTGGAATGGAATTATCATCTCTGCAACATTGGGGAGAGAACCATAGGAAATTATAATCTCAAAAGCGGACGTTTGAGAAAAACCTGGAATGGAATTATCATCTCCGCAACATTGGGGAGAGAACCATAGGAAATTATAATCTCAAAAGCGGACGTTTGAGAAAAACCTGAAATGGAATTATCATCTCCGCAACATTGGGGAGAGAACCATAGGAAATTATAATCTCAAAAGCGGACGTTTGAGAAAAACCTGGGATGGAATTATCATCTCCGCAACATTGGGGAGAGAACCATAGGAAATTATAATCTCAAAAGCGGACGTTTGAGAAAAACCTGGAATGGAATTATCATCTCCGCAACATTGGGGAGAGAACCATAGGAAATTATAATCTCAAAAGCAGACGTTTGAGAAAAACCTGGGATGGAATTATCATCTCCGCAACATTGGGGAGAGAACCATAGGAAATTATAATCTCAAAAGCGGACGTTTGAGAAAAACCTGGAATGGAATTATCATCTCCGCAGGATTGGGGAGAGAACCATAGGAAATTATAATCTCAAAAGCGGACGTTTGAGAAAAACCTTTGATAACTTCTACTGAGTCTTCATCAGAAAAATCTGTTTGGGGTCGATTTAACTGAACCAGATAAGGTCTTAGAGTTTTGAAATATGATTGAGAATTTAGCTGAATCTTTCCTGAAAGGTAAAGGTCAGTCATATGCAATGCATGATATGGATCAAGCGATGATGTTCTCAACATAAATGAGATTTGTAAGATATGATGCGTATATGCATGCTATAACGATGTATGAGAATGTTTAGGAATGTATGCTTTTGTCTAGGAAAGCAAATCCTTGACGGGTGCCGGGAAGTCGTATCCTGGGCTGATGTTGAAGAATAGATTTTGCTTCCGCTGGGGATGATAGCTGCAAGAATACCGATAGGAGAAGATAATTCCGTTGGGGAATAAACTTGGCGAATGGAATATTCTGCGGGGAGAAAAGTACTCTGACGATCTTGCTAGGGAGCAATACTCTGTGGGGAGAGAGATACTTCGTTGAGTTGATGGTAACTTGCTGGGGATGCCTTTGTTGTGTTGGAAGTGCTGATAGTCTTCGCTGGGGATAAGGAGACTTCGTCGAGGACGCTCTTTCCGTGGCTTTTGGCTGAGGATAACCCAGTTATATCCTAGTAAGGAAATAACTCTTTGAATAAAGCCGGACAACGCATTCGTGCTTTGCGAGGGGATAAGCTTCCAGAACCTACTGGGGATAAGCTTACCGCTTGGGGAGATGGATTACAACTTTCCTGGGGAACTGGATTGGACTCTCCTGGGGAAGTTTTTAACTGCGGGGGAAGTGATTCCTTTGAGTGTTTGATGTACCGCCGGGGAACAATCTTTAGGCCAAGACTGCCGGGGATGCTTGTTAAGAATATATATGCTGCTGGGGAATGTTGAGACCTGCGGGAGGATACCCAACTTCCTTAAGGTTTGATAATATAGCTTGAGGAGAGTGGACTGCTTGCTAGATCACTCTCTGGGGAATTAAGATATCTGGTTGTATTCTTCAGATGAACCTACCTTGATACCTTGGTGGAACAGAGCCATTAGGTTGTTTGGACAACTCCTCATTGCCCCTGTTTCTGAAGTAGGAGAGGAACACCTGTGAGGTGCTGATAATTGTTGATGGGAAAACCTTCTTCTGGTAGGCAGGTGACAAGATAACAGGACATAGTCGTACGCTTTAATCCCTAACTTTTGCCTGGACCTCCCTTTCGGGTTTTCAGTCCACCGGGATACCCATTTTTGCCCAAGCCGCCTTTTCAGGTTTTCGACTTGCCGGGTGTACAGATTTTTTTCATTTTCATCCCTTATTTTTGCCCGAACCCTTTTGGTTCGTCGGGAAGCCCTTATTTTTGCCTAGGTACGCCAACCTAGCAGGTCTTTGATTTTGCATAGTATTTTTTTGACTATGCCCATGTTCTCAGGATGTAGGGAGTTGCCCCTGTTAGAAGTGTTTTACCACGCCACCAGAAGGTATTTGATCAGGCAAGATTCGTTGTTGGAGTGCCCTAAGTGACTCAGGCGGCGACTTGCCCCAGGCTATTTGGCCTTTGAGAGATTCTCCGAATCTTGATTGGACTGCCCCAGATGATGGACCATAGTCATACCTGCCCCTTGATTGGAGGTACTTCTGTTCATTAGGCATTCGTCGTGCGAACTTCTATGCTGTTCAAACAAAAAGTCATATGCAAACAAAGTTATGTTAGAAATGCAAAGCCTATGTCTGTCTTGAAGATTTTGAAAATGCATTCTTTTTCATAAAACAAGTGAATGTTTGTAAAACGTGATGTCAACTCCGTATTTACCGTCAGCCTTAAGGAGTCAGGATACCCTTCGTACAGTATGCTTTCGAATTAACCCATGCTTCAGCTAGGACTTTTAAGGGTTATAACGTGGCCTGGTTCACGGTTTTAAGAAACAAAGGATAAAGGCTCAAATTATTTGTACCCACCCACTCTTCGTGATGTACTTCAATCCTAAACTCAGCTGATCGTGCGTTAGACCTTATTTGAGTCTTTGCTCTGATTTTCCGGTGATGATTCGGATGTTGATAACTTATTTTGAATAGGCAGTCATTTTTTGTCTTTGTTGAGGGTTTGTAAGACCTCTTTTTTTTGTCTGATTTTTGTTATCCTTTTCTTTTTTTTGCCTGAACTGTTTCCTTTTTTGGAATTACAGTCAGCGGGATGCCCCAGTTTTGTAAGTCTCCTTCATGGGTTTTGACTTAATGGGTTTTTTTATTTTTTGAGATAATGACTGCCTGTCTTCATGATTGTTCGGAACCATCACTGTCTTTCTTTGTTTTTGTAAGGACCTTTTTGGTGCCGTTCGTTATGCACTTGAGTCAACTGAGAGAACTACCATGCCCCAGGTTATGATTAAGGGTTTCAATTTTCGAAAATAAAAACTCCTACTTCTTTGGCTCAAAGGGGTTGACGAGGGATTATCTTCCTTATAACTCCAGTGTTTAGGGATTGAAACAATGCCTGTACCTCATCAGCGGGGTCTGTTCAAAAGCATACTGTAATGATCGTGGTATCGTTTTCGTCATCCTCCCTCAAGAGGCTTAGAATTATTAATTGAGAATTGACATCAGAAAAAATATGAAAATAATTTGCATTTAGTGAATACGAATATATTGTTTCAGAACAGACATATGCGATGCATTAATGAAATAACAATGTTTAACATGAGTAAATGTTTGAACAGAAGAGAACTGCAACTTGAACATTCGAATGAACAAAACTTTCTCAATCTTAGCCATGTTTTGGCAAGGGAGCAATGATCACGTGGGGAGTCTTGGGTACTTTAAACTGAATCTCTCCAGCGTCGATCATGTCTTGGATCTTATTTTTCAAGCTCCAACAATCATCTGTAGTATGCCCCGGGCTGTCAGAGTGATAAGCGCAGCGGACGTTGGGGTTGTACTTCGGTGACGTTGTATTTTGATTCTTCAGAGCTTCTTTTAGAGTTACCAGCTTGGTCTCCAGCAACTGTGGCAATATCTGGGATAAGGTCATGCTGAGCCGAGTGAACTGCCTTCTCTCGCTCTTTTGTTGGTTGTGATGTTGAATTTGTGACACTGGAGCCATTTGAGGAGCTCTCCCCTTACCTCCTTGTCTCAAAGGTGGTTGAACGATGACTGGCTTTTTACCCTTAGACTTTTGCCCCAGTTGGTTACCCTGAAGCAGTTGGTTGACGAGAAACCAGAGCTCATCTTGTCTTTGAGCCAACCCTTGAATGGCAGTCACCTGCCCCAGCATCTGGACCCTCAATGCATCCACCTCAGCTTGTAGGTGTTTCAGCCCTTCATACTCAGCACTGTTCCTGACAAAGGTCTCCATGAGAAGTGTCCTTAGCTCTTCCTGCCCCTTGGATATATTCAGGAGGATTTCCCCGAACCGAGTCTCTTGAGCAAGAAGGTCCTGGTTATCTGGTTGGAAGGCCATGGCTGAAATAAACAGCAGGGAGGGTAAGTGACCTGCAAAAGGATACCTGTTATGCAATGATATGTATGATATGCATGTAATGTTTTCAAGGACCTCGCGGGGTAAACAAGAAAATTTGTTAGCATTTGGATCCGGTAGCTTGATTGAAAGAGACTTCGTATTTGTTGAGAGTCTTTCTTCCAAGGGTCAAAGGCTCACCATATCCAGTGGGTCATAGCCCCTGACAACTTTGGCTAGAGGAAAATAAATCCTCTTTGCCCCTTGCTAGATGTTTGATTTACCATGACCTGCATCACAAGCCCTTGAGATCCTTAAAATGGGTTAGGATGTATGCAATGGTATGATGTTATGCTATGCATGGGGTAATGTAGGTAACCCTGTTATGAGTCCCTATTAAGGACTATAAACAAAACCTGCAAGAAATTCAGTACACTTTGTTATGAGTCCCAATTAAGGACTATAAACAAAACCTGCAAGCAACTTAGTAAACCCTGTTATGAGTCCCTATTGAGGACTATAAACAAAACCTGCAAATAGCTCGTGGGTCAGATGACAAGCATGCAAATAGTCAAGTACAAAGGCACACAAGTCACACAAGAGAAACCCTTAGAGTTTAGGCCAGCATGAGGTCTAGGTATTACCCTCTTTCAGTTGGTTGGTTCATACCTGTCCTATCAAAGTAACCGGGTTCTTAGAGGATCCCAATATCATTGACTATCCTCAATCGGTCATAACTCCAGCATCGCAATCTTTTCTTGCGGCCAGAACCATCACGAGAGTTTAGCCTCAATGGGCGTAGCATACTGCTACTGTTCTAATGGCCAAGTTGTGTCATTTAAGGTTCTAAGGTTGTTGGTGCTTGATGACTCCTCAGAAGACCCATATTCTCCTCGTTACAACACAAGGGATATCGGTACAGACCAAGGTGCCACACCAACGTAGCCACTGCTTCACCCATGTCGGTCTACGCCGGACAGGTCCCTCACAGCTTATGCTACCTAACAGGGTATCCCCAGATCTGGGTTAGGATCTATGTAACTCCCATGCAACCCACAAATTTAAAGCAGACAAGTCAATACAATTGAAAACACAGTTATGAACTAACCCTAAGGTACACCTCACTTTAAGTTAAGTCCCCAGCAGAGTCGCCAGTTCTGTGATCGGTGGATCTGGAACTGACTGTTTAACGCTGGTTCGCGAAATGTCGCGGAAGCAAGAGTCGCCACCGTCTTTTATTTTCTCCAAATGGAAAGGACAAAAGCACAGAAAAATTCCTTAAAGAGATTGCTCTCGGTTCGGGAGGTAGATTATAGAAAGGGAAGGTATTAGCACCCTTTCTATCCATGGTTATCCATGGGCTCTTAGATACTTGCTCATTTGTGTTTTCAAAAATGGTTTGTTTGCTTTTCAATTGTGGGTTTTAAAAAAGTTTCTTTGAAAATTCCAGTTTGACTCTTGTATCGGTCCTCAAGAGTGTTTGAAAAATTGCTTTCGAAAGCTTTTTGAAAATGTGTTGGTGTGAAAAGTATTTTTTTGATTTGTTTTGAAATTAGAGCAAGTATCTAGAGTTGTCTACCTACCCTAAGGAATTCGTCTGTGTAAATGTCCTTTAAAGTAGTGCCATCCCACCATTGAGAGGTAGGTAGCACCACCGTTGGAGGTGTTCGGGTCAATTCGAGGTTCGGGACATGGTGATCACCAGAGCAATGGGAAGACACCTTAGAAGCTACCCTCATTCCAGGTTCCCGGATCATGAGGACTTACTAAGACATCCTCTACTCGACGATCACCTTTCGAGGCAAGGCAACAGTGAGGCGTACCCTAGGGGTGGTGTGTGATTTGTGTGTCATGTTCAGTTATTTTGTCTTATTCATGTCAAGGTGATCTACGCGTTTATTTTTATTTTTGTTCATTCATTCTTGCATGATTTGATTAACAGTTAAAAAGCGCGAGAAAAGTAAAGATTCTAAGCTATTACAAAAGGCGCGGGTCCACATCGCCAAAATTTCTTGAACCCGATTTGACAGAAAAAATAAAGAAAGTAAAGAAAATAAAGAATTAAAAGTGCGATAAATTAATTACAAGGCCTTGGGAGAGATACATAAATATCATACGAAAAAGGGAAATAAAATAAATATGCGAATTAAGTAAGAATTAAACGAGGGCGTTGGACCTTTTTTGCAAAATTAAATTAAGTGATGAAATTAGTTAATTAAAAAGAAAAGAAATTGTTTTTGGTATTTTATGTTTAATGGGAAAAGAATTAATTAAAATAAATGCTAACCCTAATTCTAGTTGTTTTTAATTTATTAAAAAAGAAGATTAAATTTTAACCTAAAATTAACCCTAATTAATTTACATGCAATTTAATTACAAAAATAAATATTTAATATTTTAATTATTATGAAAGAAAAAATAAAAAGGAATAAAAATTATCATAAACCCTAGTTCTACAAATTTTAAATTAATTATGAAAACATTACTATTAAACCTAATTTAATAACTAAATTTAATTAATGCAATTTATTTATAAAAATACTAAAATAAAATATTTATTATATTTTTCTCTTTTCTGATTTTTTTATGTTTTTTATATATTATGAAAATATTAAATTAATTAATTAAACAATAATTAAATGAAAGTAAAAAAATAATGAAAAATAATGAATAATAAAAACATTTGCAAACCTAGGGGGGTTGCTGTCCCCAAAGTGGAGGTGTTTCCTTTAGCAATCTGGCCCATCAACCTTTAGGCCTGGTAGACTTTTCAGGACACGTGTGAGATCTTTGACTAGGGTCCACCATGCTCTCCAAATCTGTGCCCTTGGATTGATGAAATTGGACGCGTGGACGGCTGGATAGAGGGACGTATGATGATCCACAACGTTGAAACTGCATGTGAATATCAAATGAAAAATAACCTGGAAAGAGTGAAGACCTGGGGCTCGAACCCAGGTCATGAACGTTACCAGCACATGCGTATACCACTGAGCCATGTTATGCGTCTTGTATATATGATAATGAATAAATAATAAAAACAAGAATTGGTTAGTGGCCTAAAAAATATGAAAAGCACGCACTGAATTTAAAAGAACCAATCATTGCTGGCCACCGGGTCTTCTTCTTCCTCGTTCCTGAAACATAAAAACATAGGCCACGGTTTTCATAGTGTTCCCTTAGGCATGCTTTTGGAAAATAACGAATAGCCCAGTGATGCTCATAAATTGAGCGCGAGGGTGGCCTTGTGATCGTCTAAACGCACTGAATTGAATGGCCTTGGTTTCACACTCCAATTTTTCCTCATTCAAAAACCCCCAATTCGGAGCTTCATGAACCCTAATGAACAACAATGGCATATTTGCATATAGTGCATAAAAATACAATTAATCCATATGGTTAGCTTCAGAATACATTACTCAGTATGAATACACAATCAAAATGCCATGAAAATGTCTAAATCTTGAAATACGATTTTGAAAAAAATATGAGAAAACTGGATTTCTGTATACCAATTCTGGGTGTTGGGACGATTGATTTTGATTGGAAAACGTTCTATGATCCTCAAGGAAGGTGTTTGAACAACTCTTATGCCTTGAATCAACCTCCAACCTTGTTTTCAGATTTGAAGTTTTTTGGCAAAAAGTGTGAGTTTGATCTTTTTGTTCTTGCGCAGCTGAGTGGTTAATGGCATTAGGTCTTGCTTGCAGCTTATGTATGGAGTGAATTAGGTCAAAAAACTTGATCAAAATCCTTGAATTAATGAATATGATATTTGATTTTTAACCATGATTTTCAAATCTTTTTCACATGCTTTTTGATACAAATCACATCCAATTCCATTGGTTCTTTCCATATTTGGCTAGGCACGAAATCTTGAGGATATAATATGCACAAAAAGATTGAAAAACTTAGGTTAAGTATTTTTCATGTATTTAATTGATTTAAGTGAATTATTATTAATAAAAATTCAAATAAATAAATAAAAAATGAAGAAAAACTTCCCTTTGGGCCAAGTGGTCGTGCACATGCTTTGGATGATGAATTGTGGAATAAAAAGAGGCCCATTAGCAATTTTAGGTCATTTGAATCAATGTTGACTTTTCAAAATATCCAAAAATTTCCCAACTTCCACAAGGCATAACTTGCTCAATTTTTAAGCTTTGCTCATGTTCTTGGACATTTTGGAAAGGTCTTTGAGTCCTCTAACCAATTCCTTTGGTCCCATGTTATTTTGATTTACCAATCTCAAGTTATGGCCTTTGACTTAAAGTCCCTTTTTGTTGACTTTTGAAAATGACCTATAATGTTGAAATTGATAACTTTTTGTGAGAGCATTTCTTGGACTTGAAGTATGAAGATGAGTTGTAGGAAATGTCTTTCTCTTCAAAATGAGCTTTGGATGGAATTTTTCTGATAATCCATGTGAAAGTTATGCCCTGGTCAATTTACAGTTGACTTTTTCAACTATCCAAATAAGGAAACTTTTGCATCTTGATGATTTTTGAGCCAAGCTTTGAGAATCATGATCAAGCATTGATCAAATGATGTTTGTGGCTTCAAAATGATATGTTGACCAAGAATTTGAACTTTTGACTGTCAAATGACCATTTTGCCCCTGCAGTTGACTGTAGTGCAATTAGGGTTTTTGATTGTGCAATTTTGTGCTGAAAGTCTTGAAACTTGATATGAGGATGCTTGACCATATTTATAGGCATGTGGGACTTGATTGGACCCTTGGAAACTTCATTTTCTTGATCAGAACTAAAACCCTAATTTTGATTGTTTAGGAGGCCCTTGAACTGTGCAACCCTTGGGGAATTTTGAAGCTTGACTTGGCAATTTCTTAGAGAATATGGGAGGGAAAATTTTGGGGTACAACAATAGGTAAATACCATCTTGAAGTTTTAGTTGGCTCAACCTGCCCTAAAAGAAGTAACCGGGTTCTAGGTGTAGCGGTAGAAATGTTGAGACTAAGCCATTGGAATGACTTAACTCGCACAAATCAAAATAAAAATCGCCACCATGCTTTATTGTTTCCAAAGGAATGGGAAAAGTGCGAATAACCCAAAAGAAGGGGAGAGAATCTAAGTTCGGGGGTTGGTTATGCAAAGGTAAGGTATTAGCACCCTAAACATCTATGGTACTCCGCGGGAACCTCTTTGAAAATCTATGTATTTTGGCTATAAAAGTTGTATACAAAAATAGATTGTGGGGATGAGAAAAGAAATATTTTTTTTACAATTTTTGCACCCTCCGTGGTTGTGAACCTTTAGTGCCTACGTACCACCTTCCGTGCAATAGGGGATCAGGTTACTCGTAGTTCACCTTTAAAAAATTTAAAACACAAGTGTGTTGGTTAATTTTAAGAGAGGAGACATTATCGTCTTATCCGAGTGGAAGAACATACTTACTACCCGCGATCATGAGAAGGGAGAATTTGCATCATCTCAAAGTGGAGGATGTAACTTGGATTTTAAAATCGACAAAGCCTCACTCAACACCCAAGTGGAAAATATCTCACTTCACTACATATCATAAAATTATACTAGCTCGCATCAATACAAGAATTGACAAGAGTCTAATCTTTTGAGAAAATTTTAAAGTAAAAAGGCAAAGTGGAAAAATTATTTAAATGAGATTGATTGAGTTTTAGTCTTCTCACAAAAATGTCAAAGTATTGTTAAGTTGCTTAAAATTTATTAAGAAAAGATTTTTGAAAATGCATAGACCTATGTCCAAGTTTATTGTGAAAGCGGTTCAAGTTTAGAAAACAAGAATAGTTTTGAAAGGATGGAGAAGATTTTTTTTTTTAAATTAAAGAAGATGGGAGGAGATGAAGGGACTATCCTAAAGCATAAGGTAAAAACTAGCGAAAAGAAACGTCTAACCAATAAGAAGTCAACACTTGACATAATAAGTCAATGTATAATTCTCATCCTTTGGATTGAAACCAAATAATGAAAGATAATAAACCTCTTAAGAAAAGAAAGCTTCAAATGCATTAAGTCTTCATAAAAATTGGGCAGAGTAACGGTTGTATACAGATAAATTCCCGATCACAGACAAAGCATATAATCAGAATAACATGCACATAAAGAAAACAAACAATCCAATTTCTCGGGGTAAACCCCAAGAACTCCAGACAAAATAACTGTAGAATTCACAAGGTCTTAAGGTAGTCAAGGTCTCTAATCCTAAGTCCAAGAAGTCCATAACTCCAACATGCCAAGGATAGTAACCAAATAGTCCAAGTAACCTTAAAGTTTTTTATGGTTCACGTTGATTATTAGGCATCTTCAAAAAGAAATAAAAAGCTCAAGTGAGCAAAAACAAAAATGACGTAAAGATAAATGCCCAAGTGAGCAAAGATGAAAATAGCATGAAATGAAAAATGCTAAAATAAATGTGCTTAAAGTTAAAAGCATAATGTAAAAGCATAAAATAAAGTCAATTGTTAGAAATTAGAGGTTAGTTGAATTGCCATCTTGAAACTTGCATTTGAAAACTCATTAGAAGATTGATAAAATCAAAGCCTCTCAACAACAAGTTTCATTTGCTTTTTGTCAAGTATATCATTCATTTCAAAATCTCAAGGCAACGATGAATGATCAACGGTGTTTAAATGGTTCACTTAGTTCCAAAATTTATGAAGATTCATTAGAGGATTGATAAGACCAAAGCCTTCTAACAATGAACCTCAATATTATTGGATCAAAGGTTTCAAATTAAACACGCTTGGGCTTGAAAACATAGGTTTGGGCCACAAATGACCATTTCTCGAATCGTGACAAAATTTAGCGCTATGTTAAGTAATCATAAGTGGACTTATATAGAAGTCGCGCCTATTTTGAGGTCAGTCAATAGCAATCTATGTGCCATATGTTTGGAGTGATAATGTGTAGATCATCCTCTAACAACATATAGAACAAAAGAGAAGAGGATGAGATGAAGAGGGAGGGGATACATTTGAATTAAAGATTTTACTCAAACTATCATTAAAATTATTCATCCATTTTGGTGGAGTTAAACTCAACACCCAAGATCCAATGATGTTAATGAAGTTCATGATTAAAAATCACATGGCCAGAATATATTCAAAAAATAAATTGCATTTAATGAATAAAGTAAAAAAAAATTTTAAATTGTTTTTTAAAATGAAAATAAAAGGTAAAATAGTAAACTATATTCAAAGTATCAAAGAAAATTTTAAAAAGACCATGGAAAAATTAGAGCTGAACTCAAATATTTTTATAATTTTTTTGGTAATTTTTTAAAATAGGAAAGCATTTTTAAACTAATTAAAATCACTCAAATAAGTAAAGAAAAAGATCAAAAATAGTAGAGGTCAAGATAAAATTCTAGAAAAAATTTCAGAAAGTAAAAAATGAGTAAAATAATTTTTATAAAACTTTTCAGAACTTAAAAATATCAAAAAGTATTTTTAAATAATTAGAAACAAGTCAAAATAAAGGAAAAATTATAAAAAATATCAAATCTGAAAATAAAATCATGGAAAAATAAAAATTAGAAAGAGAATATTTGAAAATATTTTTGTGAATTTTTTCATAATTTTTGTGTCAGAAATAAATTTTCTATGATTTTTTGAAGTTTAAATCAATTAAAATAAAAATCAGAAAATAAAATAACAAAACAAAGAAATGTCGACCATTGGATGCGAGTCAAAACGCGCTAGTAATCAAATCCAAAGGATCAAGCACGCTGTGCATGTCATAGTCAACTTTGGATATTGCAGCGGATCACCTTTTAAATATTTAAAACAACTAAAATTCTGGCGCGTTGGATAGAGCCTGACTAATGAAAGTAATCAGATCCAAGGGCTCTCAAAGCGCACATATGATAAAGAAAACACACTGGATTGAATTCAAAAAATCACATGTCACGCTTTCATTGGTTGAAGCACGACACGTAGGTCATCTTTAACCGCCAGACGCCCTAGATTGGGATTCCTCAAACTGTAAAAATTAGAGGATTAGACCCGTACCATTAGATTCGTCTCTTCAAGATGATTCTATTGGTACCATTGCACCAAAGTTATATAAACTAAGCAAGGTTTAAATTGAGAAAATGCAGAAATAATAGCGAGCACAAAATTCTGGAATATCTCACTCAAATCTCAATGAAATCACAAATTGTAAAAAGCATGAGAATCAGAAGGTGACAGAGAGTAGATTAGTCTTTTATTTGGATCAATTTGACCAAGGAATCTACCTGAACGAAGTAGCACAAGGTGGCTCTGAAACTGGACTTCTGTAGATCAGTATAGGTTACAATTCTTGAAGGCGAGAGTGTGGTTAGCTTCAGAGAAGTTCAATTAAGCTAATGAATGAAACTTTTGGTGTTTTGGAGCGAGAAAGCAAGAAATCAGAAATTCAAATTCAGAGTTTGTGTGGGATCTAGACAAGGGTTGTATGGTTATCAAAGCTTGAGTAAATTAATGAAATATGTCCCTCTATTTATAGGGAAGCAAATGGGATGCTCAAGCGTGTGGAATGATGAAGTTTAGAGGGAAATCGTGTGAAGTTGCAAGCATGAAAAGTGGGACTCGTATTTTGCTCAAAACTCAACCAAAAATTGTGTTTCAAGGTGATAATCACTTCTGGAAGATTGTTAAACATGATTAGAAGTAAAAAAACACACAAACTTAGTGATTAGAAGCTGAATTGTGCATTTCAAATTCTGACTTGGAGGAAAAAGTCAGTTTCAAGGTACCAACTTTGAATCAATGGCATTCACAACTCAAGGAGTCTTAGGGCATGATTATTGAAGCAATTGAAAGATAACGTCACAAATTTTATAATGTGAAAAGAATGGGATAAAATGGATACTTGAGCTAGGAGTTGTGATGAGTCAAAGTTGAGAAAAACATGCTGACTTTTTGTACTTAGAAAAATTCAAAGTATTTTCTTCAAAATTGACCTATAACGTTTTGCATCCAAACATGGCCTTCCACCAAAAATTTTCTTTTGACCAAAAAAGATGGAACGAATTAGATATCTTAAATGACATTTTGAGATTTGAACCACTTAAAAAATCCAAGAATTGAGAAAGTTATGACTTTGTGAAGTTGGTGAAAATCCATGAAATGACCTATAACCTTTTGCCTTCTTAGGGCATCTTCCTTCCATTTTCAAGATTTTCACATAAAAGAAGAGTTGAATTTCACATCCTTAAGATAATTGTGGAAAAATAATGGGCTCATGGAGATTAAAATTGATCAAGTTATGATTTTTTGAAATCACATAAGGGAATTTGATGGCCTATCTAGGGGACTTGTAATCTTTCTTTATCATCAGGCATCTTTCACATAAATTTTTCTTGAAACTTTTGAAGTGATTGGTTGATAACTCTTTAAAGAGAAGCATGTCTTTGGAATCCATCAAAAATACCAAAATATGAACAAGATATAGCCCTTAGAAGTTCAAAACCCTAGCTCCTAGAGCACCAAAGTGACTTGGAAAACCCTTTCAATTTTGACAATCTTCCTTGCACAATAACTCTTTCCGTGTGAATATAATTTGTTGTGGATGATAATAATAACCCATAGAAACAAAAACCACCTCCAAATATTAAGAATTGAGAGAGTCATGCACTTCTGACCAAGAAATCAAGAACTTGTCTAGTTAGGTCAAACTTCTTCAATCAACTCTTGCATCTTTTGATTTTCTTTGATAAATTGAGGTATAATAAATCATAGTAGACCTTGTCATAATATCACTTCAAAGTTTCTTCAATGATGAAGCTTGAGTCTAAATGAAGCTTTGTTGAAGAAGGCATGGAATTAAACTCATGAACCTGTAAATCAAACTGATGAAACGTGTTGTGCCCTTACCTATAATATCATCAATTAGAGCAAACATTCATTGTACTTGTTAGTTAAAAGTTAATCAATTAAAAACACAGGTGATCACAATATATAAGTCAAAGTGCTTGGTGATTCCTCATGAGCAAACCTAAAGGTAGGGAGAAGAGCCAAACCTTAGTGTGATCTTGATATGATTGAGTTGATATGAGATGATAGAGGAATCTTAGGGGGGAAACTTGGGGTACAACAACTGCCCTTATTTAAGTGTCTTATATCTAGAGATACGAAGGTTAAAATCCTCGTGTCGACGCGATTGAAGATACTTAAATACAAAAAAAAAACTATTTTTGGCCCTAAGAGGCCATGCAATGCTTATGACTATGCATGCAAATAAACAGATCCACAGGTGACACGGGATACCACTGGGGAAACAGAAAATAAAAGATCAAAAGAAAAAATGGACCAAGAAAATAAATCACTGGTGAATAGAAGAATCGACTCTATTGGGGTAAAGCCCAAGAAGGAGATAAAGTAACATCAACTCAAATATTGAGGAGAGAAAAATAAAGGATAATAGTGATCGACAGATAACCGCAAACTATCCACTCATTAAGAAGATAGAAAAAAAAAAGGTAATTTCGACCCACATGGGGGAAGAAGTGGTAGGATAATACCAGTAAACATCAATATTAGGGTAAGTCACAAATGACCAGCATCAGTACTTACGACTGGAAACAAACAAACTTCTTCAGAGCAAAGTGAATCTCAATGACGAACTATCTCCCATAATGACGAGACTACCATTCATCGGAGTAAAAAAATCACAACAATGGACTATCTCCCATAATGAGGAGACTACCATCCATTGGAGTAAAAAAAATCTCAACAACGAACTATCTCCCATAATAACGAGACTACCATCCATTGGAGTAAAAAAATATCAACAACGAACTATCTCCCATAATGACGAGACTACCATCCATTGGAGTAAACAAATCTCAACAATGAACTATCTCCCATAATAACGAGACTACCATTCATTGGAGTAACAAATCTCAACAACGAACCATCTCCCATAATGACGAGACTACAATTCATTGGAGTAACAAATCTCAACAATGAACTATCTCCCATAATGACGAGACTACCATTCATTGGAGTAATAAATCTCAACAACGAACTATCTTCATTAATGACGAGACTACCATTCATTGGAGTAACAAATCTCAACAACGAACTATCTCCCATAATGACGAGACTACCATTCATTGGAGTAATAAATCTCAACAACAAACTATCTCCCATAATGACAAGACTACCATTCATTGGAGTAACAAATCTCAACAACAAACTATCTCACATAATGACGAGACTACCATTCATTGGAGTAACAAATCTCAACAACAAACTATCTCCCATAATGACGAGACTACTATTCATTGGAGTAACAAACATGAATCTTCTCTGGGAGTTAACAGACTTACTGGGGAAGTACAAGTTGCTCAAATAAAGAGACCTTCCATTTGCTGTTATGAGAAGGAGTTGCAATAATGCTACTGGGAAAAGAATTGTGACTTCCTGGGGAGATGCCAATATATTCCTGCTGAGGAAGGTAAAGTCTTCTCCTGCAAAATAAATGCACATTCTCAATTCAGGGCTCAAAGCCTATAGAAATTAGAATAATAATATTTCCAGGAACCACTGATTCAAACAAGAAATAAACTGGAATGAAACAGTCAACATAGATAGCACCTGATGAGGACCAAACTCAAAAGAGGAACACAAATCATCCAGATAATGAGCTGAATAGGAAGGCTAAAACAAAATTCTTCCACGATGGATGACTCAGTGGGGAAATTAAAAAAATATATACTCTTGCTGCTTAAGATTGACACTCTATTGGAGAGAGGGTATCATAACTCTGTAAAATTAGGTAATATGCCAACAAAATATTAATGAATGCAAATGAACAATGAATTTTATTTTAGATATGCATAAAGTATGTGTGAATGTATGAATGTTATCATGTACATGCTAACAAAACAGACACATATCACTGGGAATGACCAGACAAGACCAACTTGAGTAAAGTCAACACTCGGCTAAATCACATCCAGGATGAAAATTTATAAGAAAGTAAGCACCAAATGAGGAAACAAATTCCTATTCCACGACTTAAATTCACTGGGAAAAACACAATCTTAAATTAATCAAATCAAAACAAAAAAATTAGTGCAAATATAGGGATATAACATCCTCTTCCAGGATTCACTGGGGAACATGACACATACTTCAATGGGGAAAAATGCCTCAACGTCTAAATTTCCACTAGAGATTACAACACTGGCTTCACTAGGGAAGATGAAGACCACGTCATCGAGACATAAACTGGGGATCTCGTATTGATTTTATTGGGGAGGATTATACCATATCATCGAGGGGAGCCCAAAATACATTCTTCAATACCAAGAATGAAGATTACACAAATTTCCCTGGGGAGAAATTATGAAATCACATGGGGATAACAAACTTTCAGAGAGAAACATTATCTCAGCTTTACTTGGGGATTTAAGAATGCAAATAATACCTTAAGAAGTCAAAATTTATGGGAATTTTAAATCAAACCCATCACTTGGCGGGAGAAGACCCAAAAAGTTGACAACTATTTCAACACTTCTTAGAAAAGGTATTGTCCATGTCTAGTTGCCTGGGAAATAAACAACAACAATAATGACAACACTACAAAAGGGCGACTGTTGTATCCAAAATTTTCCCTCTGATTTATCAAGATTTTTCCCACAAGACTTCTTGGACTCAAGGCAAGATTAGGGTTTGCTCAGCTCAAGACATCTCATCTTGCACTGATAACCTGAAATTAGGGTTTGAGTTTGCACAAGAATTTTTGGACTATCAATGCTTCATGTGACTTTCATACACCATCTAGTACCCCTAAGATTACTCATGTTAAGTTTCAAGCCTTGAATCACATTTTTGCTCAGTCAGTTGGACAGTTGACCTAAAAATCAGTTGTATTGGGGGAAAAGTCAACCATGGCCAATTTACAGTCAAACTTCATAATTTTGTATCCACAATAACATTTTAGACTCATATGTACCATTTGATCAAGTTTGGACCATAACTCCTCAAGAAATTTGATCAAATCATCAAAAGGGCAAAATGGTCAAAATTAGGGTTTTGACTAAGAAAGGGCAATTTCTGATTTTTAACCAAACCAATGACCAATTGGGTTCAAACATGGTTTAAAGGGTTCAATGGAATCATCTTGACCTAATAACATGGTTAAAAAGATCTCAAGTTCATTGGATTGACAGATGAATTTTTCAGTCAACTGATCAAAAATCAACTATACACTGAAAAGTGAAACATTGACTTTTTGGTCAAAATCAAGTGCCAAGGGTCATAATTCATCAAGATATGTCAAAATATGAAACTTTTTGACCAAGAAAACCAATTTTGAAAATTAGGGTTTTGAATTTGAAAATTTTCATAACTTACAATTTTTCTAAGTATGGAAATTTTCTTTTTTTTTCCCAACTTTCCACCACTTTTTCACCATGATGCAACTTGATTCAAAGAAAACCTCCAACATGAAAGTTTTAATACTCCATGAAATCTAAAACTTTTATTGACAAAGTTTTCCCAAAATATGCTTGGATCTCAAGTTATGAATTTGTGAATAGAGGTCCATGAACTAAATAACTTAGTGAAAATTTGCCCTAATTTAGGCAGTTTTTTGACCCAACTTCATGAACATTTTCCACCTAGTTCCAAGAGGTATATAAAAATTAATTTCAAATATGTATTGTAGAGAATGTTTAAAGCTTTCCAAAATGTCCAAGAACTCTCCAAGATCATTTGTGGTTAGGGAGAATCGAAGAAGAGAAATTGGCATTTTGTCACTTTTGATCAAGCCATTTTTACAAAGTGTCAAGTTACAAATTTGATCAAGGATGCTTGTACCTTTCATTATAGGTCCTAAACTCATTCTACACTCCATAATTAAATTCAAACTCATAGTATAAGGGCTTTATCTTTGCCTTTAGAGCATTGTACAAGAGATTATTCCATAAATGGCCAAAAGTTCACAATGCCATTTTCATAAAGCAAGCTTTTTGCAACTTTATCAACCTTGAGCCTTGGACCTGTTTCTTTAAGGCAAGAAACTTCCACAGATATCAAGCAATATGTACCAACTCTCTGCAGCTAGCAAGCAACCAAGTGCAGGCCTGTTAGCATAGTCACTTCAACTTTTCTTAAAATGCAAGAAAGTTGGCCAAAAGTTCAGAACTCGTACAAGCTGATAAAGGGTGGACTTTGTATCATTCTAGACGGATTCACAAACTTGTTACAAACTAGAACATGAAGGCTTAACATCTAAAACACTCCAAAACTCCAAGACTCCATTTTTCTGCCAAAACTGCCAGCTTCTGCAAAATCCTTGCCAACTTCATTTTGGCTCGTGCGTTTTGCCTTCCAACCTTTGAAACACTTCATCCACATAATATCAAAACTATCCAAGCCCTTGTCCTGTTGCTGTAAGCTCTGTTTCAGACATTGCCATTTTCAAACTTGGAGGTGGCAGATTGACTTGTGCAGGAAGTTTTGGCCATCCACAAAGCCCCATAAGCACTGGAATAGCTTGAAGGAACTTCAAGGAAGCTCACACGATCCTCAGGACTCACTCAACGTCCCTACATTGCCATATCCAAATCCAGCTGAAGGAGGTATTTTTCAAAACTCTATCTCTCTATTTAGGCATCCTCAAGCCACGATTTATGAAGCAAAGATGTAGTCCTTAACATGTTGAAGCTGTACATATGCATGCTTTCCATTTATATTAACTGAGCTAAGAGAATTTGAATGTTGAACATGCTGAAAAAATTAGGTCAGAAATTAGGGGTTATAAAATTCTCTTTGATCTTTGAGAGTTAGGTCACAAACTTTATATCATTGGAATCGTGAGATTACAAGCTACATTTTTTATGTTATGGGTTTTTGTTTTTATGCAAGCATGAGCAAGTTGCAGGTTTGTACATAAAACGCGTGCAAGCTGAAAGACAGGGACGAAGTGGCTGTCTTGGGCTTTTTGTTGCTTCTGGCCTTTTTGGTTTTGCTTTTCACACCCCCTGAATTCCTTTTGCACCCCCCTGACTTATTTCTTATATTTTTACTTTTTTCTTGCATATTTTTATTTTATTACTTGCATTTATTTTTTCTAATGATAAAAAATACCCAAAAATATTTTATTGATTTTCACATTTTTATTTATTATTTATTTATTTATTATTTTTTGCATAAAAAATAGTTTATTTAATAAGATAGAAATCATTTTCTTAAAATAACTTGTAAATAATAAAAAATACTATACATTTTTATTTTTATTATTTATACACATAAAATAATTATTTTCATACATATTTTAATTTTTAATATTGACATGTAATATTATTTATTATTTTCTTGTACAAAAAATGGACAAAATAAATAATAGGAAACATATATTTATTTTATTTGAAAACTAGGGTTTCATCCCTCCAAAAAATAATGCTATTACTTTTTCCTTTTTTCTAGGGTTTACATAAATCATTTTCTCATACAAAAATCAAATACAAAACATTTTTTGCATAATTACATTGCATTGCATATTTAAATATTTGTATATTTATTTATTTTACACAATAATTCAATTGGATTGTAATAGTGTTTTTAGGGTTTATTTTGTGCAATATCCCCATTCAAAAACTTGTATCCCCCCTCCTATAATAATTGTTGTAATAGCTTAGTTTACATTTACGCAATTTATCGCTTTATATACTTGTGTAGTAAATTAGGGTTTCACATGATAAGACCAAAAACAAACAAGTAGAAATGACCTAATCCAAGACAAATAAAATGCATGTAAAATGACACACATTGCACACAAGCACCCTTAGGGTTTCATCCACTTGGTTGCCTAAACAAAAATGGCCATGTTACGCACACGAAGTATCTTGGCAAAACAAAACAAAATAAGATCATAGTCCCTCGATGACGCTATCAAAAGGTTGCCTAAAACAAAATGATCTTGGTCCCTTCAAACATGTTAAGATACTTGGCAATATTGCTATCATGGTCATACGATGGCCCATGCCCGTTCCGTTTACATCCAAAGATAAAGTTATTTACCAAATCAATGGTAAATCAATAATATCAAGGGAATAAAAATGCATAAGAAAGACATTTGAGTAGGTAGATATCTTCTAGTTACTTGATCATTTCAAAACAATCATTGCTATCTTCAAAAACATACACACACATTTCCAAAACATTTCCAAACATCTTTCAAAACATTGAAACATTTTTCAAAAGAAAAACATCTTTGTATACATTCTCACGAACGAGAATCATTACAAAGATTGCCTAAACGATGGCCTCTTTTCAAAATACTTTCAAAACCACACAAAGCACCATTTCAAACAATTTCAAAAGCAAAGAAAGTGATCTAAACAAAGTAACTAAGAGCCAATGGAAAACCATGGATGAAAAGGGTGCTAGCACCTTCCCTTTTCATAATCTACCCCCTGAACTCAAGAAAACATCTCAAAGGTATTTCCTGTGCTTTTTTACCTTTCCTTTTGGATAAAAGAAAAGTCGGTGGTGACTCTTGCTAAACCGCGACATTTGCGACGAAACGCAAAACCTCAAGTCAGTTCTCCCACCGCATCACAGAACTGGTGAATCTGCTGGGGATATTTCTAAAAGTGGGGTTACCTTAGGGTTTAGATCACCTTTACATGCTTACAATGTTTGACTTGTTTGCTTTAAAATTATGGTTCTTTGTTTGGGTTTAAATCCTCTACCCGGATTTGGGAAACATTATAGGTAAATAGCAATACATTGTGGAAACTGTGCGGCGTATACCGGCATGGTCTAAGAAATAGCTATGTTAGTGCGACATATTTGTGGGTACCGGTAGCCTTTGAGTCAATCAAAGAGAATACGGGGCCGCTGAGTGATGTAATGAAGCACTAATGAACTTCTAGAACCTTTACTTGACCAACTTGGCCATTAGGATGTAGTGAGATGATCGGCTTTGGTGAAGTCTGAAGTTGGTAGATACTCAATACTACACTCATTGAGGGTTGGTTCCTTGGAATATTTTGGTCGTCGGTAAAGAGGCTGAATTGAAACAATGAACAAGGAAACAATCCAGTGATATTGAGCTCCTTAGAACCCGGTTACTATTTCTAGGACAGGTTGAGCCAACTAAACTTCAAGAGGGTACTTACCTATGAAACCCCATGCAAGCCTAAACTAGGAACTTGTGTGATTTGCTTATACATATATACTTATGAATAACATCATGGACATCATGAACATCATGTGCATACACTAACCATTTCAAGGATTTTGGAGATTCATCTTTGTTCTTGTTTTGTAGGTTATGGATACACTTCGCAGGAAAACTATCCAAATCAACCTTGTAAGAATTCCTCCACAACTCAAGGAGATAGCTTCAAGGATTCCTGAGAATTCTCCATTCACCGAGAGACATGGTCGTCTACTCAACTTGGTCACTTCCAACACTGAGGAGGATATGATGAAAGTTCTCTTCCAGTTCTTTGACCCTTTGCATCATTGCTTCACATTTACTGACTATCAACTTGTGCCCACTTTGGAGGAATTTTCTCAACTTCTGAGGATTCCTATTCTCAATCAACTACCCTTCAACGGTACGAAAAGAGATCCAAAGCCAGAAGAGATTGCTCAAGCCCTACACTTGCACTCATCTGATGTCACAACACATTGGGAAACTAGAAGTGGTGTCAAAGGCTTCTTGTCAAAGTTTCTGTTTGAGAAGGCCCAAAGTTGTTGGAATTCTCTATACTTGCAAGCTTTTGAGGAGATTGTAGCTCTTCTCATTTATGGGATGGTCTTGTTCCCTAATCCTGACCAACTCATAGATGTGAGCGCTGTCAAAATCTTCATGTCTCGCAACCCGGTGCCTACATTGCTTGGGGATATCCTCCACTCTTTTCACATTGATACAATGAAGAAAATAGGTGTTCTCATGTATTTCACTCCTCTCCTGGCAAGATGGTTTATTTCTCATCTTCCCCAATCAGTTTTTAAGAATGAGAAAAGTTTGAGGCGGTCACAAAGGTTAATGACACTTAACCATTCATATATTCATTGGTGTTCTCGATCCAAAGAGAATGTCATCATCATTGACCGTTGTGGGGAATTCCATAATGTCCCTCTACTTGGCATTAGGGGAGGAATTACCTACAACCCTTACTTATCTCTAAGACAGTTTGGTTATTCCTGAAGGGATGGCCCACATGATATGCTGATTCAAGGCTTGGTTTTCGACTTCGACAACGACGATCAAGGACTCCGTCAAAGATTCATCCGAGCTTGGAGGATGCCAAATAAGGTAGACAGTAAAACCTTGGGACACAAGAATTCCATCCCTCTTAAGCCTTACCTCAAGTGGGTACGAACCCGCGCCCAAAGTCTTATGATTCCTTACCCCTTCATTCTCCCAGTGATTATAGAGCCTGTTAAGGAAGGAGAGGTTCCATACACCATCTTACATCCTGACATGCCAATATCACTCGAAGATTTACAAAGGAGTTGGATACAGCTCAAGGGAGAGCGCGATACTTTTGAAGCCCAATTCTACGCAAGCGAGAAGAAGGTTTTGGAACTCACTCGGCTACTTCATGAAGAGCATACTCTTAACACCTACATTGTACCAAAGAGGATGCGCAACGTCTTTTTACCTTAGAATTTTGTATTATTTTGCCCAAAGGGCATTGATGTACTAACAATTCTATCTTATTAATATGACGTGTGTTTCTTTTTTGTTTAAAACAAATTTGAATTTATGAATCCTTGAATGCATTGCATGAATAAATATCATTCATCATAAGCATAAACAGGTCTTCTCACCAAGTTTCCTCATCTCTCTGCTGTTTATTTCAGCAAGATGGATCTGGAACAAACGGTCAAAGATTTGCAAGCTCAGAATTCACAATTTCAACAGTTGCTCATGACCTTAGCCAAGGGGCAGGAGGAGCTGAAGACTTTGCTAGAAAAATAAAAAGAGAAAAAGAAGAAGAAGCCAAATGGTGTGGTTATCATGGGCCGAAGATTTCAGAGACAAGCCAGACGGACTTTAGAATTTCCGACAACCTCTGAAGAAGGAAAAGGAAAAGGAATGGCAGTGCCATCAGATTCTGAAGAAGAAGAAGAGGAAGAAAAGGACTACTCTGAACAGCAATACCCTCCGGCCGATGACAAATATAAAAACCTGGAAGAACGTCTACCTGCTATGGAAGTACAGAGAGTTCCAGGGTTAGACTTTGAGGAGCTAGGGCTGGTGTCAGGAATTGTAATCCCTCCAAAGTTTAAGGTGCCACTGTTTGCCAAGTATGACGGGGTGTCTTGTCCCAAGATGCACCTACGATCTTATGTCAGGAAAATTCAACCGCATTCTGCTGACAGAGACCTGTGGGTCCACTTTTTCCAGGATAGTTTATCAGGAATGCAACTTGATTGGTTCTACCAGTTGGAGAGGGCTGGAGTTCACAATTGGGAAGACTTGGCCGCCGCCTTCTATAAACAGTATCAATACAACGCCGACTTGGCACCAACCTGTACTCAGCTACAAAGTATGGCCATGGATACCAATGAGAGCTTTAAAGATTATGCCCAAAAGTGGAGGGATCTAGCCGGAAGGGTGCAACCACCTCTATCTGAGAGGGAGTTAGTGGACATGTTCTTGGGAACTCTTTCAGGTCCTTTCTTCAATCACCTGATTGGAAGTTCTTTTGCAGGATTTACTAAGTTGATCTTAACCGGCAAAAGAGTGGAGGCTGGTATAAGAAGTGGGAAGATTCAAAAGGACGCATCTGCCTCAGCAGCTATAAAAAAGCCATTCACTGGTAGGAAGGAAGTGTCTGCTGTCTATGCCCATAGAAATCAGGGAAGAACTGAACGACGACCAACAGTGGGGACCGTTATGATTCAAAAGTATGCATCAGACCAGCCAAGAATCAACCAGTCGAGAAATGACCAGCCAAGAACTAATCAGCAAAGGGTAGAAAGGCCGGTTCGGCAATTTACCAAGATTAACATGACTCCAACCCAAGTTCTACCACATCTCCTGAAGTTGAACCTGTCCATGCTAAAAGAGGCCCCTAAAAATCCTAATACTACTTCTCCACATTACCATCCCAACACCAGATGCGCGTACCATTCTGAAAGTCCAGGGCACGACACCAACAACTGTTGGTCTCTGAAGAACAAGATTCAAGATTTGATCGATGCAAAGGAAGTTGAATTTGAAGCGCTTGAGAAACCGAATGTTATATCTTCTCCAATGCCGAGGCATGATCATAATGCTAGTGCTATTGAAGAAGATCCGTTTGTTGCTACTGTGGATGAACTGTTAACTCCTCTCCCGGTTATCAAGTTGAATTTGTTAAAGGCTGGGGTGTTCCCAGGTTGTGACAAAGATTGACATGTTTTCCGATCCTCATCGTTTGACTGCCCTCTATTGAAGAAAGGTATCCAACAACTGATGGATAACCAAGAAATCTTGTTTGAGAATGCTCTTGTTTCACCAGTTCCAGTGGAAGAAGTTTCAATAATAACCATCTACGCCAATCCTTCCAGGGTTCCTAAAAAACCTGTTAGGATTACATCCGCTCCAGTGACTACTCCATTGAAGATAACAATGTCGGGGCCAACCCCTTACAAATCAGATAAGACGGTACCATGGAACTATGGTGGAGAAATCTACTACCATGGTATTAAACAGATTGAACAGACTGCTGAAGAAGAAAGCTCTGAAGAGGATAATCCCGACATCGGCAACATTTCCGGAACAAGCAAGATTACCCGTAGTGGAAGAATCTTTTCTCCAGAGATTGCTCCTCCAACGACAGTCTTTGGACCCGTGGCCATTCCAAAGATTACACCTATACCAGTAATTGTACCTGCAAGTGTACCCTCCGACAAAGACAATACAATTCTTGTCCTTACTTCCACTGCTGAAAATAAAGGAAAGAATGTTCAAGAGGAGACTGTCCTGACGAGGGTTCAATCAATAGCTATTCCAGAAACATCCATGAAGGAGATGGAAGAAATCCTGAGGATAATTAAGAAGAGTGATTATGATGTGGTTGAACAACTGGGGCAGACCCCTTCTAAGATCTTTATGTTAGCCCTATTGCTATGCTCTGAAGCACACGCCAAAGCTCTGGTCAAATTTCTGAAAACAGCTCACGTGCCGCAAGAAACGTATACTGACCAGTTCCAAGACTGTGTGGCCAGTTTGACAGCTGATAATGGCTTGGGATTCTCCGATGCTGACTTGACACCCCGAGGGAGAAAACACAACAATGCCTTACATGTCTCAGTGGAGTGCAGAGGAACAACCCTAGCTCATGTCTTGGTTAATACTGGGTCATCTTTAAACGTCTTGCAGAAGAAAGCCCTTGATAGGTTGGATTATGAGGGGCTGACTTTAAAACCCATCAATATAGTGGTTAGAGCTTTTGATGGTTCTAAGAGGATGGTCCATGGGGATGTGGACATCCCAATCAAGGTGGGAACTCAAGTCTTCAACTCTACATTCTATGTGATGAACATCCGTCCTTCTTATTCCTGTCTGTTGGGATTCCCCTAGATCCACAATGTCGGAGCTGTCACCTCCACCTTACATCAGATGCTCAAATACCCTGTCCAAGGAAATATCATAACTGTCCATGAGGAGGAGGAGTATATGATTATTCATTTGAATTCCTTCCGTTATGTGGAGCTAGATGGCGAGTTCATAGAGACCCCTTTCCAACATTTTAAAGAAGTCTCTCCTGAAATAGCGGCAACCAAGGCAGTTTCTTCAATTCCTCAGATCACAAGACCTCCACCTCGGATGTCATCTCTCAAGGATGAAAGGACAGTAGTGGAAGAAGGGGGATGCATAATCTGGGGTCAGCTTCCAGACATTTCTTACAAATTAGACAAATTTGGCTTGGGATTTACTTCGACTGGTAAGAAGGCTGTGCGCCGTGCCCGTGCTGGGGGGCCACCTGTGAAGATCATCCACCAAGGGGTTAATGCACTAGAGGACAATGAAGAAGATGGCAGTCTGGAAGATTGGATATTTCCTACTGTCGGCGGAGGACTGTGCAACTGGGAAGCAAAAGACTTTGTTCTGATTACTTTCATATCTCAGTAATTTATCTTTTCCATTTTTGTTGGATCTGTAATAATTCACAAACAATTCGTACTTTTTCAACCTTGTGTCTTACCCGAGGCACAAAGGTCCATTTGTAAGGGTTCTTATTTCATTTTCATATGTCATTTCAATGAATCATGGACGCTTTTTCATATATAAACCTTTTGTGCCCATTGTCTTTCTTTTACATTTTATTGTTTTAAGATGGCTATCCCTTACACACACTCACACTCACAAATGCAGGTACCCTTCCATTCCAGAACCCATGGGTAACGATACTGATATAGCCTTCAGTGACTCTGAAGATCTGGTCTACCAAGCCGAATACGAAGGTGAGGAAGATTGTGAGGTGCCAAGGGAATTGGCCAGATTATTACAGCAAGAGGAAAGAGCAATTCAGCTTCATGAGGAGTTGTTAGATATAATCAACTTGGGTACTGAGGATGATAAAAAGGAAATCAGAATAGGTGCCAATCTAGAGCCGAGTGTCAAGGAGCGCCTAATTCAGCTACTGCATGATTATATGGAAATCTTCGTCTGGTTATACGAAGACATGTCGGGACTCGATATAAACATTGTGGTACATCGTCTACCCACAAGAGAAGACTGTCCACCTGTGAAACAAAAGGTCTGCCGCATGAGACCTGACATGTTAGAGAAGATCAAAGCAAAAGTTATGAAGCAGTTCAATGCTGGATTTTTGGCTGTTACTTCTTATCCACAGTGGGTTTCTAACATTGTGCTCGTGCCTAAAAAGGACGGCAAAGTGAGAATGTGTGTGGATTATAGAGATTTAAACAGGGCCAGCCCTAAAGATGACTTTCCACTTCCGCACATCGACATCCTGGTCGACAACACAACTCAGCACGAAGTATTTTCTTTCATGGACGGATTCTCAGGCTATAACCAGATCAAAATGGCACCTGAGGACATGGAGAAAACTACTTTTGTCACACAATGGGGTTTGTTCTGCTACAAAGTGATGCCATTCGGACTGAAGAATGTTGGGGCAACCTATCAATGAGCCATGGTAGATTTGTTTCATGATATGATACATCATGATATAGAGGTCTACGTAGATGACATGATAGCCCGATCACAAACTGAAGAAGAACACCTTGATCACTTGCAAAAGTTGTTTGTCAGGTTGAAGGAGTACAAGCTACGATTGAACCCAAGCAAGTGCACATTCGAAGTCCGGTCCGGTAAACTCTTAGGTTTCATTGTCAGCAACAAAGGCATCGAGGTTGATCATGCCAAAGTCAAAGCTATACAAGAAATGCTTGCTCCTTGCACTGAGAAGGAGGTCAGAGGTTTTTTGGGACGCCTAAACTACATTGCTATGTTCATTTCTCACCTAACGTCTACTTGTGAGCCAATCTTCAAGCTATTGAAGAAAGATCAGGTAGTTAGATGGAATGATGACTGTCAGGTTGCTTTCAATAAAATAAAGGAGTATTTGCTAGAGCCTCCTATTCTGATGCCACTCGTCGAGGGAAGACCGCTAATCATGTATCTGACCGTCTTAGAGAATTCAATGGGGTGCATATTGGGGCAGCATGACGAGTCTGGCCGAAAAGAGCATGCCATTTATTAGCTTAGCAAAAAGTTTACCGACTGTGAAACCAGATATTCACTGCTCGAGAAAACTTGTTGCGCTTTGGTATGGGTTGCTCGCCAGCTAAGGCAGTATATGTTGACTCATACCACTTTGCTGATATCTAAGATGGATTCGATAAAGTACATCTTTGAGAAGCCTGCTTTATCTGGAAGGATCGTTAGATGGCAGATGATCCTAACGGAATACGACATACAATACACAACCCAAAAAGCTATAAAGGGTAGTGTGCTAGCTGATCATCCGGATCATCAAGCTGTAGAAGATTACCAATCCATGAAGTTTAACTTCCCCGACGAAGAAATCATGACATTGGACAATGTTGAAGAATTCAGACCATATGACGGACCTGAACAAGGATCCTGATGGACCCTGTACTTTGATGGGGCCTCCAATGCGCTTGGTAACGGTATCGGCGCTGTGCTTATATCTCCAGAAGGTTGCCATACACCTTTCACTACCCGACTTTGCTTCAACTGTACGAACAACATGGCAGAGTATGAAGCATGCATCTTTGGACTCAAGGCTGCCATAGATTTAGGAATCAAATCCTTAGATGTGTTTGGGGACTCAGCTTTGGGCATCAGTCAGATCAAAGGAGAGTGGGAAACTAAGCATACAAACCTCATCCCTTACAAAGAACATGTTTTGACATTGTTACCACATTTCGAGTAGATCACCTTCGAGCACTTCCCGCGAGAAGAATATCAGCTAGCAGATGCTCTAACTACAATGTCATCTATGTTTAAACTTGATTGGGACAATGAGGCTCCCCAAATCTCCATTGAACGAATGGACAAACCGACACATTGTCACGAGATTAATACTGAAGAAGTAGTGGACCAGCCGTGGTTTCATGAAGTCAAAAGGTATCTCGAGGCTCAAGAATATCCTGAAGGAGCTTCAGTCAATGACAAAAAGTTCTTAAGGAGATTCTCGGCTAAGTTCTTCCTAAGTAATGGGATCCTGTACAAGCGCAATCATGATTATATTCTGATCTGTTGTATGGACAAGGCGGAAGCTGAAAGGATCATTGCTGAATTGCATGAAGGTACCTTTGGCACTCACTCTAGTGGGAATACGATGATAAAGAAGATTCTACGGGCAGGCTATTACTGGTCTACCATGGAAGCTGACTGTTATCAACAGTCCCGAACCTGCCACAAATGTCAAATCTATGCAGACAAAGTGCACGTGCCTCCGGTTCCTCTAAATGTCTTAACAGCTCCTTGGCCCTTCACTATGTGGGGAATCGACATGATTGGAGAGATCAAGCCTACAGCTTCCAATGGACACCGCTTCATTCTGGTGGCCATTGACTACTTCACCAAGTGGGTCGAAGCAGCTTCCTTCGCATCCGTTACTAAGAATGTTATTGCCCGCTTCATCAAGCAGAACCTTATTTGTCGGTACGGTATCCCCAAAAGGATCATCACTGATAACGGTACAAACCTTAACAATACTATGATCACCGCTTTGTGCGAACAGTTCAAGATTCAACATCATAATTCATCCCCCTATCGACCAAAGATGAATGGTGCAGTTGAAGCTGCTAACAAAAATATCAAAAAGATCATACAAAAGATGACAGTCACCTACAAGGACTGGCATGAGATGCTACCATTTTCTCTTCACGGGTACCGTACCACGGCTCGCACATCAACTGGGGCAACACCATATTCTTTGGTATATGGCATGGAGGCTGTTTTACCTATCAAGGTTCAGATCCCCTCTTTGAGAATCATGAAAGATGTTGGTTTGAGTGAAGATGATTGGATTCAGACCCGGCTTGATCATCTAAACTTGATTGACGAAAAGAGACTTACTGCTATTTGCCACGGTTAGACGTATCAAAAATGAATGATCAAGGCTTTCAACAAGAAAGTCAGATGCCAGACATATCAAGTCTGGGATCTAGTGATCAAGCGCATTATCTTGCCACAGAGTGATCCCAGGGGCAAATGGACTCCTACCTACGAAGGACCATTTGTAATCAAGAACATCTTTTCTGGTGGGGCAATGATCTTAACCACCATGGACGGCGATGACCTGCCGCACCCTACAAACGCAGACATAGTCAAAAGATACTACACATAAAGGACCCGCTATGTTGACACACCTAGGCAAAACAAGGGCATCCCGATGAACCAAAAAGGTTCGGGCAAAAATTAGGGATAAAATAAAAAAATCTGTACACCCGGCAGGTTGAAAACCCGAAAGGGCGACTTGGGCAAAAAAGGGTTTCCCAGTGGACTGAAAACCCGAAAGGGCTATCCAGGCAAAAGTTAGGGAATTAAAGCGTATGACTATGTCTCTTCGGATCACTTTAAGGACAATCTCTTCACTGACAAACTCTGAGCTTCTGATCAATTTAATCATCTTCGAACGAAGCAACCGATGGACAAGATATTCAGAGATACGAAGGCTATAGCGGAATGGGAATCCTATGGGATTATCACATATAGCTATCTTTTCTTTGTATAAATTATTTCTTACTTTTATGACACCATCCTCTTACTAGGATGTTTGTCTCCTTTGTATAAAACACTTATTCAAAGTAAATACAAATATGTCTCTTTCAAAGTACAAAAACTATTTACCTTTTTCTTTTACACTTGTGTTTTTATTTGCAAAAACGTCCAATGATACATTAATGAACATATGCATTTGAACATAATTATTGTTTACAAATAAACAGGATGGAAAAGAACAATTACTGACAAACTGAAAGGATAGGAAGACATCTTTAGGCTATTCCATGAACAATCCCTACAGTACATCATCTAGATCCCCAGCGGAGCTAAAATTTCAAACCCTTAATCCCCATCAGAGTTAAAACTTCAAGCTCCTAATCCCCAGCGGAAACCATCCAGTTTCCCCGATTTCCCCAGCAAGTTATCTTGAAGCATGGAAATCAATCGGATAACAGTTAACTTTTGTCCCTCCCCAACCTAGGATAATTCCCCAGTAGAGTGGCAGGCGACCGAAAACTCCTGAACCTACTCCCCAGCAGTAAGCCTTCTTCCCCATAGAGTTTTTACTTTTCAACAAGATGAAGATTCTCATTCTTAATTCCCCAGTGAAGTCGCCAAAGTTTTCATTGCTCCCCAACGGAATGAAGGTTCTCCTTATTAATTCCCCGCAGAAGTCATCAGAGTTTTCTCTTTTCCCCAGCGGAACAAGGATTCCCATTGTGTAATCCCAATTAGAAGTCGTCAAATTTCTCTGGATTCCCCAAGCAGATTACTCAAGCATTATACGGCATTTCTCACAACAGAATTCTTGTCGAAGACTCCAACTTCAAGACATGAAGGATCCATATATCCCCAACATTCGCCAAGGATTTCTCATCCTCAGCAGTCAAGGATTTATTTTCCCCGGTAGCAGTCAAAGAATTATTTTCCTCAACAATACAGCAAATCAGCTTACATTACATCCATAAATCATAAACATTGATAAAACACATTTATTGCATCATACGTTTCATGAAACATAACTTTGTGTTTCAGGTAACATTTTACCCTTTTTAGGATAAGATTAACAACTACCGTTTAACAAATATGCAATCATGATACAGTACAGATACGCTCCAAACGCAGATGCTATTCTCTTACTCATTCAGATTCAACTATCAGATACAGTTCAGATACACTCCAGACACGGAAGTCATTCTGTCACTTATTCAGATACAGTTCAGATACACTCCAGACACGGAAGTTATTCTGTCACTTATTCAGATTTCAGGTTCAGATACGCTCCAGACGCGGATGCCATTCTGGCTTTTATTCAGATTCCAAGTTCAGATACGCTCCAGATACGGATGCCATCCTGATACTTACTCAGATTTTAACCATCAGATACACTCCAGACACGAAAGTCATTCTGTTACTCATTCAGATTCAGATCTTAGATACCGTTTAGATACGCTTCAGACGCGGATGCTATTCTATTACTCATTCAGACTTCAACTTTTAGATACAGTCCAGATACGCTCCAGACATGAATGTTATTCTGTTTCTCATTCAGATTTCAAGTCTCCATATACAGTTCAGATACGTTCCAGACACGGACACCATTCTGATACTTATTCTTTTGACTTACAACTTACAATTCAACAAACATTCTTGGATGGAATCTACAAGCCCATCTCCAACAAGATTCTATCACCTCTCCAAATGGCATCTTTAAGCCCATTCCCTCAACTACATTTTGACGAGTGCAAATTTATGGGCACTCTAGTGTCCAATCATATTTTACCTTCGAGTCACGAACGGCAAGCTCGCCAATCTAACTCTTCAGGTTCAAGAAGATTGAACAGGGGAATTTGTTGTACCCCAAAATTTTCCCTCTTATTTATCAAGATTTTTCCCACAAGACTTCTTGGACTCAAGGCAAGATTAGGGTTTGCTCAGCTTAAGACATCTCATCTTGCACTGATAACCTGAAATTAGGGTTTGAGTTTGCACAAGGATTTTTGGACCATAAATGCTTCATGTGACTTTCATACACCATCTTGGACCCCTAAGATTGCTCATGTTAAGTTTCAATCCTTGAATCACATTTTTGCTCAGTCAGTTGGACAATTGACCTAAAAATCAGCTTTATTGGGGAAAAAGTCAACCATGGACAATTTACAGTCAAGCTTCATAATTTTTGATCCACAACAACATTTTAGACTCATATGTTCCATTTGATCAAGTTTGGACCATAACTCCTCAAGAAATTTGATCAAATCATCAAAAGGGCAAAATGGTCAAAATTAGGGTTTTGACTGAGAAAGGGCAATTTATGATTTTTAACCAAACCAATGACCAATTGGGTTCAAACATGATTTCAAGGGTTCAATGGCATCATCTTGACCTAATCACATGGTTCAAAAGATCTCAAGTTCATTGGATTGACAGATGAATTTTCCAGTCAATTGATTAAAAATCAACTGTACATTGAAAAGTCAAACTATGACTTTTTGGTCAAAATCAAGTGCCAAGGGTCATAATTCATCAAGATATATCAAAATATGAAACTTGTTGACCAAGAAAACTAATTTTGAAAATAAGGGTTTTGAATTTGAAAATTTTCATAACTTAGACTTTTTCTAAGTATGGAAGTTTTCTTATTTTTTCCCAACTTTCCACCACTTTTTCACCATGATGCAATTTGATTCAAAGAAAATTTCCAACATGAAAGTTGTAGTCCTCCATGAAATCTACAACTTTGATTCACAAAGTTTTCCCAAAATATGCATGAATCTCAAGTTATGAATTTGTGAATAGGGGTCCATGAACTAAATAACTTAGTGAAAATTTGCCCTAATTTAGGCAGTTTTTTGACCCAACTTCATGGACATTTTTCACCTATTTCCAAGAGGTATCTAAAAATTCATTTCAAATATGGATTGTAGAGCATGTTGCAAGCTTTCCAAAATGTCCAAGAACTCTCCAAGATTATTTGTGGTTAGGGAGAATCGATGAAGAGAAATTGGCATCTTGTCACTTTTGATCAAGCCATTTTTACAAAGTGTCAAGTTGCAAATATGATCAAGGATGCTTGTACCTTGCATTACAGGTCCTAAACTCATTATACACTCCATAATTAAATATAAACTCAGAGTATAAGGGATTTATCTTTGCCTTTGGAGCATTGTACAAGAGATTATTCCATAAATGGCCAAAAATTCACAATGCCATTTTTATAAAGCAAGCTTTTTGCAACTTTATCAACCTTGAGCCTTGGACCCGTTTCTATGAGGAAAGCAACTTCCACAGATATCAAGCAATATGTACCAACTCTCTGCAGCTAGCAAGCAAGCAAGTACAGGGCTGTTAGCATAGTCACTTCAACTTTTCTTAAAATGCAAGAAAGTTGGCCAAAAGTTCAGAACTGGTACAAGCTGATAAAGGGTGGACTTTGTATCATTCTAGATGGATTCACAAACTTGTTACAAACTAGAATACGAAGACTTAACATCTAAAACACTCCAAAACTCCAAAACACCATTTTTCTGCCAAAACTTCCAGCTTCTGCAAAATCCTTGCCAACTTCATTTTGGCTCGTGCGTTTTGCCTTTCAACCTTTGAAACACTTCATCCACATAATATCAAAACTATCAAAGCCCTTGTCCTGTTGCTGTAAGCTCTGTTTCAGACATTGCCATTTTCAAACTTGGAGGTGGCAGATTGACTTGTGCAGGAAGTTCTGGCCATCCATAAAGCCCCATAAGCATTGGAATAGCTTGAAGGAACTTCAAGGAAGCTCACACGATCCTCAGGCCTCACTCAAAGTCCCCATATTGCCATATCCAAATCCAGCTGAAGCAGGTATTTTTCAAAACTCTATCTCTTTATTTAGGCATCCTCAAGCCACGATTTGTGAAGCAAAGATATAATACATAACATGTTGAAGCTGTACATATGCATACTTTCCATTTATATTAACTGAGCTAAGAGAATTTGAATGTTGAACATGCTGAAAAAATTAGGTCAGAAAATATGGGTTATAAAATTCTCTCTGATCTTTGAGAGTTAGGTCACAAACTTTATATCATTGGAATCATGAGATTACAAGCTACATTTTTTATGTTATGGGTTTTTATTTTTATGCAAGCATGAGCAAGTTGCAGGTTTGTACATGAAACGCGCGCAAGCTGAAGGATAGGGAAGAAGTGGATGTCTTGGGCTTTTTGTTGCTTCTGGCCTTTTTGGTTTTGCTTTTCACACACCCTGAATTCCTTTTGCACCCCCTGGCTTATTTCTTATATTTTTACTTTTTTCTTGCATACTTTTATTTTATTACTTGCATTTATTTCTTCTAATGATAAAAAATACCCAAAAATATTTTATTGATTTTCACATTTTTATTTTATTTTTTTATATTATTTTTTGCATAAAAAATAGTTTATTTAATAAGATAGAAATCATTTTCTTAAAATAACTTGTAAATAATATAAAAAAAATACTATACATTTTTATTTTTATTATTTATACACATAAAATAATTATTTTCATACATATTTTAATTTTTAATATTGACATGTAATATTATTTATTATTTTCTTGTACAAAAAATGGACAAAATAAATAATAGGAAACATATATTTATTTTATTTGAAAACTAGGGTTTCATCCCTCCAAAAAATAATGCTATTATTTTTTACTTTTTTCTAGGGTTTACATAAATCATTTTCTCATACAAAAATCAAATACAAAACATTTTTTGCATAATTACATTGCATTGCATATTTAAATATTTGTATATTTATTTATTTTACACAATAATTCAATTGGGTTGTAATAGTATTTTTAGGGTTTATTTTGTGCAATATCCCCATTCAAAAACTTGTATCCCCCTCCCATAATAATTGTAGTAATAGCTTAGTTTACATTTACGCAATTTATCGCTTTATATATTTGTGTAGTAAATTTGGGTTTCGCATGATAAGACCAAAAACAAACAAGTAGAAATGACCTAATCCAAGACAAATAAAATGCATGTAAAATGACACACATTGCACACAAGCACCCTTAGGGTTTCATCCACTTGGTTGCCTAAACAAAAATGGCCATGTTACGCACGCGAAGTATATTGGCAAAACAAAACAAAATAAGATCATAGTCCCTCGATGACACTATCAAAAGGTTGCCTAAAACAAAATGATCTTGGTCCCTTCAAACATGCTAAGATACTTGGCAATATTGCTATCATGGTCATACGATGACCCACGCCCGTCCCGTTTACATCCAAAGATAAAGTTGTTTACCAAATCAATGGTAAATCAACAATATCAAAGGAATAAAAATGCACAAGAAAGACATTTGAGTAGGTAGATAGCTTCTAGTTACTTGATCATTTCAAAACAATCCTTGCTATCTTCAAAAACATACACACACATTTCCAAAACATTTATAAACATCTTTCAAAACATTGAAACATTTTTCAAAAGAAAAACATCTTTGTATACATTCTCACGAACGAGAGTCATTACAAAGATTACCTAAACGATGGCCTCTTTTCAAAATACTTTCAAAACCACACAAAGTACCATTTCAAACAATTTCAAAAGCAAAGCAAGTGATCTAAACAAAGTAACTAAGAGCCCATGGAAAACCATGAATGAAAAGGGTGCTAGCACCTTCCCTTTTAATAATCTACCCCCCGAACTCAAGAAAACATCTCAAAGGTCTTTCCTGTACTTTTTTACCTTTCCTTTTGGATAAAAGAAAAGTCGGTGGTGACTCTTGCTAAACCGCGACATTTGCGACGAAACGCAAAACCTCAAGTCAGTTCTTCCACCGCATCACAGTGACGTTTTGCAAATGATTCCACCTCAACACACAAATGGAGAAGGGACTTTAGTCATATGAGCGAAGACCTTACTGGGGAACCTGGGATAAAGGCTTCAGACCATGCAAAACTGAAATCAATAATTAACCAAGACTTGACTGGGGAAAATGGGATCACAAACCCAACACCGTACCATACATTAATTGGTATCATCTCCAACTATCTGAGAAACTCAAGAAGATCATATGCATACCAGCAAAATTGACTTGGGAGAACCTTCCTGAGGAATACATACCTCCAAAATTTCAGAGTTCGTCCATCCTTGGAATCACCATTTTTGTCTTTCTTGAGTTACAAAATCTAAAGTAAAAATTAATTTGTAAATTCTTTTCAAAAAACATTTTTTTTATTTAATCTTTTTGTTTGGAAAATTACTATCAATAATAAACAGAGTCTTTGTAAGCAAAATAAAATAAGAATTGCAAAGAATTGGATAAAAGCTCAAACTTTATTAATAGAATGGTAGTATGCGAATGGCGAGACCCCACAAATGATTACAAAGTTTGGAAAATGGTAATATATTGGAAAAGATACACTGAAATACAATGACCACTATTCTCCCTAACAACTTTGAATTCATGAGCAACGACTTCTGTTGAAGTATGGTGATAATCCGAGAAGATTGTTGCTTCAATGATCAAGTCTTGTCTGGCGCATTTACTTGCCAAGAAATCCCTAACTTTTTCCTAGATTTCCCTTGCGGGTTTTCAACCTAGCGGGAAGAATTTATTCTGTTTATGTCTCTTATTTTTGCCTAGACCGCACTTTCGAGTTTTCAGCCTTCAGAGACGCTCTTTTTTGCCTAAGCCGCCCTTTCGGGTTTCAACTTAGCGAGCTTTCCTTTTATTTATTTAGGCAAAGTATTTCTTGAATGCATCAGCATTCATAGGACGTGGAAGCTCCTCGCCATCCATAGTTTCTAGAATCAATGCACCACCAGAGAAGGATTTCTTGATAACATATGGGCCTTCAAAATTGGGAGTCCAATTGCCCCTAGAATCAGTGTTAAAAGACATGATCTTCCTGAGAACGAGGTCGCCTTCTCTGAATTCACGAGGCTTGACATTCTTATCAAAAGCTTTCTTCATTATTTTCTTATATAACTGACCATGACATAAAGTTGTCATTCTCTTTTCTTCAATCAAACTCAACTGGTCAACCCTGTTCTGGACCCATTCAGCCTCTGACAACTTGGTTTCCATTATCACACGTAAGGAAGGAATCTCAACCTCAACGGGGAGCACTGCTTCCATACTATACACAAGAGAGAACGGGTTTGCCCATATTGAAGTGCGGACAGATGTACCGTAACCATGCAAACTAAACGGTAGCATCTCGTGCCAATCTTTATAAGTAACAAAAAAAATTTGGATGATCTTCTTGATGTTCTTATTGGCAACTTCAACAACCCCATTCATATTTGGCCTGTAAGGATATGAATTGTGATGGAAAATCTTGAATTCTTCACAAAGTTCTGTCATCATCTTGTTATTCATATTCAAGCCATTGTCAGTATAATCCTGCTTGGCACACCATATCGACATATAAGATTGTTCTTGATAAAGCGTACTACCACCTGCTTAGTAACATTAGCATATGAAGCTGCTTCAACCCACTTGGTAAATTAGTCTATTTCCACCAAGATAAAATGATGTCCATTCGACGCCTTGGGTCCGATCATTCCAATCATGTCAATACCCCACATAGAGAAAGGCCACGGGGAAGAAATAACATTGAGAAGCGTCAGAGGCACATGAATTTTGTCAGCATAAATCTGGAATTTATGGCACTTCTTGGCAAATTTGTAACAGTCAAATTCCATTGTCAGCCAATAGTAACCTTCCCTAAGCATCTTCTTTGCCATCGAATGTCCATTAGCATGAGTGCCAAAGGAACCTCCATGGATCTCATGCATCAACATGTCTGCTTCATGCGTATCCACACATCTGAACAAGACCATGTCATAATTTCTCTTGTATAGCACATATTCATTGAGGAAAAAGCTACCTACCAACCTTCTCAATGTCTTTCTATCTTTATTTGACGCACGAAATGGGTATTCCTGAGTCTGGAGAAAATGCTTGATTTGATAATACCAAGGTTTTTCGTCTGACATTTCCTCTGTTGCAAACACATGAGCTGGTATATCCAAACGTCGCACTATGATACAAGGCACGTCGTTCCAACTATTTACTTGATACATAGAAGCCAGAGTAGCCAAAGAATCCGCCATCTGATTTTCATCTCTGGGAATATGATGGAATTCAACTTTATTAAAGAAAGGTAATACTCTTCTAGCATAGTCTTTGTAGGGAATCAAGATACTTTCGAAGCCCACTTATACGCAAGCGAGAAGAAGGTTTTGGAACTAACTAGGCTACTTCATGAGGAGCAGACTCTAAATGCCTACATTGCACCAAAGAGGATGCACACTACTTTTTTATCTTAGAGTGTTGTATTATTTAGCCCAAGGGGAATTGATGTACTCAAACTCTATCTTATTAATATAACGTGTGTTTCTTTTTGTCTAAAACGAACTTGAATCGTTTAAAATCCTTGAAAACATTACATATGCACATATCATTCATCATGACATAAACAGGTCTTTTGCAACGAGTTTCCTCATCTCTCTACTGTTTATTTCAGTAAGATGGATCTCGAACAGACAGTCAAAGATCTTCAAGTTCAAAACATACAGTTTCAACAGTTGCTCATGACCCTAGCCAAGGGGCAAGAAGAGTTGAAGACTCTGTTAGCTGAAGAAAGAAAGAAGAAAACAAAGAAGGCCTCCGGGGTTTTGAACATGGGGAGAAGGTTTCAGGGACAGACTGGAAGAACCTTGAATTTTGCAACCACTTCCGGGGAAGGAGAAGGGAAAGGAAAAGAAACAGTGGTTCATTCAGAATCTGAAGAGAAGGAAGAAGAGGAAGACTACTCCGAGGAACAATATCCTCCAGCAGATGATAAGTATAGACATCTTGAAGAGCGTTTGAGCGCTATGGAAATACAAAAGGTGCTAGGTATAGACTTTGAAGAATTGGGACTAGTATCAGGAATTGTGATCCCACCGAAGTTCAAAGTGTCGTTGTTTGCAAAATATGATGGGGTGTCATGTCCTAAGATGCACCTCCATTCATATGTGAGAAAGATCCAGCCGCACTCCGCCGATAAAGACATGTGGGTCCATTTTTTCGAAGATAGCCTATCCAGAACACAACTCGATTGGTTTTACCAATTGGAAAGGGCCAACGTCCACAACTGGGAAGACCTTGCCGCAACTTTCTATAAGCAATATCAATATAATGTTGATTTAGTGTCTACCCGTACTCAACTTCAGAGTATGGCTATGGCTACAAATGAGGGTTTTAAAGATTACGCGCAGAAATGGAGAGATCTAGCTGGGAGAGTACAACCCCCTCTGTCTGAAAGGGAGTTGGTGGATATGTTCTTAGGCACTCTATCGGGCCCTTTCTTCAACCATGTGATTGGAAGCTCATCCGCAGGATTTACTGAGTTAATACTAACCGGAGAGAGAATGGAAGCTGGCGTAAAAAGTGGAAAGATTCAGAAGGATTCATCTTCCTCTACAGTTGTGAGAAATCCTTTCACTGGGAAGAAGGAGGTATATGTTGTTTATCCACAAAGGAGCCGAGGGAGAGCTGAATGCTGACCAATGGTAGGAGTTGTTATGATCCCAAAGCCTACATCTGATCAACCAAGAAGTAATCAACCAAGGGTGGAAAGGCTAGTCCGACAATTCACCAGAATTAATATGACTCTATCCCAGGTTTTACCGCACCTTCTGAAATCCAATTTGGTAACTTTAAAAGAAGCTCCAAAGAACCCAAACACGACGTCCCTTCATTATCACCCAAATGCCAGATGCGCATATCATTCCGAAAGTCTGGGTCACGACACTAACAACTGTTGGGCCCTAAAAAACAAAATTCAAGACCTTATAGATGCAAAAGAGATTGAGTTTGATGCACCCGAAAAGCCAAACGTCATTTCTACTCATATGCCTAGGCATGGTCACAACACCAATGCAATAGAAGAACATTTGTTTGTTACCACAGTTGATGAACTCTTGACTCCACTCCCAATCATTAAGATAAACTTGTTGAAAGCCGGTGTATTCTCGGGTTGTAATGAAGACTGCCATCTCTACTTATCCTCACCAATTGTTTTCCCTTTGTTGAAAATAGGCATTCAACGCTTGATAGACAACAAAGAGATTCTGTTTGAAAGTACTCTTGTTTTACCTGTTCCTATTGAAGACATCTCAATCATAACCATCTCCGCCAATTCTTCCAAGGTCCCCAAAAGGCCTGTTAGGATTTCATCGGTTCCAAAAACTACTCCTCTTATAATCACAATGTCTGGGCCAGTCCCATATGAATCAGACAAAACTGTGTCGTGGAATTACGGTGGAGACATCTACTACCATGGCATCAAACAAGATGGGATGGCCACCGAAGAAATAAACTCCGAAGAAGAAGACTCCGACATTAGCAATATTGCCGGAACCAGTAAGATTACCCGAAGCGGTAGAATCTTCTCTCCATAAATTGCCCCTCCAAAGGCAGTTTTTGGACCCATGGCTGCTCTAAAGGTTACTTCTGTACCAATAATCATATCTGCAAGTGCCCCTGTTAACAAAGACGATGAAACCCCTGCTGTTATCCCTACCAACACTCCTACTGCTGAAATTCGAGGAAAGAGTATTCAAGAAGAGCCTGTCCGGATGAAGGCTCAACCGCTGACTATCCCCGAAACCTCCAAGAAGGAAATGGAGGAGATCCTGAGAATAATAAAGAAGAGCGACTATGACGTAGTTGAACAGTTGGGGCAAACTCCCTCCAAAATCTCTATGCTGGCATTGTTACTGTGCTCTGAGGCATATGCGAAAGCCCTGATGAAGTTTTTGAAGACAACCCATGTGCCTCAAGAGACATCTACTGACCAATTTCAAGATTGTGCAGCCAGTTTGATGATGGACAACGGCCTAGGCTTCTCAGATGCTGATCTGACACCAAGGGGAAGAAAGCACAACGAGGCATTGCATGTCTTAGTGGAATGTAGAGGAACAACTCTGGCACATGTCTTGATGGACACCAGATCATCTTTGAATGTTTTACCGAAGAAAGCTCTCGACAGATTAGATTGCGAAGGACTGACATTGAAACCCAGTAACATATTCGTAAGGGAATTTGATGGCTCAAAGAGGATGGTGCACGAGGAAGTGGATATCCCCATAAAGGTCGGGACTCAAACTTTCAACTCAACCTTCTATGTAATAGACATCCACCCCTCTTACTCTTGTCTGCTAGGACAGCCATGGATCCATAATGCCGGTGTTGTCACCTCCACACTACACCAGATGCTAAAATACCCGGGCCATGGAAATATTATCACAGTCCACAGAGAGGAAGAGTATATGATTAGCCACCTCAATTCTTTCTGGTATGTAGAATTGGACGGCGAGTTCATTGAAACTCCTTTTCAACATTTCAAAGAAGTCTCTCAAGAGGTAGTAGTAACCAAGACGGTGTCCCAGATCCCCAAGATCACAAGACCTCCGCTCTGGATGTCATCTCTAAAGGACGCCAAGGCAGTAGTAGAGGAGGGTGGATGCACCATCTGGGGGAAACTTCCGGATATTCTGTACAAATCTGACAAGTTTGGCTTAGGGTTTACTTCAAGTGCTCAGAAGGCTGTGCATCGTGCCCGTGCTGGAGGGACACCCTTGAAGATTAGCAACCGAGAGGTCAATGAAGTGGAAGATAGTGAAGAGGATTGCAGCTTGGAGGATTGGATCTTTCCTACTGTCAACGGAGGACTTCGCAATTGGGAAGCCAGAGACTTTGTCCCAATAACTTTCATCCCTTAGTAATTTATCTTTTACATTTCTGTTGGACTTGTAATATTCACAAACAATTTGCACGTTTAAAACCTTGTGTCTTACCCGAGGCACAATGGTCCATTTGTAAGGGTTTTTATTTCATCTTCATATGACATTCAATGAATCATGGACGTTTTTCACATACAAACTTTTTGTTCTCATTGTTTTTCTTTTACATTTTATTTTTAAAAGATGGTTATACCCTCACACACCCACACTCACAAATGCGGGTACCCCTCCATTCTGGATCCCATGGGTAACGATACTGCTATGATTTTTGTGACTCTGAGGATCTAATCTACCAAGCTGAAGACGAAGGTGAGGAAGATTGTGAAGTACCAGGGGAATTGGCCAGACTACTACAACAAAAGGAAAGAGCTATTCAGCCTCATGAGGAACCGGTGGATACAATCAACTTGGGTACCGAGGAGGATAAAAAAGAAATCAAGGTGGGTGCCAATCTGGAGCCTAGTGTTAAGGAGCGTCTGATTCAGCTATTGCATGATTATGTTGAGATCTTTTCCTGGCCATATGAAGACATGCCAGGACTTGATGCAGACATCGTGGTACATCGTCTGCCAACAAGAGAAGACTGTCCACCAGTAAAACAAAAATTCCTCCGCATGAGACCTGACATGTCAGAGAAGATCAAAGCGGAAGTCATGAAACAATTCAATGCCGGATTCTTGGTTGTCAGTTCCTATCCCCAATGGGTTGCCAACATTGTTCCCGTGCCCAAAAAGGACGGCAAAGTACGAATGTGTGTGGACTATAGAGATTTGAATAGGGCCAGCCCTAAAGATGATTTTCCACTTCCCCAGATCGATATTCAGGTCGATAATACGATGCAACACAAAGTGTTTTCCTCCATGGACAGATTCTCAGGTTACAACCAAATCAAAATGGCACCTGAGAAAATGGAGAAAACTACTTTTGTCACACAGTGGGGCACATTCTGCTATAAAGTGATGCCATTCGGACTGAAGAATGCTGGGGTAACCTATCAGCGCGCCATGGTAGCTTTGTTTCATGACATGATACATCATGAAATAGAGGTCTAAGTAGACGATATGATAGCCCGATCACAAACAGAAGAAGAGCACCTTGATCACTTGCAAAAGTTGTTTGAGAGGTTGAAGAAGTATAAACTAAGGTTGAACCCAAACAAGTGCACATTCGGAGTACGGTCCAGTAAACTCTTAGGTTTTGTCGTCAGTAACAAGGGTATTGAAGTTGATCCTGCCAAGGTTAAAGCAATACAAGAAATGCCTGCTCCTTGTACTGAGAAGGAAGTCAGAGGATTCTTGGGGCGCCTAAACTATATTGCCAGATTCATTTCTCACCTAACAGCTACTTGTGAGCCAATCTTCAAACTATTGAAGAAAGATCAAGTAGTCAGATGGAGTGATGAATGCCAGATTGCTTTTGACAAGATCAAAGAATACTTACAAGAGCCTCCTGTTTTAATGCCACCAGTCGAGGGAAGACCACTGATCATGTATCTGACCGTTTTAGAGAACTCAATGGGGTGTGTATTGGGGCAGCATGACGAGTCTGGCTGAAAAGAACATGCTATTTACTACCTGAGCAAAAAGTTTATCGACTGTGAAACCAGATATTCACTGCTCGAGAAAACTTGTTGTGCTCTAGCATGGGCTGCTCGCCAGCTAAGACAGTATATGCTGACTCATACTACCTTGTTGATATCTAAGATGGATCCGATAAAATACATCTTCGAAAAGCCTGCTCTGTCTGGGAGGATAGCTAGATGGTAGATGATCCTAACAGAATATGACACACAGTATACTACCCAGAAAGCTATAAAGGGCGGTGTATTGGCTGATCACCTTGCTCACCAAGATGTAGAAGATTATCAGTCTGAAGTTTGAATTCTCGGATGAAGACATCATGACATTAGACAACTGTGAAGAAATCAGGCCATATGACAGACCTAAACAAGGATCCCGATGGACCCTGTTATTTGATGGGGCATCCAATGCACTTGGTAATGGTATCGGAGTTGTACTCATATCTCCATAAGGGTGTCATACTCCCTTTACTGCCAAACTTTGCTTCAACTATACAAACAACATGGCGGAGTACGAAGTATGCATCTTTGGTCTCAGAGCTGCCATAGACTTGGGAATCAAATCTTTAGATGTGTTTGGAGATTCAGCTTTGGTCATCAGTCAGATCAAAGGGGAATGGGACACTAAGCACCCAAATCGTATCTCTTACAAAGAACATGTTTTGACATTGCTACCACATTTTGAGAAGATTACCTTCGAGCATTTCCCGCAAGAAGAAAATCAGCTAGCAGATGCTCTAGACACAATGTCATCTATGTTTAAACTTAATTGGGATAACGAAGCTCCCTAGATCACCATCGAACGAATGGATGAACCAGCACACTGTCACGAGATTAATATTGAAGAAATAGTGGACCAGCCTTGGTTTCATGAAGTCAAGAGGTATCTCGAGGCTCAAGAATATCCAGAAGGAGCTTCAATCAATGATAAAAAGTTCTTAAGGAGATTCTCTGCTAAGTTCTTCCTTAGTAATGGCATCTTGTACAAACGTGATTATGACTCCGTTTTGCTTCGATGTGTGGATAAGGTTGAGACGGAAAAGATCATGGCTGAAATACATGAAGGTACTTTTGGCACTCACTCTAGTGGGCATACGATGGTGAAGAAAATCCTACGGGCTGGATATTATTGGTCTACCATGGAAGCAGATTTCTATCAACACTCTCGCACCTTTCATAAGTGTCAAATTTATGCTGACAAGGTGCACGTACCTCCGGTTCCTCTGAATGTCTTGACGGCTCCTTGGCCCTTCGCTATGTGGGGAATTGATATGATTGGAGAGATCAAGCCGACAGCCTCCAATGGACACCGCTTCATCCTAGTGGGCATTGACTATTTTACCAAATGGGTCGAAGCAGCTTCCTTCGCTTCCGTTACTAAGAATGTTGTTGCCCGCTTCATCAAGCAAAATCTCATCTGCGGTACGGTATCCCAGAAAAGATCATCACTGACAATGGTACAAATACTAACAACACTATGATCACCACTTTGTGCTAGCAATTCAAGATTCAGCATCACAATTCTTCTCCCTATCGGCCAAAGATGGATGGTGTTGTCAAAGCTGCAAATAAAAACATTAAAAAGATCATACAAAAGATGACAGTCACATACAAAGACTGGAATGAGATGCTACCATTGGCTCTCCACGGGTATAGTACCACGGCTCGCACATCAACTGGGGCAACACCCTATTCTTTGGTTTACGACATGGAAGTTGTCTTGCCTATTGAGGTTCAGATCCCCTCCCTAAGGATTATGAAGGATGCAGGTTTGAGTGAAGACGATTGGATCCAGACTCGACTTGATCAACTGAACTTAATTGATGAAAAGAGACTTATTACTGTTTGCCATGGTCAAATGTATCAAAAACGGATGATCAAGGCTTTCAACAAGAAGGTCAGACGCCAAGTAAATCAAGTTGGGGATCTAGTGATCAAACGTATCATCTTGCCACAAAGTGATCCCAGGGGAAAATGGACTCCTACCTATGAAAGACCATTTGTAATCAAGAACATATTCTCCGGTGGGGCAATGATCTTGACCGCCATGGACAGCGACGACCTGCCACACCCTGCGAACGCAGACATAGTCAAAAGATACTACGCATAAGAGACCCGCTAGGTTGACACACCTAGGCAAAAAAATGGCATCCCGGTGAACCAAAAGGTTAGGGAAAAAATTAGGGATAAAATAAAAAAATTTGAACACCCGGCAAGTTGAAAACCCGAAGGGGTGACTTGGGCAAAAAAGGGTTTCCCGGTGGACTGAAAACCTGAAAGGGCAGTCCAAGAAAAAGTTAGGGAATTAAAGTGTATGACTATGTCCCGTCGGATCACTTAACGGACAACATTTGACTTCCACTGACAAACTCGGAGTTTCTGATCGATTCAATCATCTTCGGATGAAGCAACAAATAGACAAGATGCTCAGAGATATGAAGGTTATAGCAGAATGGGAACCCCATGGGATTATTACACATAGCTATCTTTTTGTATAAATTTTTCTTGTTTTATGGCACCATTCTCTTACTAGAATGTTTGTCTCCTTTGTACGAAATATTTATTCAAAGTCAATACAAAGATACCCCTTTGAAAGTGCAAAAAAACTATTTGTCTTTTCTTTACGATTGTGTTTTGTTTGCAAAAATGTCCAATGATTCATTGAGGAGCATATGCATTTGAACATAATTACTGTTTACAAATAAACAAAATGAGAAATACAATTACTGATAGGTTGGAAGGACAGGAAAACGTCTCTAGGCTATTCCATAAGTAAGCCCCACAGTATCCCCAGCGGAACAAATTTCAACTATTATTCCCCGGTAGAAATCGTCAAATTTCTCAGGATTCCCCAAAGCAGATCTTACAAGCAGTACATGGCATTGCCCTCACAACAGAATTTACTTCTCTCAACAAGAGTTTGTCAGTACTTCAAACTTCAAGACATGAAAATTCAACATAGCCTCAGCAGCATTCAAGGATTTATTTTCCTCAATCGCACAGCAATACAACAAATCAGCTTACATGCGCATACATTACATCTACATATAATAAACATTGATAAAGCAAATACATTGCATCATACATTTTATGCAACATAACGTTGTTTCAGCTAACATTTTACCCTTTACAGGATAAGATTAAACAGCTACCATTAACAAAATGCAATCATGATACAGTTCGGATACGCTCCACACACAGAGGCCATTCTGATACTCATTCAGATTGCAAGTTCAGATACAGATCAGATACGCTCCAGACATGGATACCATTCTGATACTCATTCAGATTCAGACTTCAGATACAGTACAGGTACGCTCCAGACACGGATGCCATTCTGATACTCATTCGGACTTCAGATACAGTACGGATACGCTCGAAACACGGATGTCATTCTGATACTCATTCAGAATCACCTTTCAGATACAGTTCAGATACACTCTAGGCACGGACGCAATTCTGATACTCATTCTTTCAGCTTACAACTTACAATTCAACAAATATTCTTGGATGGCATCTAACGAGCCCATCTCCAACAAGATTCCATCACTTCTCCAAATGGCATCTTTAAGCCCATTCCCTCAACTACACATCGTCGAGGGCAAATTTATGGGCACTCTAGTGTCCAATCATCTTTCACCCACTTGGTAAAGTAGTCTATTTCCACCAAGATAAAATGATGTCCATTTGACGCCTTGGGTTTGATCATTCCAATCATGTCAATACCCCTCATAGAGAAAGGCCACGGGGAAGAAATAACATTGAGAAGCGTCAGAGGCACATGAATTTTGTCAGCATAAATATGGAATTTATGGCACTTCTTTGCAAATTTATAACAGTCAGATTCCATTGTCAGCCAATAGTAACCTGCCCTAAGCATCTTCTTTGCCATCAAATGTACGTTAGCATGAGTTCCAAAGGAACCTTCATAGATCTCATGCATCAACATGTCTGCTTCGTGCGTATCCACGTATCTGAACAAGACCATGTCATAATTTCTCTTGTATAACACATATTCATTGAGGAAAAATCTACCTACCAACCTTCTCAATGTCTTTCTATCTTTATTTGATGCACCAAATGGGTATTCCTGAGTCTGGAGAAAATGCTTAATTTGATAATACCAAGGTTTTTCGTCTGACGTTTCCTCTGTTGCAAACACATGAGCTGGTATATCCAAACGTCGCACTATGATACAAGGCACGCCGTTCCAAGTATTTATTTGATACATAGAAGCCAAAGTAGCCAAAGAATCTGCCATCTGATTTTCATCTCTGGGAATATGATGGAATTCAACTTTATTAAAGAAAGGTAATAATCTTCTAGCATAGTCTTTGTAGGGAATCAAGCCAGGGTGACGAGTATCCAATTCTCCTTTTATCTGATTTATTACCAAAGCTGAATCGCCATATACATCTATAATTTTGATTCTGAGATCTATAGCCTCCTCAAGACCCATGATACAAGCGTCATATTCCGCCATATTATTTGTACAATCAAATACCAATCTTGTAGTGAATGGGATATGCGATCCATGAGGAGTGATAATCACAACACCAATTCCTTTCCCATAAGCATTCACAGCTCCATCAAACACCATGCCCCAACGAGATTCAGGATCAGGACCTTCCTCGGGAAATGGTTTATCACAATCTTTTACTTTAAGAAACATAATATCCTCATCAGGGAAATCATATTTAACAGACTGGTAATCGTCAAACGGTTGGTGAGCAAGATAATCTGCCAACACACTACTTTCTATATCCTTCTGAGTACGATATTCAGTATCATATTCATACAACAGCATCTGCCAACGGGCAATTCTCCCAGTAAGATCAGGCTTTTCAAATATATACTTAATTGGATCCATTTTGGAAAACAACCAAGTAGTATGATTCAACATATATTTCCGCAACTGCTTTGCCGCCCAAACCAGAGCACAACATGTCTTTTCCAGCATATAATACCGCAACTCATTGTCGGTAAAATTCTTGCTAAGATAATAAATGGCATATTCTTTCTTCCCTATTTCATCTTGTTGTCCCATAATAGAGCACATAGAATCATCTAACACTGTCAGATACATAATCAATGGTCTTCCTTCAACAGGCGGGAGCAAGATAGGAGGTTCAAGCAGATACTTTTTAATACTTTCAAATGCCCTTTGGAAATCATCTTTCAACACACAACCTTGATCTTTCTTTAACAACTTAAAGATCGGTTCACACATTATAGTCATATTGGAGATAAATCTGGAAATGTAATTCAAACGCCCAAGGAAGCCTCTAACTTGCTTTTCAGTTCTTGGTGCCGACATTTCTTGAATTGCTTTGACTTTATCAGGATCAACTTAAATCCCTTTTGGCTGACAATAAAACCTAACAATTTTCCTGATCAAACATTAAAGGTGCATTTATTTGGATTCAAGCAGAGACGATACTTCCTCAAATGCTGAAACAATTTCAACAAATCCTCTATATGCCCTTCTTTAGTCTGGGATTTAGAAATCATATTGTGATCGGTAGATCTGGAACTGACTGTTTAACGCTGGTTCACGAAATGTCGCAGAAGCAAGAGTCGCCACCGTCTTTTATTTTCTCTAATATGGACAGGACAAAAGCACAGCAAAATTCCTTATGAGATAGTTTCTCGGTTCGGGAGGTAGATTTATAGAAAGGGAAGGTGTTAGCACCCTTTCTATCCATGGTTATCCATGGGCTCTTAGATACTTGCTCATTTGTGTTTTCAAAATGTTTGCTTTTCAATTGTGAGTGAGTTTGAAAAAGTTTCGTTTAAAGATTTCAGATCGACTCTTGTATCAGTCCTCAAGAGTGTTTGAAAAATTGTTTTGAAAGCTTTTTTTTTTTTGAAAGTGTTGGTGTGAAAAGAGTTTTTGATTGGTTTTTGAATAGAGCAAGTATCTATGAGTCATCTACCTACCCTAAGGAATTAGGCTGTGTAAATGTCCTTAAGGTAGTGCCATCCCACCATTGAGAGATAGGTAGCACCACCGTTGGAGGTGTTCGGGTCAATTCGTTTATAGGGACAGTGTGGTCACCAGAGCAACAGTAGGACACCTTAGAAGCTACCCTTATGCCATTGATCTTTTTTTAATTCCGAGGCAACCGTTTCGAGGCAACTGGATCATGTCATGGACATAAGGACTTACTAAAACGTCCTATACTCGACGACCACGTTTCGAGGGCAAGGCAACAGTGAGGCGTACCCTAAGAGTGGTGTGTGAATTTGTGTGTTGTTTTCAGTTTAACCATTATCTTTGATCATGCATTATGGTGAGCTACGCTTGTTTTTAATTTTAGGCCATACATTCTTTCATGCAAAGTTTAGAATTTTAAAAGTGCGGAAATTTAAATGCGGAAAGATAAATCCTACACTATTACAAGGCGCGGGTCTATACATCGCCAAATTACAAAGACCCGTTTTAATAAAAATGCGGAAAGTAAATAAATTCCTAATTACTATTACATGGCTTGAACAGTTACATAATATTCCAAAGGAAAATAAGAATAAATGCGCGAAAGAATTAAATTTGCACGTTCGAGGACGTTGGACCCTTTAAAGAAATTAAATGAAATTAAAAGTTAATTAATTATTTAATAAAAGGAAAGACATGTTTTTTAGGTTTTTGGTATTTATGAAATAAAGAAATTAAAATTGAAGAGAAACCCTAATTCTAAGTTGTTTTTAATTATTAATGAAAAATATTAAAGTTTAACCTAATTTACTAAATATTTAATGTACATGTTTATTTATAAAATAAATTAGTAATTAATAATGATGATAATAAGAAAAAAAAATTATTTATTAAGAAAAAGACTAAAATGCTAAAAAAACCCTAATTTCTACATATTTTAATTATTTAAGAAAAAGTGTTAAAATTGAAAACCTAAATTAACTAAATTTATTATTTTAAAGTTTATTTACAAAAATAAATTAATGGTGAAATAATAATAATTAAATATATTTTAGTTAATGATTTTTTTTATTATGAAAATTAATTTGTGAATTTAAAGAAAACAATTAAAAACAATTAAAAGAATCAAAAGGAAAATCAAATAAAAATAAAAATGATGCAAACCACGGGGGGTGTCTGGCCCAATTTGGAGGTGTTTTGAAGCATTTTGGCCCATCAGAATGAAGCCCTTTTTTGACTTTCCAGGATCACATGCTTGATGGTTGACCCAGGTGTATGGTGGTCTTCATGTTCTGGCCTTTGGATTGATCATTCAGATTATGTGGCAAGCTAGCGTTTGAGGATGTATGATGAGCCCTGGGACGTGCACTGCATGGAAACATGTTGGGAGGAAAAATATGGAATATGTGGGGGGACCTGGGAATCGAACCCAGGTCCCAGTACCTGCAAGACAACTCACCTACCAACTGAGCTAGTGCACGCCTTTGTTAATATTATGGAACATGATCATTATAATAGAAAACAAGCGTTAGTGGTGTAAAGCAAAAAATCACGCGCCAATATTTGAATCACCCAGTCATGTCTTGACACGCCAGCTTCGTCTTCCTTTTTCTGCCTGTAACATAAGCAAATAGCGGGGGTTTTAAACCCCCACTAAACACAACCTGCAAAAATAGCGAATAGCACCTAGGTTAATATAAAAAGGGCACGAGGTCATGGTTAGTTTCGTCTTGATGTCACGAATCCATTGGCATAGGTTTGGTGATCCAATTTTGCCATATGTGAAAACCCCTAAATTTGGAGCTCTGAAAACCTAATATCCTTTAATGGCATATTTGGATACAAGCGTCGTTGGTTCAATTAAATGCTACCAATAGCTTCAGAATATCAATATTAGTGTAAATCAATTAACAAAACACATGAACAATGCTTGAAAATTAAAACATGATAATGGATATGTTCATAAAAAGTGTGATCCGGTTTTACCAATTCTTGGAGTCTATGGACCTGTTCTTGATTGCAATCGCCTCCTAGCAGTGTCAGGAGTGTATTAGAATACTTTTCAAGCCTTGAATCGTCCTGTAACTATGAGTTCAGTTTTCAATTTTTTGATGAACTTTTGCAAATTGGTATGCAGCCTCTATGCAGTTTTTTTCGTGTAATGGAATAGGGTTATGATGTGTATAAGTATTTGAGTGAAATTAGGTCAAAAAGCCAAGCCCATAATCCATGAAATAAAGTTTTGAATATTTGATTTTGTTCACATCTTTTCCAATCTTTTTCCATGCCAATTATGCCAAATATGGATGATTTTGTCCCCTTGAGAAGGTGCACGAGATCTTTAGCTCATAATGAGTGAACTTGCTGCACGAGATCTTTAGCTCATAATGAGTGAACTTGCTGCACAAAAAGATTTGATAAGTGTTATTTGATATTTTTTCATATTTAAATTTAATTAAATGAATTAATAATAATAATAATTGAAATAATTAATCAAAAATAAGAAAATAAATCCCTTTGAGGTCAATGGGTCGTGCATAGCCTTTGGGTAATGATTCATGAAAGAAATTGAGGCCCATTAGCATTTTTGAAGCCTTTTGTGCAAAGTTGACTTTTCAAAATGCCCAAAAATTTCTCAACTTCTACAAGGCATATCTTGCTCAATTTTGAAGCTATGAACATGTTCTTGGACATTTTGGAAAGGTATTGAAGTCTTTTAACCAATGCCTTTGGTCCCATGTCATTTTGATTTACCAATCTCAAGTTATGGTCTTTTACTTAAAGTGCCTTTTTGTTGACTTTTGAAAATGACCCGTAATGTTGAAATTGATAACTTTTTGTGAGAGCATTTCTTGGACTTGAAGTGTGAAGATGAGTTGTAGGAAATTTCGTCCTCTTCAAAATGAGCTTTGTATGGTATTTTTCTGATAAACCATGAAGAAGTTATGCCCTGGTCAATTTGCAGTTGACTTTTTCAGCTGTCCAAAAATAGAAACTTTTGCATCTTGAGACTTTTTGAGCCATGCTTGAGGAATCATGATCAAGAATTGATCAAATGATGATTGTGGCCTCAAAATAATATGTTGACCAAAAATTTTGACTTTTGACTGTCAAATGACCATTTTGCCCCTGCAGTTGAATGTGAAGCAATTAGGGTTTTTGACTGTGCAACTTGACCTTGTGAGCCTTGAAACTTGACATGTAGGTGATTGACAATGTATGTAGGCATGTGGGACTTGATTGGACCCTTGGAAACCTCAATTTCTTTGCCAGAACCAAAACCCTAATTTTGACTGTGTTAGGAGGCAATTGGACTGTGCAACCCTTGGGAGATTTTGAATCATCTGGAGATTGATTTTTTGGTAAATCTTGAAGAATATGGGAGGGCAAATTTTGGGGTGCAACAGTTGCCCCTGTTCAATCTTCTTAGACCTGAGGATGCAGATTGGCTGGCGTGCCTTTCGTAACCCGAAGGTGGAAGATGATTGAACACTAGAGTGCCCAGAAATTTGCACTCACATAGTAGAGTGTCAGCAGCATGATGTAGGGAATGGGCTTACAGATGCCATTTGGAGACTGATGGATAGGAGGATGGGCTTATAGATGCCATCAAGTGCCAAGAATCATAATTCATCAAAACATGTCAAAATTTCAAACTTGTTCATCGAGGAATCAAAGATTGAAGATTTGATTTTAAAATTTGAATTTTTCTTAACTTAGAAATTTTTCTAAGTATAGAAATTTTCTTATTTTTTCTCAACTTTAGGCCAATTTTCTACCATGATACAAGATGATTCAAAGAAAGTTCCCAACATGAAAGTTGTAGATCTCCATGAAATATACAACTTTTCTTCACACATTTGTCCCTAAAGATGCTTGGATCTCAAGATATAATTTTATGAATACATGCTCATGAACTAAATAACTTAGTGAAATTTTGTCGTAATTTAGGCAGGTTTTGGACCCAACTTCATGGCAATGTTTCACCTAGTTCTAAGATGAATATTGAAATGCATTTCAAATATGAGTTATAGATCACATTGCAAGATTTCCAAAATGTCCAAGAACTCCTTGAGATCATTTTTGAGTAGGGAGAATCGAAGAGATGAAGTTGGCAATTTCTCACTTTGAATTAAAGCCATTTCATGAAGAACAAATTTCAAATCAGTACCTATGCTGCCTAATCCATGCTTTACAGGTCCCAAACTTGTTTCTCACTTCATAATTTAATGTTTACTCAGTTGACAAAGCTTTAATCCAAGCCCTAGAGTCTTTATCCAAGTTGTAATTCCATAAATGGCACAAAGTTGCCATTGCCATTTTGGAAAAGCTTCACTTTTGCAACTTTACAAATCTTGAGCATTGGAAATGACTTCTCTGCATACACAAGTACTATAGACCTAAGGCAACTTGTATAGATCTCATACCAACTCCAAGCAAGACAGTACAAGCATGTGAAGACTTGTCCCTTCACTTTGCTTCAAAAGCAAGAAAGTGTGCAAAAAGCCTAGGATTGAAAAATCTGTTAAAGAGCTGACTTGAAACCTTTTCCATACGAATACACAAACATATTACAGTTGAGAGCACGATTACAAAAGGGCTGAAATACTCCAAAACTCCATATCACCAAAAAACTGTCAAAACTTACAGTTTGTGCATAAGCATAGCAATCCTTCATTTGGCTCGTGCGTTTCAAGTTTTAATCATCAAAACACTTTACCTACTTCATATGTAAGAGATCCAGACCATCATCCCTGCATTGTAACTCCTCCTTCTTCATCTGCCATTTTTGTTTTCAAAGCTTGCAGGTTGACTTAGATAGAGAGTTCTAGGCACTTACAAAGCAAGGCAAGGATTGGAACACACTCAGGGAGGTTCAAGCAAGCTAAAGCACCCTTTAGGTCTTCCTAAATCTCACTCAAACTCCATTCACGATCTCAACTGAAAGAGGTAAGAATCTCAACTTCTATCTCTTCATACAGACATCCATTGGCCATGATTTATGAATAAACAATGTAGATATCATTACTACGAAGCCGTACATATATATAACTTTCATTTATTTGGCCTGAGTTGAGAGAATTTTGAACTTGAAGTTCCTGGAAAAATTAGGTTTAAATTTAGGGCTTTTAAAATTCGTTTTGATCTTTGATTATTAACTTACATGATTTACATGGTTGAAATCGTGGGAATGAGTACTACCATTTTCATGTTGGAAGTTTTCATTTTCATGGAGAAATGAGAAAGTTACAGAGCTTCTGGCCAGCTTGAGGAAGAAGATGAAGTACAGAGAAAGGACATTGTTTGTGTTATGTTTTTGTTGTTTCATATAAATCAACGGATGTATAGCCACCTCAGTGGAAAGGTAACACGCTGGTGAGGCCCAGGTCATGGGTTCGAACCTTGGCGCTACCTTTTGTTTTTTGTCATATTTTTCCATTTTTCATTTTTGGCTGTTTTGCAGGATGGGCTTGTTTCTTTGGGCCTTAGTGTTTTTGCTAACATACTATTCCCTGTCTCCTTACAACACCTCTGGCCCAACTATTTTGTTTATTTGTTTTATTTTCTTTTTTTGTTTTATTAAATATTTTTCTTTAATACATCAAATCATGAAAAATATAAAACTTTATAAATATTGTATTTTGTTTATGATATTTTATTTTTATATAAAAAATATTTTTATTAAACTATATATATATATATATATATATATATATATATATATATATATATATATATATATATATATATATATATATATATATATATATATATATATATATATATATATATATATATATATATATATATATATATATATATATATATATATATATATATATATATATATATATATATATATATATATATATATATATATATATTAATTATGTTTCTTAAATAAACTTGTAAACGTAAATAAAATAGGTTTAGTTTAATTTGTTTTATTTCCTTTTCATTCCATACTTGTAAATGTTTATTTTGGCATATATAAAAACTAAATGTTTTCATAAAATATTATTCATTATTTTAATACAAAAAAATACATAAAAATAATACATAGGAACTTTATTTTCTTTTAAACTAGAAGTTAGGTTTAACTTTGTTTTTTTTTAAGAATTAATTTCTTTTCCTTAAAATTATTAGGTTTAGGTTAAAACTTTTTCATATAAAAAACCAAACAAAGTATTCTTTACATATACATTTATCATTGCATATTTTATTTAAATATTGTATATTGTTTATTCCAATATTTGTACAAATTCGATTTGGCTGTAATAGTTTAATTAGATTTATATTATTGCAAATCCCCATTCACAATTTGTATTCCCCCCTCCCATAAAAATGTTATAATAGCGTAGGACATTTAAATTTCGCAATTTACCGCTTTATAGACTATGCTAGTAATTAGGATTTGTATGGCAAGATCAAAACAAAACAAATAGAAAACCCTAATCCAAGACAAAATCAAAGCATGAAAATAACACACTTGCACACAAGCATCCTTAGGGTTTCTCCACTTGGTTTCCTTATACAAAAATGGCCATATTACGCATGCGAAATATCTTGGCAAAACAAACAAATATAAGATCATAGTCCCTCGATGACGCTATTCAAAGTTGCCTTATAAAATGATCTTGGTCCCTCAAAAATGCTAAGATACTTTGCAATATTTCTAATCATGGTTATACGATGACCCACGCCTGTCCCGTTTACATCCAAAGATAGGGTTGCTTTCCAAATCAATGGTAAGACAACAATGTCAAAGGAATAGAAAATGCACAAGAAAGACATTTGAGTAGGTAGATTACTCCTAGTTACTTGCTCTATTTCCAAACAACTATCTTTTCTATTTTCAAAAAAACAAACACACACATTTCCAAACATTTTACAAGTATTGAAAACATTTTCAAAAAAGAGAAACATCTTTGTATACATTCTTACGAACGAGAATCATTACAAAGATTGCCTAAACGAATGGCCTCTTTTACAAAATACTTTCAAAACCACACCAAACATATTTTCAAACAACAAAAGCAAGTGATCTAGCAAGTAACTAAGAGCCCATGTAAAACCATGGATGAAAAGGGTGCTAATATCTTCCCTTTTCATAATCTACCCCCCGAACTCAAGAAACAATCTCAAAGGTCTTTCCTGTGCTTTTTCACCTTTCCTTTTTGGATAAAAGAAAATTCGATGGAGACTCTTGCTAACCGCAACATTTGTGATCAAACGCAAAACCTTCAAGTTAGTTCTCCCACCGTATCACAAACGCACATGTGAGCTTTTCCTTCTTTCTTTGGTAATAGGAAAATATTGGAAATCCACTGAGGGTACACTGATGTCACAAGAAAACCAGCATTAATCTGCTTTAAAACTTCTTCTTTAATTTTCAATGCCATATCAGGGTGAGTTCTTCGCAATTTATGCTTGATTGGCGGGCATTCTGGGTTTAGCGGCAAATGATGTTCCACAATATCAGTATCCAAACCAGGCATGTCTTGGCATGACCAAGCAAATATGTCCACATACTCTTTCAACAATTAAATCAACCTACTATTCAGATCGAGATGCAGCAATGCTCCAATCTTGATTTCTTTCGGATCTTCCTCTGATTCCAAATTGATTGTCTCTAACGACTCTTTACACGGCTGAATGGCACTTTCCTCGCGCTCAAGAAAACGTGAAACCTCTTCTGGGATTTTATCATATTCTTCTTCTTCGACCATATACGTAGGAGATTCAAAGTTGGGAGAGGGTGCAGGGTCATTGTATTCAACAAGTTTTTTAATTAATCTGCACATATGATTCATGATTGCTTTTAGAAATTGGCACATTTAACAAGTGATTATGCAGATTAAATTATAGTTATTATTTATTTTGAAAGGTTTTTTTCATTACCATTTTCCAAGAAAAAGCAAAAAATTAAGACACAATTTAGGAATCAAAGACAACTTTTATTATTGATTTTAAACATCAAAGCAACAGATAAGCCCATACAACATCAATACTTTCACCTTGGGCAGAGTGAAAGATTTTTGAAAAGACTAACAAAAAAAATTACTTTGAGACATGAATGCAAGATGGAACATCAATAGTGATCCAATTTTGGACTCTAATTCCATGCGTCACGTAGTTCAGTATCTCCTGCTCTGCTTCTCCTTCTACAATAGCATTGATCCTAGGAACAGTTAAATGAAGATAACCTCTGTTGTGAAAGATATCCTGATATTTGCCCAAAGCAGACTCCGGCTTCATGTTCTCACCTTTACCATTCTTCATAGAGAATACCAAACCATATTTATTCTTATTCACAGGTGGATCCACAATCAGCCCATACTTTACTAGGGCCGTTATGCACTACCTGTTGAGCATCCTTCAACGAAGCTATAGAATTCTCATTTTCCATTATATTATCAATGGATAAAGCTTGGAACTGAGTTCCAACAGTAGCTTTATCTGATTCCACAACACTAAAAGAGGATAAATGAGATATTAACAATGTCTGTTCTCCATTTATGATGACACATTTCCTTCACGAACAAACTTCAACTTTTGGTGCAAAGTTGAAGTGACAGCTCCCGCCTCGGGTATCCACGGTCGTCCCAGTAAACAGTTGTAAGCGGAAACAATATCCATAACCTGGAAAGTAATCTGAAATAAGTGCGGGCCTATATGAATAGGTTCCCCAATGACAGACTTCCTTGATCCATCAAAATCTTTCATAATTATGCCACTCAGGCGCATGAGAGTTCTTTGATACTTCAGCTTCATAAGTGTTCTCCTTGGTATGACATTTAAAGCGGATCCATTGTAAATTAACACATTTGAAAATGAATCATTCTTACAGTTCATGGAGATATGGAGAGCCAAGTTATGATTCCTTCCTTCATCGAGCAACTCGTCATCATAGAAACTCAGGTTATTACAGGAGGTAATATTCCCAACAACACTATTTAATTGGTCTAAAGGCATATCGCTTTCCATGAAAGCTTGATCTAATACTCTCACTAGAGATTCCTTGTGGGTAGAAGAGTTCATTATCAAGGTTAGAATATATATCTTTAATGGAGTCTGCAACAATTGATCTACAATCCTGTAGTCGCTCATCTTGATAATCTTCAATTATTGTCCATGTCTTTTTCCAGAGTAGTACCACTAGATTCCCCCATTGCTTTCTTAGGTTCAGTACTTTCAACAAACTTTTTATCAGCATTAACATTCCTTTGAATGATAGGTGCGGAAACACGACCACTGCGGGTCACTCGGCTGGCTTCAACAATATTCTTGACATCAGACAAAGGTTGGATGGGAACGTCCACGCCATCCTCCAAGATTGTAGAATTGTATTTGTATGGAACGACTTTATCTGATTCATATGGTATAGGGCCTGGTAAGCAAATCACCACTAGAGCAACAACTGATTCACTGTGGTACTCAATCTCTATAGGGGCGGGAACACCAAAATAAGGCACAATAACATTCAACCCCTCTTCAGAATACTTAGACATCACAAAATCATTTATGGAAAACATATCATCATCTGAGGAAAAGAATTCATATGCAGAAGCATACTCATCACCTGACACAGTCTCAACCAAGCAATCTTCAATCACATTAATCCCATTATAATCATCTCTATTTTCTGAAACTTTGATAGTACCATCATCCAATAACAAATGAATACCCCTTCTCACAATGGAACAACCACGAGAATCTCTGCAGTAGATCCGATAAGGCCCATAATGGTGTTCTTCTTGACCATCCTTGTGACAGAAGGTTGTGTGTAACTGCACCAAGTCATCATTCATATGATTCACGTCAAAAATCTGGAAATCCCCGGGACATCCGTAGACCATATTCACATCTTCTTCTTACTCTACCCTAGCCTGATTATATGAATGAGGCCCTCGTCCATCATTTCCCGAAGGTCAACTTTTATCTTATCACACCCTTGGATATCTGTACTACAAATACCACAACCAACATGGTCATGCGTATAGTAACTAAACTCGTAGAGGTCAGCATGCATCTTTACCAAATCTCCTCTAACTAGGTTGATATCAAAAATCCGAAAGTCCCCTGGACAACCAGCAACCATGTTTACAGCATTTTATCCTCCATGCTTTGGTAAAGGATTATCTTTCACGTTAGGGCTAACATCTTTAAAGGATAAAAGGCCAGATCTCACCGTTTTTGTACTTCAGATTTCAAAGGATAACAATTCTCAATATTGTTCCATGGTGCTCCCTGATGAAAAGCACACATCTGGTCTGCCTTATAATACTAAAGCAAAGGTGATGGTATAGTGGGGGAGGCCTGGTCTGAACCAACTTCTTCTGAATCAAAGCCGGAAATAACTTTGCATAGCTCATTGGAATAGAGTCAAAAGCTTCTCTCTTCTGACTTTGCCCTTGATTCCCCTTAGGAGATGGTCTCTGATAGACAACAGTGGTTGGAGCTACATTGAAGACTGGAGTTACAGAAGCAACCTGTTGCTGGTACTGTTGATGCCTTCTAGTTGTTCTAATCTCCCTTTCTCCAATAACAGCATTAGTTTCACTTTCTTTATTTCGAGAGAAACCGTACAACGACTTTTTTGTCCCTTCGTATTTTGTCAAGCGCCCTTCTATGATAGCCTCTTCCAAACAAACACCCATGCTTACCATTTTGGTAAAATCATCGGTGCAATAGCGACCATCCTTTCATAATAAAATGATCCAAGGGTTTTCAGAAAGACCTTGGTCATTGCTTGTTCTCCCATAGGTGGCACCACCTGGGCAGCTATCGCACGCCATCTCTATGCATATTCTTTGAACGACTTTTTTTCTCTTTGAGCCATTGCTCTTAACTGGTAACGGTCATGTGCCATGAACATATTGTACTTGTACTGTTCGATGAAGGATTCTTCCAGATCATTGAAGGTACGTATACTAATACTATCCAGACTCATATACCACTTGAGAGCAGCACCAGTTAAACTTGTTAGAAAAAAGTTTGATTCTACAACCCTCATAAGAGTTTTGATGATAACAAACACAAAGAAAAAATATGCACTCTAAATTTGTGTTCTATGTTGTACAGAAGTTCTGACGGAACTACATCAGAAGTTAAGCCTCAAAGGTACTCAAGCTGAGTAATCAGAATGTTCTGATGTATGAAGATCAGAATTTGCGATAAATAGAAAGATATCTTGATTTTGAGCGGAATTCTAACGTGTAAATAGAACATCATGTTTCTGACTTCCCAAGATCTGAAGCAAAGCAGCAAGTAAGAATCGTCAAGTTCTGAAGCGTTACTTTTCCATCAAGGTAGAATCATTTACAATGACTACAATTAGATAAGGATCTTCTCATTATGAAAGTGCATTAAGTACCAATTATCATGTTTCCATTTGCACAGATTGCCACGCCTATATAAACAAGCTCAAAGGCTAAATCGTGTACGATTTCACGACTGCTTAATACAATCTCAAAATGCTGCAAAATTTATATTCATACTACTCAAAATTCGTGTAATACATCACAGTAGTGATACAGTTTTTGTAACGAAAAAAATATAGTACGCAGTGAATTTCTTCTTTTGATTAAGTGAATTTCCTTGAGATAAATCGGGTTATGGTTGTATTCAAGAAGACTTTGGAAGTTGTCAAAGTAGAATTGTAATCAGTTTGATTAATGAATTAAGTCCTCGTTGGAGAGAGGAGAAATCACCTTGGCGGGTGGACTAGTGTAGTTTGAGATCAAGCGAACCAGGATAAAAATCATCGTGTCTATTGCTTTTGATTTTTAAGTTTCAATTCAACCCCCCTTCTTGTGTTTTTCACTTCTTCCATTGGCATCAGAGCACCTGGTTCTGAGTTCATACACTTAACCGTGTCAGTACAAGATCCAAGCTTAAGAAAAACACTATGGTGGGACCAAGTCAGAATATCAGCAATGACTATCATGATGATAAGGACAGAATCAGCGGCAAACCTCCAGTCTTTGATGGAGAAAATTTTGACTATTGGAAATATAGAATTGAGAGCTTCTTTCTGGATCATGATGCTGACTTATGGGATATGGTAATTGATGGATACATGCATCTCGTGGATGAAAGTGGTCAGAAGATAGATAGAAAAAGAATGTCTGACCAACAAAAGCGTGACTTCAGAAACCATCATAAGGCCAAAATAATTCTTCTCAGTGCCATCTCATATCCAGAGTATGAGAAGATCTCAAACAGAGAGACAACCAAAACCATATTTGACTCTCTAAGAATGTTGCATGAAGGCAACATACAAGTTAAAGAAACCAAGGCCCTTGCGCTCATTCAGAAATATGAAGCCTTCAAGATGGAATAAAGTGAATCCATTGAAGCAATGTTCTCAAGATTCCAGATTCTTGTTGCTGGGTTGAGAGTTCTTGACAAAGGATATTCTATTGATGATCTCGTAAAGAAGATCATTAGAAGTTTACCAAAGCAATAGAGGCCAATGGTCACTACTCTCAAGCTAGCAAAAGATCTCAAAAAGATATCTCCGGAGGAACTTGTTAGCTCCCTCAGAAGCCATGAGATAGATCAAGAAGATGACGAGCCTCAGAAGCAAGGTAAGCCTTTAGCATTAAAATCTAACAAAAAACTTGATTCTAAAGTTTTGCAGGCTGTGGAAGAAACCTCTGATGGATCCTCATCAGAAGAAGACTAATTGTCTCTTCTCTCTAGAAGAGTCAATCAGCTGTGGAAGCAGAGGCAAAGAAAATTTAGAAACTCCAGAAGATCAGGGAATCAGAATGAATCCTCCTCTGGATATAGAAAGTCTGAGCCCTCCTCTGGACGAAGGTCTGAAGCTTCTTCTGGTCACAGAAAGTCAAGCAAATGGGACATCATCTACTGTGAGTGCAATGAACAAGGGCACTACAAAAGTGATTGTCCAAGGCTTCAAAAGGAGAAGCCCAAAAAGAAGTTCTTCAAGGAGAAGAAGAAAATTCTCATGGCAACATGGGATGATTCAGATACTTCTGACGCAGACGCAGAGTCAAATGATGAAAGAGCCAACATTGCTCTTATGGAAAATGTGACAGAAGACAGCGAAGCATCTGGGTCAGACTCAGAATCAGACACAGAAGAGGTATTTCCTGACTTCACTGTTAATTTTACCAAAGCTGAACTAGGACAAAGTCTGAGTGAAATTCTGGAAAGGTATCAGCAACTCAGAGTCAAATTCAAGAACCTGAAAAAGGATCTTGTTTCTGACTCTGAAGAAACTAAGAGTCTTAGATTAGAAAATTATGAGTTAAAAGAAAAGATTTCAAAACTAGAAAATGATTTTTAAAACACTCAGAAGGAAATAATCTCAGAGGCTCCCAATAATGCTGATAAGATCATAAAAGAATATGATCATAGCTTTAAGAAGTTTCTGGCTAAAAACATAGATATAATCAATATGGCTTCAATGATCTATGGAGTTAGCAAAAATGGCAGAAAAGGAATAGGATACCAATGTAAGGTATCTCCTCCTAAGAAAGTCATGGATTTAGTAATTAAATTCACACCATTAAAATCTCACTTCACTTATGGGCACACACATGATCTGAAATACACTAGTAATGATTATTCTGCCAAACCAAAATTCAAACAGAATTTTGGTAAAACTAACAAACCAGGTCTCGAAAAGATATGGGTACCTAAGGACAAAATTATATATGTAGAAGATATCTTTAGCAGCAAGGCTCTGGAACAGTAGGTAATGGTAACCTTCCTTCTATTAATAATGTGTTGTTAGTTGATGGATTGATGCATAACTTGTTATCCATAAGTCAATTAAGTGATAACGGTTATGATATGATATTTAATCAAAATTCATGCAAAGTTGTTAGTCAGAAAGATGGAACTATCCTGTTTAATGGAAAGAGGAAAAACAACATTTATAAGATAAAACTTTCTGAACTAAAGAGTCAGAATGTAAAATGCCTTCTTTCTGTTAACAATGAGCAATGGGTCTGGCACAGAAGATTGGGGCATGTTATATGGGAAGAATATCTTAGATTAACAAACTAAATCTGGTCAGAGGACTTCCTAATCTAAAGTTCAGCTCAGATGCTCTGTGAAACATGTCAGAAAGGCAAATTTGCAAAGCCTGCTTTTAAAGCTAAAAATGTTGTTTCTATCTCTAGGCCATTAGAACTTCTGCACATGGATTTATTTAGACTAGTAAAAACTGCGTATGTTAGTGGCAAGAAGTATGGGTTAGTGATCGTAGATGACTATAGAAGATGGACATGGGTAAAGTTCTTAAGACACAAGGACGAGTCACATTCTGTGTTCGTTGCTTTCTATAACCAAGTTCAGAATGAAAAGGATCTTAAAATTGTCAAAGTCAGAAGTGGTCATGGTGGAGAGTCTGAAAACAAAAAAATTGAAATATTTTTTTATGAAAAAGACATTTCGCATGATTTCTCTTGTCCTAGAACTCCCCAACAAAATGGAGTTGTAGAACGAAAGAACAGAACATTATAAGAAATGGACAGAACCATGATCAATGAGACTAACATTGCTAAGATCTTCTGGGCAGAAGCAATTAACACAAGATGTTACATTCAGAATAGAATCTCTATAAGACCTATTCTGGAAAAGACTCCATATGAATTGTGGAAGAACAGAAAGCCCAACATTTCTTATTTCCATCCTTTTGGATGTACCTGTTTTATTCTGAACACTAAAGAACATATGAACAAGTTTGACTCTAAAGCACATAAGTGTATTATGTTAGGATACTCTGAACGCTCAAGAGGGTAGATAGTATACAATACAGGAACACAGATTATTGAAGAGTCAATCAGTGTTAGATTTGATGATAAGCTTGACCCTCAAAAGTCAAAGTAGAATGAATCTTTTGCAGATATAGAAGTTGAATTCACAGGTGCTGATCATAAGTTCCCAATAGAGACACTCCAACAACATCAGAAGGAAATGTCACAAGCACTCCAACAACTTCTGTTGAACAACTCCAGAAAAAGTTATCCAGAAGCAGTATAGCTCACCCTGAAGATAAGATTCTGGAAAAGAAGGATGATCCAATCAGAACAAGATCAACGTTCAGAAATTCTGAAGAATCCCTTTATGGGATTGGTATCTCTGATTGAACCAACAACAATTGATGAAACTCTTCTGGAAAACGACTGGATTCTGGAAATGCAGGAGGAGTTAAATCAATTTACCATAAATGACGTATGGGATCTTATTCCTAAACCAAGAGGCTTCAACGTCATTGGAACAAATTGGGTGTTTATAAACAAACTGAATGAACAAGGAGAAGTCATTAGAAACAAGGCACAACTGGTTGCACAAGGTTATAGTCAGAAAAAAGGGATAGACTATACAAACACCTTTTCTCTAATCGCCAGGTTAGAATCTATCTAACTCTTAATCTCTTTTGTTGTAAATAATGGCATCTCTCTGTATCAGATGGATGTCAAAAACGCATTCTTAAATGGTTACATTGATGAATAGGTAAATGTGCACGAACCCCCTGGGTTTGAAAATTCCAAACACCCAGAATATGTTTTAAAACTAAAGAAGCCACTTTATGGTCTGAAACAAGCTTCCAGAGCTTGGTATGAAAGACTAAGTAACTTTCTGTTAGAAAAGGAATTCACCAGAGAGAAAGTGGACACAACCTTATTCTATAAGACATTTAAGAATGAAATTTTAGTTTGTCAAATTTTATGTAGATGATATTATATTTGGATCGACTAAACCTTCTCTGGGAAGAGAATTTGCTAAGTGCATGCAGGCAGAGTTTGAGATGAGCTTGATGGGAGAACTTAAACTCTTTCTGGGCATTCAGATCAATCAGACTCCGGAAGGAACTGACATTCACCAGAGCAAATACGTCAGAGAAATTCTGAAGAAATTTGACCTCTTAGAATGTAAGCCATCAAAGACTCCAATGCATCCATGGTGCATTCTGGAAAAGGAAGAGGTAAGTAAAAAGGTAGAGAAGAAGATCTACAGAGGTATGATTGGTTCTCTCCTTTATCTGACAACTTCAAGGCCTGGCATTTTATACAGCGTTTGCTTATGTGCTAGATTCCAATCAGATCCTAGAGAATCTAACTTAACAACAGTTAAGCAAATTTTCAAGTATCTGAAAGGTACTACTAACCTGGGTTTTTTTTTATAGAAAATCCAATGAATACAATTTAGTAGGATACTATGATGCTGATTTTGGTGGAGACAGAGTAGGATGTAAAAGTACTTCTGGAAGCTGCCAATTTCTGAGAGACAATTTGATCTCATGGACCAGCAAGAGGCAGACCACAATTGCATTGTCAACAGCAAAAACTGAATACATTGCAGCTGCTAGATGCAGCACACAGATGCTCTAGATGAAAAGTCAGCTTGAAGACTTCAACATATTTGAGAGTAAAATCCCTATTTTCTGTGATAATACTTCTGTAATATGTTTATCTAGAAATACTATTTTGCATTCTAGGGCTAAGCATGTAGAAATAAAACATCATTTTATTAGGGACTATATTCAGAAAGGTATTCTTACTTTAAAATTTATTGACACAGACCATCAATGGGCTGATGTTTTTACAAAACCGCATTCTGAAGATAGGTTTAATTTCATTCTGAAACATCTCAGCATGAAATTATGTCCAGAATAAGAATTTTTATTTACATATTCTGAAACCCTCAGAACTTTATATTTTCTCTGTGAACATCTGATCAACATGTCTTCAGAAGTTAGGAGTACAGTTGCTTCAAAATCTATCTGAGAAGATCTGAACCTTTCATTTTAAAGATAGAGGCGTGCAATTCACACCATCAAACATCTGTCATCCTCTCATAAGCTACCTTCTAAGGCTGAACACGCGTTCAAATTCTGAAGGGTCCAAGGCTCTGATTGGATGCATTGAGACACACGTCTGTGGTAACTGTTCAGTATCTACACACAATCCCCTAATTTCAGGTTTCAAATTTCAGTATAATCATTACTTATTTTCTCTTTCTTACTGATTAAGTTTACAAAACCGTTTATAAATACACAATCACTATTTCATTCACTTCTTCTTGCATCCATTATTTTCTCTTGCTTTCGTATTTCAAAAACACCTTTTCTTAGAAATCTCAAAACAACTGTGTGAACAATGGCATCCTCTTCAAGCATCAAAAATCTCCACAATGCTCCTGGTTCTTCTTCAAAAGAACAGTATGAGGAACCCATAAGAATGTTGCTCACTCCGGTCGATAATCTTGAAGTTCTATGTGAGTTAATCATTGATTTTGAGAGCTTAAGGGAAAATGGTTTTGATTTGTATGAAGATGTAACGACTCAAGGCTGGAATAGATACTTTGATCGTTTTCTAGGTCCAGTATTCCCCATTCTTGTTAAGGAATTTTGGATTCATGCTACTTCATCCAATCATCAGGTTACATCATACGTAATGGGGAAGACGATAGTGATTACAAAATACTTGATTGGGAAACTTATTGGGTACAATGGTGGAGGAGTTAGGTGCATTGACATGGCTGATAATTGTTCTTACCTAAAATCTATTGCTAGAGTCATTTTCACTTATGGACAACTGTGATACGGTGGGAGAACTGACTTAGGTTTTGCGTTTGTTTTCGCAGATGTTTCGGTTGAGCAAGAGTCACCACCGACTTTTTATTTTATCCTAAGGAAAGGTTAAAAAGCACAGCAAAAACCTTTGAGATGTTTTCTTGGGTTCGTGGAGTAGATTATAGAAAGGGAAGGTATTAGCACCCTTTCTATCCATGGTTATCCATGGGCTCTTAGTTACTTGCTTAGATCACTTGCCTTGCATTTTCAATTGTTTGAAATGGTGCTTTCAATTGTTTGAAATGGTGCTTTGTGTGTGGGTTTGAAAATGTTTTGAAAAGAAGCCAATGTGGTGGCAACCTTTGTAATGATCCATGTTTGAATGTATACAAAGGTGTATTTGTATTTTGAAAAGTTTTTTCAATGTTTTTGAAAGTTGTTTTGAAAGTGTGTTGTGATGTGTGTTTTGAAAAATGGCAAGGACTGTTTTGCAAGATTGGTCAAGTAACCAAGAGCTATCTACCCTAAATTTCTCAAAGATTTTTCCTATGTTTTAACCCTTTTAACAATTTTGTTCCACCATTGTATTTGGTGGACAATCTTGTGTTAGGATGTTAACGGGACAGGCGCGGGCCATCGTTTAGACCATGAATGCAATAGTGCCAAGTATCTTTGGCAATTTTTCCTTTAAGGGGCTTGATCATTTTTGTTTAGGAAAGTGTCATCGAGGGACTATGATCATTTGAATTATTTTGTTTTGCCAAAGACACCTAACATGCAACATGGCCCATTATTGAAGGCAACAAGCACAGTAACCCTAGGGGTGCAAGTGTGAATAGTGTGTATTGATTTCATGCTTTTTTGTCTTTTGTTTAGGTCAAGCTATTTGTTTGGTTGATTTTTGCATACAAAACCCTAAATCTATCATGGCATATTTAGAAAGCTTTTAAATGCGGAATTTAAAGTCCTAAATTATTACAACACAATTATGGGATGGGGGGTACAAATGTTCAAATAGGGATATTTAGCAAGAAATTTAAATCTAAACTATTACAATCCAAATGGAATTTACAAGGTATTTAATTGCACAAATTAAATAAAAATAAAATAAATATGCAAGATGCAAGATGCAAAAAAAAAATGATTTTTATATGTATGTAAAAGTGTTTTTCATGTGACAAATAAACAAAAATAAAAAGGGTCAATTTTTGGGTATTTTTGTGTTTTTAGGGCAAAACCATAATTTTGCTAAATAAAAGCATTAATTATTTATTATATACAAAATTTATTAATTATATACAAAAACAAATAAAAAGGAAGTATATTGTAAAAAAGTGATTTTTTTAAGTTAAATATTAATAAAAATAAAAAATGTATTATTTTGTATTTTTTCCCTAAATATTCTAATAAATATATAAGTATTTATATTATTTACTAAATGTATTAAATATGTACAAAAAATAAAATATTTATTATTTACAAAAAAAGTATATTTTTTAGAAAATGTTTTCAAAAGATAAAATAAAATAAAATTAGAAAATAAATGTTTTGTATTATTTTTAGTATTTTAAATAAAAGGATATATATGTTATTTATATGTATAGACTCAAATAAAACAAATAAAATTCAAATAAAATGCAAAAATGGTTAAAAAAATGTTTTTAATATTTTTTATATTTTAACAAAAATAAACAAGTCAGAAACAAAAAGAAAAAGTCAAAAAATGATAAAAATAAACACAATGGGCCAAAGGGGGTGTATGTGTAAAAAGATGGTGCAAATAGAAAAAAGAAACAAGCCCAGCCCAAAGCAAGCTTGTCTTCAACCTCCAGACAGTTTCAAATGAAAAAAACGCGCGCTTCCTTCCATCCCTATTATCTCTTGATTCCTTGACTTTTAACAAAAACTTACAACACAAACATTATAGAGCATCATGTCACGAGTTCATACATATAAAAAACTTGATCTAACTCTCAGAAATGAGAGAGAATTTCTTCTCCCCCAATTTCTGACCTAAGTTTTTGTCAATGTTCAGATCTTAAATTCTCTCAGCATATGCAATATAAATGGAAAGTGAGGATATGGGTGGCTTCAGGGACATGAGTATGACATAACTTCTTCACAAACCTAAGCCTAGATATGCCTGGATTAAGAGATAGAAGTTCAAACTTTTACCTGTTCAACTTGATTCGTGTATGACAATGGAGGTACTTTCAATGCAATGTGAGGACTTGTATAACTTGCTTGAGGTTCAGGGATGCTTCTCCAACCTTTAGCTTGCTTTGAAACTAAATGAATCGAGCTATAGAAGTCAACCTGCAAAACAGAAAAAGTGAAAATGGTGAAGTTGGTTAGAGGTGTTACAGTCTGTAGCTAGGGCTTGGGATAGTTTCAATGGAAGGTATGGAGTGTGTATGAACCAGCTTTGGCCAAAATGCACAAGCAAACTGAGTTGTGCAACTCAATCTGCAGGGATACCCTATTTTGTGCAGCAAAATGGTGTTTTGATGTTTAGGGAGGTATTGAAGGTAGTTGGCTCGTGTTTCAGGTTAGTTGAGGAGTATGGAATGTGTTCACAATGTTTGCTTAGGCTTGTGTTTTCAGAAAATGAGAGTTGATGTTGTATTTGCAAAGTTGCTTCTATCTTAAGTTAAAAATGCCAAGTTGAGTTACAAGCTTATGCAGGCCCCCTAAACATGCTGCAAAGCTTTGTCTTGATTAGTGGGATATGTCTAATAACTGGTGCCTCAGAGATTTGCATTGTACCTCTTGGATTGTAAACTTGACATAAAGTGTAACTTTACAAAAATGGATAACTTGCTTTTTCTAATTAAGGCTTAATTCTTCATGCAATGACCAAATGCACAAAATAATGCTAGAACACAATGGATTGGCATTTAATTATTCAGTTTAAATGGGATTAGAGGCCTGTAACTAGCTTGTGCAAGCTGATTTCAAAAATTCAAAGTTATGAACATGTAATTTGGCCATGAATCAAAGTGACTTTTGCCCGTATTGACAAATTCGATTCTCCCTAACCACAAGGGTGTTTGAGAAGTTCTTGGACAATTTGGAAAGCTTGGAATGTGTAATACAATCCATCTTTGTAATGCAAGTTGAAATTCCAAGTGGAAGCATGTGAAAAGTGGCCATGAAGTTAGGCAAAAATCCTGCCTAGAATAGGTCAAAAAATTTCTAAGTTAAGAATGTTTTGCACCCCTATTCCAAAAATCATAACTTGAGCTACAAGATTCTTTTGAGGAAACTTTGTGAATCAAAGTTGTATATTTTGAAATGTACTATAACTTTCATGTTTTGAGTTTTGTTTGAATCCAAATGTATCTTGATGTAAAGATGGGACAAAGTTAGGAAAAAATTAGGAATTTTCATAACTTAGAAAATTTCTAAGTTATGAAATTTCTTCATTTCAAACCCTAATTTGTGATTTTTGATTTCTTGATGAACAAGTTTCATAATTTGACATGTCTTGATGAAAAATGAATCTTGACACTTGATTTTGACCAAAAAGTCAAAGTTTGACTTTTCAGTATACAGTCAAATTTTGATCAGTTGACTGGAAAATTCATTAGTCAATCCTGTGCATTTGGGATCTTTTGAACTTGTTGAACATGTCAAGACAATGCCATTGAGTCCTTGAGTCCATATGTGAGCTTGGTTTGCCATTGGCTAGGTCAAACTGTCAAAAATTGCCTTTGTGCAATCAAAAACCTAAAAATGACCATTTTGCCCTTTTGGTGATCTGATCAAATTTCTTGTGGAATTGTGATCCAAACTTGACCAAATGGTTCATATGAGTTCATAATGTTGATGTGGGTCAAAAATCATGAGGTTTGACTGTCAATTGACCACAATTGACTTTTTCCCCAATACAGCTGATTTCTAGGTCAACTGTCCAATTGACTGGGCAAAGATTGGAATCAAGGCTTGAAACTTGGTATGGGTAAACTTGTGAGTCCAACATGAAGCATGAAAGTCATCTTGGGCATTTTAGGTCAAAACATCTTTGTGTAAACTCAAACCCTAATTTGGGTCAACAGTGCAAGGAGGAGTCTTGAGCAGAACAAACCCTAACTTGATCTTGAATTCCAAGGGTCTAGTGATGAGGAAAAGTTGATGAAATGAGAGGGCAAATTTTGGGGTATGACAACAACCATCCAGGAAGATTATTACAGAATCTGGGCCGGGATCATTCCGGGATGTATAAATCACAGGAAGCCTACAAGCTATCTTGACTACATCAACATTGATTAACAGTTTCTGTTGTATTTCATTTCAAAGAAGACAAAAATAAATCTTCCACACTTGCTCTTCAATCATCTGAGAACAAGTGTGAAAGAAAAAAGGGAAGAAGAAAGGACAAAGAGGGATTGGATTCCTCTGGAAAGATTGATTTCTGACATTTTGACGGAGAACAGGCTGATAGAGCATCTGACAGAGGCTCAGGAGATTAGCACTCTGGAAGCAAGTGCTGGAAAACCACTAAATGCCAATAATCTGAAGAAAATGAAGATTATTGAAAGCATTAAGAAGGAACCAACAGTTTCTTCTCATGAAGTCATCACATCTAGGAGAATCCCTCTGAAAGATTTTCCATTATTTTCTGAGATGGATGCTTCTCCAGAGATTATGGTCAGATATCTTGAAGCTTGCAAGGAAGATGGAACTATTCCAGAACTCAACATTCTTGATTTGCACAAGCCAGCTCCTGATGTTGTACTGAAGAAATCCGGAAAGAGAAAGGTAGCAGGAGAAGGATCCTCTCAAAGGACACCCAAAGCTGCTAAAAATAAAGGTAACACATCTTTTGTTTATGTTGTAGAATTTATAGTTTTTCCAACATCTGAAATTGTTCCCCCTCAACCAACAGAAGATCCCTCACCACAAACATTTGAGGATTTTGACATAGAGTTTAATCCTTCTGTAACTCTTGGCAGCTTCTTAAATGAACCTCAGTCCCCTAATCCAAATCCAGAACAAAATTTACCAGAACTTGCAAGAGTCCTTTCTGATATTGAACTTTTTGATCAAGACTTTCAATCACCAATCCCAGAAAATCCAAACCTCCATTCTCAACAACCAGAAAATCCCAACCTTCACTCTCCACAACCAGAACTTCAAAACCTCCATTCTCCTCAACCAGAAAATGAAAACCCTCTCACTCCCCATATGAAAATCCAAATTCTAGAACCCCTAAACCAGAAAATCAACACGCTACCGCAAACCAATCAGAAGACTCTTTTACAGACTCTGATACCACTACCCCTATTCCTAGAATAACAAAACCTCTTATGGTTCGTCAACCTATCTCCATACTTGATATTCTAGAAATACCTTCACCATACCATTCCACACCACCAAACACTCCTCACTCACCAATCCTAATTTCTGATTCTCCCACTTCCTCTCCAATTAACCGTCCAATTGATCACCCCAGAACTGTCAATTATTTAGAAGCACTGGACCATCTAGCTTCAACCACCAATAAAATTGTCATTCCCAAACCCAAACCAACCTTAACCAAAACAGATGTTGGTAAGAACTTGTTGATTTTTGAAACAAAAATACAGGAATGGGTTAATTCTTTGAGGCTGAAAGAATTAAGTTATGAAATTGCTCAGCAGAACTTCAGTGATCAGCTGAAAGCTTTCAAAGACCAAGTTCTGAGTCACTGGGACAAGAAAGAAATTCTTCTGCTGGAAAATGCTCCCTGGAAAGAGCACCAACCTTCAGAAGCCACTGAACCATGTTCTAAGAGTCACCCTCTGGCTACTGCTCAAGAAAAGGAAAATGCTACTGAAGAAGAAGTTGAATCAGAAGATGTTGCAGAGTGTTCTGAACGACTTGAAACCTCTGTGGAAACACCAGCTCCATCTCTGGTCATGAAAACTTTGGAAGAGCTGAAGAAGGATAATGATATAATCCATGCAAGATTGGATAAGCAAGAGGATACAACGAAAGAAATCAAGGATATATTGGATAAGCAAGAAGACACAACCAAAGAAATCAAGGATATGCTGAGAAAGAAATAAGAATCAAGCACTCAGATTAAGAGCTTACTGGAAGCGTTGTTCACACGACTTCCCCCTCCATCTTAGATTTATTAACTTGTTTTTTGTTTTCCTCATCTTATCTTCTTTGTTTCTGAAAGATGTCATTGCAATTTGTTTTTAATACAAATCATCCTTTTTTACTATGATAATTTATGATTATATTTCTTTTTTATTCTTGACAAAGAGGGGTAGAACGTAAGATATTTTCAATAACAGTTTATCGGGACAAAGTCTCAAACATTCTGAATATCTTAACTTCTTATTTTTTTCTGAAAGCATAAACAGGAATAAATTTTGATAAAGACAGAAGGAGATGCATCAAAAGCTCTTATGAGAAGAAACTTCAGGGAAGTACTTCATCTATATTTGAGTACTCTACTCAGGGGGAGACTCTCTTAAGTTTTTTGTTCTATATATTTTTATTGAAAATCCTAGTTTTTGTCATCATAAAAAAGGGGGAGATTGTTAGAACAAAGTTTGATTCTACAACCCTCATAAGAGTTTTGATGATAACAAACACAAAGAACAAACATGTACTCTAAATGCGTGTTCTATGTTGTACAGAAGTTCTGACAGAACTGCATTAGAAGTTAAGCCTCAAAGGTACTCAAGCTGAGTAATCAGAATGTTCTGATGTATGAAGATCAGAATTTGCGCTAAAGAGAAATACATCTTGATTCTGAATGGAAGTCTAACGTGCAAACAGAACATTATGTTTCTGACTTCCCATGATCTGAAGCAAAGCAGCAAGCAAGAATCCTCAAGTTCTGAAGCGTTACTTTTCCATCAAGGCAGTATCATTTACAACGGCTACAATCAGACAAGGATCTTCTCATTATGGAAAGTGCATTAAGTGCTAATTATCATGTTTCCATTTGCACAGATTTCCATGCCTGTATAAACAAGATCAAAGGCTAAATCATTTACGATTTCACGATTGCTCAATACAATCTCAAAATGCTGCAAAATTTATATTCATACTACTCAAAATTCGTGTAATACATCACAGTAGTGATACAGTTTTTGTAACGAAAAACATATAGTACACAATGAATTTCTTATTTTGATTAAGTGAATTTCCTTGAGATAAACCGGGTTGTAGTTGTACTCAAGAAGACTTTGGCAGTTGTCAAAGTAGAATTGTAATCAGTTTGATTAGTGAATTAAGTCCTCGTTGGAGAGAGGCGAAATCACCTTGACGGATGGGCTGGAGTAGTTTGAGATCAAGCGAACCAGGATAAAAATCACCACGTCTATTTCTTTTGATTTTTAAGTTTCAATTCAACCCGCCCTTTTTGTGTTTTTCACTTCTTCAAAACTATCTTGGAAGAAATGAATGAACAAACGTTGATCATCAGTATGTGTAGGCATTTTTCTGATATACATCACAAGGTGGTCACGAGTAAAAAAGTTTCCCTTGTACCTCTCAAATTCCATTACTTTAAACTTGGTTGGTACCTTTACATTGGGAACCAAGCAGAGCTCACTGACGTTCTGTCTGAACAATTATTTTCCTTGAAGGGCCTTGATTTCCTCCTGCATCTCATTGAACAAGTCTTGAAATTCATCCAAACGGTCATAGAAACCCATACTTTCACTCAGTGGAGGAGCAGGACGATAAACTTCATCATTAACAAATAGCATAGCATTAACCGAAGGGGGTGCAGTATAGTGGATCTCATTTCTAGTAGCAGGAGTAATATGCACCACAGGAGGTGCGAGAGTAGCAACATCTTGCACAACTGGAGCAGCTTGAGTGACAAGATTAAAACCTTCTGGCATGAAGTTTTCAGGCATTCCCCACAGGTAACCCAGAGGCATACGATTTTGAGCAATAATAACTGGGGTAACAGAAACGGGAACTGATGGACCTTCAAGAGCAAGTGTTATTTGTTGAGGTTGAGCAAGTGGTGGCTGATTCTGAGAAGCCACCAATGATTCCATCAAATTAGTCAGATTGGCCATACCGGCATTCAAAGCAGTAACTTCTTCCCGTAGCTCGCGATTCTCTTATTCAAGATTCTCCATTTTCTTCTTGGAATTAGCCTGAGTATTATACTGGTGAGACAACTTGCTTTACGAAGTAGAGAAATTCAGTAAGACATCTGGGTATGAATAGAAATGCAAGAAATATGTACCAGATGATGCATGATATGCGTTTCACATGATTTATTGATTATTATTAATATTTCAAGGGACTCAAAGAATTATAGACAATTTTGCAAATATTAAAGTACTAACACATTTTGAAATACTGAAAATCTCATTATAATAACTTCAAAATAGATTATAACTTTTAGTACAAGTTTTAACAATACCAAGTACAAGAAGACATAGAATCTAAAATCCTAAAAAAGAAAAGTTGATGAAGATCACTCCACACATTGACGCTTTCCTGTGAGTCTTGCAATCTGAGCCTTCAACTGCTTGTTCTCTTCTGCATACCTATCAGTAACCACTTTCCAATTACCAGAGTCGGGAAGTGAATAACTAAGTTCTGACTGAGCTCCAGATGAAAATAAATCCTCTTACCTCTCTATCATATCTGCATCACGACTCTCAAGAATCTTGATCAAGTCATCCTTCTCCTTCAAGTCTGCTCAGTGGGACATCTCTAAAGTTTGACACTTATTCTTCTAAGCCTTCTTCTCCTACTGCATCCTGACTAGGACAAGCTGAAGCTTTTCCACATCATCTAAAAGGAGAGGAGTGGTCTTCACAAACATATCAGGCATAGGTGCTTCATGGGAATATGGCATCTTCAACTGGATTTCCCTTGCTTGTACCCACCAGAGATAAGGCTCCAAAGAAACAGCTCCTCTAGGTCCCAAATCCTTTCTAATCTTCTTGTGAAGATGACGCCAAGCCTTTGCAATATCATCTTTAGCTTTCTTATTATCCTCTCCCTCTTTGAGAAATAAACCACTCAAATGAATACTATTTGGCTTATGTCTCATCGGATATCCAAGTTGTCATCGTGTAAGAACGAGATTGTAGTTAATTCCTCCCTTTGTACCAAGAAGAGGTACATTGGGGAAACTACCACAACTATCGACAATCTCTACATAATGGTAAGCTTGATGATACCAAACAATATCTGAATGAGTGAGGGCCATAATCTTTGGAATCCAATGAGGTTCCTTCTTGACATCCCAAAAAGCATTGGGCCGAGGTAAGTGAGAAATAAACCACTGATACAATAAAGGCGTGCAACAAATGATCACCCCTCCATGATAATAATCTCGAATATGAATGGAGTAACAAGCATATCCTAATAATGTAGGGACTGGATTCCCAATCAAAAAGATCCTGATGGAATTCATATCCACAAGTTTGTCGACATTAGGAAATAAGAACAACACATAAGCAAGCAGAGCAAAGATGGCCTCAAACGCAACTGTACTCTTTATCCTAGCAAAGTAACAAGCTTTCTCCTATAAAAAATGAGTGGGTAAGCCTCTGATTCCTCCTTTCATAGTCATGTGGGCCTCAATCTCAGATTTCCCCAAATGGACCATAGCAGCTATCTCATGGGACTTTGGCTCTCCCTCCAAACTGGTGAAAGGAACACGATCTGTAACAGGTAAACCCAACAGGTAAGAATACTCCTCCAATGTAGGAATAAACTGATAATCAGGGAAAGTAAAGCATTAATACATCAGATTATAGAACTGGACCAAAGTCGAGAGAATACCCTCCTTTATCCTGAGCTTCATAAGAGACACGATGGACCCATACTTCCTATGAAAATCTGTAGAACTCTCGATCAAGAGAATCAGACTCATCAAATCATCCATCTTGGGATCCTTGAAACTGTATTTCTGAGTCTTTCTTTTTCTAGAATCCATAGTCAAAAAGTACCTAAGATATTCACAAAGAGTCAACTTTAAGTCCCTTGAAACAAAATGTTTTAAAGGATGCTCATGGGTGCATGAATGCATGATGCAAAAATCACACACAAGATCACAAACATGGGGGGTTCATAGGTTTGACGTCACGAGCATGAGGTCAAAGGTACTTACCACAAAGTATAATCTAAAAGTTTACCACATGTCGAACAAGGTCTAAGAGGTTCCCAGAGTCTACATCTTTCCTTCCGATATTACCAACGTCCTGATTGACTCGACAACTAGTAATATTCTCAGGAAAAACTCGTCTGAGTGTAGCATCGCATGACAACCATTTCCGGATTACTCTGTCATAGTTTCCGCACTACACCTAAAAGGCCAATATGGGTTAAAGGTTCTACGGTCCTCAATTTCATCAAGATCTCAGGTCAAAAGCAGCACGTCTTCCCGATTACTCGGTAAACGACACTACAGTCAAAGGGCCTCCACTGAGTGGAGGATCTCATGCCTCCTTTTTTGGGATTACTCCCTCAAATTTAACATGACTATACCGCCCGTCCTATCTTAAGTTTGCCCAAGTCCGGGTAGAGGACTTATGAGAAATCACCAAGTCCCCTGAAAACCAGGAAAATCCAGACAAACATATATACAACACATAATATACAACAAATAATAGCACATACACAGATAAACAAAGATAGGCTCAACCCACTTAGGGATGGACCAACATTTGGTCGACCAATCTCTAGTGAAGTTGCCATTTTTTATAGCGGTATAAATGTTGAGACTAAGCCATTGGATTGACTTAACTCGCACAAATCAAAATGAAAATCGCCACCGCGCTTTATTGTTTCCAAAGGAATGGGAAAAGAGCGAATAACCCAAAAGAAGGGGAGAGAATCTAAGTTTGGGGGTTGTTTATGCAAAGGTAAGGTATTATCACCCTAAACATCTACGGTACTCCGCAGGAACCTCTTTGAAAATATGTGTATTTTGGCTATAAAAGTTGTATACAAAATTAGATTGTGGGGATAAGAAAAGAAATAATTTTTTACAATTTTTACACCCACCGTGGTTGCGAACCTTTAGTGCCTACGTACCACCTTCCATGCAATAGGGGATCAGGGTACTCGTAGTTCACCTTTAAAATTTTTAAAACACAAGTGTGTTGGTTAATTTTAAGAGAGGAGACATCATCGTCTTATCCGAGTGGAAGAACATACTTACTACCCATGATCATGAGAAAGGAGAATTTACGTCATCTCAAAGTGCAGGATATAGCTTGGATTTTAAAATTGATAAAGCCTCACTCAACACCCAAGTGGAAAATATCTCACTTCACTACATATCGTAGAAGTATAGTAGCTTGCATCACTACAAGGATTGCCAATAGTATAATATTTTGAGAAAATTTTAAAGTAAAAAGCCAAAGTGTCAAAATGGTTTAAATGAGGTTGATTGACTTTTATTCTTCTCACAAAAATGTCAAAGTATTGTTAAGTTGTTTAAAATTTGATTAAGAAAATATTTTTGAAAATGCATGGACCTAAGTCCAAGTTTATTGTGAAAGTGATTCAAGTTTAGAAAACAAGAATAGTTTTAAAAGATGAAGAAGATTTTTTTTAAATTAAAGAAGATGGGAGGAGATGAAGGGACTATCCTAAAGCATAAGGTAAAAGCTAGAGAAAAGAATAGTCTAACCAACAAGAAGCCAACACTTGACATAATGAGTCAATGTAGAATTCTCATCCTTCGGATTGAAACCAAGCAATCAAATATAATAAACCTCTTAAAAAACCAAGCTTCAAATGCACTAAGTCTTCACAAAAATTGGGCAGAGTAACAGTTGTATACAGATGAATTCCCGATCATAGATAAAGCATATAATCAGAATAACCTGCACACAAAGAAAACAAACAACTCAATGTCTCGGGGTAAACCCCAAGAACTCCAGACAAAATAATAGTAGAAGTCACAAGGTCTTAAGGTAGTCAAGGTCTCTAATCCTAAGTCCAAGGAGTCCATAACTCCAACATGCCAAGGATAGTAACCAAATAGTCCAAGTAACCTTAAAGTTTTTTATGGTTCACGTTGATTATTAGGTATCTTCAAAAAGAAATGAAAAGCTCAAGTGAGCAAAAATAAAAATGACATAAAGATAAATGCTCAAGTGAGCAAAGATGAAAATAGCATGAAATGAAAAATGCTAAAATAAATATGCTTAAAGTAAAAAGCATAATGTAAAAGCATAAAATAAAACCAATTGTTAGAAACTAGAGGTTAGTTGAATGACCATCTTGAAACTTGCATTTGTAAACTCATTAGAAGAATGATAAAATCAAAGCCTCTCAACAACAAGTTTCATTTGCTTTTTGACAAGTATATCATTCATTTCAAAATCTCAAGGCAACAACGAATGATCAACGATGTTTAAATGATTCACTTAGTTCCAAAATTTATGAAGATTCATTAGAGGATTGATAAGACCAAAGCCTATTAACAATGAACCTCAAGATTATTGGATCAAGGGTTTCAAATTAAACATGCTTGGGCTTGCAAATATAGGTTTGAGCCATGAATGATCATTTCTCGAATCAGGATAAAATTTAGTGTTATGTTAAGCAATCGTAAGTGGACTTATATCAAAGTCGCACATATTTTGAGGCCGGTCAATAGCAATATATATGTCCTATGTTTGGAGTGATGATATGTACATCATTCTCTAACAACATGTAGCACAAAAGAGAAGAGGATAAGATGAAGAGGGAGGGGATACTTTGGAATTAAAGATTTTAATCAAACTATCATTAAAATCATTCATCCATTTTGGTGGAGTTAAACTCAACACCCAAGATCCAATGATGTTAATAAAATTCATGATCAAAAATCACATGGCCAGAATATATTCAAAAAATAAATTGCATTCAATGAATAAAGTAAAAAAAAGAAAAATGATTTTTAAATTGCTTTTTAAAATGAAAATAAAAGGTAAAATTGTAAACTATATTCAAAGTATCAAAGAAAATTTTAAAAAGACCATAGAAAAATCAGAGCTGACCTCAAATATTTTTATAATTTTTTTGGTAATTTTTTAAAATGGGAAAGTATTTTTAAACTAATTAAAATCACTCAAATAAGTGAAGAAAAAGATCAAAAATAGTAGAGGTCAAGATAAAATTCTAGAAAAAAATTCAGAAAGTCAGAAATAAGTAAAATGATTTTTATAAAAAACTTCAGAATTTAAAAATATCAAAAAGTATTTTTAAATAATTAGAAACAAGTCAAAATAAAGGAAAAATTATAAAAAATATCAAATCTGAAAATAAAATCATGAAAAATAAAAATCAGAAAGAGAATATTTGAAAATATTTTTGTGAATTTTTTCATAATTTTTAAGTCAGAAATGAATTTTTTATAATTTTTTGAAGTTTAAATCAATTAAAATAACAAATAAGAAAATAAAATAACAAACCAAAGAAATGTGGATCATTGGATGATAGTCAAAACACACTAGTAATCAGATCCAAAGGATCAAGCACGTTGTGCATATCATGGTCAACTTTGGAAATTGCACAGGATCACCTTTTAAATATTAAAAACAACTAAAATTATGGCGCGTTGGATGGAGTCTGACTAATGAAAGTAATCAGATCCAAGGACTCTCAAAGCGCGCGTATGATAAAGCAAACACACTAGATTGAATTCAAAAAATCACATGTCACGCTTTCATTGGTTGAAGCACGACATGTAGGCCGTCTTCAACCTCCAAACGCCCTAGATTAGGATTCCTCAAACGGTAAAATTAGAGGACGATAAAGGTACCATTAGACTCGTCTCTTCAAGATGATTCTAATGGTACCATCGCACCAAATTTATATAAACTGAGAAAGGCTTAAATTGAGAAAATGAAAAAATAATAGCAAGCACGAAATTCTGGAATATCTCCCTCAAATCTCAATGAAATCACAAATTATAAAAAGCATGAGAATCAGAAGGAAGCATAGAGTAGATTAGTCTTTTATTTGGATCGATTTGACAAAGGAATCTACCTGAACGAAGTATCACAAGGTGGCTCTGAAATAGGACTTCTGTAGATCGGTATAGGTTACAATTCTTGAAGGCGAGAGTGTGGTTAGCTTCAGAGAAGTTCAATGAAGCTAACTGAATGGAGCTTTTGGTGTTTTAGAGTGAGAAAGCGAGAAATCAGAAATTCAAATTCAGAGTTCGTGTGGGATCTGAACATGGGTCAATTGGCTATCAAAGCTTGAGGAAATGAATTCAATATGTCCCTCTATTTATATGGAAGCAAATGGGATGCTCAAGCGTATGGAATGATGAAGTTTGGAGGGAAATCGTGTGAAGTTGCAAGCATGAAAAGTGTGACTCGTATTTTGCTCAAAACTCAACTAAAACTTGTGTTTCAAGGTGCTAATCACTTATAGAATATTTTTAAACATGATTATAAGTAAAAACACACAAAAATTTAGTGATTAGAAGCTGAATTGTGCATTTCAAATTCTGACTTGGAGTAAAAAGTCTGTTTCAAGGTACCAACTTTGAATCAATGGCATTCACAACTCAAGGAGTCTTAGGGCATGATTCTTGAAGCAATTAAAATATAAGGTCACAAATTTTACAATGTGAAAATACTTGGATCAAATGGATACTTGATCTATGAGTTGTGATGAGTCAAAGTTGAGAAAAAGATGCTGACTTTTTGTACTTAGAAAAATTCTATGTTTTTTCTTCAAAATTGACCTATAATATTTTGCATCCAAACATGGCCTTCCACAAAAATTTACTTTTGACCAAAAAATATGGAATGAAGTAGATCTCTTAAATGACATTTTGAGATTCGAACCACTTAAAACTCGAATAATTGAGAAAGTTATGACTTTGTGAAGTTGGTGAAAATCCATGAAATGACCTATAACCTTTTACATTCTTAGGGCATCTTCCATCCATTTTCAAGTCTTGCACATAAAAGAAGAGTTGAAGTTCACATCCTTAAGATCATTGTGTAAAGATAATGGGCTCAAGGAGATAAAAATTGATCAAGTTATGATTTTTTGAAGTCACATAAGGGAATTTAATGGCCTATCTAGGGGACTTGTAATCTTTATTCCTCATTAGGCGTCATCCACATAAAATTTTCTTGAAAATTTTGAAGTGATTGGTTGATAACTCTTTAAATAGAAGCGTGTCTTTGGAATCACTCAAAAATACCAAAAGATGAACAAGATATAGCCCTTAGAAGTTCAAAATCCTAGCTCTTAGAGCACCAAAATGACTTGGAAAACCCTTTCAATTATGACAATCTTCCTTACATAATAACTCTTTCCATGTGAATAGAAGTTGTTCTGGATGATAATAAGAACCCATAGCAACAAAAACCACCTCTAAATATTAAGAATTGAGAGAGTCATGCACTTGTGACCAGGAAATCAAGAACTTGTCCAATTAGGTCAAACTTCTTCAATCAACTCTTGCATATTTTGATTTTCTTTGACAAATTGAGGCATGATAAATAATATTAGACCTTGTCATGATATTACTTTAAAGTATCTTTAATGATTAAGCTTGAGTCTCAATGAAGCTTTGTTGAAGAAGGCATGGAAATAAACTCATGAACCTGTAAATCAAACTGATGAAATATGTTGTGCCCTTACCTATAATATTATCAATTAGAGAAAACTTTAATTGTACTTGTTAGTTAAAATTTAATCAATGTAAAACATATATAATCACAATATATAACTCAAAATGCTTGGTGATTCCTCATGAGCAAACCTAAAGGTAGAGAGAAGAGCCAAACCCTAGTGTGATCTTGATATGATTGAGTTGATATGAGATGATAGAGGAATCTTAGGGGCAAATATTGGGGTACAACACTAGGAATCTCAAATCACTGATTTTTCTCTCAGGCATTGTTTCAGCACAAGCATCTAATTTGCGACCGAAATATCCCGAGAGTCCAATCTCAATGAGTGTAGCATCGAGTATCAACCAACTTCAGTCTACACTAAAGCCAGCCATATCACTACTTTTTAATGTCTAAGTTGTGTCAACTAAGGTTCTACGGTCAGTTAGTGCTTTATGACACCACGCGACAACCCAACATTCTCCTTGACTAACTCAAGGGACAATGTCACCAACCAATGTGTCGCACTAATGTATCCATCATTTCAACCATATCGGTCTACACCGTACAATTTTTACGATATATTGCTACTTACCTAAAATCCCCAAGATCCATGTATAGGATATATACAAGAAATAAACCCAAGCATATCCCGAAATATAAAGCAAACAAGGCAAACAAGTAATGCAATAAAGGTGATCTATCTCTAAAGGTAACCCCACTTTTAGTTTAAATGTCCCCAGCAGAGTCTCCAGATCTGTAATACGGTGGGAGAACTGGCTTTTTGGTTTGTGTTTTATCGCAAATGTTGCGGATAGCAAGAGTCTCCATCGACTTTTCTTTTATCCAATAAAGGAAAGGGTGAAAAGAACAGGAAATACCTTCGATAATTTTCTGAGTAAGGGGGTAGGTTATGAAAAGGGAAGGTGTTATCACCCTTTTAATCTGTAGTTATCTACGGGCTCTTAATCCCTAGCTCACTTTTGAAATGCTTTGTGTTTGTGTATGTTTGCAAATATTTTGAAAATGCCTAAGTGCGGCAATTTTGTAATGATTCTCGTATCGTCGATAATGTATACAGAATGTTTGTTTTTAAAAATATTTTGAAAATGCCTAAGTGCAGCGATTTTGTAATGATTCTCGTATCGTTGAGAATGTATACAAAATGTTTGTTTTGAAAATATTTGTGAAAGAAAGTGTTGTTTTGTAAAAAGATGTTTTGTTTTAAAAAAAGTTTGTGAGAAAGAGACTACGAGCGTTCTACCTACTCAAAGAAGTCTTTGTTCTTTTCCTCCTCCTTTAGATAGTGCTATCCTACCATTAGTTAGTAGGAAGCCCTATCATTGTATGTGAGGGACATGCGCGGGTCATCGTACATCCATAAAAGGAAACTTATAGGATGATTTAGCAATTGTCGTAAGGGACTAAGATCGTTTATCAAAGGAAACATCGAAGGGTCATCGAGGGACTACAATCTTTTAACTGAGGGTCTTTGCTAAAGCATCCCACGCTCGAGGGACATGACTATTTTTTATCCGAGGCAACACGTGAGGGTTACCCTAGAGGTGTGCGTGTGCGAAATGTTTTAATTTCTAGTATTTATCTTGAGATTAGGTTATCTAGAATTTTATTTTAGATATTTCCATACAATCCTATTAAACTAACAGTAATAAGGAAAGTAGTAAATTGCGGAAATTAAATGTCTTACGCTATTACAACGCTTCGGGAATGAGGGTACAAATTTATGAATGGGGATGAAAAGCAGTAAACCATAATTAAAGCTATTACAAACCATTTAGCAGTTACATTAATTATATAAATGTGAAAAATAAGCAAACACACGGAGATGATGAAGAGGAAAAATATTTAAGACCTAAAAAATTCTAAGGGTTTAAGAAAATATTTTTGTTGTTTTTATTTAGAAAAATATTTGGAAGTGATTAATAAAAATAAGGTCTAATTCTTAGTTAATTTACAAACTAAAAATAAAAAAAGGTGACTAAATTAAATTAATTTTAATTATCACAAAGTTAAATTAATTAATCAAAAACCTAAACCTAAATCTAAATTTTTTATGATTTTATGATTTTGTTGATTAAATAAAAAAAATGAAATTAAAAAAAGAAAAGAATTAAATTAAAACAAACAAAAGAAAAGAAAATTAATGGGTCTGTGTTGTAGAAGAAATTGGGGGGTATGAAAAGAAAAAGAAATGTTAGGCCCAAAACAAAAGAGCCCAGGCGCCTATTTGAGATCCAGTGGGGATGGCTTTCAGAAAGTGCATCATGGGGCACTCTTTGGTGCATTGGATATGTCCTTAATGAGATCTGATGGTCAAAGATAGGGGATGCATGATGTACGTGTTGGACTTGTTTACACTGAATCTGCAATGAAAAACATGTGAAAAAATAAAAGGGCACCACTGGGGCTCGAACCTAGGTCCCTAAGGTTAACGCACGCTTGTTTTACCACTAGGGTGACTGTTTCATCCGGTTATGTAACGCCCCCCAATAAATATATTATAAAACAAGTTTAGAAATTTGAAATTGCTATCTTCTTCTTCCTCGCGCGTGCTAACGGACAACAACATGGTTGTTAAAAACTGTAAACATGAAAGTTATTCCAAATTTCACCATGAATTCAACCATGCCATTAACTTTAATTAACACTCAAAGAATAAAAAGAATTTTACTCAATACCAAAAATGAACCCTAACTGGTCAGAGCATTGATTCTCACTCAACAAGCAAAATTAAAGAAAACTAATGATATGGTTAGCTTCAGGATATTGATATCTACATTTTATCTTTAGAAAGCAAACACAAATGATGCATGTATATGGATATCACAGTTTGAAAATTTTACCAAATTGTAGAAAGTCCAGTGCTTCTTCTATGGCCTTTCAGTGTAATGTGATGATTGATTAAGCTTCCTTGGACTTCCAGGAACCTATCCCAATTCTTACTTTATGCTGAAAGTTGCTGAATCACTCCAACCAAGTCAAGTTGCAATGGTGAAAAGTGGAAATGGTGTATGATGATGGAGTGATTACAGAAGTGTAACAGGGGTGTAGATGAGTTCTATGTGATGTTTATGAAGTGTTAGGATGGTTAACTTGCAAAGATATGGCAAGAGTTGGTAGTTTCGAAGAAATGGATTTCAAAACTCAAAAATGGAGAATTTTGACCAATTCTGATTTGAGAGAGATTGAGGGTGTTTTTGGAGCTGTGAATTCCTGTTTTGGCTTGCAACTGGCCTCTCTATTTATAGAGAAAAGGTTTGAGGGCAAGGGCTGATCAGGTTTGAAAGTTATGCAGTTAAGGCTTGGTTGAAATGTAACTTGAAGTCTCTTGTGAAATCAAATTCCAATGTATAGTACCATGTCTTCTAGAGTGGTTAGACACTTTAAACATGTTCCTATGAGTTTTTAGGTTGAGTGTGTGCAGATGAAATAAGTGAAAGGCTCAAGGAGAGGTGACAATTTCATAAAGCATGCTTTATGGGAATGGAAATGTGATATTTTTCCCCTAAATAGCAAAATGGATTGGATAAAGCTTTAATCACTTGGATCATGGCTCAAAAGTTTGTGTAATCTTATGATTATGGATTGATTTAGAGGTTTAGAGGCCTGCAAAGTGAGATCTCTAAGGCATGTTTGCAGATTTGATCTTATGGCTCAAAATAATGGCCTCTAATTCAAGAATGAAATGCCAAACTTCATGTCTTCGAAACTTCTAGCTCAAGTATGATCTTTTCATGCTCTTAGACATTTTGGAAAGCTTGAATTAAGATCTTCAACTTTCATGTTGACCATTTTGGTTAAAAAATGATCAAAACTTGTTGAAATTTTTTCTAAGTCTTGGATAAAAAATATCACAACTTCATGGGCTCATATCTCTTAATTCAAGAACTTTTTAAGGATAATCCCACATTAAAAAAGTTGTAGATTTCACTAATCCCTACAACTTTCATGTTGAAAGTTTTCCTTGAATCAACTTGTATCTTGAGGAAACTTTCTTGTGAAGTTAGGGTTTTTTAGGTACAAAACACTTGAATTTTTTCGAAGTAATTGAAAATCCTCAATTTTGACTTTTGTTGACTTTCTTGATTCTCTTGATTCTTGATGACAAAGTTTTATAATTTGAATGTTTTGATGATTCTTGATTTTTTTTGAATTCCAATGTTGATCAAAAAGTCAAAGTTTGACTTTTGTATGATTGTTGAGTTTTTATCAATTGACTCAATTTTTAAACTGTCAATCACTTGTATCTTTGGAAATTTCTTGAACCATTTAATTATGTCAAGATGTTGTATTTGAGCCCTTGAGATCATGCTTCAAGACATTAGGTCTTTCACTAGGCTAAAAGTCAATGATTAGCCATCTTTAGTAAAAACCCTAATTTGGCAATTTTTGACCTTTGATGATTTGAGGGCCTTCCTTGAGGAATCAGGATCAACCCTTGATAAAATGATGAATATCACTTCAAAATGTTGATGATGAAAAAAAATCTTGAAGTTTGACTGTATGTTGACCATAGTTGACTTTTTACCCAATACAATTGACTTTCAATCTTCTGAGCCACTGACTGAGCAAACATGTGATGCAACACTTGAAACTTGACATAAGAATTATTAAGGATCTATGATGAACCATGAAAGTCATTTGAGACCCTTGCAACCCAATCTTCTTTGATAAGCACCAAACCCTAGTTGAAGACTCTTGCTTAGGAGGAGGTTTGACCAGTCAACTCTTGAGTAGCTTTGAGTATTTGAAACCTTTGTGAGCATGTTTTGAAGAAAATGGGAGGGCAAATTTTGGGGTACAACACCTAGCTCCGGTCGTCTTCTTCGGTTGTCCTCTTCTATTCAACCTGCAAAATAACCAATATTAGAAAGCAAATAATACCATACCCCCTAAATAGAGGGCTATGAGTTCAATGGTGCAATCGTTTTGGACTGAAAAGGCCTGGTTTTTGAGTTATGGCGCAAACAAAGCAAATCGGAGCAAACATGGCATTTTGTGATTTAGCATGCATGGGACCTCCACGACTGTTCTATTCCGCATTGTTGGATCTCATGAACACATAACAAATATTAGTAATCGTTAGAATGCAGTAAAACAAAAGAATACAAAATTCAAACAAGGGAGAAATCGTGATGAATGCATAGGTGTTTTCTGGCCATTTGGATCGTTGTAAACGATCCAATATTACCCTGGGAGTCAATGGAGTTCATTGGGATCGCAAGTTTGTGGTGAAAAGGTTTGTAACAAGTGCTTTGAAATTCTAAGGTTCTTGAAAAAGTTTTATCTTTTTGACAACTTTGAGGCAACGGTTTTCGTCTGTCCTCTTGTATGGTAGTTGATGAGATTATATAGTGAAAAATTAGGTCAAGGATAAGTGGACTTGGACCTTGTGTAAAAAGATATGGTTTTATATTATTTATTTTGTATTATTAATGAATAAATCAAATATGATAAAAATAAAAATAGGTCAAGGGGTGTATGAATAAGGTTTTAGGTGTATGAGGAGTATAATACACGTTTGGACTCTTAAACCATGGCCCAATAGCCCAAAATATCAAGCTGGCTCAATTTGAAATTCATGCATTTGGTCAAAATTTCCCAACTAGCAATGGTCATAACTCACTCAATTTTCATCTTTTAAAAGTTATCTTGGACTTTTTGGAAAGCTAAAGATGTCCTATACAATTTCTTTTTTGATCGTTTTTGCATTTGCAGAATTTATCTTGATGTAAGTTGCCTTAACAAAAAGTGTCTTTTTGTTGAGTTTTAAAATGACCTATAATGTTTTGACCCATATATCTCAAATGAAGCACTTTTTGGACTTGAGAATAGAGATACAAAGTTATAGAGAATTTAATTTCCTTCAAAATGATCTTTGGTTGGGGAAAAGTTGATGAAGCATGTGAAAGTTGTGCTTGGTGAAAGTTCAGTTGACTTCTTCTAAGAAAACCCTAATTTGGCAACTTTTGACTTCTGATGATTTGAGGGCTTTTCTTGAGGAATCATGATCAAAAATTGATTAAATTATGAATATCACTTTAAAATACTTATGTTGACCAAAAATCTTGAAGTTTGACTGTATGTTGACCATAGTTGACTTTTTATCCAATACAGTTGATTTTCAGTCATTTGAGTCATTGACTGAGCAAACTTGTGATGCAAGACTTGAAATTTGACATGAGAATTCTTTAAGACATATGAAGAACCATGAAAACCACTTGAGACATTGGAAACTAAATCTTCCTTGAGAAATACAAAACCCTAGTTGTGGACCCCTTGCTTAGGAGGAGAATTTATCTGATCAATTCTTAGGCAACCTTGAGCATTTGGGAACCCTAGGAGAATGTCTTGAATGAAAACGGGAGGGGAAACTTTGGGGTACAACAGATGCTCCTGTTCAATCTTATTAAACCTGAAGAGTTAGATTGGCATATCCGTCATTCGTGACTTGAAGGTAGAAGATGATTGAACATTTAAGTGCCCAGAAATTTACACTTGCATGTGCAGGCAGTAAGTTGTTGGTTGATAATATTGCTTGAATAGGCTTAAGGATTCCATTCGGATAGGTGACAGAGAGTCTTCGGAGATAGACTTATAGATGTCATCCAAAGTAACGGTTGATAGAAGTATCAGAATGAGTCTACGCTTGACTATATCTAAGGAATTCTTTTTAGAATGAATTTATCTGATTCTATCTGAAGGAAATACTTTTCAGAATAAATCTCTGAAGGAAATTCTTTTGATGAATGATGTTCTGAAGGAAACTTTTTTTAGAATAAATATCTGAAGGAAATGCTTTTCAGAATAAATTTCTGAAGGGAAGTATTCATCATGTAGACAGTCGCCCCGTCCTGTTTCAGGAATTGATCTACAATCTATTTTTATTGGTAAATCCATCCTGTTTCTGGAGTTCATACCACCTAGTGATAAAGATAGTCGCCCCGTCCTGTTTTGGGAATTGATCTTCACCTGGTCATAAGGATAGAAAGATAGTTTCCCCATTCTGTTTCGGGAGTTAATCTTTTCTCGGCCGCATAGATAGTTTCCCCGTCCTATTTCGGGAGTCAATCTTAAACCTGTTCATGTAGATAGTCTCCTCATCCTATTTCAAGAATTGATCTATAATCTGTGTTTGTTGGTAAAACTGTCTTGTTTCAGGAATTCATACCACTTTGTGATAAAGATAGTCGCCCCGTCCTGTTTCGAGAATTGACCTTCATCTGGTCATAAAGAAAGAAAGATAGTTTCCCTGTCCTGTTTCAGGAGTTAATCTTTGCTTTGCTTTTTGTTGGTAAACTTGTCCTGTTTTGGGAGTTCATATCGACTGGTCGTATAGATAGTTTCCCCTTCTTATTTCGAGAATTAATCTCTAAACTATTTGAAAATTGGTAATAATATTCGTCTGTTTGTAGAATTTACCTAAAAAGATAAAGAGTTAGATGTATGAAATTTTATGATGTATGTAATGTATTACGTAATGATGTTCTCAAAATAAATGAGAGTGTGCTATATGTGTTTTGTATGCATATGCTATGGTATTTGTAAATGATGTATGAATGTGAATTGTTGTGAAGCGTATCAGTAGCTTTGTATAACATCTCTGATTGGGGAAAATAAATCCCTGACTGTTGTTGGGGATGAATAATATGTGCAATCTTCAATCTTTATTTAGAATGTTTTCACTGGGAATTTATGCTTTCTGTTCGAGGATACTTTGTTGAGGAATATTGATTTCTGTTTGGGGATACTCCACTGGGGAAAATTGATTTCTCTTTAGGGATACTCCACTGGGGAATATTGATTTTTTCTTGGGGAGAAGAGTTCAGGAACATTGGTCGTTCATCGCTCTACTGGGGAATTTAATTCTTATATACCCTAATTGGGGATAAAAGAGATGGATAACCTTCCACGGTGTTGTCTTATCGAGTTTCCAATATGGATGCCGACTCATTTGGGGAGGATAAGGTTAACTAATATTTGGTTTGGTTTCAGATTCAGTAGCCACTCTTTAGGGATTATAGCCCGGACTGCCCTTCGCTAAAGAGAGGAATTTTGCCGGTGATTTGCAGTAGTCAAAGGAATAGACTCAAACTGGGGAGACTGGATTTTGCTGGGGAAAAAACCATGTTAGGAAATAAACCTTGTTGGGGAAATAAACCCTACTAGAGAGATACTCTACTGAGGAAATTCTCTACTGAGGAATATTTTACAGGGGATTTTATAGTGCTGGAGAAATAAACCCAGCTGGGGAAGAGAATTTTTATGAACTGTGTTGAAGACAAAATCTCTGATGAGGATTGGGACTCCGTAGGTTGGCGACATTGTCGGGGGAAATATTATACTCCCTTATCCTCTAGGGGGGTCTACTGGGGAGTATGGTCATGTTAACATCTAGAAGATTCCCCACTTTATGTCTTGAAGGCATATTAGACTTGTAGGGAATGTATCTCTGTTGGAGATGAGCTTGTGCAGATGACTTGGTGGGGGATAATCCCATGGAAGTTGTTCTGTGAGGACTTGTGGATGACTTAAACGTTATCCCACCTCCTAAAGTCCTGAGTAAATGCATATTCCTATTTTTATGCATATATTTGTTGACAACAATCATATTCACATGCATATGTTCATTCAATTTAATCATTGGACATTTTTTGCAAACAAAACAGAAAAAGCAAAACAAAAATTAGAATTTTGGAATGGTATTTGTATTAATAATTTGCCTATAAACAGTGGATTTTGTACAAAGAGACAAAAGTCCTAGTAAGAGGAAACTGTTATAAAAATGAAGAAAAGTATAAAGGGAAACACATAAAATAGCTATATGGAAATAATCTCGTCGGGTTCCAACTCTGCTATTGCCCCTATGTCTTCGAGCATCTCATCCCTTGTTGTCAGAAGAAGTTGACTAAATTGATCTGTACCGTTTGAACTTGATGTCAATAACAAAGCTTATTGTAAGTGATCCAACAGGACATGGTCCTACGCTTTTAATCCCTAATTTTTGCCTGGATCGCCCTTTTGGGTTTTCAGTCCACCGAGTTACCCTTTTTTGCCCAAGCCGCCTTTTAAGGTTTTCGACTTGCCGGGTGTACAATCTTTTATATATATCCCTAATTTTTTCCTGAATCCTTTTGGTCCGCCGGGATGCCCTTATTTTTTCCTAGGCCAGACAACCTAGTGGGTCGTGTTTCATGCGTAGCATCTTTTAACTACGTCTGCGTTCACAGGATGCAGAAAGTCTTCATCGTCCATGGTATTAAGTATCATAGTACCACCTGAAAATATCTTCTTGATTACAAATAGCCCTTCATAGGTGGGAGTCAATTTTCCCCTGGGATCACCCTGCGGTAGGATGATGTGCTTTATTACCAAGTCACCAGCCTGATATACCTGATGCTTGATCCTCTTATTGAAGGCTTTGATCATACGCTTCTGATAAATCTGACCATGACAAACAGCCACAAGCCTTTTCTCGCCAATCAAATTCAGTTGGTCCATCCTAGTCTGAATCCATCCGCCTTCGTCTAAATATGCATCTTTCATAATTATCAAATAAGGAATCTGAACTTAGACAAGTAGGACAACTTCCATACTATAGACCAGAGAGAATGGGGTTGCCCTAGTTGACGTTCGTGCTGAAGTGCGGTAGCCATGAAGAGAAAATGGTAACATCTCGTGCCAATCTTTATATGTCATTGTCATCTTCTGTATAATCTTCTTGATGTTCTTATTGGCGGCATCCACTGCACCATTCATCTTTGGTCAATATGGAGAAGAGTTGTGGTGCTTGATCTTGAACTGCGTGTAGAGTTCTATGATCATAGTGTTGTTTAGATTAGTACCATTGTCTGTGATGATTCTCTTGGGGATGCCTTACCGACATATAAGGTTATGCTTAATGAATCGGGCGGCAACATTCTTAGTAACAGGGGTAAACGAGGCTGCTTCAACCCACTTTATGAAATAATCGATGGTGACGAGGATGAAGCAATGTCCGTTGGAAGCAGTTGGTTTGATCTCTCCAATCATATCAATCCCCCGTATTGCAAACTGCCAAGGAGTAGTCAAGATATTCATAGATACTGGAGGTACATGTACTTTATCAGCATAGATTTGATATTTGTGACAAGTTCTTGAGTGGTGGTGACAGTAGGTTTCCATAGTCGAATAATAGTAACCCGCTCTCATAATCTTCTTATCCATAGTATACCCACTGGAGTGAGTACCAAAGATACCTTCGTGTATATCTTCCATAATCTTCTCAGCTTCTTTCTTGTCCATACAACGAAGCAGAGTCGAATCATGATTGCGCTTGTACAAAATTCGGTTGCTCAGGAAGAACTTAGCAGAGAATCTTCGTAGGAATTTCTTGTCATTGATCGATGCTCCCTTAGGGTACTCTTGAGCTTCGAGGTACCTTTTCACTTCATGAAATCACGGCTTCTCTTCTACTCTGTCAGTGTCAACTTTGTAGCAGTGTGTTGGTTCGTCTAATCTTTCAATTGTAATTCTGGGAGCCTCATTATCCCATCTGACCTTGAACATAGATGCCATAGTTGCTATTATGTCTTCCAACTGATTCTCTTCTCACAGGATGTGCTCAAAATTGATTTCCTTAAAGTACGGGATTAAGGTTAACACTTGTTCTCGGTAAGGAATGAGATTCAGGTGCTTCTTATCCCATTATCCCTTAATCTGGATGATCACTTGGGCCGAGTCCCCGTATATGCTCAAGAACTTAATTCTCAAGTCAATATCAGCTTTAATACCCATGATGCAAGCTTCGTATTCAGCCATGTTGTTAGTATAATCAAAACATAATCTGATAGTAAAGGGCATATGGCAACCCTGAGGAGAGATAATTATGACACCAATTCCATTTCCAAGCGCTTTAGAAGCTCAATTAAAAACCATAGTCCATCGGGATCCTGGCTCATGTCCTTCATACGGTCCAGGTTCTTCAAAAACTATAACTAACATAATGTTCTCGTCCAAGAATTCGAAGTTCATAGATTGGTAGTCATATACGGCTTGATGAGCCAAATGATCTACCAATACACTTCCTTTGATCAATTTCTGAGTGGTGTACTAAATGTTGTATTCCATTAAGACCATTTGCCATCAGGATATTCTTCCGGAGAGAGCGGGATTCTCGAATATGTATTTGTTGGGACCCATTTTAGAGATCAATAAAGTAGTATTAGTCAACATATACTATCTTAGTCGGCAAGCAGCCCATGCCAAAGTGAAACAAGTTTTCTCGAGCAGTGAATATCTTGTTTTACAGTCGATAAACTTTTTGTTAAGGTAGTATATTGCATGCTATTTTCGACAAGACTCATCATGCTGGCCCAGTACACACCCCCATTGAATTCTATAGCACTGTTAGGTACATGATTAGAGGTCTTACTTCAACTGGTGGCATCAGAATCAGAGGTTCTTGTAGGTACTCCTTGATTTTGTCAAACTCTATCTGGAAATCGTTATTCCACTTTACTACTTGATCTTTCTTCAACAGCTTGAAAATCTGCTCACAAGTAGCAGTCAAATGAGAAACGAATCGGGAAATGTAATTCAGTCGTCCTAAGAAACCTATGACTTCCCTCTTAGCACGGGGAGCCTATATTTCTTGAATAACTTTGACTTTTATGGGATCAACGTTAATACCTTTACCGCTGACAATGAAACCTAGGAGTTTACCGGACCTCACCCCAAAGGTGCACTTGTTCGGATTCAATCTCACTTTGTACTTTTTCATCCTCTCAAACAACTTGTGTAGATGGTCAAGATGCTCTTCTTCAGTCTGAGATCTGGCTATCATATTGTCGACTTAGACCTCTATCTCATGATGAATCATGTCATGGAACAAAGCTGCCATGACACGCTAATATGTAGCGCTGACGTTCTTCAACCTAAAAGGCATGACCTTGTAACAGAAAGTGCCCCACTGTGTGACGAAGGTATTTTTCTCCATATCTTTAGGCACCACCTTAATCTGATTATACCCTGAGAAGTCGTCCATGAAAGAGAATACCTTATGCTGAGCGGTGTTGTCGACCAAAACATCAATATATGGAAGTGGGAAGTTATCTTTGGGGCTCGCCCTACTTAGATCCCTATAATCTACACACATACGCACCTTACCGTCTTTCTTTGGTATCATAACAACATTTTCAACCCATTAAGGATATGATGTCACTGCTGAGAAGCCAGCGTTAAATTGTTTCATAACCTCGGTCTTGATCTTCTATGACATCTTAGGATGTATGCGATGGACCTTCTGCTTTATCGGAGAACAACCCTCTTTCATTGGCAGACGGTGAACCATAATATTGGTATCGAGCCCTGGCATGTCCTTGTATGACCAAGAGAAGATCTCAACATATTTATGCAACATCTGGATCAATCTGTTATTGCCAATGTCCTCTAAGTCGGCACCTATCTTGACCTCTTTATTTTTTGTTTAAGAACCCAGATTTACAACTTCAAATGGCTCTTCATGTGGTCGGATAGCCTTTTCTTCTTGTATTAAGAGTTTGGCAAGTTCTCCTGGTATTTCACAATCTTTCTCACCTTCTTCCTCGGCTTGGTATATCGGATTTTCAAAGTCATAATTGGGAATAGCATAATCATTATCAACGAGATCCAGAGTGGATGTGGATCTGCAATTTAGTGTTTGGGTGTATGTAAGAACACATAGCTATTTGAAAGTGCAATAAAGCAAAAGAAAGGTAGAGAGCACAAAATTTGAATGTAAAACATCCAATGCTTTTCTTAAATGAAAATATGTTTATGAAATGATAACCCTTAACAAATGGACCATTGTGCCTCGGGTAAGACACATGGTTTAGAGTCATTGCTTAAACATTACATAACCAAAACTTTGAAAGCGATAAAAACAAAAATGTAGCTATTACTCCTGACTAAAGGAGATAAAGATAATGTCTTGAGTCTTCTAGTTGTTGAGCCCGTTTCCAATGGTAGGAAAAATCCAACTATCAAGATCATAATCACTGTCAGCATCTTCTATAGCGTTAACTCTGTTGTTGCTAATACATAATAGAGGTCTTCCAGCACGAGCATGATGTACATCCCTTTGAACCTTTGCAGTAAAACCCAAACCAAATTTATCAGATTTATACGAAATATCAGGAAGCTGACCCCAAATAGTACAACCACCTTCTTCTACAACAGCTTTAGCATCCTTCAAAGAAGCCATCTTGTGAGGAACCCTGGTAACCTTGGGGATTGCATAAATGTATTCTGTGGAAGTAGGGGAAATCACTTCAAAAGTATGACAGGGTGTCTCAATGAATTCTCCGTCCATCTCTATATACCAGAATGAGTTCAAATGACTGACCATATACTCCTCTTCACCGCAAACAGTAACAACCTTTCCATTCATGGGATACTTTAGCTTCTCGTGCAAGGTCGAGGTAACAGATGTTGCCCCATGGAGCCAGGGGCGTCCCAGTAAGCAAGAATAAGCTGGTCGAATATCCATTACATAGAAGGTAGATTCAAAGATTTGCGAACCTACCTTAATCGGAAGATCCACTTCTCCGTGCACCATCCTCTTTGACCCGTCAAAGGCTCGAACTATAATATCACTGGGTTTTAGTACAACCCCTTTGTAATCCAGTTTGTCCAGAGCGCCCTTTGGTAGAACATTCAACGAGGAACCAGTATCTACCAATACATGAGCCAAAGTGGTGCCCCTGCATTCAATGGAGACATACATGGCCTTGTTATGGTTTCTCCCCTCTGGAGTCAAATAAGCATCGAAAAAACCTAACCTATTGTCAGTCGTCAACCTAGCAACATAACTTCCAAATTTATCGGCAGAAATCTCTTGTGGCACGTGAGCCGTCTTCAAAAATTTCACTAAAGCTTGTGCATGAGCTTCAGAACATAATAGCAGGGATAACATAGAGATCTTAGATGGGGTCTTCCCCAGCTGTTCAACAATTTTGTAGTCACTCTTGCGGATAATCTTCAAAACCTCTTCCAACTCTTGTCTAGAGGTGTCTTCAACTGCAACTTCTTTCGGCGCCTCCGTTTGGGCAGGCTCTGTCATTTGCTCTTTACCCCGAGCCTCAGCAGTTGGCTCAGTAGCAGTAACTTTAACAGGTGTGGCAACAGTCTTTGGAGATATTTTCGGGGAGAAAATCCTTCCGCTTCTAGTAACCTTGCTGGTCCCCGCAATATTGTCAATGTTAGGATTAACAACTTTAGTACCTTCATCTTCATCAGCCGGTAACTCTAGCTTAACGCCATGGTAGTAGACGTCGGATCCATAGTTCCACGTAATAGCTTTATCCAAAGAATATGGGATAGGTATAGGTGTAGTGATAATCAGAAGAGAAACTTTTGGATTGGCAGTAATCCTTACCGGACCTTTGGAGGTGATCCTGATAGGAGTGTCGGATATTACAGATAAATCTTGACACAAATTCTCAATAGATAGAACCTTCTCGGTTAGAATTATATGATTGTCCATTAGGCGTTGAATTCCTTCTTTTAGTAACTCACAACCCTCGGGTAGGGCGGCACAGTAGTAACATTTTTCAATATAACCCAAAAATAAACCGGCCTGTAACAGATTCTTCTTGATAATTGGCAGCGGAGTAACCAATTCACTTACGGTGGCAACATAAAGAACATCGTCAATAGCACTTATTCCTTTGTCATGCTTCAGCATAGGTGCAGTAATTACATTTGGGGTCTCCGGAGGGTCAAAATCAATTTCCTTATTATCAATTATGATACGGTGGGAGAACTGACTTGGTTGTTTTGTGTTTTATCGCAAATATTACGGTTAGCAATAGTCGCCACCAACTTTTCTTTTATCCAAAAGGAAAGGTTGAAAAGAACAGGAAATACCTTTGAGATTGTTTCTTGAGTTCGAGGGATAGATTATGAAAAGGGAAAGTGTTAGTACCCTTTTAATCCATAGTTATCTATGGGCTCTTAGTTGCTTTCTAGATCACTTGCTTTTGTTTGAAAATATGCTTTGTGTGGTTTTTGAAAGTATTTTGAAAAGGAGCCATCGTTTAGGAAAACTTTGTAATAGTTCTGGTTCGTAAGAACGTATATAAAGTGTTAATCTTTTGAAAATGTTTCAAGTTTGGAAAGTGTTTTGAAAGTGTTTTTGAAAGTGTTAGTGTTTGTTTTAAAGATAAGCAAGAGTGTTTGATTTGAAATTGAGCAAGCAATTAGGAACAATCTACCTACTAAAAAGTCTTAGTTCATTTCTTCCTTTCCTTTGATATTGCTATCTTACCATTGATTTGGTAAGAAGCCGTATCTTTGGATGTAAAGGGACGGGCGTTGGTCATCGTATAGCCATGATAGCAATGTTGTGAAATATCTTAGCCATTCTCTTTGAGGGGCTAAGATCATTTTGAAAGGAAACATTTGATAGCGTGATCGAGGGACTATGATCTTGTATTTTTTATTGCTTTTTGCTAAGATAACCCACATGCATAACATGGACATTTTTGTAAGGCAACAAAGTGGATTTACCCTAAGGGTGTAAGTATGCAAGTGTGTTGATTTACATGCATTGTTTGGTCTTGAATTAAGGTTTGCTAACTTGTTAATTTTATCTTTCGATACAAACCCTAATTTACTAGCATTTATATATAAAACATTAAATTGCAGAGAGTAAAAATACTAAGCTATTACATCATTGGGGGATGGGGTATACAAATTTACAAATGGGGATTTTGCAAGAAAATTAAATCTAATTATCTATTACAACCATATTGAATAAATATACAAAACTGAAGATAAAATGCAAGAATGCAAAATGGAAAAAGAAATGCTTTTATTTGATTTTATGAAAGGTTTTAATCTTGACCTAATTTAGAAAAATAATTAATAAGAAATTAACTAAAAAAATTAACTTAAACTAATTAAGAAAGGAGTTAATTAAAAATGATTTTTTAGGATTTTTTATAAAAAGGTTTTTAAATAATGAAAATAACATGAGAATTGATTAATTAAAATAAACGTAAGTTCTAGATTAACTATTTACAAGAGAATAATAATATAATAATTAAATCTAATTATCTAAGTATAAAAAAAGAAATTAATTTACTAAAAAAATATTTTTTATTCTTTTGTTTTATGAAGAAAAATAAACTATTAATGAACATTTTTTAAATATGTAAATAAATAAATAAAAATATATTTTTGGGTTTTTATTAATAAAAATAATGATGATAATAATAATAATAATAATAATAATAATAATAATAATAATATAAAAATAAAAAATAATAAAAAATGAAATAATAAAAATAAAAGGGCCAGGATGTATGAAACATAATCAGGGGGAGTCAGCAAAAAATAAAGGCCCAAGCAAGAGGAGGCCCAACACCTGTTGCAAACAAAAAAAAGAGAGAGAAAAAACAGAAAATGTGTAAAATAATGGCAAAACGGACGCTGGGGCTCGAACCCAGGTCCTAAGGATGACAGGCGCGCGCTTTAACCACTGGGGTGGTGATACATCCGTTAACTTGTACACAATAATAAATATATGATATAAATCCTGCCCTGACTGTACTTTATCTTCAACCTCTAGCCAAAGGATCTGTAACTTATTCATTTCTCAACCATTTTCAAAAGTGTAAACATGAAACTTGTGCAGTTTTCCACCACGAATCCAACCATGTAACTAACTTAAGCTAACATTCAAAGATAAGGATGAATTTATGAAAGTACCGAATTCTGACCTAAATGTTTCAGCAAGTTCAAAATCAAAATTCTCCATGCTCAAGCAACACAAATGAAATCTATGGACATATATAGTTTCAGGGCAATAATATCTATATTCTATCTTTACAAATGCAAGCATAATAATGCCTAAATAATGAGATAGAAGTTCAAGAAAAATACCTCAAAACTGGAAATCGTGAAATGAGTTTGAGCTTGTTTCAAGTGATGGTGATGATCATGTTAGCTTCCTTGAACCTCTAGGAAGCTAATGCAATGGCTGGATCGAACTGGAAGTGGCTGGAATGATCTAGAGAAGTCCAACTGCAATGCTCTATTTTTAAACTTGGAAGTTGATGAAGATAGTGTTACAGTATGCAAGCAGGGTCACAGATGGTTTGTATTTTATGTGAGGAAGCTTTTGAAATTGAAAAGCCAAGAAACGCACGAGGGAAATGGAAGTTTGAAATTCTTGGTCAGAATGTGCAACAATGGTGGTTTTAGATGCAGTTCTGAGTTTTGGGGAAGTTTTGGAGCTTGTGTATTCGTGTATTTTCTTGCAAACAACTTGTGCACATGTATGGAAAAGGTTAGAGCACAAATGTACTCAAAACTTCTGAGTTCTAGCCTTTTGGCTCTATAACTTGCTTTTGAAGAAAAGTGAGAAGACAAATCTCAAGATGTTGTACAAGAATGTTCTGAGTTCAAAGAGGCTTTAGACACATTTCTTTTGGGTTATAGGCGTTGTGTGTGCAGAAAGAACAAGCGCAAAGCTCAAGAAGTTGACAATTGCAAAAGTGATGCTTTATCAAAATGGAAATGACAACTTTGTGCCATAAATGGAAAATTACTTTGGACAAAACTCAAACCAAGTGGATAAGGGCCTAAAGAGTTGTGTAAACCATTAATTATGGGGTGAAAAACAAGTTTGAGGCCTACAAAGCAAATATTATGCAGCCTAGGCTTGGATTTGAATTCTTGTTCATCATGGAAATGACCTATAATTCAAGAATGAATGTACAACTTCTTGTCTTTGATTCTCTTTGCTCCAGCATGATCTCAATGAGTTCTTGGACATTTTGGAAATCTTGTAACATCCTATACAACCTCTATGTTGGTCACTTATGAAAATTCCGCTTGGAACCATGTGAAAAATTGCCATGAAGTTAGGTCAAAATCCTGCCTAAACTAGGGCAAAATTTCACTAAGTTTCCAAGTTTCATGAACATGTATTCACAAAATCATAACTTGAAATAAATGCATTTCTAGGAGAAGTTATGTTCTACAATGTTTTAGATATCATTGAGATCTACAACTTTCATGTTGAAAGTTTCCTTTGAATCATCTTGCATCATGGGGAAACATTTGCTCAAAGTTGTGAAAAAATATGAAGTTTTCAACACTTAGAAAAATTTCTAAGTTTAGAAATTTTGACTTTTCAAAATGAAATCTTGAATTTTTGATTTCTTGATGAACAAGTTTCATATTTTGACACGTTTTGATGAACTGTGATCTTTTATACTTGATTTTGACCAAAAAGTCAAAGTTTGACTTTTCAGTGTATAGTTGACTTTTGATCAGTTGACTGAAAATCAACTATCAATCAATTGATCTTGAGAAATGTTTTGAGTCATGCCATTAGGTAAAAATGATGTAATTGAACCATTGAGATCATTTCTCAAACCAATTAATCATTTTCTAGGTCAAAAATCAGAAATTGCCCTTTCTCAGTCAAAACCCTAATTTTGATCATTTTGCCCTTTTGATGATTTGATCAAATTTCTTGAGGAATTATGGTATAAACTTGATCAAGTGACATATATAAGTTCATAATATTGATATGGATCAAAGATTATGAAGTTTGACTGTAAATTAACCACAGTTGATTTTTCCCCCAATACAGTTGATTTTTAGGTCAACTGGTCAATTGACTGAGCAAAACTGTGATCCAAGACTTGAAATCTGACGTGAACAATCTTGAGGATCCAAAATGATCCAAGAAAGTCATATTAGGAATTAAAAGTTCAATTATCCTTGTGCAATCTCAAACCCTAATTTTCAGTCATAAGTGCTTAGAGAGGTGTCTTGAGCTGATAAACCCTAGTGTAGTCTTGAACCAAAGAAGATATTGTGGGAGATTATTTGATAAATGAGAGAGTAAATTTTGGGGTACAACAACTGTCCATGTTCAATCTTCTTAAACCTGAAGAGTTAGATTGGTGGATCCGCCATTCGTGACTTGAAGGTGAAAAATGATTGAACACTAAAGTGCCTAGAAATTTGCACTCGAAGATGCATTGTGAATGGGCTTATAGATGCCATTTGGAGGAATGATGGTAAACACTGGAGGAAGTATCAACACAAATATTGGTCAATTCATACTAAAACTTGATGTTTTACCCGTGAGAAAAAGAGTTAGTAAAATGCAGATGTATGCATGATGTTCACTAGACGCGGTGATATGCTAAATGCATTTTGTATGTACATGCTATGATGTATGAATGTGAGATGTATGTCTTTGTACAGGAAAATAAATCCCTGACTGTTGCTGAGGAGTTTTGGGAAGTTGACTCTCGGATTTTCGTTGGGGATGAAAAATATACATATCTCCAAACTTTGTTGAGAGGATGCTTCCGCTGGGGGGTATCTCTTGAATGTTAGTTGTTATCTGGTCGGATCCAGGATTCAAAACTTGTTGAGAATGAGGAAGTCAATTGCTATCTGGTCGGGTCCAGGCTTCACGGTGACTTACTGGGAAAGAAATAAATTAACTGTTATCTGGTCGGATTCCAGGCTTTGCAGAAAATTTCTTGAAATTGAATAGTTATTTGGTCAGATCCAGGCTTCTCAACAACTTGTTGGGGATAAGAAATTTAACTTTTATATGGTCGTATCCAGGATTTGCAGTAACTTGAAGTGGTGACTATTATCTGGTCGAGTCCAGGTTTTATAGTTTTTGGAAAGTTGTACTATTATCTGGTCGGGTCCAGGCTTCACAGTGTCTCTCTAGGGATTGTGGTTAATTGTTATCTGGTCAGGCTCTAGGTTTCACAATAAACTATTTGGGGATTTAGTTGTTATCTGGTCAGGTTCCAGGTTTCATAACGAATTTCTGAGGGTAATGGCTACCTGGTCAGATCCAGGCTTCACAACAACTTGTTGGGGTAGAGGCAAACTCTACCAGGGGAAAGTAGTTAAACCTTGGTCTGGATGAGTCCAGGTTCATCTATATTTTAAAGCGTTAAACTATTATCTGGTCGGGTCCAGGATTTAGTAACTTAAAAATGAGATTAATTGTTATCTGGTCGGGTCCAGGTTTCAGAAACTCAAACTGTTATCTGGTCAGATCCAGGTTTCAGCAATTTGATAAAGTCAAACTAATATCTGGTCGGGTCTAGGCTTTTTAGTAGTTTGAAAGTTTACATTATTATCTGGTCGGGTCCAGGTTCTACAGTGACTTGAGAATTTAACTATTATCTGGCCGGGTCCAGGCTTCATAGTGATTTTTGAAGATAGTAAAGGTTTTGTTGATGACTTTACTAGGGATCAGGGGTTGTGGCCCAATGATTTTTAATAGTATGAAAGGCAAACTTAAGCTGGAGAATCTAGACTCAGTCGGGGAGGATAGACTCAACTTGGGGGTAACAGGCTCAGCTGGGGAATTTTGTACTCGGCTGGGGAGTTATGCTACTCGTTGTTTATTGGGGAAATAAACCCTGTTGGGGAAAATAAACCTTGTTGAAGAGGTGAGTTCCTTTTAGGAAGAGATCCACGAGCCTTCTATTTGTAAGATTCAACTTAGCTGGAGAGAGAGCTGCCAAGAGATTGAGACTCTGGTTGGAGATTATCTTATGCAAAGAGACTTTGTGAGTAACTTTGTTGAGGAGGATGTTAATGAAATAACTCTGTGGGGATATTATGTATTCATTGAAGAGGTGCTTGTTACTGCTTAGTTCATATGTTCCAAACAATTTTAATTATGTTCATATGCATATGTTCATTTAATTTTAGTCATTGGACAAATTTGCATTCAAAACAAAGACATGAAGTTTGCACTCCAAAGTATATTTGTATTGATATTTTGCCCATGAATAGGCATTTTTGTACAAAGAGACGGAGATCCTAGTAAGAGGAAATCGTCAAAAGGAAAACAAAATCGAAAACAAAAACAAATAGCCATGTGAAATGATCTCATTGTCTTCCAACTCTACTATTGCCACAATGTCTTCAAATGCCTCTTGCCGTTGACAGAAGTTGATTGGATCAATCTTGGACCGTTTGAACTTGGACTTTGGTGATAAAGTTGTATGTGGTGATTTCACGGGACATAGTCATACGCTTTCAATCCTTAACTTTTGCCTGGACCTTCCTTTCGGGTTTTCATCCCACCAGGATACCCATTTTTTCCCAAGCCGCCCTTTTGGGTTTTCAACTTGCCGGGTGTACAATCTTTTGCATATATCCCTAATTTTTGCCCAAATCTTTTGGTTTGTCGGGATGCCCTTATTTTTCCAAGGTGTGTCAACCTAGCGAGTCTCTTATGCGTAGTATTTTTTAACTATGTCTGTGTTTATAGAATGTGGGAAGTCTTTGCCATCCATGGTAGTCAGCATCACGACACCGCCAGAGAACACTCTCTTGATAACAAATGGCCCTTCGTAGGTGGGAGTCCATTTGCCTCTGGGGTCACTTTGTGGTAGAATGATACGTTTTATCACTAAGTTACCAGCTTGATATACTCGAGGCTTGATCTTTTTGTTAAAAGCCTTGATCATCTGTTTTTGGTATGTCTGACCATGACAAACAGCAGCCAATCGTTTTTCGTCGATCAAGTTCAGTTGATCCAATTTCGTTTGAATCCATTCGTCTTTGCCTAAGTCCGCTTCATTCATAATCCTCAGCGAGGGAATCTGAACTTCCACTGGTAAAACAGCTTCCATGTCATAGACTAGAGAAAAGGGAGTTGCCTCAGTTAATGTTCTAACTGAAGTGCAGTAGCCATGTAGAGAAAATAGTAACATCTCATGCCAATCCTTATAGGTTACTACCATTTTCTGCACAATCTTCTTGATATTTTTGTTGGCCGCTTTGACTACGCCATTCATTTTCGGTCTATATGGAGAAGAATTGTGATGCTTGATCTTAAACTGAGTGCAAAGCTCAGTAATCATAGTATTGTTAAGGTTAGTCCCATTGTCAGTGATGATCCTTTCGGGGATACCATAGCGGCAAATGAGGTTGTGTCTGGTGAATCTGGCTACCACATTCTTGGTGACTGAGGCAAAAGAGGCGGCTTTGACCCACTTGGTGAAATAAACAATAGCGACCAAAATGAAGTGATGTCCGTTGGAAGCGGTTTGCTTGATTTCTCCAATCATATCAATGCCCCTCATTGCAAATGGCCACGGAGAAGTCATGACATTCAGAGGGATAGGAGGCACATGGACCTTGTCAGCATAAATTTGACATTTGTGACAAGTCCTCGAGTGTTGATGGCAATCAGTCTCCATTGTTGACCAATAATAGCCAGCTCTTAAGATTTTCTTGGCCATCGTATGTCCACTTGAGTGAGTACCAAAGAGACCATCGTGCATGTCTTCCATAACTTCCCCTGCCTCCTTCTTGTCCACACAACGGAGTAGAGTAGAGTCATGGTTGCTTTTGTCAATATTTTGTTGTTTAGGAAGAATTTGGCTGCAAATCTTCGTAAGAATTTGTTGTCATTGATGGATGCTCCAACTGGATACTATTGTGTTTCAAGATATCTCATCACCTCATGGTACCATGGCTTTTCTGCGTCAGCGTCAAGCTCATAGAAATTTGCGGGTTCATCGAATCTTTCAATTGTAATCATAGGGGCTCTGTTGTCCCATCTGACCTTGAACATTGAAGACATGGTTGCCAAAGCGTCAGCCAACTGATTTTATTCCCTAGGGAAGTGCTCAAAAATTACCTCTTCGAAGTAGGGAATCAGGGATAGCACAAGTTCCTTGTAAGGGATGAGATTAGGGTGCTTAGTGTCCAAATCTCCTTTTACTTGGCTGATCACTAGGGCGGAATCCCCAAACACATTCAAATGCTTGATCCTCAAATCAATGGAATCTTACAGACCCAAAATGCACACTTCGTATTCGGCCATATTGTCTGTGCAATTGAAGCATAGTATGGCAGTGAATGGAGTGTGGCAACCTTCAGGAGAGATGATCATAGTGCCAATTCTGTTACCTAAGGAATTGGAAGCCCCATCAAAGACCATAGTCCATCGGGATCCTTGTTCAGGTCCGTCATACGGTCAAAGTTTCGAGCAATCGGTCACCAGCATGATGTTCTCATCAAAGAAGTCGAAGTTCATAGACTGATAATCATCCATAGCTTGATGGACCAGATGATCTTCTAGTACGCTTCCTTTCATGGCCTTTTGTGTAGTGTATTAAATGTCGTACTCAATTAAGATCATTTGCCATCTAGCTATCCGTCCGGAAAGGGCAGGTTTCTCGAAGATGTACTTGATTGGGTCCATTTTAGAAATCAACATAGTGGTATGAGCCAACATATATTGTCTTAGCCAGAGAGCAGCCCATGCCAGAGCGAAACAAGTTTTATCGAGCAGTGAATATCTAGTTTCACAGTCGGTAAACTTTTTGCTCAGGTAGTAAATAGCGTGCTCTTTTCGGCCAGACTCGTCATGTTGGCCCAAAACACACCCCATAGAGTTCTCTAGTACTGTCAAGTACATGATCAAGGGTCTTCCTTCAACTGGAGGCATGAGAATAGGAGGTTCTTGTATGTATTCTTTGATTTTGTCGAAGGCGGCTTGGCGCTCATCATTCCATCTGACTACCTGATCTTTCTTCAAGAGTTTGAAGATTGGCTCACAAGTAGCAGTCAAGTGAGATATGAAGCGGGTGATATAATTGAGACGACCCAAGAATCCTTTAACTTCCTTTTCAGAATGAGGGACTGGAATTTCTTTGATGGCCTTTACCTTGGCAGGATCAACTTCAATGCCTTTATTATTGACAACAAAACCTACAAGCTTTCTAGATCGTACTCCAAATGTGCACTTGTTAGGGTTTAACCTCAGCTTATACTTTTTCAGCCTTTCGAATAATTTGTACAAGTGATCGAGATGTTCCTCTTCAGTTTGTGATCTAGCAATCATATCGTCCACATATACCTCTATTTCATGATGTATCATGTCATGAAACAAAGCTACCAGAGCTCTTTGATACGTTGCCCCTGCATTCTTCAATCCGAACGGAATGACCTTGTAGCAGAAGGTGCCCCATTGCGTGACAAAAGTTGTCTTCTCCTGTCTTCAGGAGCCATCCTTATTTGATTATAGCCTGAGAAGCCATCCATGAATGAGAAGATTTTATGTTGAGCAGTATTTTTGACCAAAACGTCAATGTGTGGCAGAGGGAAGTCATCCTTGGGGCTTGCCCTATTCAGATCCCTATAGTCTACACACACGAGAACTTTCACATCCTTCTTTGGCACTGGCACCACATTGGAAACCCATTGGGGATAGGATGTCACATCTAGGAACCTTGCATCAAATTGTTTCATAACTTCAGCTTTGATCTTCTCAGACATATCAGGCCTCATGCGACAAACCTTTTGTTTAACATGAGGGAAATCTTCTTTTGTCGGCAGACGATGAACTACGATGTCAGTATCCAACCCAGACATATCTTCATAAGACCAAGCAAATACTTCCACATAATCATGCAACATCTGAACCAACCTTCTCTTGACACTGTTTTCCAAATTTCTGCCGATCTTGATTTCCTTCTTATCTGACTCAGTACCCAGATTGATGACTTCAACTGCCTCTTCATGCGGCTGAATAGCTTTTTCCTCTTGTAATAGAAGTCTGGCTAGTTCTCCCGGTATTTCACAATCTTCCTCGCCTTCATCTTCGGCTTGGTTGATTGGACATTCGAAGTCATATTCGACAGTAGTAGAGTCAATGGAAATAGGATCCAGAGTGGATGAGGACCTGTAAGAATGTGTGTGTGTGTGTGTGTGTGTGTGTGTGTGTGTGTGTGTGTGTGTGTGTGTGTGTGTGCATGTAAGATACATGGCTATTTTTTTTTGAAAAATGTATTCGAGAGAAAAAAGAGACAATGAACACAAATATTTGAATGCAAAATAGTCCAATGTACTGAATGATCATATGATTAGATGAACATAAATAAAACCCTTGACAAATGGACCAAAGTTCCCCGGGCCAGGCACATGGCTTAAAAGTCATTGTTGAATATTACAGACAAAATGTTCTTGAATTGAAAGAAAAGCAATAACAAGTAGATTACTCCTCTATGAAAGAGATGGGCACAAAGTCCTTTGTATGCCAATTCTTCAGCTCCGTTGTAGTTGGGTACACCCAGTCTTCAAATGCAGCTTCTTCATCATAATCATCCAAGGCGTTGGATTCATGGCTTCTAAAGCGGAGAGGTGGCTTTCCAGCACGAGCACACCTCACTTCCTTCTGAGATTTGACGGTGAAGCCCAAACCAAACTTGTCTGCTTTATACAGGATATCGAGGAGTTTCCCCCAAGTATCACAGTTTCCTTCTTCAATAGCCGCACGGGCATCTTTGACTGAAACCATATTGGGCACGGCCTTAACAGCTTCTAAATCATCAGAAGAACATTTGGTAGCATCAATCATTGGTGGCACAACCTCAAAGTCTTGACACGGGGTCTCAATGAATTCTCCATCCATCTCTATGTATTTGAACGAGTTAAGGTGACTTACCATATACTCTTCTTCTCCACAGACGGTGACTATTCTTCCCTTGACAGGATATTTAAGCTTTTGATGGAGAGTTGAGGTTACTGCCCCAACTTTATGGATCCACGGGCGACCCAATAGACAAGAATAGGCAGGACGGATGTCTATAATGTAGAAGGTGGAGTTGAAGATTTGGGAGCCCACTTTGATTGGAATATCTACTTCCCCATGAACAGTCCTCTTTGATCCATCGAACGCCTTTACAATGATATCGCTTGGCTTCAAGACTAAACCTTTACAGTCTAGACGGTCTAGCGCCCCCTTGGGTAATACATTCAAAGAAGAACCCATGTCGACTAGCACATGTGCCAAGGTAATTCCTTTGCACTCAACAGAAACATGTAAAGCTTTATTGTGGTTCTTCCCTAACGGTGTTAAGTCAGCATCTGAAAATCCCAAGCCATTATCAGTCGTCAGGCTAGCCACGCAATTCTCAAATTGGTCTGTTGTTGTCTCATGGAGGACATGAGCTTTTTTCAGGAACTTGATTAATGTCCGAGCATGGGCATCGAAACAAATCAACAACGACAACATTGAAATTTTAGAAGGGGTTTGCCCCAACTGTTCCACAATCTTGAAGTCGCTTCTTTTTATTATCTTCAAGATCTCGTCCATCTCACAAGCGGAGGGCTCTCCATCAGCAACGTCCTTTACGGGTACTTCAATCTCATTAGACTCAACAACCTTCTCCTTCCCTCTTGTATCGATACTTGGCTTGGCAGTAGTAATGCGGATGGGCGCCCTTGTAACCACTAGTGAGATATTGGGTGAAAATATTCTCCCAGTTCTGGTTACTTTGCTCGAGCCAGTTATGTTACCAACATTGTCATATTTTTCTTCTTCTATCCAGACGTCTTGTTTAATCCCATGATAGAACACCTCAGCACCATAGTTCCATGGTACTGCCTTGTTTGAAGAATAGGGAATCGGTCCAGGGTTAGTAATTATTAAGGGAGCAACAGTGGGTTCATTTGAAATCCTAATAGGACCTTTAGAGGTGATCCTAAGAGGCTTGTTTGAGATGGTAATAATGTAGAGATCTTCACATTTTTTAATCAAAAATTTGGCAAGTGGGGTCTTCTCAAATAGCATTTCATGGCTATCCATCAGGAATTGTATGCATTTCTTCATCCCTTCACATTCATTGAGTTGTCTTGTACAACACACACAGTCTTTTACACAACTAGGGAAGATCCCAGCTTTCAACAGATTGTTTTTTATTATATTCAGCGGGGTAGTCAATTCTTCAACAGAGGCAACAAAAATTGTATCTTCAACAGCATTAACACTTTTGTCATGCTTCGACATCGGAGCGGTAATTACATTTGGTGTTGGAGGAGGATCAAACTCAATAGTCATGTTATCAATCAAATCCTGGATTTTGTTCTTCAAGGCCCGGCACTGGTCAGTCTCGTGCCCGGGGCTGTTTGAATGGTAAGCGCATTTAGCGTTCGGATTATACTTTGGTGACAAGGTATCGGGGTTGGCAGGAGGGTCGCGCAATGTCACTAAATTAGCCTTTAGCAAATGTTGAAGGGCTTGAGACAGTGACATGCCTAACCTCATAAATTGTCTTCTCTGAGTTTCGAAACATTGATGGTTTGCAGTAGGAGTTGGATTGGAGATTTGGACGACATTTATAGACGATGATCATTCTTCTTGGTACGGGCCCTTTCCCCGTACACAACATTGACTTCCTTCTTTGCAGCAAAAGGTTTCTTGATAGGATTGGAAGTGGAGGTAGACGCCACAAAGATATTCCCACTTTTTATGCCACTTTCAACTCTTTCACCGGTTAAGATTAATTCGATGAAAACAGAAGAAAAGCAGTTGACCAACAGATTAAAGAAGGGACCAGATAAAGTGCCAGTGAACATGTCAATGTGCTCCCTATCAGTCAAGGGTGGTTGAACCCTACTGGCGAGGTCTCTCCATTTTTGTGCATATTCCTTAAATCCTTCATTCTTTCCCATGGTCATATCTTGCAATTGAACCCTCGTTGGCACCAAGTCGGTGTTATACTGATATTGATGGTAGAAGGCGGTAGCTAAATCCTCTCAAGTATTGATACGAGATCTATCCAACTGATAAAACCATTCAAGTTGCGTTCCAGCTAAACTCTCTTGGAAAAAGTGAACCCAAAGCTTCTTATCAGCAGTGTGCGGCTGTATCTTGCGCATATAAGATTTTAGGTGTATTTTTGGACAAGAAACTCCATCGTATTTTGCAAAGATTGGTATTTTGAATTTGTGGGGAACGACTACCCTAGAGATCAAACCCAAATCGTCAAAATCTAAACCAGGGACGGCCTGGATTTCAACAGCTTTCAATTTGTCTTCTAACTGCTTATATTTGATATCGGCGGGTGGATACTGCTCGTCAAAATAATTATCATCAAATACTTGATCATTAACACAATCAGCCTGAGTACTCTTGGCCTCACCAATATGGTTCTCGTCTTCTTCAGATGAATCTCCTCCTACTGGGATTTAACAGACTGTCTCTTTGAACCTTCTACCCATGTTGAGAAGAGCTTTCTTCTTAGGATTCTTCTTAACTGCCAGAAACGCCATCATGTCTTGCTTCCCTTTGGCTAGGGCTATTAGAGTTTCCTGGAACTGAGAATTTTGGGCTTGGAGATCCTTCACGGTTTTCTCTAGATCCATCTTGCTGAAATAAACAGCGGAAAGATAAGGAAACCTGTTATGCGAAAACCTGACATGTTATGATGCATGGAATATGTATATGCAAATGATTTCAAGGACTTATGAGATTTAAATTTGTATAGACAAAAGAATGAGAAAACGTTAATTTTCATTAAACAAAACAAAAAAGATTACATTATGCCTCTTGGGCTTACAAAATAAATTTCTAAGATAAAAAGACTGAACGCATCCTCTTCGGTGCGAGATAGGCGTTCACACTTTTCTCTTCTTGTAGCTGCTTCGTAAGCTCCAAGACCCTCTTCTCACTAGCATAGAATTGAGCCTCGAAGGTATCCCGTTCTTCCTTTAGCTGGATCCAACCCTTTTGCAAGTCTTCGAGAGAGGTAGGCTTGTCGGGATAGAGGATGGTGTAGGGAACATCTCCTTCAACCACAAGCTCCATGATGACTGGTAAGATGGAGGGATAAGGCATCACAAGTTTCTGACCTCGAGTTCACACCCACTTAAGGTAAGGCTCAAGCGGAATGGAATTCTTGTGTCCCAGCGTCTTGCTATTCACCTTGTTCAACATCCTCCAAGCTCGGATAAACCTCTGACGGTAACCTTGATCGTCATTCTCATAGTCGAATACCACTCCTTGGATAAGCATTTCATGTGGACCATCCCTTCGGGCATAACCAAACTGTCGTAAGGCTAAGCAGGGGTTGTAAGTGATACCTCCCCTAATTCCGAGTAAGGGGACATTAGGGAGTTCTCCACAATGGTCGACGATAGTAACATTCTCCAATGATCGGGAACACCAATGAATATCTTAATGTCTGAGCGTCATCAACCTATGGGACCACCTTGAACCTTGCTCATTCTTTAATACAAATTGGGGAAGATGCGAAATAAACCATCTTGAAAAGAGAGGAGTACAACACATGAGGATACCTCTCTTTCTCATAAAGTGAGAGTAAAAAGAATGTAGGATGTCTCCTAACAAAGTAGGCACCGGGTTACGAGACATGAAGATTTTGACGGTGTTTACATCTATGAGTTGATCAAGATTTGGAAACAAAACCATCCCATAGATGAGAAGGGTCACAATTTCCTCAAAAGCTTATAAGTCCAAGGAGTTCCAACAATCTTGAGCTTTCTCAAACAAGAACTTGGCCAAAAAACCTTTGACAGCACTCCTTGTTTCCCAATTAGTTGTGATATCAGGTTTTTGCAAGTGTAGTGCTTAGGCAATCTCTTCAGGTTTTGGATCTCTTTCCGTACCGTTGAAGGGTAGTTGATTGATAATGGGAATCCTCAAGAGTTGGGAGAATTCTTCCAAAGTTGTCACAAGTTGATAATCGGGAAAAGTGAAGCAATGGTGTAGAGGATCAAAGAATTGGAAGAGCACCTTCATCATATCTTCATCAGTGTTGGAGGTAACCAAGTTTAGGAGGCGACCATGTCTTTCGGTGAATGGAGAATTCTCAGGAACCCTTGATGTTAACTCTTTGAGTTGAGGAGGGATCCTTACGAGATTGACTTGAATGGTTTTCCTACGAATAGAATCCATGTCCTACAAAATAGAGCAAAGATAAATCCCAAAAATCCTTGAAATGATTAGTGAGTATGAGTATGATGTTACGATGTTTATGATGTTATGTACAAGTAAATATATACAAACAAAACAAACAAGTCCTTAGGTTTAGGCTTGCATGGAGTCTTATAGGTAAGTACCCTCTTGAAGTTTAGTTGGCTCAAACATGTCCTAGAAATAGTAATCGGGTTCTAAAGGAGCTCAATATCAATGGTTTGTCTTCTCGGACATTATTTCAGTGCAAGCCTCTTTAATAGCGATCGAAATATCCCAAAAAGCCAAACCTCAATGAGTGTAGTATCGAGTATCTACCAACTTCGGACTGCACCAAAGTCGGTCATCTCACTACGTCCTAATGACCAAGTTGGTCAAGTAAAGGTTCTAAAAGTCAGTTAGTACTTCATGACATCACTCAGAAGCCCCGTATTCTCCTTGACTACTCAAGGGCTACCGGTACCCACAAATATGTCACACTAACGTAGCTACTTCTTAGACCATGTCGTTATACCCCGCACGGTTTCCACAACGTATTTCTACTTACCTATGAGGTATCCCAAATCTGGGTAGAGGATTTAATCCCAAAAAAAGAACCAAAATGTAAAGCAAACAAATCAAAAAAAGATATTAAATCAAGGTGATCTAGCCCTAAGGTAACCCCACTTTTAAGATTCCCCAGTAGAGTCTCCAGTTCTGTGATACGGTGGGAGAACTGACTTGAATGTTTTGCGTTTTATCGCAATTGTTGCGGTTAGAAAGAGTCACCACCGACTTTTCTTTTATCCAAAAGGAAAGGCTAAAAAGAACAGGAAAGACCTTTGAGATTATTTCTTGAGTTCGGGGGGTCGATTATGAAAAGGGAAGGTGTTAGCACCCTTTTCATCCATAATTATCTATGGGCTCTTAGTTTCTTGCTAGATCACTTGCTTTTGTTTGAAAATATGCTTTGTGTGGTTTTTGAAAGTATTTTGAAAAGGCGCCATCGTTTAGGCAAACTTTGAATTAGTTCTCGTTCGTAAGAACGTATACACAGTGTTGATCTTTTGAAAATGTTTCAAGTTTGGAAAGTGTTTTGAAAGTGTTTTTGAAATTGTTGGTGTTTGTTTTGAAGATAAGCAAGAGTGTTTGATTTGAAATTGAGCAAGCAACTAGGAAAAATATGCCTACTCAAAAGTCTTAGTTCATTTCTTCCTTTCCTTTGATATTACTACCTTATAATTAATTTGGTAAGAAGCCCTATCTTTGGATGTAAAGGGACGGACGTGGGTCATCGTATAGCCATGATAGCAATGTTGTGAAATATCTTAACAATTCTATTTGAGGGGCTAAGATCATTTTGAAAGGCAACATTTGATAGCGTGTATGATCTTGTATTTTTTATTGTTGTTTGCTAAGATATCCCACATGCATAACATGGCCATTTTTGTAAGGCAACAAAGTGGATTTACCCTAAGGGTGTAAGTGTGCAAGTGTGTTGATTTACATGGTTTGTTTGGTTTGAATTAGGGTTTGCTAACTTGTTGATTTTATCTTTCCATACAAATCCTAATTTACTAGCATTTATATATAAAACATTAAATTGTGGAAAGTAAAAATACTAAGCTATTACGTCATTAGGGGAGGGGTATACAAATTTACAAATGGGGATTTTGCAAGAAAATTAAATTTAATTAACTATTACAACCATATTGAATAAATATACAAAATTGAAGATAAAATGCAAATATGCAAAATGGAAAAAGAAATGCTTTTTATTTGATTTTATGAAAGGTTTTAATCTTGACCTAATTTAGAAAAATAATTAATAAGAAATTAACTAAAAAAATTAACTTAAACTAATTAAGAAAAGAGATTAGTTAAAAATGATTTTTTAGGGTTTTTTACCAAAATGTTTTTAAATAATGAAAATAACATGAGAATTGATTAATTAAAATAAACCTAAGTTCTAGATTAACTATTTACAAGATGATAATAATATAATAATTAAATCTAATTATCTAAGTATAAAAAAAGAAATTAATTTACTAAAAGAAAATGTTTTTTATTCTTTTGTTTTATGAAGAAAAATAAACTATTAATGAACATTTTTTAAATATGTAAATAAATAAATAAAAATGTATTTTTGGATTTTTATTAATAAAAATAATGATGATAATAATAATAATAAAAATAATAATAATAATATAAAAATAAAAAAATGAAATAATGAAATAATAAAAATAAAAGGACCAAGATGTATGAAACATAATCAGGGGGGAGTCAGCAAAAAATAAAGGCCCAAGGAGGAGGAGGCCCAACACCTGTTGCAAACAAAAAAAAAAGAGAGAGAAAATAGTAAATATGCAAAATAATGGCAAAACGGATGCTGGGGCTCAAACCCAGGTCCTAAGGGTGACAGACGCGCGCTTTAACCACTAGGGTGGTGATACATCTGTTAACTTGTACACAACAATAAACATATGATATAAATCATGCCTTGACTGTACTTCATCTTCAACCTATAGCCAAAGGATCTGTAACTTATTCATTTCTCAACCATTTTTAAAAGTGTAAACATGAAACTTGTGCATTTTTCCACCACGAATCCAACCACATAACTAACTTAAGCTAACATTCAAAGATAAGGATGAATTTATGAAAGTACCAAATTCTGACCTAAATGTTTCAGCAAGTTCAAACTCAAAATTCTCCATGCTCAAGCAACATGAATGAAATCTATAGACATGTAAAGTTTCCGAGAAATGATATCTACATTCTATCTTCACAAATGCAAGTTGTTGTACCCCAAAATTTTCCCTCCCATATTCCTCAATACATTTCAAGTGAGGTCTTCAAATTGTTCAAGAAAGTCCAAGGGTTGACCAGACAAACTCTCTCCTAAGACAGTCTACCTCAAATTAGGGTTTCAGTTTGCATCAAGATATTTGATTCCAAAGGATCCCAAATTTTCACAATTGTCCTAATATGTTCTCAAGATCATCCATGTCAAGTTTCAAACCTTGCAGAGGAAGTTTGCTCAGTCAATTGCTCAAAGGCCTGAAAATCGACTGTGCTAGGGCAAAAGTCAATTGTGGCCCACATACAGTCAAACTTTAAGATTTCTGGTCAACATCCTCATTTTGAAGTATTATTCATAATTGTATCAAGGGTTGATCATGATTCCTCAAGGATTGGTCACAATTCATCAAAACCCAAAACTTGCTAAATTAGGTTTTTGTAGGAAAAGTCAACTCAACTTTGACCAAGCATAACTTTCTAATACTTTATCAAAAATAACCCATCCAAAGCTCATTTTAAAGAGAATGTAATTTAATACAATCCATCTTCATCTCCCAAGTTCAAAATTTGCACTCACAAGAAGATATAAATTTGGACATTATAGGTCATTTTGGAAAATCAACAAAAACACCTTTTTTGTCAAAGCTTCATACATGAACATGGAAGACTTAATTGAGATGAAAACAAAAGGGTTGGTTAGAAGACATCCTAAGCTTTCTAAAAAGTCCAAGAACACATCTCTAGGGTCAAAATTGAAGGAGTTATGCATTGGCAAAGTTGACCTTTTTTGCAAAATTGCCAAAAGTCAAATATGGCCAAAATTGCATTTTTTTTATCAAATGGGCCAAACTTTTTATGCTTGCATTGAGTTTGTAACATGACCCACAACCCATGATCCTTTCCATTTTTCATTCTTTTATTTTTGTCATTTATTTTGATTTTATTTCAATTAAATCAAATAAAATCATGAAAATATCAAAACTAATCAAAGCTTAAGATTTTGTGCATGTTTAGGCCTCTTATACAGCTGGAAAGAGAATCAAATTGTACAAGCTTCATTTGGACACAAAATATTTGATTTGGCCTCCTCCAGATTTAAGTTCCAAACTTTGGAACATAGACTTTCTTCCCGTCATATGTCGCGAGCATCCAGAGTATAGGTACCATGACTGGTGTTTCAACTGAGCTGTTAAGGACATCTGCAACATAGATTATTTTCCCCTTAGGTACCCATTTCGTTTTGGGTCCTTTTTGGTTAGAGTTTCTAAATTTCTGGTTGAACTTTGATTTTGCATAAGAGTTTTCAGAGTGAGAAGTGTATTTGATATCATGTGTATGCCCAAAACTAAATTGTTTGTGTAGTGGTTTATATGTAATGACCATTTCCTCGACAAGCTTAGGTTTATATATTTCTTTCCCTCTGGGAGATTTATATCTGTTGTACCCCAAAATTTTCTCTCCCATATTTCTCAATACATTTCAAGTGAGGTCCTCAAACTGCTCAAAGAAGTCCAAGGGTTGACCATACAAGCTCTATCCTAAGGCAGTCTACCCCAAATTAGGGTTTCAGTTTGCATCAAGATGTTTGAATCAAAAAGGTCCCAAATGCTCACTATCATCCTAATATGTTCACAAGATCATCCATGTCAAGTTTCAAGCCCTACAGAGAAAGTTTGCTCAGTCAATTTCTCAAAAGGCTGAAAATCGAATATGTTAGGGCAAAAGTCAATTGTGTCCTACATACAGTCAAACTTCAATACTTTTGGTCAACATTATCATTTTGAAGTTTTATTCATCATTTGATCAGGGGTTGATCATGATTCCTCAAGGATTGCTCACAATTCATCAAAACCCAAAAGTTGCTAAATTAGGGTTTTGCAGGAAAAGTCAACTCAACTTTGACCAAGCATAAGTTTCTCATACTTTATGAAAAATGACCCATCCAAAGCTCATTTTGAAGATAATGCAATTACCAACAATTCATCTTCAGTTCCCAAGTTCAAAATATGTACTCACGAGAAGATATGAATTTGGACATTATAGGTCATTTTGAAAAGTCAACAAAAACACCTTTTTTGTCAAAGCTTCATACATGAACATGGAAGACTCAATTGAGATGATACCAAAAGAGTTTCTTAGAGGACATCTTAAGATTTCTAAAAAGTCTAAGAACACATCTCTAAGGTCAAAATTAAAGGAGTTATGCATTATTGAAGTTGACCCTTTTTGTAAAATTGCCAAAAGTCAAAAGTGGCCAAAATTGCAATTTTTGTCAAATGGGCCCAACCTTTTGTGCTTGCATTGAGTTTGTAACATGATCCAAGACCCATGATCCTTTCCACTTGTCTTTATTTTATTTTTATCATTTATTTTGATTTTTATTTCAATTAAATTAAATTAAATCAAAATAAACTCATAAAAATATTAAAACTAATCAAAGCTTGAGATTTTATGCATGTTTAGGTCTCTTATACAGTTGGGAAGAGAATCAAATCGTGAAAGTTTCATTTGGACACAAAAAGATTGGATTTGGCTCGATTTTGAAAGATTTACATAAGAATCAAATCATAATTCAATCATCTTAATTGAGAAATATTTGAAGCAAGTTTGTAACCTAATTCATTCTTGGGTACATATAGAACATTGGAAGACCAAAAATAGGAGGATTGGAGGCGTGTAAAACAGAAATCAGAATTGCAAAAACTCAAGAAAAGTTGCAAATTGATTTCCAAGATTCAGGTTGTCTCAAGCCATTCTAAGCATACCAATCGTTTGCTGGACATCCCAGGAATGTGTTTCAACCACTAGCAAGCTTCCTCACACTCAGAATCGCGCTGTAAGTTTCACACAGTTTCCATATTTTCTTGAATTCAGAAATTATAATTCTGGCATATTTGGCATGTTTTATTGGTATATTCATAATCCTTGAGATGTTTGCAAGCTAATGGTTGTATTTAATTGCATTTTTATTGACTATATACCAAGATGCCATGGCTAGGGTTCATGGTTCGTTTTTAGGGATTTTCCATATAGGAACAATTGGCCCTAATGGAGGAGACCATCGTGATCACCGGGTCAAACCCAGTTGATCCATGATCTTGAATTTTATTTATATTGCTTGTATGCAATTTCTGAAATGCACAGGGTTATAGCTACATCACCATGTCTGTAGGTAAAGGTTCATAGTTTTAAACGACAGATCCAGGGAAGAAGATGATGGTGTGTCACAACTTTACTGGCCGGTTTAAATTCTGGCGCGTTTATTCTGGCCAGAAGCCTGTAGTTCTGATCTATTTGTTTGTTTCTATTGTATTGATAAACTAACACCCAGCGCAGTTGGCCAGCAGAAGAAAGTCAGAAGTTCATGATTCTGGATTCAATCCCAGATGTGAGCTTTTGGCATTTTCCCCCTTATATACACCAGATCCAGCGCTTACACTTTCTGAGGATCATCTTCTAGCCACATCAACCAGGACCAGATCAACCATCCTCTGGTCATGATCTGCTGGATCCACCCGCTAAGAGCAGGCCCAGTACAATCATCCTATGACCAGCATCCTCTGATCACCATCCCCTGATCACCATCCTCTGGACCATCATCCTCTGATCACCATCCTCTGGGCCATCATCCTCTGATCAGAGCCGCTGACAGCAGGCCCTTTGGGTTATTTCTTTTTTTCTAACTTACCTTTCTTTAGTTATTCTTTTTTTATTTATTTTTATTATCAACACCAAAATCACCTTTTTACCAACACAAACGCAAAACGCAAACCAACATTTTCCTAAAACAATCCGGTTCTGCCACTGTATCACAGAACTTGCGACTCTGCTAGGGAATAATGAGTGGGGTATACCTTAGGATTAGTTCATCATAAATTGCTTCTCTTGTTTGTTTTGGTTGCTTTACTTTTAAAGGGTTTTGTATTGGGAGTTACTATAGATCCTAACCCAGATCTGGGGGACACCTTTTAGGTAAGTAGCAATAAACTGTGAGTGAACTGTACGACATAAACCGATATAGTTGAAGTAGTAGCTACATTGATGTGGTACATTGGTTGGTATTGGTATCCCTTATGGAGAAACGAGGAGAATACGGGGCTGCTGTGTGTGTCGTTATGCATCAACTGACCTTAGAACCCATAATTGACCAACTTGGCCAGTAGTAAGTAGTGAGATAGCCGGTCTCGGTGTAAAGCTGGGAACTGGTTGATACTCGATGCTACATTCATTGAGACCATACTCTCGAGATAGTTCCGGATGCAAGAAAAGATTGCGTGATCTGAAACCATGACCGATGGAGGATGGTCAGTGATATTGAGAACCTCTAGAACCCGGTTACTTTTTTTAGGACAGGTTGAAACCAACTGAACTTCAAGAGGGTAATACCTAGACCCCATGCAAGCCTTAAACTTAAGGGATATTATATGACTTGTTTGCCTTTTCCATGTCTGTTATCTGCTATATCTGTTGTTTGTTTTACCATGACATCATGCATCATAACATAGCATGCATACTTCATTATACTAACCATTTCAAAGACCGAAGGGATTTATCTTTGTCCTGTTTTGCAGATTAAGGCTTCCGTGCGCAAAAACACCATCCAAGTTAACTTTGTGCAAATACCCGCTCAACTCAAAGATTTAGCCTCAAAAGTTTCTGAGACTTCTTCGTTAATTAAAAGACATGGTCAACTTCTTAGCTTGGTTACCTCAAAGTTTGATGAGCAGATGATGAGTGTGCTTTTCCAGTTCTTCGATCCTGTGCATCATTGCTTCACTTTCCTAGATTATCAGCTAGTTCCCACTTTGGAAGAGTTTTCTCACTTATTGGGCATATCCATCCTCGAGCAGATGCCCTTCACCGGTATGGAAGAGTCTCCTAGGCCAGAAGACATTGCTTCAGCTCTACATTTGAAACGAGCTGATGTAGTATCTAATTGGTAGAAACGAAGCGGGGTTGAAGGTTTCTTAGCCAAGTTTCTGATGGATCAAGCTCAGTTATTCTAGGATAACTTGTATTTCCAGGCTTTCGAAGACGTCTTAGATCTCCTTATCTACGTTTTGGTTCTCTTCCCGAATCCAAATTCCTTTGTGGATGTGAATGTTGTTAAGATCTTCCTGTCTCACAATCCTGTACCTACTCTATTAGGTGATATCTTGCATGCCCTCTACACTCGTACTGTGCGAAGAAGAGGGACCCCCATGTGTTGCACGCCGCTGCTGGAGAGGTGGTTTATTTCGCACCTCCCCAAGTCCGTGTTGAAGAATGAGGAAGGTTTATGATGGTCTTACAGGATAATGTCCCTTGCCCATACAGACATTCTTTGGAGTTCTAAGGCTATGGAAAGAATTGTTGTCATTGATCGATGTGGGGGATACCCTAATGTCCCATTGCTCGGAATCAGAGGGGGTATAACCTACAGTCCCTGTTTGGCTTTGTGACAATTCGGTCAGGCTCGGAGAGATGGTCCTCATGAGCTACTTCTTACAGATATTGCCTTTGACTACAAGGAGGACGTTGACGAGCACCGCCAAAGGTTTATACGAGCCTGGGGCATGGTGAACATATCTGACCCTCAAGAGCTAGGACCAAGGACTTCTCTCCCTATGCAGCCTTATATCCAGTGGGTCCGAGCTCGAGCCCAGAAGCTTGGGATGCCTTATGAAGCTGTGTTGTCAGTGATTGTGGAGCCTACCAATGAAGAGGGCATTCCTTACACAGTCATTTCCCCTACATGCCCACTGATCTTGGGGCATTGAAGAGATCCTAGATTCAGCTGAAATGGGAGAGGGATACCTACCGAGAAAAATACCATGAGCAAGAAAGGAAGATCTTGAAGCTCTCCAGGCAACTTGAGAATGAAAGGACGATCAATGACTACGTCAGCATGAAGGGGAAGCGTCCATGGGATTTCTGATTTTGCTTTTTTTAGATTTGTTTTCTGCTTATTTCTTTTGTAACGCCTCAAAGGCATTATTAAACATTTTTACAAGTTAATCTAATAAAGTTTGTTTTATTTTTGTTTTGCAAATTTAAATCTCCCAAAGTCTTTTAAATCATTTCATACGCATCCCATTATCATGCACACCATTACATGTACTATTACAGGTTTCTCATCTTCTTCGCTATTTATTTCAGTAGTTATGTCTTCTGATCAAGCTATCAAAGATCTTCAGGCGCAAAATGCCCAGTTCCAAGAGATGTTCTTAAGCTTGGCTAAAGGGCAAGAGGATTTGAAAGCTCTCATCCTGAAAGAGAAAGAGAAGGAGAAGAAGAAGAAGAAGAAGAAGAAGAAGAAGAAGAAGAAGAAGAAGAAGGTTGTTCTTTTTAGCATGGTTAAAAGGTTTGGGGATAGGATGAAACAGCAAGTTGATCTGTCCCTTTCATCCAAGGAAGAGGAGAACCAAGAAGAAGAAAAGGGCCCCAGTCCTGCCATTTCTGATAATGACACTGATTATGATGAGGAGCAATATCCTCCAGCTGAGGATATGTACAAACAAATAGAAGATCGTTTGAGTGTTATGGAGATTCAGAGGATCCCTGGTCTGGATTTCGGAGAGTTAGGATTGGTATCAGGAGTGGTGATTCCTCATAAGTTCAAAGCTCCGGTTTTTGCTAAGTACGATGGAGTATCCTGTCCTAAACTCCATCTCTGCTCGTACGTCCGGAAAATTCAACCCCACACTGCCGACATAAATTTGTGGGTACATTTCTTTCAAGATAGTCTGTCAGGGACTCAACTTGAATAGTTTTATCAGTTGGAAGGAGCCAATGTCCTAAACTGGGAAGACCTTGTTGCTGCTTTTTACAAGCAGTATCAATATAACACCGACCTTGCTCCCACTTGTACTCAGATTCAGGTTATGTCTATGGATGCAAGTGAAGGTTTTAAGGACTATGCTCAAAAGTGGAGAGATTTGGCTGGAAGAGTCCAATCCCCTTTGTCTGATAGGGAGTTGGTTGACATGTTTCTAGGGACGCTATCTGGTCCATTCTTCAATCATCTGATCGGCAGTTCATCGTATGGGTTTACTGAGTTAATTTTGATTGGGGAGAGAGTAGAAGCTGGTATCCGAAGTGGTAAGATACAGAAGGATACTTCATCAAGTGCAGTGAAGAAGCCTTTCATCGGTAAGAAAGAAGCTAGTGCAGTTTACGGCCCAAGGGGGCAGAGAAGATCTGAATGCCGTCAAGCGGTGAATGCGGTAGTAATATCAAAACCCACTGTTGCTCCGCAATGAAACAATCGAAAAAGAATGGAGAGACCGCAGAGATAGTACACTCGACTCAATATGACCTTGTCTCAAATTCTACCACAATTATTGAAGACTAACCTGGTAACTCTGAGGGAAGCCCCGAAGAATCCTAACACCACATCTCCGCTATATAACCCGAACACCCGCTGCGCCTATCACTCTGATAGCCCAGGTCATGATACAAACAACTGTTAGGCCTTGAATAATAAGGTGCAAGATTTGATCGAAGCTAGAGAAATTGAGTTTGACGCTCCGGAGAAGCCCAACGTCATGATTGCTCCCATGCCCAAACATGGTCATGGAGTAAATGTTGTGGATGATGATTTATTTGTGACCTCCGTGGAAGAAATTTCTACTCCTTTGATGATAGTTAAGAAGAATCTATTGTTGGCCGATTTATTTCCGGGTTGTGGCGAAGGTTGCCACTTGTGTTCAATTCTGCCTGCTAGTTGCCACTTTTTGAAATCAGGTGTTCAACGCCTGATGGATAACAAGGAGATCCTGTTCGAAAAGACTTTGATTCCGTTAGTTTCAATTGAAGATGTTGCCATCATAACCATTTCCTCCAATCCTTCCAAGGCTTTCTCGAGAAAGCCTGTTAGGATTACATCCGTTCCAAGAATTGCTCCGTTAATAATTATTGTCCCTGGTCCTATCCCATACACTTCGAATAAGGCTGTCTCGTGGCACTATGGGGCCGATGTTTATTACCATGGAGTAAAGCAAGACTTAAAGATTGAAGAAGTTGATGCTGATGTCAGCAATATTGTCAGGGCTAGCAAGGTCACCATAAGTGGAAGACTCTTCTCTCCTGAGATTTCCCCTCTGATTGTTCACAAACCTGTTGGCATTCCATATGCTAATACCTTAGCTACTGTCTCAGTTCCTATCCCAGTTATAACCCATGTCGCCGAGCCATCTGGAACTCGGGGCAAAGAAATCACAGGTGAGCCTGCCCGGACAGAGGCGCCAAAGAAGATCATTGTAGAAACCTCTAAGCAGGAGATAGAGGAAATTCTAAAGATTATCAAGAAGAGCGACTACAACATAGTCGAGCAGCTGGGGCAGACCCCGTCAAAAATCTCCATGTTGTCCTTGTTATTATGTTCTGAAGCCCGTGCAAAGGCTTTAATTGCTTTCCTCAAAACTGCGCATGTGCCGCAGGAAACTTCTGCCGATCAATTAAAAGACTACATAGCTAGTTTGACTGCCGACAACGGGTTGGGTTTCTCAGACGCAGATCTGACTGCTAAAGGAAGAAATCACAATGATGCTTTGCACGTCTCAATCGAGTGCAGGGGAACTACTTTGGCCCATGTATTGGTGGATACTGGGTCCTCATTGAATGTTTTCCAAAGAAAGCATTAGACCATCTGGACTGTAAAGGTTTGATTCTGAAGCTGAGTAATATTGTGGTCAGGGCTTTCGACGGGTCAAAAAGGATGGTGCACGGGGAGGTGGACGTCCCTGTTAAAGTTGGCTCTCATACTTTTGCGTCTAATTTCTATGTGATGGATATCCGAACATCATATTCTTGCTTGCTGGGTCGCCCGTGGATTCATAAGGCTGGGGCAGTGACTTCCACGCTCCATCAAAAGTTGAAATATCCGGTAAAGGGGAAGATTGTCACGGTACGAGGAGAAGAGGAGTATATGGTGAGTCATCTTAATTCCTTTCGCTGTATGGAGATGGATGGGGAGTTCATTGAAACCCCGTGTCAGAACTTTGAAGAAGTCCCTCAGACTTTGGCGTCAACTGAAATGGCTGTCGACCAACCTCTGATGAAGATGGCTTCCCTCAAGGATGCCATGGCTGTAATTGAAAAAGGTGGGTGTGCAAATTGAGGTCAGCTCCCTGATTTCACACACAAAACTGACAAGTTTGGTTTGGGCTTTACTGCAGAGGCTCAAAGGGTTGTTCGGCACGTGCAGATTGGAAGACCTCCTCTGCACATCAGTAATCAGGGAGTGAATGCAATTGAGGATGATAAAGAAGAGTCAGATATCGACAGCTAGATCTACCCGACTACCAACGGTGGATTGAACAACTGGACGGCGAAGGACTTCGTGCCCGTTTCTTTTGTTGCACAGTAATAGACTTTTGTTTTAAGATTTGTAATAAACAGTTTGAAACTTTACGGCCTGGTGCCTTGCCCGAGGCACCTTGGCTCTGTTTGTGTGGGCTTATTATTTGTCATTTTCATATATCATCAATAAAGCATTGGACGTTTTCTTGCATTACAAATTTTATGCTTCTTGTTTTTCTTTTCTATCTCGCACTTTATCAAAATAGATATTGTCTTACACACACACACATATCATAATGCAGATCCACATCCACTCTGGATCCCATTGATAACAACTCTGCTACTGTCAGTTATGACTTCGAGAATCCGATCAACCAAGCCGAGGACGAAGGTGAGGATGATTGTGAAGTGCCTGGGGAACTTGCTAGACTGTTACTGCAGGAAGAAAGGGCCATACAGCCTCATGAAGAGCCAGTTGAATTAGTGAATTTAGGTACAGAGGAAGACATGAAAGAGGTCAACATAGGTGCGAATTTGGAGCCTAGTGTCAAGCAACGGTTGATACAGATGCTACGCGACTATGTTGAGATTTTCGCTTGGTCTTATGAAGATATGCCTGGTTTGGAAACTGATATTGTGGTTCATCGCCTACCGACTAAAGAAGACTGTCCTCCGGTAAAGCAGAAGGTTCGCCGTATGCGCTCCGAGATGTCTGAGAAAATCAAAGTTGAGGTCATGAAACAGTTCGACGCTGGATTTCTAGCTGTCACTTCTTACCCGCAGTGGGTTTCCAATGTGGTTCTGGTGCCTAAGAAGGATGGTAAGGTACGGATGCATGTGAACTATAGGGATCTGAACAGGGCGAGCCCCAAGGATGATTTCCCGCTTCCTCACATCGATGTTTTGGTCGAAAACACCGTGCAGCATAAGGTCTTCTCCTTTATGGATGGTTTTTCTGGTTACAATCAAATTAAGATGGCTCCCGAGGACATGGAGAAGACAACTTTCGTTACACAATGGGGCACCTTCTGTTACAAGGTAATTCCTTTCAGGTTGAAGAATGTTGGGGCAACTTATCAGCGCGCCATGGTTGCTTTGTTCCATGACATGATTCACCATGAGATTGAGGTTTATGTTGATGACATGATCGCCCAATCCCAAACTGAGGAAGAACACCTTGGCCATCTCCAGAAACTATTTGACAGGTTGAAGATGTATAAGCTAAGGTTGAACCCGAACAAGTGCACCTTTGGGGTAAGGTCTGGTAAGCTGTTGGGTTTCGTCGTTAGTGATAAAGGTATTCAGGTGGATCCTGCAAAGGTGAAGGCTATACAGGAGATGCCAACTCCCTGAACAGAAAAGGAAGTTAGAGGCTTTTTGGGACGTCTGAACTACATCGCCCGATTCATTTCACATCTGACTGCAACTTGTGAGCCAATCTTCAAGCTGCTGAAGAAGGATCAAGTGGTAAAATGGAATGATGAATGTCAGACCGCTTTCAAAAGGATCAAGGAATACCTACAACAGCCACCTATTCTGATGTCTCCAGTTGAAGGAAGACCTTTGATCTTATACTTGACAGTACTCGATAATTCAATGGGGTGTGTGCTGGGGCAGCATGACGAGTCTGGCCGAAAAGAGCATGTTATTTACTACCTTAGCAAAAAATTTACCGACTGTGAGACTCGATACTCATTGCTCGAGAAAACTTGCTGCTCTTTGGCATGGGCTGCTCGCCGGATGAGACAGTATATGCTGACTCACACCATCTTATTGATATCAAAGATGGACCCAATCAAGTATATCTTTGAGAAGCCTGCCTTGTCCGGAAAAATAGCAAGATGGCAGATGATCTTAACCGAGTATGACATCTAATACACAACTCAAAAAGCAATTAAATGGAGTGTATTGGCAGATCAATTGGCGCATCAGGCCGTAGATGATTACCAATCCATGAATTTTGAGTTCTCGGATGAGAACATCATGTTGGTGACCGACTGTGAAGAACCTGGACCGGATGAAGGACCTGAGGAAGGATCCCGATGGTGTATGTATTTTGATGGAGCCTCAAACGCGTTGGGTAATGGCATTGGCACTGTGATTATATCTCCTGAGGGCTGTCATACTCCATTCAGCGCCCGATTATGTTTCAACTGCACCAACAATATGGCGGAGTATGAAGCATGCATCATGGGTCTTCGAGCAGCTATTGACCCGAGGATTAAGTTCTTGAGTGTGTTCGGAGATTCCGCTCTAGTGATCAGTCAGATCAGAGGAGAGCGGGATACGAAACACCAAAATATTATTCCTTACAAAGAGTATGTATTGACGTTGCTCTCACACTTTGAGGAGATAACCTTTGAACACTTCATAATAGAGGAGAATCAGTTAGCGGACGCGCTAGCTACCATGTCTTCTATGTTCAAAGTCAGGTGGGACAATGAAACTCCCCAGATTACCATTAAGAGGTTGGACGAACCCGCACATTACTGTGACATTGAGACTGAGGAGGTAGCAGATAAACCATGGTTCCATGAGGTAAAGAGGTATCTTGAGGCTCAGGAGTACCCCCGAGGGTGCATCTGTTAATGACAAGAAGTTTCTGAGGCGGTTTGTCGCAAAGTTCTTCATCAACAATGGGGTTCTTTACAAGCGAAACCATGATTCAACCTTACTGTGATGTGTGTACAAAAGCGAGGCAGAAAAGATCATGACAGAGTTACATGAGGGTACCTTCGGAACTCATTCCAATGGACATACCATGGCAAAGAAAATCCTATGGGCTGGATATTATTGGTCTACTATGGAAGCCGATTGTTATCAGCATTCTCAAACTTGTCATAAGTGCCAAATCTATGTTGATAAGGTGCATGTACCTCCAGTTCCTCTGAATGTTTTGACAGCTCCTTGGCCTTTTGCAATGTGGGGCATCGACATGATCGGCGAGATCAGACCTACTGCATCCAACGGGCATTGTTTCATTCTGGTAGCTATTGATTACTTTAAGAAGTGGGTGGATGCAGCTTCCTTTGCTACAGTAACCAAGAATGTCGTGGCACGGTTCATCCGACACAATCTGATTTATCGATACGGTGTACCAAATAGGATCATTACGGACAATGGTACAAATCTCAATAATACCATGATCACCGAGCTCTGCAAACAATTTAAGATACATCATCATAACTCTTATCCTTACCAGCCGAAGATGAATGGGGTTGTTGAAGCGGCTAATAAGAATATCAAGAAGATTATGCAGAAGATGACGGTCACATACAAGGACTGGCACGAGATGTTACCATTCGCTCTTCATGGGTGTCGTACCTCCGCGCGGACTTTGACAGGGGTAACAACCTACTCTTTGGTGTATGGTATGGAAGCGATCTTGCCCATTGAGGTCCATATACCTTCTCTCCAGATTATGAAGGATGCAGGTTTGAGCGAAGACGACTAGATCCAGACCCGGCTTGATCAGCTGAATCTAATCAACAAAAAGAGACTTATTGCTATTTGTCATGGTCAGACGTACCAAAAGCGAATGATCAAGGCATTTAACAAGAAATTCAGACGATAAGAGTATCAAGTTGGGGATCTGGTGATCAAACGCATCATACTGCCACAAGGTGATCCCAGGGGCAAATGGACCCCTACTTATGAGGGTCATTTGTGGTTAAGAACATTTTCTCAGGAGGAGCTATGATTCTAACCACCATGGATGGTGTCGACCTTCCTCACCCCGTCAATGCATACATAGTGAAAAAATACTACGCATAATCAAAGACCTGCTAGGTCGACTGGCCTAGGCAAAAATAAGGGCTTCCCGGCGAACCAAAAGGGTTCGGGCAAAAGTAAGGGATGAAAATGAAAAAAACTGTACACCCGACAAGTCGAAAACCTGAAAAGGAGGCTTGGGCAAAAAAGGGTATCCCGGTGGACCGAAAACCCAAAAGGGCGGTCCAGGCAAAAATTAGGGATTGAAGCGTAACACTGTGTATCATTGGATCATCTTGCAACCAAACTTCGGTATCGACTATCAAGTTCGGATGGTGCCAATCAATCTGATCTACCTTCAACCAAGTAGCAAAGTGATGAGACGCTCGAATATATAAGGGCAATAGCAGAGTTGGAACCCAATGGGATTGTTTCACATAGCTGTTTTTCTTTCTTTTACACAAATTGTATAAATTTTGTTCGTTCGGCGGCGTTCTCCTACTAAGACGTCAGCCTCTTGTACAAAACTCCTATTACAGGCCAACTTCAAAAATCAATACAATTCATTCTTCACAAGAAATTTCGATTTGTTTTTCTTTTCCTGTTTTGTTTTGCAAGAACGTCCAATGGTTCATTTTTTATATATGCATTTGACAATAACTGCTGCTCATAAATATTTGCATGCGAAACAAAAGACAATTACTCGTAATTCCAAGAACAGGGGCAAACAAGAAGTGTCCAAACCTTACAGTTGCTCTACCCACCAGGTACAGGGATAGAACCAACTTGAGAATACAACTAAAGGTACAAACACTCCCCACAGAGTAGAAAGTATCCAGAGTCAGTGGTGTTAGTTCTCCCCAAGCAGAGTTTATCTATTGTCAGCAATAGAAGATTATCCTCAGCGGAGTTTATTTCTTCCACAGACAAAAATTCAATCCCCGACAGAGTTCATCATCACCAACAATGGTAATTCATCCCCAGCTGAGGATATTTCTCCAAATCAATATATCTTCTAGCAGAGTATCTATCTTCCCCACATAGTCATTCTCTCGCCAATTTATTCTCAAATTATCTTCGGTCGTTACCCCCAACAAGAACGAGGAACTCAGCTCCTTGTATTCTCCAACAGCAATCCGGGATTTATTTTCCCCAGCTAGAAAACATCACGAGAACTTTTGCATATCCATACATCATGGCATGCGCATACGCATCATACAGCGCAATCTCACTTATTTTGAGAGCATCATTACTCAATATATTTCATACATCATGACATTACATGCAACTAACTCTTTACCTTTCAGGAAAAGATACAATCAAATTCTCACAAGTTGTCTTTGGTTCAGTCAAATCGGTGCTAAGATTTCTGTTCCAGTTCAAGCTATGAAGCCCAGATCCAATCGGATAATATCTTGATTTCTCCATCATGCTGTGAAGCCTGAAGAACGACCGGGTAACAGTACCAAGATACTACGAAGCCTAGAATCAACCAGATAGTTGTATATCCCAAATTCAAAGCTATGAAGCCCGGAAATCAACCGGAAAATAGTTGAATCCCCAGCAAGCTACTATGAAGCCTGGAAATCGACCAGATAGAAGTAAAAGTTGCCATGAAGCCTGGAAGCGACCAGATAATGGTATGTCATGAACACAAGCCGTGAAGCCTGGAGATCAACCGGATAATAGCTTAACCATGAAGCCTGGAATCGACCAGATAATGGTATAAGACGCTGTGAAGCCTGGATTACGACCAGATAACAACAAAGAATACTATGAAGCCTGGAATCGACCAGATAGTGGTATATCTTTAATACAAGCTATGAAGCCCGGGTTCGACCAGATACCATCTTGATTTCTCCAAATACCATGAAGCCTGGACTCAACCAGATAATGGTATAGGACACCGTAAAGCCTGGATTACGACCAGATAGCGGCAAAGGATACTGAAGCCTGGGATACAACCAGATAACAGTTTAGGGTACTGCGAAGCTTGGATTTCGACCAAATAGCAGTTTACCCGGCCAATTACTAAGAAGCCTGGAGTCGACCAGATATTAGTATTGCCATAAATTCAAGTTGAAGCCCGGATACGACTGGATAACAACTTAATTCCTTCCGAAGCCTGGAGCACGACCAGATAAGAAGTGAGAAATTGCGAAGCCTGGATTACGACCGGATAGCAAGTTTAATCTCATCCCCCCAGTAAGTCGATGTGAAGCCTGGAGCACGACCAGATAGCAGTCAGTCTTATTTTCCTTAACAAATCACTGTGAAGCCTGGAGCACGACCAGATAGCAGTTCATTTACACCTCCTCGACTAAGAAATGATTCCCCGGTATAATAACGGATGACTGAAGCTCCTAAAATTCTATTTCTCTCAAGATAGAGACCAGTATTCCCCAGCGAAATCCTCTTCAACAGCAGGTATATGAGCTCTCGCAAAGGAATCTCTTATGCGATCGACACTTCTTCTGATGGAATCTTTAAGCCCATCTTCCAACATCAACCTCCAAATGGCATCTATAAGCCCATTCTCGACATCGCAAGACGGATACCACTTCATGTGAGTGCAAATTTCTGGGCACTCTAGTGTTCAATCATCTTCCACCTTCGGATCACGAAAGGCAAGCAAGCCGATCTACATCCTCAGGTTTAAGAAGATTAAACAGGGGCAGCTGTTGTACCCCAAAATTTGCCCTCCCATATTTCTCAATACATTTCAAGTGAGGTCCTCAAACTGCTTAAAGAAGTCCAAGGGTTGACCAGACAAGCTCTCTCCTAAGGCAGTCTACCCCAAATTAGGGTTTCAGTTTGCATGATGTTTGAATCAAAAAGGTCCCCAAATGCTTATTATCATCCTATTATGTTCACAAGATCATCCATGCCAAGTTTCAAGCCCTACATAGAAAGTTTGCTCAGTCAATTGCTCAAAAGGCTGAAAATCGATTATGCTAGGGCAAAAGTCAATTGTGTCCTACATACAGTCAAACTTCAAGATTTTTGGTCAACATTCTCATTTTGAAGTGTTATTCATCATTTGATCAGGGGTTGATCATGATTCCTCAGGATTTCTCACAATTCATCAAAACCCAAAAGTTGCTAAATTAGGGTTTTGTAGAAAAAGTCAACTCAACTTTGACCAAGCATAACTTTCTCATAATTTATCAAAAATGACCCATCCAAATCTCATTTTGAAGAGAATTCAATTCCCTACAATTCATATTAATCTCCCAAGTTCAAAATATGCACTCACAAGAAGATATGAATTTGGACATTATAGGTCATTTTGAAAAGTCAATAAAAACACCTTTTTTGTCAAAGCTTCATACATGAACATGGAAGATTCAATTGAGATGAGACCAAAAGGGTTGCTTAGAGGACATCTTAATATTTATAAAAAGTCCAAGAACACATCTCTAAGGTCAAAATTGAAGGAGTTATGCATTGTTGAAGTTGACCCTTTTTGCAAAATTGCCAAAAGTCAAAAGTGGCCAAAATTGAAATTTTTGTCAAATGGGCCCAACGTTTTGTGCTTGCATTGAGTTTGTAACATGATCCAAGACCCATGATCCTTCCCACTTGTCTTTATTTTGATTTTTATTTCAATTAAATTAAATTAAATCAAAATAAACTCATAAAAATATCAAAACTAATCAAAGCTTGAGATTTTGTGCATGTTTAGGTCTCTTATACAGCTGGGAAGAGAATCAAATCGTGCAAGTTTCATTTGGACACAAAAAGATTGGATTTGGCTCGATTTGGAAATATTTACATAAGAATCAAATCATAATTCAATTATCTTAATTGAGAAAGATTTGAAGCAAGTTTGTAACCTAATCCATTCTTGGGTACATATAGAACATTGGCAGACCAAAAACAGAAGGATTGGAGGCGTGTAAAACAGAAATCAGAATTGCAAAAGCTCAAGAAAAGTTGCAAACTGATTTCCAAGATTCAGGTTGTCTCAAGCCATTCTAAGCATACCAATCGTTTGCTGGACATCCCAGGAACGTGTTTCAACCACTAGCAAGCTTCCTCACACTCAGAATTGCGCTGTAAGTTTCACACAGTTTCCATATTTTCTTGAATTTGGAAATATAATTCTGGCATATTTGGCATGTTTTATTGGTATATTAAAAATCCTTGAGATGTTTGCAAGCTAATGGTTGTATTTAATTTCATTTTATTGACTATATACCAAGATGCCATGGCTAGGGTTCATGGTTTGTTTTTAGGGATTTTCCATACAGGAACAATTGGCCATAATGGAGGAGACCATCGTGATCAGCGGGTCAAACCCAATTGATCCATGATCTTGAATTTTATTTATATTGCTTGTATGCAATTTTTGAAATGCACAGGGTTATAGCTACAGCGCCATGTCTATAGGTAAAGGTTCAGAGTTTTAAACGAAAGATCCAGGGAAGAAGACGATGGTGTGTCACAACTTTACTGGCCGGTTTAAATTCTGGTGCGTTTATTCTGGCCAGAAGCCTGTAGTTTTGATCTATTTGTTTGTTTATATTGTATTGATAAACTAACACCCAGCGCAGTTGGGCAGCATAAGGAAGTCGGAAGTTCATGATTATGGATTCAATCCCAGGCGTGAGATTTTGGCATTTTCCCCCTTATATTCACCAGATCCAGCGCTTACACTTTATGAGGATCATCTTCTAGCCACATCAACCAGGACCAGATCAACCATCCTCTGGTCATGATCTACTGGATCCACCCGCTAGGAGCAGGCCCAGTACCATCATCCTCTGACCAGCATCCTCTGACCATCATCCCCTAATCATTATCCTCTGGACCACCATCCTCTGGGCCATCATCCTCTGATCAGAGTCGTTGACAACAGGCCCTTTGGGTTATTTCTTTTTTTCTAATTTACCTTTCTTTAGTTATTCTTTTTTTATTTATTTTTATTATAAACATCAAAATCACCTTTTTACCAACAAAAAACCAAAAAAAATCAATTGTCACTAAATCTAGAATTAGGTTTTTTTTATTGTATCAAATTAACTTAATATTTAATTTTAGGGTAATTCTAACCTTTTCATAAATAATTTAAAATCAATTAGACAATTAGGTTTTGTTCTTGATTATATTTTTATTTCTTTGCATAAAATAACAAAAATACAAAAATAGGTCAAATTAATTATTGGTCTTAATTTAAATTAATTAGTAATTAGGTTTGTATTTATTTAATTACAAACTTATTTTCTCGAAATAATCAAAACAACAAAAATATGATTTTTCTTTTAATTAGGTTTAGACGGGGTCAAAATCCTAATTTCTCTCGTTCTCGATTTGTCGTGCACATTTATTATTTTTACCCTATTAATGTAACTGCTCATAGGATGTAATGGTTTAATTAGGACTTTTCATTTATTTATCGTTTTTACGAGTTTTTTCGGCTATGTAATTAATCCCCCTCCCCGAAGCCTTGTAATAACGTAGTTTTATTTTCCGCATTTTAATTCTTGCAAATATTAAACTATTAGATGTATGATAATAGGATTGCATAACAAGACTGTATGTTAATTTTAAAATGGTTAGCAAACCCTAAATGTGCAAAGATAATAACTTGAAATCAAATCACTCGCACATGCGCACTCCTAGGGTATACTCTCACTTCGGTTGCCTTCGGTAAACGATCATTAAGTATAGGGTGTTTTAGTGGTTACCCTCTTGTCTAACAAAGATCAAAAGTCCCATTCAGAAATGTTGCCTCGGAAATATTGCCTCGAATATGATCTTAAGACACTAGGGTTATTACTAAGACGTCCTAACATTGCTTTAGTGATCGTACGTCCCTTTCGAATGGACCCTTACAACTCCAACGACGGTGCTGCCTACTCACTAATAGTGGGATATCACTGTCTAAAGGAAATAAGAACAGAAACAATTCTTTTTTCGAGTAGGTAGATGCTAGTAGGTACTTGCTCAAAACAAACTTTTTTTCACACTTACACTTTTATAAACAAAGTTTTCAAAACTCTTCGTAACACTCTTGAAGACATAAGCAAGGGTTAAAACGAAGCCAAACAAAACTTTTCAAAACAAACACACACAAGCAATTTTTTAAAATGATGAGCAATTACCTAAGAGCCCGTGGAAAACCACGGATAGAAAGGGTGCTAATACCTTTCCTTTCTATAATCTACCCCCCGTACTCAAAATCTTGAAAAAGGAATTTTTCTGTGCTTTTGTCCTTTCTAGTTGGATAAAATAAAAGTCGGTGGCGACTCTTGCTTACCGCGACATTTTGCAAACACAAACGCAAAATGCAAACCAGCATGTTCCTAAAACAGTCTGGTTCTGCCACCGTATCACAATATCCAATACCTCTTCTATTATTTCCACTAACGCCGTATATCATTGAAGCCATTCTGCTTCTATATATGCTTTTAGCAAGAAACGTTTGAAAACTAGAGTCATATTCTTTGAGAATATCTTTTGAACTTGAAGCAGAATCTGAAATAGAATTCTTTTTAAATTTTTGAACTTCCTCTTTGAGTTTTAAAATGTTTTCTTTGAGTTCAGAGTTTTCTGTTTCAAGTTTCTCAAAATCAGATGCAAGATTCTTTTTGAGTTTCTTGTATTTTATTTTGAGTTTACTGTAGTTTTCAAGAAGTTCAGATAAGCTTTCAGCAAGTTCAGTTCTAGAAAATTCAGAGAATACCTCTTTTGGTTCTGAATCAGAGTCTGAGTCATCGTCATCTGTTGTGGTAGCCATAAACTCTAGATTAGCGTGTTCATCTTCTGAGTCAGATTCAGCTTCAGAAGATTCTGAATCATCCCAGGTGGCCATCATGCCTTTCTTTCTTCCAAACTTTTTCTTTGGTCTTTCTCTTTGCAGCTTAGGGCAGTCACTTCTGTAGTGTCCTGGTTCTTTGCATTCATAGCGGACTATATCTCTCCTGCTTGACTTCTTATGTCCAGAAGATTCTGGTTTATCTTCTGACCTCTTGTAGTTTCTGAACTTCTTTTGTCTGTGCTTCCACATCTGGTTGATCCTTCTAGAGAGCAGAGATAACTCATCTTCTTCTGATGCAGAATCTTCAGAGTTTCCTTCTTCTTCCTGAAAAGCGTTAGTTTCACATTTTTTAATAGATTTAAGGGAGACAGACTTACCTTTCTTTTGAGGCTCATGTTCATCAAGTTCTATCTCGTGACTTCTTAAAGCACTGATAAGTTCTTCAAGGGATACATCATTCAAATCTTTTGACACTTTGAATGCAGTAATGATAGGTGCCCATCTTCTGGGTAAAGTTCTGATAATTTTCTTAACATGGTCTTTTTTGGTGTATCCTTTGTTCAGAACTCCCAGGCCAGCAGTCAGAGTTTGGAATCTCGAGAACATGGGTTTAATAGACTCATTTCTTCCATTTTGAAGCCTTCATACTTCTGGATGAGAGCCATAGCTTTTGTCTCTTTTACTTGAGCATTTCCTTCATGATTCGTTTTGAGAGACTCAAACATGTCATGTTCTGTATCTCTGTTGGTGATTTTCTCATATTCAGTTTTAGAGATAGAGTTCAGAAAGATGTTTCTGGCTCTGTGGTGATTCTTGAAATCTAACTTCTGTTGTTTATCCATGTTCTTTATGTCAATCTTATTTTCGTCTTTGTCTTCTGGATGAGTGTACCCATTTAGGACCAAATCCCATAGATCAACATCATGACATAGAAATAAACTTTCTAGTCTATCCTTCCAGTATTCAAAGTCTTCTCCATCAAACACGTGAGGTTTGGTGCAGTTGTTGTTGTTTTATTCAGTTGCCATAGTGTTTTCCTTCTGGATCTTTTTCTGACACTGTTAGGTGTTTGCACCCAGAACTAGAGCTCTGATGCCAATTGAAGGGTGAGAAAACACTTAGAATTGGGGGGGGGGGGGGGGGGGGGGGGTTGAATAAGTTTTTCCTTTTTCTCGCGCAATACTAATGGAAGGACACAAGTATTTTTATCCTGGTTCATTTGAAACTCAAATTACTTCAGTCCACCCGCCAAGGTGATTTCGCCTCTCTCAACAAGGACTTAATCCACTATAATCAAACTGATTACAAATGCACAACCAAACTGTTGTGACTAACAATACAATGCACAAGCTAACTGCAAGTGACTAACACCTCTAAGACTCAACTAGTCCTAGCCCTCTTGAGAAATTTGAGTCAACTGGTCTCTCAAGGAACACTTATAAAGTTATCTCTTAATAGTAGTGAAACAGAATGCTTCTAATAAGCTTTATCACAAACTGTGATTTATCACTAATATTTTTGCCCAATGCTTAAGATCTACCCACTATACAGTATCAATTTACAAGTATGAAAACAGTGAGCGTAAGTATGTTTTTCGTGGATCAGTAACCTTTCTTTAAAATAAAAGGTCTTCTATATATAACTTCCAATTTCTTGATCGTTTCAGCCTTGATGAGAGTGCATGCATTTAATGATGCATGTAGGCTTGGTCTTTACGTTTCTAATGCTCGTGCGTAGTACACTTGAGTGTGTTAGCCGTCTTAGCATTTAATAACCAACGGTACTATTAGAGCTTATCTCTGGAAGTTTAAGTGTTTTCTTGCAGCGTTTCCATTTCAGAGTATACTTTATCTTTTCTTCTTATCAGTGTATTCTTCAATTTATGTGTTCATCAAAGTTTGCTTTAATCTTGCTTTATCAGATGTTGCTTTCAGCGTGCTTCTTTCAGATCTTTGCTTCAGCTAGCTTTACCAGAGGTTGCTTAAGATTTGCTCTTCATCAAAGTTTGCTTTAGACTTGCGTAGAGTGCTGTTTCTTTCTAAGATGCATGAGTCATAACATCATCTGAACTTAGAGAACACACAAGTCAGAGTATAAAACATATTTTACAAAAAATATTTTATTGTTATCATCAAAACTCTAGGATATGATTAGAACCAAACTTTTTTCTAACAAAGTGGAGTTTTCTATTGATTTTGTTCCCGGTACCAAACCCGTGTCTATGGCGCCCTACAGGATGTCAGCGTCTGAATTGACAGAGTTGAAGAAGCAATTAGAAGACTTTCTTTAAAATAAATTTGTGAGACCAAGTGTATCTCCTTGGGGAGCTGCAGTGTTGCTAGTGAAAAAGAGATATTATAGTATGAGACTCTGTGTTGATTACTGATAATTGAATAACGTGACAATTAAGAACAAGTATCCACTTCTAAGAATATATGGCTTGATGGATCAACTGGTGGGTGCACGTGTATTTAGCAAGATTGACTTGAGACTGGGCTATCACCAGATTCGAGTCAAAGATGATGATATTCAGAAGACAGTCAGAACTCGATATAGACATCATGAGTATTTGGTGATGCCATTCGGTGTTACTAATGCGCCGCGAATATTCATGGATCATATGAACCATATCTTTCACATATACTTGGATTGATTTATAGTCGTATTCATCGATAATATCTTGACATATTCCAAATTAGAGGAAGAACATATTGAGCATTTGTGAATTGTATTACAAGTGTTGAAAGAGAAGAAGTTATATGTGAAGTTGTCAAAGTGTGAGTTCTAGTTAGAGAAGGCTAGTTTTCTTGGTCATGTTATTTCAGATGGTGGTATTGTTGTAGATCCATCTAAGGTAGATACAGTGTTGTAGTGGGAGACTCCAAAGTCAGTTACAGAAATTAGAATCTTTTTGGGCTTGGTTGGTTATTATAGAAGATTTATCGAAGGTTTTTCTAAGTTATCACTTTTGTTAACTCAACTAACTTTTAAAGGTAAAGCGTTTGTGTGGGATATCTAATGTGAGGAAAGTTTTACAGAGCTAAAGAAGAAATTGATGACGACTCCAATTTTGATATTACCTAATCCTGAAGAATTGTTCGTAGTGTATTGTGATGCTTCTAAATTGGGTTTAGATGGTGTGCTTATGTAGAATGATAAAGTGGTAGCTTATGCTTCGAGGCAATTGAGGATTCATGAAAGGAATTACCCTAGTCATAATCTAGAATTAGATGCAGTGGTATTTGTACTAAAAAATTGGAGACATTACCTTTACGGCTCCAGGTTTGAAGTATTTAGTGATCACAAGAGCTTGAAGTATCTGTTAGGCCAAAAGGAATTAAATATGAGACAACAAAGATGGATATAACTACCATTACCTTTAAGTATTTGTTTGGCTTAAACTACCATTCTGGGTAAAGCTAATGTTGTGGTGAATGATTTAAGTTGGAAGTCGTTACATATGTTTGCCATGATGGTTAGAGAACTAGAATTAATTGAGTAGTTCAGAGATTTGAGTTTAGTCTGTGAAGTAACGCCATAAAGTTTTATGTTGGGAATGTTAAAGATAAACAATGACTTCATGAATAATATTAAAAAAGCTCAGGAATTAGATGTAAAACTGGTAGATTTGATGGTTGGAAGTAATCAGTTTGAAGATGGTGATTTCAAAGTAGAGGCGCGAGGTGTGTTGAGATTTTGAGATAGAATATGTATTTCTGATGACTCTGAGATGAAGAAAATGATTTCGGAAGAAAGCCATAAAAGTAAATTGAGTATTCACCAAGGTGCGACTAAGATGTATCAAGACTTGAAGAAGTTGTTTTGGTGGCCCGGGTTGAAACAAGATGTGGCGCGGTTTATGTATGCATGTTTGACTTGTCAGAAGTCGAAAGTCGAACATCAAAAACCCGCAGGGTTTTGGAACCGTTAGATGTTCCAGAATGGAAATGGGATAGTATATACATGGACTTTGTGACAGGGTTGTCGAGAACTCCAAGAGGATATGATAAAATTTGGGTGATTGTAGATAGGCTAATGAAGTCAACTCATTTTATTTCGATCAGTATCAGTTTTCTGGTACCACAGTTAGCAGAGATTTATATTCGTGTGATTGTGAAGCTACATGGTGTTTCGTCTAGCATTGTGTTTGATAGAGATCCAAGGTTTACTTCTGATTTTTGGAAGAGTTTATAGGATGAGTTGGGCTCTAAGCTAAGATTGAGTTCAACATGTTATCCATAGACAGATGGACAATCAGAGAGAACTATTCATTCATTGGAAGTTTTACTGAGAGCTGGCGTACTTGAGCAAGGAGGAACATGGGATGGTTATCTTCCACTGATAGAGTTTAGTTTTAACAATAGCTACCATTCTAGCATTGAAATGGCACAATTCAAAGCATTTTATGGTCATAGGTGCAAGAATCTGTTGTGTTGGTATGAATCCGAAGAAAGCGTAATGCTTGGATCGGAAATTTTCCAACATACTACAGAGAAAGTGAAGTTAATTCGGGAAAGGATGAAGAATTTGCATAGTATGCATAAGAGTTACCATGACAAGCGAAGGAAAGACCTTGAATTTCAGGAGGGAGATCATGTATTTTTGAGAGTCACCCCGGTGATCGGTGTTGGACGAGCATTGAAATCAAAGAAACTTACTCCTCAGTTTATTGGTTCATATTAGATTTCGAACAAAGTAGGAATTGTTGCTTATAGGGTGGCCTTACCACCTAACCTTTCAAATTTTCATGATGCGTTCCATGTGTCCTAACTTTGAAAGTAAGTTTATGATCCATCTCGTGTGATTCTGATGGATGATGTGCAAGTGATGGGTAACCTTACGATTAAGACCTTACCAGTAAGAATCGAAAGCCGCGAGATAAAGAAGTTGAGGGGTATGTAAATTCCTGTCGTGAAAGTAGTTTGGGGAGGAGCAACTAGAGAAAATATGACGTGGGAGTTAGAGAGCAAGATGTGGGAGTCTTATCCAGAATTGTTCATATAAGGTAATTTTCGAGGATGAAAATATTCTAAGTGTGAGAGAGTTGTAATGTCCCATTTGAATATTTAGTCGTTATTTGTTGATTTTGAGTTATTTTGGTATAATTAAGGGTAGGTGGGCATGGTCAATGGTATGTGAGAATCTAGTTTTAATTAGATAATTAGAATAAAAACTTAGTCTATATGGTAATAATAATATTGGTAAATGATGGGATATACTAAAATTATTAATAAAAATATTATTAGATATATGATAGAGTTACCACTAATAATATTATTATTATTATTATTATTATTATTATTATTCCATTATTATTATTATTATGTGTTAATTAAAATAAAACAAGTGGTAGAAGAATAGTAAGAACATTTGGGAGAAAAAACTATTGTCACGTAGAAATAGAGGAAGGAAGGGGAGAAAAAACTAGGGCAAGGGAGAATTCTATCATCTTTGAAGAATCAAGCTCCAAACTAAGGTAAGAGGTAGAATGGATTCTCTAAATGGTGATTATAATATGAGAGGGTAGTGAGAGTTCTTTTCCCTCTTTTGGTTTTGTGTATAAGTGATGTATAATTCTTCTTTTGGTTGGTTGATGTTGTTTCTATGTGATTCTATGTGGAATTGTGAATTGAATGATACCAATGTTGTGATTGTTACTGTTAATTGTTGTTGTTGTGATGTTGTTCCATAAGAATCCCAAATCTAGGAAATATAGATTTGGGAAATTGATGAACAATGACGATTTGGGTGTAGAAAACTGTTATATGATGATAGATCAATGAAATTAGATGAAGCCTATAAGTTATTATGTGAAAAAAGATTGGTTTAGATCCAATTTAGGAGGCTGAAAATGTGAAAAATGAACGAAAGTCGTTCTGGTGCGATAGTAGGTTATGGAACATGTTCGCTGGTCATATGCGTATGGTACATGTATGATGGGACACCCCATAGGTTGTACGCGTATGATAAGTTCCCTATCACCAGAACCAACACAACCATCTGCTGGTACACGTATGGGGAAGTTCCATATGCGTATACATTGAGCCATACACGTATGGGAGTTGTCTGAGTAAGATGAGAGGGAAATCGCCTCTGGTGGTATGGATATAGTATGTGTATGAGGTTGGCAGTTGGATCCAACGCGTATGATACACCTATGAGATGAACGAGGAAGAAGTTGTATGCGTCCGGTACGCGTATAGGCAGGCTGATGTGCAGAAATATCTGTTTTCGTGATTTCTTTCATGTTTTCACGTGCGATGTATTTTTCCTTAATCTTTAATGAGTAGTGTGACTTAAGTAGATATAGGAAGGCTAGTAATAATGGATATTGGATTAACAATGTGGAAACTTGTGTGGATTTGTATGTTGCATGATGATAATAATGTTGGTGCTTATTGACAATTGTAGTGGGCTTATGCCTTGTGGTTGCATAGTTATAGTGTTGCATGTTGATGATGTATGCATTCATTGGTGAAGGCTTATGCCCTATTGTTGGCCTGTAATGGCATTATATTGAGGGCTTATGCCATGTTACTGCTCTATTTGGCATTATGTTTAGGGATCATGCTCTGTTGGTACCATATGCATTTAGTTGTTGTCAGTTGCATTGCATTACACTATTTTGATTTGATGTTGTTGAAGGTGTGAAGAAATTACAAGAAAGGGGATTTTGAATTGAGTTTTCCTTTCTTGACCAACTTTCGCTTCTAAGCATTATTTGTTAAACAACGCTTATGGATATTGCTTATAAGAAATGCTTCTAATTAAGTTATGAAAACATAAACTATTAGGCATAATAAAAAGTAAAAAACATGTGATATATCCTGGTTCACATGAGAAAATCCCAAGCTAGTCTGGTCCATCCTGCCAAGGTGTTTTCGCCTTGAACTCAAGGACTTAATCCACTAAAACCAATCTGATTACAATCGCACGGGAAATCATTGATTACTAACATCCAATGACGTGTTCAGGGATCCAAATTGGATATAACGTTCATTGACCCAATATAATCTGATTCCTCAAAATCTCCTACCATAATTTCTTTCCAATGATATCCATCAGTGATCTCACAGGGCTGACCTTCACCCGATCCCCTTTGAGATATGACTACCATTTACCCAATAGAATCCACTACCAAGATTTCATAATGACAAGTCAGCTCACTATCTTCTTGAGCACATACATTCACTCAGCCTCTCAAGGTATCATCAAACAATTGTTTGATTTACATTTGTTTACAATAAAATGCTTCTACACAAGCTGGATGTAAACAAAATTTAAGCATATATCCGAAGATCCCAATACACACTAAAAATATTACATTGTATTGTAGCTTGATGCGTGGTCTTCTTTTCTTCAAGTAGCTTCTTCTCGGACAACAACCCAAAGCACTTGAATTACTAAAGTCTTCTTCTTCATAAGCTTCTGGAAGCTTTGTTGATCTTGATGTAGTAAAGAGAAGAACTTCTTCATCTTGATGTAGTAAAGAGAATAACTTCTTCATCTTGATTCACCTTAGAACATTATGGAAAACAACCCTTGTTTTATTTTCTTCTATGATCACTTTATAGAACAACATTTATGTTGTGGATTTGTAACTGGAGCTTTCATGATCATCTTCATTATCTTTTGCGGCTTAGCAAGCTTTGTGCAACATATGAAATTAAGCACATTGTGAATCAATGATTTCATTGTAATCATTATCAACATGATTGAAGAATAATTTTGATAACAATTGTTCTTATTATTGTTATAGTGGTTGATAGCTTTTTAGTTGTGTTTCAATAATGACAACTTTCACTTTTAACATTGAATACCAACAACATTTTAAACATACAATTCTTTTCTTATATATCCAAGCAAAATAGAGCCATTGGCTATTTGAAAAGAGTCGTTACAAATAGTACTTCTACGTCCTTTTCTCTTCCATAATTCAAGCTAGTGGAGAGGTAGTGGAATAAGGCTTTTTTGTACTGTGTACTATTGTACCATGTTAACGTTATATTCTTTCCTTCTGCACTCCAGAGGCTTATGTGAGCATGAGTTTAGAAGCAAGAACATAACATAAGGTCTTCAGAACTCTAAGTCTTCAGAACTGCGTCTTCAGAGTCTTCAGCACTTGGTCGTGAGAACCTATTGTAGAGAACCTTGGATCAAAAGAGCTTCAAGTCTTCATAGTCTTAAGAGTTGCGTCTTTAGAGTCTTCAGCACTTGGTCTTGAGAATCCGTTGTAGAGAATCTTAGATCAGAAAAGCTTCAAGTTTGTAGCATCTGGACTTCAAGTTGAGCTTTGAGTCTTCGATATTTTGACTGATTTATTTAGAATATGTGTCTTCATATCAGAGATAACACTTCAGAGCCTTCTGAATGTTTTGCTATTGTTCAACAGAATGTATGTAGCACAGAAACATAACTAATTCTCTTCTAATGTCTTAGCCACACCATTCATCAGAAGCAGAACCTGTTTGTTAAGTACTCAACAATAACAAACATTAGAGTATCAAAATTTTTCATACAAACATACTCATTTATTATCATCAAAACTCAGAGATAATATTGCATAACCAAATCTTGTTCTTACAGCTGTGTTATATGAATGAAGAATTTGTTGCAAAGTATTGTGTGAAATGTGCATTTTTTGAATTGTGTGAAATACTACTCTTTAACACGTGACATTCACCATATATTCATTAAATGTAATTCTCATACTTTTTCTATTGTTGTGTTTGTGCTCCTCGGGGAATACAGATAACCAGGTATCTGAGTAGTGCTTAGAGTGAGTGTTTCTTGATTGAGTCTTAGGAGTCGCTCTGATACGTAACATAGAATTTGAGAATTTGCTATGTTTTTGCATTGTTATTTTTATTGTTACGTATCTTAATTCATGATTATGTTGAACCACACGTTTTGTAGAGTTTTTATTATTGTTGAGACCTCAACGCCATGAAGTAAATTAATTTGAGATGTTCTGCTTCTTAGTTGATTACTATGAATAAATGAAGTAATAAAATGACTTGAGAGTTTATGAGTTTACTTGAATGATTTGATATCCCATTTGTGGACTCTGATGTACTATTATGTATATTTTATTATAATAATAATTATTATTATTATGGGAAAGTGGGGTGTTACACTCTTGCCTTCACATGATTTCACATCTTGTATACACAACCCTAACTTCTTGAAAATTCTGAGACACATGAGGTCTCAAGAGCCTCTGTCATCAATGAGGATCTCCATCATCGAATGATTAGTTATGGTGGTAGTTATAACTATCAGAAGTGTTCCATTAAGAGTTTTGTCCACCTTCATGTGGTTTTGAAACCCTAACATCGACCTATCTTTATATAGTTTCTCAATCTGTATAACGTTATATGACGAAGGCTTTTTCTCGTTAGGTAGGCTCTGATCGATTGAAACAATGATGAAGATTATAGATGAATCAATGTTAAAAGGACAAAAATTTCTCATGAAAGTAAGATCGAGAGTTTCTTTCTTCATATTAGTGTGACTCTTATATCAATCGTGACTTGAATCAGATGAATTTGATTATGGACATTCGTAGGAATTAATAGTTGATTCCCACTGACTACGCCTATGTTCTAGATCAGAACTAGAGATGATCGATGATCGATGAAACGGCGAAGTAATATTTCACTACGGTAGACTTGAGCTTCTGATACCGCGGAGAAGGGGCTGAGTTGCAATGTTAAAACTCTAACGCCCAAACTAGTAAAAGAAAAATAAGTAATGTCTAAGTGAGAGTTTGAATCATACTTTTTTCTTTATTTCAATCCTTTATTTATGTGAGTTGGTTGAACTCGGAGTATTCAAAGATTAGATTAGACGTGGACTATTTCTTATTGAGCATTTGACCGTCTCAAATAAAAAAATATATAAAATATATTTAGCATAAGTGTATGTAAATAAATCAATAAAAATTAGAATAAAATATTATGTAAAACACAAATGAAGGACACAAATTAAAAGTTAAATGAATAAATTTTTTCTTGAAAATTATACATTGATTTCATTAAAAATTAAAAATTAATTTTTTATTGATCTTTTCAATACAAATTTGTATTTATTAATTTTTTCATTATTTTTTAATAGAGAAAAAGAAATATGTATTATAATATAAAATATATTTATAATGTCAGCTAATGAGAGAGATATATTCGATTAAAACATAATTTTAATTTAAATAAATTGATATAACATAATAATTATAAAATTTTTGATTATTGATTTATACGGTCGGGCATTGACTTTATTTGGATTTTATTAAAAGTTAGCATTATCCATTTTTCTTTTGAGGAGATTAAAATCTAAGTTATTGCATACCAATTTTTTTTCTTTATAATCTGAAAATCGGGATTATAAAATTTGCAATATTTTTTTTTACGAAAATAAAATTGCAACAAAAATGTTTATTGAGAAATAAAATTGCAACATTAATTTACAAGTTTGAGTATTTCGAAGAATACACAAGAGAGCTCCAAGAAGAAGCTTTTTATTTTTATTTTTGGAAGAACGCATTGCGAAACCGAAAATCAAATACTTCAAACGGAAAAAAGCATCAAGCAACCATGTATCATCCAACTAGAGGCGGCGTCCGTGGCGGTCGAGATCGTAAGTTTCATCTCTTTATTTTCTCCTTTAATTTCTCGTTGATTTCAATTTCTCCATCTACTCAATCGTTTCCTTTTTGCTAATTTTACGAATTCGTTCTTCAATTCGAGTTTCTCCTGATTCGTAATTTGTTTGATTCGACCATAAAACCCTAATGATTGCAGATTTATTGTTTAGAAGTTTAAACTTTAGGTTTTGATTTTAAATTATTTATGCATGATGTTGTTAAAGTTAGTATAAATCTTGAATTACTGTTTGATTTGTGTTTATGGATTTTACTTTTGATGAGCAGGTAAATTTTTTTTTCCTATTTTAACTTGGACAATATTTTCTATATGCATTTGCATTTATCATGGGTACAAATTGCATTTTCTGTAGGGGTGCTCACTTCCTTCACCTAAGTTTCCCCTTAGTGCTGTCTATATCCTAATCCTATCACCAGATTACAGTTTTACAACTTTTATATTCTTCACTTTGTTACTGTAGTTTAGGTTATGGCATAATATATCTGATAACATGGGACAATAACTGCAAAAGCATAACATACGCTTGGGTTGGACATATTTCGTATAAAAGATTATGGTTATATTTAGAGATGAATGTCTTCCAAAGTAAGTCTAGGTCCTTTTTTTTTACTTGAACTAAGAGGGCTAAAGAGACATAAACAAGTTAATTTATCCATCCTCTGTCCTGTTCCTAGGATGTCTTAAAAGGGTTAGAGGGACACATAAATATAAACAGTAGACTGTTGTTTGGCTATTCACATCCTAATAAGGTAGCGTCTTTTCTCTTTTAATTCAACAGGGAAAGACCTTTTCTGGTATACCAGGGATAAAAAGTCCCAGAGTGCAGAAATGGAGGCTGCAAAAGAAGAGATTAAAAGAATTAAGGAAGAGGAGGAACAGTCAATGAGGGAAGCTCTTGGTTTAGCTCCTAAGCGTGCTAATCGTCCTCAAGGTAACCGTCTTGATAAGCATGAATTTTCAGAACTAGTAAAGAGAGGGTCTACAACAGATAGGGGTGTTCGCGGTGCGGTTTTGAAGCAAAAAATCACCCGAACTGCAAGAGAAAAAACATGCAGTTTGGTTTGGTTTGGTTGGCTTTTAAAAATAAATCCGAACCAAACCAATGCGGTTTGAATTGGTTCGGTTGGTTCGGTTTTTTACAAAAAAATTATTAAGTCATACAAACAAATATAGAGGAAAATATAATTTTATGTTTAATTGTTCGTACATTACCATAAAAAAATTTATAATTGTCAAAATAAGTTTATAATTTGATACATAAAATTGCGTATTATAATTTTATCTAAATCTAAAGAATGATATAACAAGATTGCATTCTTAAATAAATATTATACAAAGAATACGATAAAATATATTTTGTGAAAATAGTATTTATAAATGAATAATATTTTATTTTTTTATGATTTGTAAATTAAAATGAATATAATACAAAGTATGATAAAATACACACATAATACATGTTTATTTCTCTAAAGAATTAAAGAAATATATATTGGTTAGTAAGATTTTATAACATAATGCGGTTTTGTTTGGTTTGGTTCGGTTTGTAAAATACAAACCGCAAACCGAACCGAACCGTGCGGTTCCGCGAGAAAATGACCCAAACACATCCGAACCAAATGCGGTTTTTTGCGGTTTCGGTTTGGTTCGGTTTGATTTTACGGTTTTCTATTGGGCCGGTTTGGTTTTGAGCACCCCTAACAGCAGAAGACTTAGGTGAAGGTCATGCTGAAGCAGCAAGAGTTCAAGGTGTTGGTTTTGCAAGGTAAAGTGACCACAATATTTTTATTTTCTAAAGTGATGGAGTGGATTTATTTTGTTTAATAGTTTATAGAATTTCCTGTTTCAATTGTTTCTTATTCTTAGCACATCATTTAAAGCATTTGGATTTACGAGCAACTTGGTGGGTTTGCCTGGGGTGACACGTGGGAAATAAGTATTATTGTTATAGTATTATTTGAGTCTGACCAGAGTTGTCAAAAGCGGCCGTAGCGGCCGCTATAGCGGCGCTCCGTAGCGGAGCGGTGGCCTCTCGCGCGCTAACATGGGGGCGGTAGCAGAGATGGGATATCGACCGCTTTTCATGACATAGCGGATCGCCCGTCGCGGGTTTTTCCCGGGCGAAGCGGATCTGCAGTTTTTCTTTTTCTTTTTTTAATTTTTTTTAAATTTTTTTTTAACAAAATTACTGTTTTGCCCTTATTATTTTATAAAATAATATGTAAAATAGTTTGTTATAACTCACGTTTCTTTCTTTCTGCCGTTCGTTTCTTTTTCTTCTCCTTGCCCTACCGTTCCGCTTCTCCTTTCTCCTTGCCCTACCGTTCCTCTCTCTGCCGTCTCCTACTGTTTCCAGCTTTTCTCTGCCCTCTCTTCTCCTTTCTCCTTGCCTGTTTCCAGCTTTTCTCTTCGCCGTTTCTCGTCGCCGTCTCTCTTCACCGTTTCCACCGTTTCCGTTTCACCTTTCCAGCAAGCGCTCTTCTTCTTCTACTTAGCCAATCAGCAAGGTACAACTCTGATTCAGCAAGGTACACTTCTTCTATTTACATGTGATACACTTTCCAGTTTCACCGTTTTTAGTTTTTTTTTTCTAAGCCAGCAAGGTACAATTGGAAAAGGGGTAGAGTTAATATACTCCAACCCCACTGTGCTGACTCAGCACAGCAATGACACATGCCCTTTCTATACTTATGCCATGTGTAAATGTACCCTTTCTATACTTATGCCATAATCCATATACTCTAATACTTCTTCACCTTTCCAGCAAGCCAGCAAGCCAGCAACGTACTGTTTCTACTTTTTCAAACGGAAAAAAGCATCAAGCAACCATGTATCATCCAACTAGAGGCGGCGTCCGTGGCGGCCGAGATCGTAAGTTTCATCTCTTTATTTTCTCCTTCAATTTCTCGTTGATTTCAATTTCTCCATCTACTCAATCGTTTCCTTTTTGCTAATTTTACGAATTCGTTCTTCAATTCGAGTTTGTCCTGATTCGTAATTTGTTTGATTCGACCATAAAACCCTAATGATTACAGATTTATTGTTTAGAAGTTTAAACTTTAGGTTTTGATTTTAAATTATTTATGTATGATATTGTTAAAGTTAGTATAAATCTTGAATTACTATTTGATTTGTGTTTATGGATTTTACTTTTGATGAGCAGAGTTTACTTGGGATGATGTAAAAGCTGATAAACACAGGGAGAACTATCTAGGTCATAGTGTCAAGGCCCCTGTTGGTAGATGGCAGAAAGGTAAAAGCTGATGAAAATGATTATTATTAAAAGAGGAACATATAAGTTGCATATGATTATTATTAAAAGAGGAAAATGATTATTATTAAAACTAATTAAAACTCACGAAACTCTAAGCCAAGAAAATGAGAGAATCAGGAGACAATAAAAAGAATAGTATTTTCTTACTGTTATAGAAACATAGCCAGTACCTTGAGCAACTTTTAAACTACAACCTCAACTTATAGTTCATTCTACTACACCTATAATTCCTGGATCACAGTCAACAACATAATAAACATCCATCAAGTGAAAGAAAACAATAAACAACTTAAAGAAAATGAAAGGATAAATTTGCAATCAAATATCAAATATATACCAAAATATAGACTAACACCTGCATAACCTATCTTTAAAACACCGACTAAATCAAAAACATGAATTAAATTTGAAAAAAAAAAGAAGTAAATTATAAAGACTAAAAGTGTTTGCAATTTGTACATAAATTAAAATAAATATATTTGAATTAGAATCAATAATATCATTTAATTGCAAAAAGTAAATTTTAAACATAAAATATTCTTAAATTGATGAGGTGGAGGAGAAAAAGAAAAGGATAATTTAGTGTTTTTCAGATCCATTAATTTTCTTATATCATAGATATTTTTCATTGTCACCGTGTCTCACTCCCTCTGATCTCTTTCTGATTTGTCACTCCAAGGTCTCGTTCCATCATTCTCACCCCTCTCTGTCGCGATCGGTAGCCTCCTAGGCGACCGCCGAACACTCTGCCGCCCAAAACTCTTCTCCACCGCACCGTCCAACATTCTCCTCCACCACATCAATCTTCCATCTCGCCGCGCCTTAACCAACCTCTTCTCCGGAATTAATCGGTCAGTACACCATTGCTAGGGTTTTAGCTGGGTTTTTATATTAGGGTTTTTGTCAAAAGGAATTTGGGTGTTCTTTTCTTATATGGATCCATATAATCAATTCATATGCTGCTTGCAATGATATATTACACTAATTAAGGGTTTGGATTTTTCTTCTGGGCTTAGAGGTGTCATCTCTGTGTGTAGGCTTACTTTGAGCTCCTGCCAATCTGCGAATTATTCTAGATTTCAGTCATGTATGTGTTGAATATCATTAGTATTGTAATGTCACTAATGAACATGACTGCATGTTTTGTTTAGGTTTTTATCTGTTTCAACTTTCGAGCCACGAGGTTAATTCTCCGTCCTTTTCATTGTTTAGGTTTCAATAACTAAATCTAGCTTATTGATTTAATTTATATATGTCAGTTTACTAAATATGAAATATCAAATCTTTTTGACATATAGATATACAGAGTATTGCTTTTCAAGGTCATTTAGGGGTGGGATTCTATTCTGTGATGTTTGTTTTTTACTTTCATTGATTTTGTAATGGTTAATTTGTAGCTTCTCCATCTAATTATTTGAATTGAAACTGAAATTTTATTGTCGGATGAGGGCTAGTTAAGTTCACCAATTGAATCATGAAGTGTCTGAATAACTGTTGGATAGGTTTCTGTTTCTTATTTCCAAAGAATGGTTAAGTGTTTGATTACTCTCTTGTATGAGTTGTGTATGTTATCATCATGTGAATTTAGAGAGCTGCATTTTAGGTGTTTTATTTGACACTTATATGTATGAAATTGCATTTCTTTGTAATGTGGATCAGAATTACGTGCTTTGGGTTATGAACCTCTTTATTTTTGAGATTGTGTTTCTGTGGCAGATATGATATCACACTGAATAGTGCCATTCTTTGATGCTTACCTGTTTTCTAGGTTTATAACTTTGGAGCTGGTTTTTCATGTTAGGATTATTGGTTGCACATTTTGGCATTTGAGTTTTGTATACAACACTCACTTCTTTTTATTGATTGGAAACTTGGGTTTGAATTACACACATGTTTGGTTCCGCGGTGTCGAAAATTGATTTTAGTTAAAAGTGAGTGGAATGCAATTTTAATTAACTAATGCGTGGTTCATATTATATGATTTTTTAAACCTTTTTGTATATGGTTCTATTTTTGTTGGTTTTAAGGTTTGAGGTTGTTACTGTCTCGAAGTAACACTTCCTCTTTGTTAGTAAAAGATTAGAATAGAAGAAAAATGCTAAGGAGAAGGCTTTCTGTTCTCTCGACTTCAATCATCCGAAGCTCGATTCACAACAAATCCGCTCTCGGATACCCATCCATCCAATTTCATCCCTTGCTCCCTTCTCACTCTGCCAACATTGGTGCTACATTTATTCCCAACGCACACCCAAATTTTCATGGTCTTAGAGCTTATAGTCTTCTGTGCTTGAATGATCTAAGAGGTAACGTTCCCCGAAAACAGAAGACAAGGAAAGGTCGTGGTATTGGGTCTGGAAAGGGCAAGACTGCTGGGAGGGGTCACAAGGGCCAGAGAGCCAGAAAAGGTTCAAAATTGGGGTTTGAAGGAGGCCAAACCCCTCTTCGTCGTAGGATGCCTAAACGTGGCTTCAAGAACCCATTTAGACTCAGCACAACAATGACACATGCCCTTTCTATACTTATGCCATGTGTAAATGTACCCTTTCTATACTTATGCCATAATCCATATATTCTTCTGCCATCTACCAACAGGGGCCTTGACATTATGACCTAGATAGTTCTCCCTGTGTTTATCAGCTTTTACATCATCCCAAGTAAACTCTGCTCATCAAAAGTAAAATCCATAAACACAAATCAAACAGTAATTCAAGATTTATACTAACTTTAACAACATCATACATAAATAATTTAAAATCAAAACCTAAAGTTTAAACTTCTAAACAATAAATCTGTAATCATTAGGGTTTTATGGTCGAATCAAACAAATTACAAATCAGGAGAAACTCGAATTGAAGAACGAATTCGTAAAATTAGCAAAAAGGAAACGATTGAGTAGATGGAGAAATTGAAATCAACGAGAAATTGAAGGAGAAAATAAAGAGATGAAACTTACGATCTCGGCCGCCACGGACGCCGCCTCTAGTTGGATGATACATGGTTGCTTGATGCTTTTTTTCGTTTGAAAAAAAAGTAGAAACAATACGTTGCTGGCTTGCTGGAAAGGTGAAGAAGTATTAGAGTATATGGATTATAGCATAAGTATAGAAATGGTACATTTACACATGGCATAAGTATAGAAAGGGCATGTGTCATTGCTGTGCTGAGTCAGCACAGTGGGGTTGGAGTATATTAACTCTACCCCCTTTCCAATTGTACCTTGCTGGCTTAGAAAAAAAAAACTAGAAACGGTGAAACTGGAAAGTGTATCACATGTAAATAGAAGAAGTGTACCTTGCTGAATCAGAGTTGTACCTTGCTGATTGGCTAAGTAGAAGAAGAAGAGCGCTTGCTGGAAAGGTGAAACGGAAACGGTGGAAACGGTGAAGAGAGACGGCGACGAGAAACGACGAAGAGAAAAGCTGGAAACAGGCAAGGAGAAAGGAGAAGAGACGACAGAGAAAAGCTGGAAACAGTAGGAGACGGCAGAGAGAGGAACGGCAGGGCAAGGAGAAAGGAGAAGCGGAACGGTAGGGCAAGGAGAAGAAAAAGAAACGAACGGCAGAAAGAAAGAAACGTGAGTTATAACAAACTATTTTACATATTATTTTATAAAATAATAAGGGCAAAACAATAATTTTGTTAAAAAAATTAAAAAAAAAAAAGAAAAACTGCAGATCCGCTCCGCCCGGGAAAAACCCGCGACGGGCGATCCGCTATGTCATGAAAAGCGGCCGCTATCCCATCTCCGCTACCGCCCCCATGTTAGCGCGCGGGAGGCCACCGCTCCGCTACGGAGCGCCGCTATAGCGGCCGCTACGGCCGCTTTTGACAACTCTGCTTTGTATAAAATGATCTCGTCTGTAGCTTGAGTGAATCCCCCGGTCTATTCAGACTATCTTGTAGGCTCACATCCAATCGTTGGGCTTGGCCGATTTGTTCTCTCTCTTACGTTGCACAAGATGTTTAACGAACTCAGTAATACTCCACCTAGGGTCCATGTGATCAGATTAAGATAGATGACAAATACTACATTTTATTCCTATTCATTAGTTAGTTAAAATTGGTGGTTTACATTTGTGATTTATGATTAGTCACTACTTACCATTGTTTGAGCTGTAAAATTAATTTTTCGGGTCTGTACCAAATAAAATTGACAACTTAGCTATACATATATACTAATGGTCTTTGATTAAATGATCCCTAGATTTGTTTCAAAATTTCTTCTATAGGTCATTCGTACATCTTAGCTATACATATATACTAAGGATTTCTGATTGGTTTATGCTTTTATTAGGACTCTTATCATGGACAATTTACGCCAACAGAAAATACAAAAGTATGAAGAATTTGTGGATAAACGCTTGAAACCTGATCTTCTTCATGCTACCGCTCAGAGGTAGTGTTTACTTCGAAGGTTTTATTCTTGGTTGTTGCAAATAATGTGTAATGCCCTAAATTTGAACGCTCTTCCTCTATTATCTTCAAGTCTTTCTAGTTCTAGTTAAAAATGCACGAGGCCTCTGAGTACATAAACTTATATCTGAGATCACAAATAATGCACTTGCAAAATGGATTAAAATAAAGCATTTCTACATTGCATGGTTGCTTTGTTTATTTCATGAGTTTCAGAGTCACATATACTTATTTTTCTCATTTGTTTGTTACAGGGACATGGTCTTTGAACAGCAGAAAATTTTGTATCCTTTTTCACTTTTTTTGCATACTACTAGGATAAATTATTATCACCATCAAAATGACATTTTTTAACGCAGTCAATTTTGTATCATCCATTTCCCATAAAATCCACAGTACCACGTGTAAATTATACTTGTAAGCTGAGTTTGGAGACTAGCAAAATTGAATTAGTACAAATTCAATGATGCATTCAGTGAAGTACTATTGTTCTGTCTGAATACACTTGACTTGTTCACTCAGTGCTGATTTGCGAAGAAACATTGAAAACCTAGAGAAGAATAGCGTAACCAGTCTGAGAACTATGGTCAATCTTGGGTCTGAAGTGTACGTGCAAGCAGAAGTGTAAGTCATCAAACATTTCAGCTTTCACCTTTCTTCACATGCGTTTTAGCCACCTGATTTGATAATTGGTGGCATTATTTCTTTTTTTTTTTTTTAATTTCACATGCTCTTGATTATTTATGAATTTTGTAAGGTACATTCGTATTTTATCACCAATCCATGTTATCAAACTTATTTTTCTTTCATTTATGGTATATGATCTTTATAACCATGTCCATCAGTCATCGCCATATAAGATTTGTGCTATGTTGCCCAATTTGTGTCTAGACACTTCCCGCTTCCAATCTAGGGTACAATCAATGCTTGGAAGTTTAAGCAGGAAACCTTCGGCAAAGTGCTAAACCTCTCATCAGCAATGCTAGTGTTTTTTATTTGTGCTAAACCTCTCTTTTTTGTCCTCAGTCCATGGAAATGCACTTTCTTTATTTGGTTTTTTTATATATTTGATTGAAACTTTACAGGCCCAGTACACAACACATATTTGTGGACATAGGTATGGGATTCCATGTGGAGTTTACTTGGTCCGAAGCTTTAAACTTCATAGAGAAAAGGGAAGAAACGATAGCCAGGTATAATTTTTTTGGTTTAACATATATTGTCTTATTGAAACTGCAAAAAATAATCTAGCACGACAGAGAGTGTTTGAGATTTCTTAAATGTGAAATGTTGGTTAACTTGCTCCAGTCTGTTAAAATACACGATATATATATAGTGAACTAACTAAAAATAACTGAGTTAGTTGGTCTAACTACCATAACAGAAAAATACTGTATTTCCCGTACACAACCGACAAGTGCACTTGCCACTAAGCTGCTTGCACATAGAATCAGATCAGCCCACTGTTCCTAAGCAGGAACATTAACTACTGTGAGCTGCTTACTAAGCTCTTTTCCTTGAACAAAGAAGAAATTCAGTTCCATATGCTTAGCTGGGCATGCAAAACCGGATTATGAGCCAAGATAATGGCAATCTAATTATCACAAAACACTGAGACTAGGTACGGTGTATGTATCCAAGTCTGCTTCCATGCTAGAACTTGCCACAACTGATAATTTACCGGACCATCAGATTAGGCCCAATGTAGTAGCAGCTCTTGATGTGGATCTTGGCTATGTTGTCAATAGTGGTCCGTATCTCCGTGATAGCAGCGGAGCAAAAGACATTCACCACACGCGTGACGGAGTGTCGCAAAAGGGAGTAGGGGCCGTTGCAACTGCCTCTGTGGAGCTTTTCACCTTCAAGACAGTTACGCAGATGCAAAAAAAGAAATGGAGTAAAATTCCAAAATACCCAAATATAACCTTTTCTCTTCTACTGCTGCAAGTTTCCTTCTCTGCTCTGTCGTGCAACGAACCACTGTCCCTAGGCTCCATGCTGTGAAAATATGAAAAATCAGTCGAAGTAGAAATGAACTTATAGCTTATTTTGCTAGCTTATAATTTATTTTTCAGACGCCATTTCAAATAGCATTTTAGCTTATAGCTTATCATTTTTCCTTCGTTTTTTATCGTGATTATTTTAACAAAAACCAACTTTTATCCTTTATATTTTATTTAAATTTAAAATGAAATAATTATGTATTAAATATCTTTTATGTCATTTTACATTTATAAGTTAGTTGAACCGCTAATTTTACCAAATACTTCAATTAGCTTATCAACTATCAGTCTCAACCATCAGCTATAAATTATAAACTATAAATTATCAGTCATCAGTCATAAGTTATAAGCTAACTTATCAGTCAATCGCTATTTTTACCAAACATGTTAGAAACGTAGCAACAGTAGGAAGGAAGAAGAAAGAGAAAGAAAGGAAGAGAGAGAAAGTAGATCTGAAACTCTAACTGAATTGTATATTATAATAGAGGACAAGACTGAGTTATATACTCAGCACAATGATATTACAATTTTACCCTTTCTACTATTGAAGTATATATTCTAATAGCTCCCCTAGAAACCCTAGGTCACCCCTGATCCAGAGTTATCCTGTCCCGGACCTGCAGCTTGCTTTTTAGTTGCAGGAACTTGAGAGATGAGAGGGGCTTGATGAGTAAATCTGCATATTGATCAAACCCAGGAATGTGCTTGACTATCAAGCTCTTGTTCAACACTTTTTCCCGTAAGAAAAAGATGTCTAGTTCCATATGCTTGGTCCTAGCATGTAGAATAGAATTGTGTGACAATGACACAGTGTTGAGATTGTCACACAGCAAGACAGGTGTAGTAAACGGCATCTTGAGCTCAGTAAGCAGTGACTGTATCCACAATACTTCTGCAGCAGAATTAGCAAGGCTCCTGTACTCTGCCTCTATACTAGACCTTGCAACTAAGGTCTGTTTCTTGGACCACCAAGAAACAAGATTAGGTCCAAGAAAAATGCAGGAACCTGAGATGGATTTTCTATCATCAGGATCTGCTCCCCAGTCAGCATCAGAAAATGCTGTAATGGAAAGAGGAACTTGAGTGCTAGCAGCCTGCAGATGCAGTCCATGACAGAGAGTCCCTTTAAGGTACCTGAGAATCCTTTTAACAGCAGCCCAGTGGCTTTCAAGAGGATTAGACAGAAATTGGCAAGCTTTGTTGACTGCATAACTGATCTCAGGCCTAGTAATCATGGCATACTGCAATGCCCCAACAACTGACCTATGGAAAGTAGGATCCTGCACCACATCTGTGCCATGTTTGGTAAGCTTAAGACTAGCTATCATGGGGGTAGGCACACCATTAGCCTCACTAAGATTGGACTTGACCAGGAGATCATTTAGATATTTTGTTTGAGACAAAAACAGAGATCCATCCTTTAAGTGAGATACCTCAATACCCAGAAAGTACTCCAATTCGCCTAGCTGTTTAAGTGCAAACTGAGCATGCAGTTTATTGACCAGTTCCTGAATATGCTGTGCATAATTTCCAGTTACAATTATATCATCCACATAAACTAACATAATGATAGTGTATGAGGGTGTGACAAGGGTAAAAAGAGATGGATCACATCTGCTAGAGGAAAAACCAAACCCCTTTAGGGCTGAAGTTAGTTTCTCAAACCAGGCCTTAGGCACCTGTTTAAGCCCATAGACGACTTTGTTCAGTTTGCAAACAAGAGAGGCATCACTGGAAACTTCAAAGCCAGAAGGCTGCAGCATATACACTTCCTCCTCAAGTGTGCCATTAAGGAAGGCATTATTCACATCCAATTGTGTGATATGCCACCTCTTGGAGATAGCTATAGTGAGCACGATTCTAACAGCTACAGGCTTAACCACAGGTGAGAATGTCTCAGTAAAATCAAAGCCCTGTTGCTGGTGGAAACCCTTGGCAACTAGTCTTGCTTTGTACTTGTTAAGGGTTCCATCAGGGTTTTGTTTTACCTTGAACACCCATTTGTTCCCTATGGCCTTCCTATGAGGAGGCAAACTGGTTAAAGTCCAGGTGTTGTTTTTCAAGAGAGCATGATATTCATCAGTCATAGCAACTTTCCAATGGGGATCCTTTAGGGAAGCTTTATAAGACGTGGGCTCCAGTTCAATGAGAAGAAGGGTGGGATGTTGCCTGGGTTGTACTATGCCATTCTTCCTCCTAGTGGTCATAGGATGCACATTGTTAGGGTGTAAAGGTGGCAAAGAAGAATTATCTGCAGGGACATCAGAAGCAGACAAATCAGATGCAGAGCCAGAGACAGAGGGCTCAGATATAGATGCTAGTGAGTTAGAACTGGAGCTGACTGAAGTGTTGTTGTTGGTCTGAGCAGGTGATATGGGACTAGAAAGAGAAGCTGGCTCAGGGCTGATAGAAACTGAGGGATGAAGACTGCTGGGAACTTGATGGAAGTGAGGAGGCTGTGAGATTTGAGAGAGACTGATGGGAAATGGTGGAGATAGAGGGATAGAAGAAACAGAAGGAGCTTCAGTAGTCACACTCTTGGCATAGGGAAACCTAGCTTCATTAAACACTACATCTTTAGAAATGTAGATTCTACCATTGGAAGTTAGGCACTTGTACCCTTTGTGATTGGAAGAATATCCCAGGAAAGTGCATTCTTGTGAGTGAAAATTGAATTTATTGGGAGAATAAGGTCTGAGGTAAGGGTAGCAGGCACACCCGAACACCTTGAGAAACCTGTAATCAGGGGCACACCCATACAACATGAAATAGGGAGATTTCATGGCTAGAAGAGGAGTGAGCATTCTGTTGATTAGATAAGTGGCAGTGAGGCAGGCATGATCCCAGAATTGCAAGGGAAGACTTGCTTGAGACAACAAAGTCAGCCCTGTTTCAACAACATGCCTGTGCTTCCTTTCCACAGTGCCATTTTGATGATGGGTGTGAGGGCAAGCAAGTCTGTGTGCAATGCCCTTGGTGAGAAATAACTTGGTGAGAGACTGAAACTCTCCTCCACCATCAGTCTGAATTGATTTTACAGCAGTTCTGAATTGTACCTCTACAGCAGTGATGAAGTGTGTGATGGTGTGCAATACATCAGACTTTAACTTGAGAGGAAACACCCATGTATATTTAGAAAAAGCATCTACACAAGTCAGCAAGTATTTATATCCACATGTTGAAGTCATAGGAGTTGGACCCCATACATCTAAAAAGAGTAAATCAAAAGATTGAGTATAAGTTGTGTGTGAAAGTGTACTAGGCAGCCTATGCACTTTTCCTAGGCAGCAGGGAACACAGAAATCCAAGGGAGATTTGTGTGGCACCGGAACATTGAGAGATTGCAGAGTTGACTTGAGCACTTCATGGTGAGGATGCCCCAGCCTATTGTGCCATAAGTTGTAAGTAGATGCTGAAGTAGACATTGAACCGCCTGTGATATGATTTATTGAAGGCAAGGGTTGGAAAGGATCAAAGGAGTAAAGACCATCTTTATTCACCTCACCCTGCAACAACACTGCATTGGCCTGTGTTTTGACAAAACACCTGTCAGCATGGAACTCAAAATAAACACAGTTATCCTTGGCAAACTTGCTGACAGACATGAGATTCTTAGTGATAGCTGGCACAAGTAATAGGTGATTGAGTGTAAGAGTGGTGTGTGTGTGCAGAGGTGAGACAAAGGTAGTTGAGCCAATAGAAGTTATAGGGAGTCCTTGCCCATTTCCAAGCAAGACCTGATCAGTACCAGGGAGTGTCATGCTTTCAGACATATAGGCAGCATTGTTGGTAACATGGTGAGTTGCTCCTGAATCAGGGTATCAAACTTGAGAAAGTTGACCAACAGCAGCTGCAGTCGCATCTGTACCTGTACCAGTGAAATAGGCTTGTGGTTGTTGTGCTGGTTTTGCAGGAAACCCTGGTGGTGGTCCTCTTAGAGCTGGTGTAAGCCACTGATTAGGAGTAGGAGCAGTCCACTGTGATGGAGCAGGCATAGGCATAGCTGGAGCACTTTGAGTCCACTGATTCCAGTTCTGATACTGAGGGTGTGACACCTGAGCTTGTGACCACATGTTAGGCATCATTGCCGTGTGCCTGTGATAGCACACACTAGCATCATGTCCCATCTTTTGACAAATCTGACACTGCACCTTGTATCGTCCACCAGAACAGCCACCTCTGCCCCTGTAGGCGCCACGTCCACCACGAAAATCTCCACGTGAATCACCATAGCCAGTCACAGGACCATATGTAGCTTGAACTGAAGCATCTTGAGCAGTCTGTGTCGCATTTGCAGTCACAGGAGGTGTAGCCTGAGCTACGTTGACAGAAATAGGTTCAGCAACCACACTCTTAGTCTTCTCTAGTTTCGCTTCATGAGAAAGAAGCATAGATTCAGCTTCAATGATAGGACAGAGATGAGGCCTGTACTGGATGATTGAAGCTAGGGCATTGTACTCCTCTGGTAAACCATCAAGAATGGCTTCAATTTGATCACGATGCGAAATCGGATCGTCAATTGACTCAAGCACGTCCACAATTCGTTGAATACGAGCAAGATACTCTGTAACCGTTTTCTCCCCTTTCGTAATCGATTTGAGCTCCGAACGAAGTTGGCGCGACTTCGCATTTGTGTGCGCGAACATGTATTTGTGAATCTCATCCCAAATCTGATGAGAATGCACACAACGAACAACGTGAGGAAGAACAGAGTCAGACAAGGTGGTGAGAAGCCACGTGAACAAGAGCGAGTCCTGTTGCTCCCAAGAGACATACGCTGGATTTTCTGCATCGTTCTCACGATCTGCTTCAGTGAGATAGCGTGGAGGAACGATAGGGCTCACCAGAAGATGATGAAGTTTGTGCGTTCTGATGATCCCTTCGACTTGTTGTTTCCACGAACGGAAGTTATTCTCATCAAGCTTCAGAGTAATTTGTTGTGCAAACGTCTTGAACGCGTTCTTCACGTTGAGCGCCGCCGTCGCCGGCGTTGCACCGGTCGTGTTCTCAGACTCACCATCGGAAGCCATGGCCAAGGATCGAGCTTAAGCTCTGGATATCATGTTAGAAACGTAGCAACAGTAGAAAGGAAGAAGAAAGAGAAAGAAAGGAAGAGAGAGAAAGTAGATCTGAAACTCTAACTAAATTGTATATTATAATAGAGGACAAGACTGAGTTATATACTCAGCACAATGATATTACAATTTTACCCTTTCTACTATTGAAGTATATATTCTAATAAAACAAACCCTTAATCAGAAAAAAACAGTATTTTTTCCAAACAAACCCTTAACACTGGTACAATACATCTTATGTGCAGTGAACTAAACTAACTGTTGCTTGGTGTAACTACTGTATCAGAAAAAGTATACTATCTGAGTTACTATATCAGAAAAAATATACTATCAGAGATACTACTGTATCAGAAAAATACAGTAACAGAGAAACTACTGTTCTCATACAGTAATAAGCTCGTGGTCCAAGATCCTTATGTTTCTTGAGTCCAACATATTCTGTAAAATTAACCACCACGAATTTGATTCATCCATTTTTTAACTTGTAAAAATTCACAGACGTACTTTGTTTTCTTACTTATACTATTGTAAAGTTCTGTGGTCTGTTTGGTAGGCGTATGTATATCAGATTCTAGACTTTCATTTGGGATTCTTATCTTGCATGTGCAGAAGGCAATGGCATGACAATTTTTGTATTTTTCTTTCCTATTTATCTGTCCTCCCTTCCATAGTATGATTTGTACGGACCATGATTGGTTGCTGTCAATAAATTGACGCAGTCACAGTCATAGATAATAGCCGTTCGATTTAAAGCAGACGATCAAAATTTAATCTCAGTATTTTTAATTATTTAGTAAATATTCCATCCGTTTTAAAATGATTGCCGTTTAAGGTTTTTATACACAAATTAAGGAATGTAATGATGTTGTCATAAGATATTACATTTTTATAAAATTAACCCTATTAATGTATTGAAAGAAGTGTAGAGAGTAAAAAGTAAATGACACAAATGAAAAAATAGTAATCATTATTATATTGAAAAATGAAAATGACATTTATTTTGAAACAAAATTTATTTACTAAAACGATAGTCATTTTGAAACGGTTTGAGCTATTAGATTGAGATCAGACAGTCAACAATGCCCCTGAATGCGTGACTGCCGGATAGTGCTGACAGCAGGGAATCCTGTTTCGATTTGGACATGTTTGGGCCGAAAAGTCAAATCATTGCTGAGTTATATCATCTCAACAGCTCAAGAATAGGACTTCCTCACTCAAAATAATTGTCTCTTTAGCTTAAAAAATTTGTTACAAAATAAGTGTCGTTTTACTTTTCTAATGTAATATTAATTGATTTTTATCATTTTTATTCCTAATTAATTATGTCTGCACTACTCTAAAGACATTAACTTTCACTTTGCTTTTATGACAATGTAAAAGTAATCAATAATCATTAAAAACAATTTTGTAAATGTGTTATATTTATTAATTCACTCATTATTTTTCTTAATCTGCGTGCCACAACCTTAAAAAAAATTTATTTTGGGACGGAGGGAGTAGATAGTTTTGAAAGCTTGACTAACAAATTATAAATACTATGTGTTTAGGCATTTGGGGCAATGATTTTGAGATGGAACAGTAATTGAATCATTGAACTCACTAGGTGACAATTCATACGAGCAAGTAATATACTCAAGTTTAATTGCAGCTTAAATACAGATTTGGTCCCTCTATTTTTTCTCATTATCAAATTTGTTCGTCATGTCATCAACTGAGTTGCCACTTAAGCATCCCACTTGTCATATCATCAAAATTTCCCCAAAATACAAAGGTGGAGAACAAAATCAGAGAATTAAAAAATTGAGGGACCAAAATAGTGCACTAGTGCGATAAGACTCAATTGTTTGTTGTAGTTGTTGTTGTAGGCTTTAAGCCTTATATTTATATTACAACGTTGGGACTTATTTCAATTAGGCGGGGATGCTATATGCTTATGTCGACGGAATAAAATCTTGCAGTGTATTTTTAATCACTCTAATTATTAGTTCAAAGCATAAGATATTAATAAGATATTAACTTTAGAATGATACACGGAATTTTGTTTTTGAATGGGAATTTATTTAGCCCCCGCAATATAAAGTTTTTGGGTCCGTTCCTGGCCGCACTGCTATCCTAGATTAACAACATAGCTTTCGGCAACTCTTATGCCAATCTTTGGACAAATTTATCTTTGGCCTTCTATTATCAACTCTACTAAAATGGTTGATTAATTTCCATTTTATTGTTGAAAACATTGTTACAAATTCATACTTATGAATCACTTTTGTATTGCAGGCAGATAGAGGAGTACACTAAATTAATTGCTTCAATCAAAGCTCAAATTAAGCTGGTACATTCACTCTGTTTTCTTCATTTAATTGAATCCCTGATGCTTGCTGCTTGTTCTCCTTTTGTGCAAGGGATGCTGCTTGTTAAATTTTACAGAGTTTAGAGAACTTTCCATTGTCTCAATGCAGGTTTGCGAAGGGATTCGAGAATTACTTGAATTTCCAGCAGAGAAACCCTCGCCACAACAGATATTTTGATTATTTTAGAATTTGTCACCACAACGGCGAAGAAGAAATGCAATTATGTTAAAATTATTTTAGATATTTATCCTTTTTGAAAGATTGCATCTTTCTTTGTTCTTAGTTGTCTTTGTAATTAATTTTTGTTCATGTAGTTTAGTATTTTGATGACCAAACGTGAACATAAACATTAACCAAACACCCAAGTCCTTACTTCTATGATTTTCTCTAGTTAAAATTTGAAAATTAATTCATACTTATTATTTTTGGTAAAAAAAAGTACAAATGGGTCTATTTACTACTTTTAGCTTTATTTTAATTTTTATTTTATAGAAGTAACTACACTCTGTTTTGTCCTCCTCAAAACTATATTGTACTCTATTTATTATAATAGAATAACATTATTCTTGCCTTATCAAATAATGGCAAAATAGGAGACAACTATGTACTTTCAATGCCTGGCCATCTTGCTCTTTCTTCCATAGAGTCCAGTTACTATGCATGTGTAAGCAAAGAATATACCAAAAATGCATGAGTAAGAAATATAAAAAGAAAGACACTGTTTTATGAATAAATTTTTTTGGTCTAGAGTTTTATAAATAATTATATTTGAAAGAAAATAGCAGCACATATGTTGAGGGAGTGTATTATTGATTACTAATAAAATACTGTTTTGTTGGTGTACAATATGGTTTTTGATGTGATGGTCTCAATTATAGATATATAGATGAAAAGCAATAAGAATAAAAGATACCAAGTGAATCTCATCTACTATACAGTAGAATCCAGCCTAAGTTACCACAAGATTCCACAAGCAAGAAAGTCCAACTCACACTAGCTAGCTACGTGCCAACCATCACATGATTGTGCCAACGTAAATCATGGAAGAGCTTCAGTTTACATTCATTGAAATTGAATTATCAAAGAAATATAGACTTTCAGTTAAAGGTGACAAGGAAGCAACACTAGTTCAAAATAAAGATGCTGGAGTATAAACTATCGGTTATTAGTATGAAAGAAAAGCTAGTAGTAGTAATTATAGGATGGGATTGAATTGATGGAACTTGTATATATTAATGCAAATCCATACATTACAGCAAATAAAGGCAATGTCACATCTTAACTTGTCCCATTGGTTCAGTATTCAGTTGATGCCATCATGATTGGTGATTGATCAAAAGGTTGTCGCCTCTTTCACGAGTTGTTGTGTTGTGGTGAATTTCATTAATGATATGGTGTATACAATGAGTTCTTGGGGTAAAATAATCATACATAAGATATAGACACATATTCTACATTTTGAGAGTGAAAAAATATAATTCATTGGATGAATTTTTTATACTACTAAGAACCCTCTTTCCAATTTTTTAATTCAGATATCAGGCTTTATAAACAAACTCTCAAATTGCATATTTATGTAAGTTTTAGTTCATAATAAATCATACAAATTCAATTATGTTTTAGGGATTTGTCTAAAGATTGAAATTCAAAATCATCTCATTTTTATCATATACGAAGAAGATACAAGCAGACATGTCTTAAGACTATCTCTCAAGATTGAAATTCAAATTCATTCCATTTTTACCATGTACGAAGAGATACAAATAGGCCGGTCCCATTCAAATACATCAAAATGTATTTAGTTTCATGTAAATACCAAACAAACATTACTTCCATGAAACATAGTAAGATAAAAATTAAAATCCTAAAAAATGTCTCACCACTTAAATTTACAGGTGGTTCCACCTTAATATTTTTTTGATTTGATTCTCTTTCAATTTTATTTTATACTATCCAAAAAATTATCTGGTCTAACTTCTTTTATGAAATGAAATGTCCATTCAGAAGATGTGCGAGATACAAGAAATCATAATTTCAAATAAATTTGAATGGACATCTCAAATCGAATATTTCTATATATGAGCGAGAATTCTTTGCTAAAGTCCCAAATCAAATATTTCTAAGTCGGGTTAGATAGTTCTATTAAAATTTCAATTTTTAGGATCGACTCTCACAACTCAAGTAAAAAGGGTTGAAGTCAACATCAACGCAAAAGAGTTTGGGAAAATATTTGAAGTTACATGTCCAACAAGTCTCCCTCTTCATCTGACACATTGTTTCTTCACTCTTCATCGCATGTGTACAACATAAAGAAAGATGTCAAAAGAGAAATAATTCAAGAAGATAATCAAAGAAAACAAGATTTCTATGAAACTTATCAAAAATGGTACTCTTCTCTTTCTCTAATTTGGCGTCTATCAGTCAACGAGTCTAAATGAACTTTTCAATTGCTTCCTTTATGTTCTGTTGGTCGAAAAAATGCCACAAACGTAGCCAAACTCATTGCAAAAGACCACCAAATGGTTCTTCTAATATAATTCTTCCTAAGACTGGTCATCCTTCTTGTAAACATAAGATTTCCCTCTCTTCAAGAAGTAAATATGGCTATTGTATGTATGGAACGAATCTGTGCACACAGGAGGATGACCAAACTCTAATTTGTAAATCTTTGTATGAACTTCTTAGTTGAGAGGAGTAATCAGGAAGAACCGACCCTTGAAATTTTTTACAGTGTCAGAGTAAGTCTCGAAGTACTTAATGTTCTGCCTCAAGGAAAATAAGCTTGACTCATTGCATAATTTGAGTTATTTTGAGTTTTAGAGAAATGGAAAAACAACGTCACAATTGACTTACCTCCCTTATATTCAGAAGATGGATCAAGCAAGCATGCATGACAAACACCGACGAACTTGATCATATGAACTTTACCAAACACTAGAACAAGAACGTTCATAGAGAAAAATGATAAATGAAGCAAAAATATCTTTTTTGCAAGTTTTTAATAATAGCAAAAATATCTTCTTTGCAAGTTTTTAATAATAGAAAAAGTAAAATTGACGCTTCAAAAGCCTTTTATATCATATCCGTCCATTAAGGACCACACGATCCACTCTGCACTACCAACAACTAAGATCTCTTATAAAAATTGTTAAAAAAATACTCAAGTCCTCTAAAGAAGAGGAAATATCATCACCAACTAACATAGGAGAACATGTCAATCACTCTTAATAATTTGTTGCCTATTATAAAAAAGACATTTAATACACTTATTTCCGAGAGCAACCATGTCCCATCAAACACTTCGACGCCAACAAATTTCATGACCAAGTAAAGATACATATGACAAATCTCACCTTGCAAAGTAGAAATAAGGGCTTAAGGGACAACTATTTCGGATCACTCATAAGACCCAGTGATAAAGGTCAATAGCAGAGTAATTTCTCTTATTTATAAAGGAAAGTGCACAATTTCTCAGATATTCAAATTCCTTCTCATCATAGTCATTTAAACGTTGAAGTGTTAATTTTACAAATTAATTTCCTCTCTCGCATTGAAAACTCCGAACTGCTGCATCGAATATGCATCTTTAGTTATCGATCAACTATGTATTCGATATATATATATATATATATATATATATATATATATATATATATATATATATATATATATATATATATATATATATATATATATATATATATATATATATATATATATATATATATATTGTTCTACAATGAATGACTAAACACACAATTTCACACATATTAAGAAAAATATAAAAAAATAAAAGAGAAAATAATATTTTTACTATTGTATCTTTAATATATACTCGTTCTGTCTCATATTATAAGAAAAATTCAATTTTTAAATTTATTGAATAATTAATGTATCTGGTCTACATATAGATCAAATACATAATCTAAAAAGTGAATTTCCCTTCTAATATGAAACAGAGGGAGTATCGTAAATGATGAAAATTTAATTAATTAAAAAATAAAATTAAAAAAGTATTATTAGAAATTAAAATAAATTATTTATTTCAAAATATTATTTTATTTTAAATGCATCAGTCGTTATGATAAAAAGTATTGAAGAATCTGTGTGGTGATAAGGACCCCCTAAAGTGTGTGTGCTGTAACTACTGCGTAGGTCCAATACCTCGTTCCTAGTTAGGCCTAGGCAGTGTCAGTAGCAGAGGCAGAAGGCAGAAAGAAACCATATTCATTTATTTATCAACTCTTTCTGTCCCTTCCCTAGCTATGGTATGGACGTGCAGTTCTGAAAAAGCATCTGACCAACTTCCAAAAGTATGAGAGATGAGTGTTGCCAACTTCGAGGATGCATTTTTGTAGCTTAAAGGGACAAAAGGGCAACTCCATTTCTCACTCTTTATTTCTTTTCAATCTCAGCCTTTTCTTCTGTTTTTTTTCTCTTTTATCTCTATAATAATAGTAATAAGAAAACTCTCTGTTCTAAGTTGTTCTTAGTCTCACATTTTCTAATAAATAAAATTTATGTGAATCTTATCATTTTATATAATATCAATTTTTAATTTTAAAAATTTACACTAATTTGATCCGTAGTTAAAATGAATACTAAAGGAAAAAAATTCTAAGACTCGTCATTGTATATAAGTACACAATAATTTTGACTTTTACAATATTTCATTCATTTATATAATTATTTTTTAAAATATATTATGGAACTTTTACTCCAATACTCATATTTCCTAAATCAAATCTTAAAACAATCAATTTTTTTTCATAAATCTCAAACATACATTCATGTTTAAATAAATAAAAACTACAAGAAATAATAACACATGCAATTGGCGGAAGTGTTTATTTTAAATAAGTCACGCCAAATCAATCGACGTATCATTTTTGTTAGAAGTATTTTATATTCAGAAATCTGAATTAGTCAGAAATTGTTGTTAGTCATAAACAATATTTTCTGAGGTTATTTGTTAAAAATTTATGTAAAAGTTGTGTTTAACCGTTAGCTTAGTTAATAAGTATTTTTTGTTGCCTATGTGGCGGTTTATCTTTGTGTATTTAAACAAGTTTGTAAGTAGTATCATAATGTAATTTTCAGTAATAAAGTTTCTTTCTCAACAAATTTGTTGTAACCGTTTTCTCTCTCTTATTCTATTTTCATCTTTAACTTTGTGCTCTAACAATGATGTTTAGAGCTCCAGTTCGATTCACGGGGAAACACGACTATATGTGAGACGTGTGTGATTAATTTTGTTTCTTAAATTCACGTTGAATTCACGATCGAAATCATAACAAAATTGCATTTCTTGTAAGATCTGAGATCTGAGTTAGTTTTCAGTGTACAAGAACGAAGATGAACGGCGAAAATAATTTGAATACAAAGCTTCTAATATTTAATGGAAAGAATTGGAATTAATGGATGACTCAAATGCTTGTGTTGTTCGGTGCTCAATGTAAGAACAAGATTTGATTCTACATCTGGCCTTAAGTTTTGACGATAACATTACATGATATCTTAGAGAACAATTTAGTACTGTAACAGTTTGTGTCAAGTGTGTAGCTTTTTCTAACATGTTCTGACTCTGAAGATAATGTGTGTGACATCATCAGATTCTGAACACAACATAATTTGACTTTGAAAGAAACCAATGGTGTTTACAAAGACCCAATCAAGTTCTAGAATGGTTCTATAACAACGGTTCTAATTAGCATTAGTAATAGAGCTTCTGATCTTGATTCTATTAGAAGAGCTTCTAAAGACTTCTCAAGCTCTGATATTATGTTTGTCTAAGTTCTGAAGTTTCTGAAAATAAGGTTCTGAAAGAACAAGTTCTGAAGATTCTGAAGACAAAGATTCTGAAGACCAAGTGCTGAAGACTCTGACGACAAGGTTATGGATGAACGAGTTATAAAGACTCTAAAGACTTAGGTTCTGAAGATTCTAGTTTTGTCCTTTCTAAGCATGTTTCATCAACAACCATCAGAAGTCTCTAAAGATTAGAAGATGAGATCAAAATTGGTTTACGTGAGAAACTAGTACAAGGTAAAAATGTTCCCACTACCCTGATATGGTGGTGCAAAGACTGTACGATGGTACTGTGTTGTCTACCACTCTCCCACTAGCTGTTGTGGATAAAACAATTGGAGTTAAGTATTCCTATTCTACCCTCCAATGAATTTCTTTTTGGCTATAAAAGGAAGACTTGGAAGATTGAAGACAATAACTAATTTCTCAGCAAAACTTACGCTGAAATGTCGCTAAACTCTATTTCAAATATTCATTTGTAAAGTTTTGAAAATGCAAGAAAATTTTGTTCATTAACTTGCAAGCAAGGAGCTTTTGTTTATTAACTTGCTATTAACATTGTTGTGTTATTTCATTGTATTCAAATTTATGTAATATGCTTTCAAGAAGCAACTTTGTAAACACACTCATTGTATTTCAACTCTTAAGTTGATTGTTCCTTGAGAGACTAAGTGTTAGTCAAAATTTCTCAAGAAGATATTGACGGGTAGTCTTTGTGGTTTGCAACATTAATAGTTGGTCTTTGATGTGTCTGTAATCAGTTCGATTATAGTGGATTAAGTCCTTGTTTGAGAAGAAAAAATCACCTTGGCAGGTGGACTGGATTAACTTTGTTAACAGTGAACCAGGATAAAAATAATTGTGTCATTTATTTTTGTTCTTGTGTTCTTTGTTTTGTCTTGGGAAAAATTTATTTTAAATCCTGAAGTCCAACTCACCTCTCATTTCTTGTGTTTCTCACACCTTTAATTAGTATCATTGTGAGAGTAAGTGGGTTGCTATTGAGACCTAAATGAGCTTTGGCCCAAATAAAATATTTTGATAATTTAAAAAAATTATTTTCAAAAAATATTAAAAAAATATTAAATAAACGTAAATAAAAAAAAATAAAAATAATTAAAAAAAAGTTAATAAAATAAAAAATAAAAAATAAATAAAAAAAATAAAATTTCATGTGGATTTAAATAAGCCCAGTCAGCAATTTTCTGATGTCACACTGGCATACATGACCCAATCAACAAACAAATCCTGATCACGTCTGCATTTCAAATGGAATTTTGGGCTAAAAGGTTTTTGGTTATGGAATCTATGTTTGTTGAGGGGCGAAATGAATTTTTTTAAAAATGGAGGTAAATCAAATATCGCCACTATTGCAGGGGGATAAAAGGTATTTAACCCTTTATTTTTTTACTTCTGGAATATGAGGCTTCTGAGGAGTGAAGTTCTCACATATCAGAAACGTCCTAGGTCAGAATCTTTTCTTTTGAAAAACTTATGTCCTCTTGAAACTGAAGAGTTTAATTCATTAATGAGATACCAGGATAATGAAAGGTTAGTGATTCAAAGAAAGACAATTGTCTTTTCTTGAAACTCGCTTAGCACTTAATGTGAAATGTTGGGAGAATAAATTTGATCAGGATTAGGTTAAAATATATTCGCTTTACCCTTTGTCAGAACTTTTTGCACTATTCAATTTATTTTCATCACTGCAAATACTTTATTTAAAACTCACTTACTCCTACTTCACACACTTTCGCTACTACTATCGCACACTTTCACTTTTTCAAACCCTAAAAGTTCTCAACAACCAAAACCCTTGCTCGTGTTTATTTTCGTATTTGCAATGGCTCAACAACAACAACAACAAACAGACGCTCAACTACAATAATAACAAGATTCAATTACTCAAGTTCAAGGATCACCGTCTCAACAACCTCAACATGTGAATGAAGGACATTATGATCTTCAGTGTTTCATCCCTATTTCTCAGTTGACTGTTCTTAATGAGTTACGTGTAGATTTCGACAATCTCAAAGAAAACGAGTATGATCTTACTAAAGAAGTAGATTTTTAAGGCTGGAAAACTTTCTTTCGCCTTCTCAATGGACCAGTTTTTCCTAATTTAGTAAAACAATTTTGGGTTATCGCTCAGGAAACTAAACATGAAATCTAAGCGTGTGTGCTTGGTATGAGAATCTTCTAATGTTAATACATGGATATCTCTGGGAAGACTTATTTTACTGTTTCTAGTCGAAAGCAAATTAGTGGAAACTCTTTCTCATCAGATACCATTCTCTGACGCTTCTCATTGTTCTGGGATTTTGTTTACTGAATATGCTTTAGATTAGTGTGCTTTCGTGTTTTAATCAGATTTACTGCATATGCTTTAGAATAGATTGCGTGTGTAGCATTAGTATGTCGTTCACAATAGTACATTTATATAAATTTCAGAACTTGTTATGGATCATAGTTGGATGAAAGCTGATAGATTAGGTCCCGTGTATGAGAAACGAGTTCTTGAATTCCTTAAATTCGCTGGAAAAAATGTTCCCGACAATAATGGTATCTTTTATCGTCATTGTGTTGTTTGCGGGAATATCAACAAACTGACGAAAAAAGAAATATTACTTCACCTATGTTGTAATGAAATATGTCAAAATTATACGACATGGGCGTGGCATAAAGAAGTGGATAATAATCAAAATGAGTCGTCTCAAATGGATGAAGAAGATGAATATATGGATGATCGTGAGAGACTCGTCTTATTTGAAAGCCCAAATATATGATAATTTATGCAGCGCCAAATATGCGCCCTTATATAAGGGGTGCACCAGTTTTACACGAGTGTTTGTGTTGTTAAAATTGTTTAATCTGAAGGCAAAAAGTGGGTGGTCGAATAAAAATTTCATATAATTGCTTGATTTGTTGAAACAAATGCTACCAGAAGATAACAATTTGTCGGATCGTTGTTATGAGGCCAAGAAGATATTGTGTCTAATGTGTTTGGACTATGTCAAAATACATACATGCCCTAATGATTTCATATTATACATGAAAGAGTATGAAAATTTGGATCAATGTCCAGAATATGGTGAGTCTCGCTACAAGTTGAAGAACAACAATGATGATGACAATGATAATGTCAGTAAGAAGTATTCTTCTGCTAAAGTATTATGGTACTTTCCAATAGTTTCAAGGTTCAAGAGACTTTTTGCTAATGCAACTGCCGCAAAGAATATAAGATATCATGCAGAGGAAAGAAAATGTGATGGAAATATTCTCCATGTAGCTGATTCTTTGCAATGAAAAAAACGTGACGAAAGAAAATGTGATGGAAATATGCGCCATATTTCCGAATTTTGGACTTGAGCCAAGAAAGCTTAGGCTTTGGTTTGCAACGAATGGAATGAACTCCTATGGTAATATGAGTACTAACCATTCTTTGTGGTCTGTTCTTCTCACGATTTACAACATCTATCCTTGGTTGAGCATGAAGCACAATTATATGATGCTAAGTATGATGATATCTGGACCAAGACAACCCGGAAACAACATAGATGTTTATCTAAGTCCATTTATTAATTATTTAAAACTTTTTTGGGATAAAGGTGTTGTCATTGATGATGCATATTCAGGTGAAAAGTTTGAGATACGTGCAATGTTATTTTGTGCAATCAAAGAATTTCCTGCATATGGAAATTTGGATGGATACATTGTCAAAGGACATAAAACATGTCCTTTATGTGAATCTGATACCTGTTTTCACCAACTTGAGTTTGGAAAAAATACTGTTTACCTTAGGCATCAGAAATTTCTAAAACTCAATCATTCTTATCGTAGATTGCGGTAGGCTTTTAACGGGTGTCAAGAATACTGACATGCTCTTAAACCTTTAACTGGCGATGAAGTTTATCAATGACAAGAACACCTTAATGTTGTCTTTAGAAAGAATAAATACGGTCCCGTTGAGAGAAATATTTGGAAAAAGATATTGATTTTATTTGAGCTTCCATACTGGTATAGTTTTGATGTAAGACATTACCTTGATGTGATGCATGAAGAGAAAAATGTGTGTGATAGTTTGATAGGAACACATCTAAACATTCTAGGAAAGACTAAAGATAGTAGAAATTCCTATTTAGATATGGTGGCAATGGGTATTAGACAATATTTGGCTCCAAAAGATAGAAGAAAAAGACCATATTTGCCTCCATCATATCACACTCTATCTAAAAAGGAAAATAAAATTTGGTGCGAGTGTTTTCAAGGTATCAAAGTTCCCCAAGGTTACTCTTCAAACATCAAGAAACTTGTATCAATAAAATATCTCAAGTTAATAGGCTTAAAATCTCATGATTGTCATGTCTTGATGAAACAACTTTTATCAGTGGCTATTCGAGGCATCCTTCTAAAAAATGTAAGAGTAACTATAACCAGATTATGCTTATTCTTCAATGGTATATGTAATAAAGTTCTTGATTTCAAAAAATTATATGAACTTGAAGAAGATGCTGCAATAATATTGTGTCAATTGGAGATGTATTTTCCTCCATCATTTTTTGACATTATTGTTTACTTACTCGTTCATCTAGTTAGAGAAATCAGGTTTTGTGATCCAGTTTATTTAAGGTGGATGTATACTATATAGAGATACATGAAGACATTTAAAGGATATATGAAGAATCATCATAGACTGGAAGCTTCGATCGTTGAAAGGTACATCACAGAAGAAGCTGTTGAGTTTTGTTCAAACTATTTATAGGAAATAAAGTCTATTGGAATTCTAAAGTATCGTCATGCTGACATATTTGATGGTACATGTACTCAAGGTTTAAATGTTAAAACAATGAGTCAAGATGTAGTTCTTGAAACATATTTATGTATATTGAGTAATCTTAGTGTAGTTGAGCCATCATAACAATAAATTCATAAGTTGGTTTGATAAGAGGATTTATACTGATGGTGGTGCATCCAAGACACTTAAATGGTTCTTGTACATGCCAAAATTTATTGTGATTACTTGGACGCCACCCAACATTTCTAATTATTCATTTTATAAAAAAGCAAAAGATGATCGTAGCACAATGCAAAATAGTGAGGTTATGGTTGAGGCCAAATTCATGTATTTCTCTAGTTCGAAAGATAAGAATCATATTTTGATAACCATCGTGTTCTATGGCGTCATTGGGGATATTTTTGAGATTGATTATGTTACTTTTAAAGTGCCTTTATTTAAATGAAAGTGAGTCACCAATAACAATTGTGTATAAACTGATGAGTTGGGATTCACACGGGTTGACCTTAGTAAGGAAACCTATAAGATCGAACCATTCATCATGTCTACTTATCGGGAAATGGTCAATTGTTCTTAAAGGAAAACACATTCCTCACAGTGATGATGAAAGATTAGATATTGCTGCCACTCCTTCTTACGAAACACAAGTGCCTAAATCATATGAAGAAGTTGATAGGGTTGATGTGCATGCTATTTGTAACGATCATCAAGAAGGAATTTGGGAAAATTAACAAGTAAGTAATTTATATTATTCATTCATAATTTATTGTTTGTTATAATTTCCAATGATGTTATTTAATTTTTAACAACTATTTTTTATTTTAAAATTATAGGTGTGTATAGTGAAGACACCAAAAGACAAGACAATTAGATAGTATAATTTGATGTAATACATTGTATGTTGTTTTGTCTCAATTTTGGTTTTTATGTAATATACAAGGTTGGGTTGCTACTGGAATTTTGTCATTGATGTAATACATTTTTTTGGTCTAGTTCAATTTTGGTTTCTAATTGAATTTTGGGTGTATTGTTGTTTCTGGTAGATACGGTTCAAAAATATTCAAGTTGAAAAATTGGGAATTCTGTAAATTGAAAAAACAAATTAAAAAAGCACAAACTATATGACAACAATTGTTAACTTAACCGTTTTTATAAGAAGAGAACTATCGAGAATAATAAAAACCAATAATGGTGTTGCTGAGATTCGAACCCAGGACCCTTCAATTTTTTCACAATGATTATTACCTACAACCATAGTTATAAGTAGAGTGCAATCTAATTTATAACAATGTACACACGCCTGTTATGGTAACCAACATACACACAATCACACCCTACCTAACAATAGACGTGCTTCCGTCATTATATGTATTTCACAATTGTTATTGTATGTGTTTTCTATAGTAGTGATCCTTTGCAATTTGCTCCTCCTCCTATAAGTAAGTCTTATGTCCGTACATCTTATCAAAATGATATAATTTCACCCATTCATTCTTCTTTATCTCAACCCTCACCTACCACCTCAGAATCCATTTTTTTCTCATATTAACCAAACCATTGTGTTTCTAAATTATCTTGAAACCCATCCGTCTTCCAGTGATTCTTCATATTGAGTATATGTTGTCTCATCTGATTTTGAAGAGGAGCTTCTATCTAACTCTCACTTCACCTTGTTTGATTTTGACTCACATATAACTATATTAGATTATTCTAATTCAGATATGGATAACATTGGATCCCTCCCCTCTCCCTCTACCTATAACCTATGTATATCTAACCTTGTTTCTGGCTATGGGGAATCGTCTACCCTGCTTCAGCAAGTTCTAGATGAGTTCAGAACTGAGAAGGATCTGGTCAAAGAACGGTTGGATCTAAAATATCAAATGATTTAAGTACAAAAGGCCATCAATGTTGGTATTATGAAGCTGTTGCAAGATATCTCTTCGAAGATGACTGAGAAGCCGGAACCCTAGCCTTTTTGTTTTTACCTTTGTGTTTTGGGAACTTAGTTTCCTTTGTTTTTCTTTTTATTTCAAAATTATGTACTTTATCTTTTTAATCAATAAAGTTTATCTTTATTGGTTTTTATGTTTAAAGTATTTTTAATTTCTGACAAAAGGGGTGAACGTAAGATGATTTTGATATACCTATTCTCAAGAATTATTCCCATAGTTCTGATATTTTTGGTTCTAACCAATGTTTGACTCAGGAACTTTGTGAAATTTTACTGAATTTATCTAGACAGGCAAATTACATAAATTCTGAAGGACATTCAGAAGACATGGTCAAGATCTATGAGAAACCAAACAAAGTTCATAAGTTCTAAACATGGTCAAGATTCATAACGAACCAGGTTCTGATGCTTGGTGCATCTTCACAAATTGGTTATGACACTTCATCACATTCTGATAGCAAGCCCGAATCTGAGATGACAAACCAGGCATTTCTAGTCAGACTCTGATGAAACTGCAAACAGGGAACTATTTCATTCATGCTACCTTTTTATACTTCAAAATTATTTTGTAAGTCTTGAGCTAAAGGGAAGCCTCTGAACAAGCTAAAATGAATTTTGGGTGTATAAAACTCAGGGGGAGCTAGTTAGCTAACTTTGAATGTTTTTTATTTGATTAAACCTAATATAAATTATTCATAAAATACATGGTTTTTTCATAATAAAAAAGGGGGAGATTGTAAGAACAAGACTTAGTTATGTATATGACCTTAAGTTTTGTGGATAACATTACATGATATCTTAGAGAATAATTTAGTACTCTAATGGTTTCTATCTAGTGTGTAGATTTTGCTAACAGGATTTGACTCTGAAGATAAGGTGTGTGATGTCATCAGGTTCTGAATATAACATATGCTGAATATGGAAGAAACCAATGGTATTTACAAAGACCCAATTAAGTTCTAGAATGCTTCTATAATAATGGTTTTGATAAACGTTAGTAATATAGCTTTTGATCGTGACTCTATTGGAAGAGATTTTGAAGACTTCTCAAGCTCTCACATTATATTTGTCCAAGTTCTAAATTTTCTGAAGATAAGTGTGATACGGTGGGAGAACTGACTTGAGGTTTTGCGTTTTATCGCAAATCTTGCGGTTAGTAAGAGTCGCCACCGACTTTTCTTTTATCCAAAAGGAAAGGTAAAAAATCACAGGAAAGACCTTTGAGATGTTTTCTTGAGTTCCGGGGGTAGATTATGAAAAGGGAAGGTGCTAGCACCCTTTTCATCCATGGTTTTCCAAGGGCTCTTAGTTACTTTCTTAGATCACTTGCTTTGTTTTGTTTGAAATGGTGTTTGGTGTGGTTTTGAAAGTATTTTGAAAAGAGGCCATTCGTTTAAGAAATCTTTGTAATGGTTCTCGTTCGTAAGAATGTATACAAAGATGTTTGTCTTTTGAAAATGTTTTCAATTGTTTGTAAGATGTTTTGAAATGTGTGTGTGTTTGTTTTTGAAAATAACAAAGATTGTTTTAAAATGGAGCAAGTAACTTAGAAGCTATCTACCTACTCAAATGTCTTTCTTGTGCATTTTTATTCCTTTGACATTGTTGACTTACCATTGATTTGGTAAGAAACCCTATCTTTGGATGTAAACAGGACGGGCGTGGGTCATCGTATAACCATGATAGCAATGTTGCCAAGTATCTTAGCATTTTTTAGGGACCAAGATCATTTTGTTTTAGACAACCTTTGAATAGCGTCATTGAGGGGCTATGATCTTATATTTGTTTTGTTTTGCCAAGATACTTCGCATGCGTAACATGGCCATTTTATTTTAGGCAACCAAGTGGGAGAAACCCTAAGGGTGCTTGTGTGCAAAGTGTATCATTTTCATGCTTTTGTCTTGCATTTAGGGTTTTTTCTATTTGTTTTGTTTTTTGTTCTTGTCATGCAAACCCTAATTTACTAAACATGGTATATAAAGCGATAAATTGCGTAAAATAAACTAAACTATTACAACAATTTTTATGGGAGGGGGGAATACAAGTTTGAATGGGGAATTTGCACAAATATAAAATTAAATATATTATTACAACCAAATCGAATATGCGCGAATTTAAATAAATATAGACAAATATTTAAAATGCAATGCAATATGTTCATGTAAAAAGATGTTTTATGTCTTGTTTTTTTTTTTGTATGAAAAATATTTAATTTAAACCTAAAAATATGAGGAAAAAAATATATTAATTCTTTTTGAAAGGGGTAAACCCTAGTTTTCAATTAAAAGAAAATAAATGTTTCATATTATTATTTTGTACATTTTTTGTATAAGAAAATAATAAATAATATTATATGTAAATATTAAAAATTAAATATGTGTAAAAATTGGTATTTATGAGTATAAAAATGTATAATGAAAATATTAAATGTATTTGATTATATTTATAAGTTATTTAAGAAAATAAGTTATATTTATCAAAATAAACTATTTTTCATGTGAGAAAATAATTAAAAAAATAAAATAAAAGTGTGAAAATAAATAAATCATTTTTTGGTATTTTTTATCATTAAGAAAAATAAATGAAAGTATTAAATATAAAAATATGAAGGAAAATGCAAAAATATAAAAAAAAAACTAGTCAAGGGGGGTGTAGTAGCAAGTCAGGGGGGTGTGATTAGTAAAAACAAAAAGGCCAAAGCTTCCAAAAAGCCCAGGACTTCATCCCTGTCCTTCGTCCATCTCTTCTTCACGCGTTTCCAGCATAACCTGTAACTTGCTTATGCTTGCATTAAAACAAAAACTCATAACATGAAAAATGTGGCATTTGAGCTCATGATTCCAACCATATAAATTATGTAACCTAACTCTTAAAGATCAAAGAGAATTTTTGAATCCCTAATTCGTGACCTAACTTTTTCAGAGTTTTCAATCTTCAAATTCTCTTAGCACAAGTAATATAAATGAAAAGTAATGATATGTACAACTTCGTTATGATGAGAGCTACATTTTTCCTTCACAAATCGTGGCTTGAGGTTGCCTAAATAAAGAGATAGAGTTTAAGAAAATACCTCCTTCAGCTGGAATCGTGCAGGACAATGTAGGGACTTTAATGGAGGCCTGGTGATTGTTTAAGCTTCCTTGAACTTCCCTGAACCTATTCCAATGCTTATCTGGCTCTGAGGATGGCTGGAACTCTCTGACCAAGTCCAACTGCAAGCTTCCAAATTGAAAATGGCAAATGCTGAAACAGGGGTTACAGAACCAGGGTGATGGCTTGGATTGGCTAGGTAGCAAGTGTTTAAGATGTTTGAATTGATTAAACACAAAACGCACGAGCCAAATGAGAGTTGGCTGTGCTTTTGCAGAAACTGTGTTTTTGGCAGTTTTTTGGTGTTTTTGAATTTCAGAGTGTTTCAAATCCAAACCAAGCGTGTTATGCCTTGTACCAAGTTTGTATATTTGTATATAAGTGATACAAAGTCAGCCCTTACTAGCTGTGCAAGCTTTGGACCTTTTTGCAACTTTTCTTGCATTTGAAGTAAAGTGACAAGACCCATGCTTCACATGCTTGTACCAACTTGGTTGAGGGCTGAAATGAGCTTGTACAATTTGCTTGAGGCCTGTGGAGTTTGTGTGCATCAAGGGGACAAGTTCAATGCTCAAGATTGACAAAGTTGTAAAAGTTCCCCTTTATGAAAATGGCATTGTAACCTTTTGGCCAAAAATGGAAATACATCTTGTGTAAAGCTTCAAAAGAAAAGATAAAGGCTTTAGCTTCTGAGTATGCATTTAATTATGGAGTGTATAACAAGTTTAGGACCTGTAAAGCAAGATATAACCAGCATAGGTTTGATTTGCAACTTGATGCTATGTGAAAATGGCTTGAACAAAAGTGAGAAAATGCCAACTTCCCTTCTTCGATTCTCCCTACTAAAAAATGATCTTGGAGAGTTATTGGACATTTTGGAAAGCTTGCAATATGCTATATAATCCATCTTTGAAATGAAATTTGAGATACCTCTTGGAACTAGGTGAAAAATGTCCATGAAGTTGGGTCCAAAACCTGCCTAAATTAGGGCAAAATTTCACTAAGTTATTTAGTTCATGGCCCTATGTTCACAAATTCATAACTTGAGATCCAAGCATCTTTAGGGAAAAGTTTGTGAAGCAAAGTTGTAGATTTCATGGAGGACTACAACTTTCATGTTGGGAACTTTTCTTGAATCAAAATGCATCATGGTGAAAAAGTGGTGAAAAGTTGGAAAAAAATAAATTTTTTTTTATACTTTCATGTTGGGAACTTTTCTTGAATCAAAATGCATCATGGTGAAAAAGTGGTGAAAAGATGGGAAAAAATAAGAAAAATTCTAAGTTATGAAAATTTTCAAATTAAAACCCTAATTTTCAAATTTGGTTTTCTTGGTGAACAAGTTTCATATTTTGACATATCTTGATGAATTATGACCCTTGGTACTTGATTTTGACCAAAAAGTCAAAGTTTGACTTTTCAGTGCACAATTGACTTTTGATCAGTTGACTGCAAATTTCATCTGTTAATCCAATGAACTTGAGATCTTTTGAACCATGTAATTAAGTCAAGATGATGCCATTGAATCCTTGGAATCATGCTTGAACTCAATTGGTCATTGACTAGGTTAAAAATCAGAAATTGCCCTTTCTCAGTCAAAACCCTAATTTTGACCATTTTGCCCTTTTGATGAAATTTCTTGAGGAGTTGTGATCCAAACTTGATCAAATGGTACATATGAGTCTAAAATGTTGATGTGGATAAAAAAATTATGAAGTTTGACTGTAAATTGGCCATGGTTGACTTTTCCCCCAATACAACTGATTTTTAGGTCAACTGTCCAATTGACTGATAAAAAATATGGTTCAAGGCTTGAAACTTAACATGAACAATCTTAGGGGTCCAAGATGATGTATGAAAGTCACATGAAGCATTGGTGGTCCAAAAATCCTTGTGCAAATTCAAACCCTAATTTTGGGTTATCAATGCAAGATGAGATGTCTTGAGCTGACCAAACCCTAATCTTGTCTTGAGTCTAAGAAGTCTTGTGAGAAAAGTCTTGATAAATGAGAGGGCAAATTTTGAGGTACAACAACTGACCCTGTTCAATCTTCTTGAACCTGAAGAGTTAGATTGGCGAGTTTTTCCATTCGTGACTCGAAGGTAAAAGATGATTGGACACTAGAGTGCCCATAAATTTGCACTCAACAAAGTGTAGTTGAGGGAATGGGCTTAAAGATGCCATTTGGAGAGGTGATAGAATCTTGTTGGAGATGGGCTTGTAGATGCCATCCAAGAATGTTTGCTGAATTGTACGTTGTAAGTCAGAAGAATAAGTATCAGAATAGTGTCCGCATCAGGAACGTATCTGAGCTGTATCTGGAGACTTAAAATCTGAATGAGAAACAAAATAGCATCCGTGTCTAGAGCATATCTGAACTGTATCTGAAAGCTGAATTTGAATAAGTATCAGAATGGCATCCGTATCTGGAGCGTATCTGAACTGTATCTTGAATGTTGAAATCTGAATGAGTAATAGAATGGCTTCCATGTCTGGAGCGTATCTAAACTGTATTCGAGATTAAATCTGAATGAGTAACAAAATAGCATCCGTGTCTGAAGCGTATCTATACTGTATCTGAAAGCTGGATCTGAATGAGTAACAGAATGACTTCCGTGTCTGGAGTGTATCTGAACTGTATCTGGATGTTGAAGTCTGAATAAGTAACAGAACATCATCCGCGTCTAGAGTGTATTTGTACTGTATTTGAAAGCTGAATCTGAATGAGTAACAAAATGACTTCCGTGTCTAGAGTATATCTGAACTGTATCTAAAAGCTGGATATGAATGAGTAACAAAATGACTTCTGTGTCTGTAGTGTATCTGAAATGTATCTGGATGTTGAAGTCTGAATAAGTAACAGAACGACATCCGCATCTGGAGCGTATCTGTACTGTATCTGAAAGCTGAATCTGAATGAGTAACAGAATGACTTCCGTGTCTGAAGTATATCTGAACTGTATCTGAAAGCTGGATCTGAATGAGTAACAAAATGACTTCCGTGTCTGGAGTGTATCTGAACTGTATCATGACTGCATATTGTTAAACGGTAGCTGTTAATCTTATCCTGAAAAGGGTAAAATGTTAGCTGAAACACAAAGTTATGTCGCATGAAATGTATGATGCAATATATGTGTTTTGTCAATGTTTATGATATATGGATATAATGTTTGTGCATGTAAGCTGATTTGCTGTATTGTTGAGGAAAATAAATCCTTGATTGCTGAGGAAAATAAATCCTTGATTGCTGCTGAGGATATGTGGATTCTTCATGTCTTGAAGTTGGAGTATTGACAAAAATTCTGTTGTGAGCAATGCCATATACTGCTTGAGTAATCTGCTTGGGGAATCCAGAGAATTTTGATGACTTTTACTAGGGATTAAACAAGGAATCCTTGTCCTGTTGGGGAACAATGAAAACTCTGTGGGAAAAAACTTATTCCTGTTTGGAAAAAAGTTCAGGAGTTTCGATCGTCTGCCATTCTACTGGGGAATTATCCGAGGTTAAGGAGAAACAGAAGTTAACCGTTATCCGGTTGATTTTCAGGCTTCAAGATAACTTGTTGGGGAACTTGGAGAAACTGGATGTTTCCACTGGGGATCTTAATGATGTACTGTAGGGATTGATCATGGAATAGCCTAAAGATGTTTTTCCTATTCTTTCAACCTGTCAGTAATTGTTCTTTTTCATTTTGTTTATTTATAAACAGTAATTATGTTCAAATGCATATGTTCATTAATGAATCATTGGACGTTTTTACAAATAAAAAACACAGGTGTAAAAAAAGACAAATAGTTTTCTGTACTTTGAAAGAGATGTCTTTGTATTTACTTTGAATAAGTATTTTGTACAAAGGAGACAAACATCTTAGTAAGAGGATGGTTTTATAAGAAAAATTTATACACAGAAAGATGGCTATATGTGATAATCCCATATCTATTTTAAAGTCACCATTCTCGGACCGATTACTCGCAATCATCAAATCTACCAATTTGACATCCAACTTTTGAGCTTCTTTAATATCATTCATAAAGTCATTGTTGATCTTCAACATTCCCAACATCACACTCTGCGGTGTCACTTCACATACTAAGCTCATGTCTCTAAATTGTTCGATCAATTCTAATTCTCTAACCATTATGGTAGACATATGCAATGTCATCCAACTTAAAGTATCAGCCATGATAATAGCTTTACCAGGGTGATAGTTTAAACCAAAGTCGTAATCTTTTAACATTTCTAACCACCTGCACTATCTCATATTCAATTCCTTTTGATCAAACAAATATTTTAAGCTTTTATGATCACTAAACACTTCAAATTGAGATCCATAAAGGTAATGCCTCCAAATCTTTAGTACAAATACTACTGCAGCTAATTCCAGATCATGAGTAGGATAATTCCTTTCATGAATCCTCATTTGTCTTGATGCGTACGCCACTACTTTATCATTTTTCATGAGTACACCACCTAAACCCAATTTAGAAGCATCACAATATACAACAAATGATTCTTCAGGATTAGGTAATATCAAAATTGGAGCTGTCGTCAATCTCTTCTTCAACTCAACAAAACTTTATTTGCATTGGATGTCCCTTATAAATTCCTTGCCTTTACAAGTCAATTGAGTTAGTGGAAGTGCTAACTTAGAAAAACCTTCGATAAACCTCCTATAATAGTCAGCCAATCCCAAAAAGCTTCTGATCTCTGCAACTGACTTTGGAGTCTCCCACTATAATATTGCGTCTACTTTGGACGGGTCTACCGCGATTCCACCACCTGAAATAACACGACCAAGGAAACTGACTTTCTTTAATCAAAACTCACACTTAGATAACTTCACATATAACTTATTTTCCCTTAACAATTGCAGCACAATTCGCAAATGCTCAACATGTTCTTCTTCTGATTTGGAATATATTAAGATATCTTCGATGAATACTACCACAAACCGATCCAAATAAGTATGAAAGATACGGTTCATATACTCCATAAACACACCTGGTGCATTAGTGACACCAAAAGGCATCACTGGATATTCATAGTGTCCATATCGAGTTTGAAAAGTTATCTTTTGAATATCCTAACCCTTTACTCGAATTTGGTGATATCCTGACCTCAAGTCAATCTTTCTAAACACGCATGCATCTACTAATTTATCAATCAAATCATCTATCCTTGGAAGTGGATACTTGTTTTCGATCGTCACTTTGTTCAATTGTCGGTAGTCCATATAGAGTCTCATACTACAATCCTTCTTTTTCACCAACAACATCGGAGCTCCCTAAGGTGATACACTTGGTCTAATAAATTTCTTTTCATGAAATTCTTCCTGTTGTTTCTTTAATTTTGCTAATTCAAATACTGACATTCGATAGGGTGCCATAGAAACAGGTTTGGTACCCAGAACAAGATCAATAGAAAATTCCACTCCCCTTTCCGGGGGCACGTCTGTAATGGCATCTGGGAAAATTTCGGAAACTCACGAACTACTTGAAACTTATCTATAGCAGCCTGATTCTCAATGGATAAGGACGACATTAATTAAAACACCAGAGCTTCATCTTGCATCAAATCCTTTAACTATCTAGCAGATAAGAATCCCGCTTCCTCTTCCTCGTTAGGAGTAGAAAACCGCACATGTTTGTGGTAATAGTTAATATGAACGTAATTATGTTCCAACCAGTTCATACCCAAAATTACATCCAGACCACTCAACGGTAAACAAACTAGATCAACAAGTAAGTCTCTGTCATAGACGGACAAAGGACACTTCAAGCATACTAGAGAAGTAGTCACCGCTCCCTTAGCTGGAGTTTCGATAACCATTTATCCATTCATAGAGGATAACTCGAGACCCAACTTTTTAACACAATCAGCAACAATAAAACAATGCGTAGCACCAGTATCAATAATAGTAATTAAAGGAGTACTATTAATGAAGCAAATACCTTTAATCAAACATTCTCCACTAGATGTCTAAGTTCCAGCTAAAGCAAAAACTTTCCCACTGTTCGGAGCTTTCTTTAGCTTCTAGCAATGACTACTAATGTGCCCTTCCTCACCATAGTTGAAACATATCACTTCCTTGTGTCTACAGTCAGCTACCTCATGCCCAGCCTTACCACAATGAAAACACCTCTTCACTTCTCCAATGCATGTATTACTTCGGTGACATGGCTTCCCACATCTATAACACACAATGCCAGTAGGAGCACCTCCCCCACTGGTTCTTTTTCCATCAGTAACCCTTTGTTTGCCTTTGTCATTTGGAGCATTGTAAGGCTTCTGTTGTACCCCAAAATTTGCCCTCTCATTTTTTCCCTCACAAGACTCTTTAGAATCAAGACCAAGCTAGGGTTTGCACTACTCAAGACATCTCCTTGCACTGATGACCTAAATTAGGGTTTGAGTTTGCACAGGGATTTTTGGACTTCTAATGCTCAAAGTGACTTTCATACTTCATGTTGGACTCATAAGTTTTTCCACACCAAGTTTCAAGCCTTGAATCAAATTTTTGCCCAGTTAATTAGACAATTGACCTAGAAATCAGCTGTATTGGGAAAAAAGTCAATTGTGGTCAATTGACAGTCAAACCTCATGAATTTTGATCCATATCAACATTATAAACTCATATGAAACATTTGATCAAGTTTGGACCACAACTCCACAAGAAATTTGATCAGATCATCAAAAGGGCAAAATGGTCATTTTTAGGGTTTTGACTGTACAAAGGCAATTTATGACTTTTTGACCTAGCCAATGGAAAATTGGGTTCAAGCATGGACTCAAGGACTCAATGGCATCATCTTGACCTATTCAACAAGTTCAAAAGATCCCAATTGCATTGGATTGACAGATGAATTTTTCAGTCAACTGATCAAAATTTGACTGTACACTGAAAAGTCAAACTTTGACTTTTTGGTCAAAATCAAGTGCCAAGGGTCATTTTTCTCCAAGATATGTCAAAACATGAAACTTGTTCATCAAGAAACCCATTTTTGCAAATTAGGGTTTAAAGTTGAAAATTTTCATAACTTAGAATTTTTCTAAGTTATGAAATTTTCTTAATTTTTCCTAACTTTGCCCAACATTTTCACCATGATGCATTTGGATTCAAACAAAACTTATAACATGAAAGTTGTAGTCCTCCACAAAGTCTACAACTTTGATTCACAAAGTTTTCTCAAAAGAAGCTTGGATCTCAAGTTATGATTTTTGGAGCAAGGGTCCCTAAAACTTTTAACTTAGTGAAATTTTGCCCTAGTTTAGGGAGGATTTTGACCTATCTTCATGGCCATTTTTCACATAGTTCCACTTTGAGTCTCAAGTTGCATTTACAAGATGCATTATAGAGCATGTTTCAAGCTTTCCAAAATGTCAAATAACTCTCCAAACACAGTTGTGGTTAGGGAGAATCGAAAGCTTGAAGTTGGCAAAAACTCACTTTTCATTCATGGCATGTTCATGTTCATACAAGTTGCAATTTCAAGTCAGCATGCTTTGCACTAGATTACAGGCCTCTAAACCACTTCACACTCAATAATTTAATGCAAGTCCATTGGTCTAAGTCATTGTTTTGGTCATTAGGACATTGTACACAAGATTAATCCATAAGTAGAAAAAGGTACATTTCCATTTTTGCCATAATCTTGCTTTATGTCAAACCACAATCTTTGAGCATTGGTCCAGATCTTTTGCATCTAATCAAATCCACAAATTGGAGGGTCCAAGAGAAAAGTGTACAAGGTGTTGGATAGCCTGTACAGGCCTGTTACATATCACTTCCCACTTTTGCTTCATATACAAGAAACATGTCCAAAACATGAGATTTTTGAGAATCAGCCAAAACCAACTTGTGCAAACATTTTGAACATCTTTCACACATCCCTCTAAGCCAGAAACACGATTGCTTGAGCCTCTAAACATCCTCTAGTCAGAAATCACCTTCCATTGGCAAAACAGGGCAGAACCTGCAACTTGACTTCCATAGCACATTTTGCTCGTGCGTTTTGCCCCAAGTTGGTTCAAACACCTTCCATTCCATCCATCCAAGCTATCCCAAACCAAAAAAACCAATTGTAATTCCATTTACAGGGTTTGCCATTTTCATTTTGATCTTGTGCAGGTTGAGTTCTGTAGGCTGATTCAAGCACATTCAAGGCAAGCAGGCTATTGGAGAAGGTCAAGTGAAGTTCAAGCAAGCTCCCAGACATCTCAGGCCTTGTTGAAAAGCTCCACATTTCCATACACGAAGTCAACTGAAATAGGTTTTTGTCGACTTCCTATCTCTCTATTTAGGAACATTTAGCCTTAGGTTTGTGAATAAGAAATGTAGTATTCATTGCCATGAAGTTGTACATATGCTCAGTTTTCATTTATATTAAGCATGCTAAGAGAATTTCATCCATGAACATGCTGAAAAAATTAGGTTAGATTTTAGGGCCAGAGAAATTCTCTCTGGTCTTTGAGAGTTAAGACAAGTTGTTTATATGGTTGGAATCGTCTTGAAATGCTCTACAAGTTTGTTGTTATGTGTTTTTGCAATAGAGCTCGTATACAGGATCTGGTAATTGAACAGGGCGCGCGCGTTTTCAAAGTCAGAAGGTTGAAGATGAAGTTGGTTTGGGCTGGGCTTGGTCCTGGCTACTTTTGATACCTCCCTTTTCCTTTTTGCACCCCCTGGCCCTACTTCTTGATATTTTATATTTTTGCATTTTTATTTTCATTTCTGATTATATTTTATCATTCCCAAATATAAAAAATACTCAAAAATTATTTTTATATTTTTTTCACATTTATTTTGCATTTTATTTTTATTTTTCTAACATAAAAAGCAATTTATTTACTTTTATCTATTTATCCAAAACTTGAAAAATACATATAAATTATACTTTTATTTTTGTTCTTTATTTTTATTCACACTAAAAATATTTTCCTAAATATATTTTTATTTTTGTATATATTTTATTTTATTTGGTCATATTTAATATAATTAATACATATATAAATATATACTTTTATTTTATTAAATACTTTAGAATAAAAATATAAAATATTACACTTTTACTTTTGTTATTATTTATACTAAAAAATACTTTTTCTAAATATATTTTATTTTTGTATATATTAATATATTTTATTGTATATAAATAATTAATATATTTACTTTCTTAAAGAAAACTAGGGTTTTACCCTTAACCAAATAAAATTAATCTTTTTATTTATTTCTTTATTTTTTTTTACATTAAATATTTTTACATACATTAAATAAACAAAAAAACCTTTTTTGCATAATTCATATTATTTGATATATTTATTTATTTTGTTTATTTAAATATTGTCCATTTCTTATTTATGCATTTGATTCAATTTGGATGTAATAGTAAACTAGGGTTTTTATTTCTTGTCAAATACACTCCCATTCAAAGATTGTACCCCCATTCCCATAATCTTGTTGTAATAGCTTAGACTTTTAATTCTCGCACTTTATGCTTTCAATTATGGCATGATTAGAGATTAGGGTTTGTATGCAAAAATCCAAAATCAACAAGTAGCTTGATCTAATCAAAGACAAAAATGTATGAAAATCAATATAAAATGCACACTTGAACCCCTAGGGTTACAATCCACTTGTTGCCTTAAAAATGGGCCATGTTATGCATGTTGAGTATTTTGGCAAAACAAAAACAAAACAAAAGATCATAGTCCCTCGATGACGCTATCAAAAGGTTGCCTAAACAAAATGATCAAGTCCCTCGAAAATTTGCCAAAAATACTTAACACAATTGCTATCATGGTCAATACGATGACCCACGCCTGTCCCGTTTAACATCCTAACACAAGGTTGTTCACCAAATGCAATGGTGAAATAACACTATCAAAAGGGTTAAAAACATATAGGAAGGATCTTTGAGTAAAATAGGGTAGATAACTCTTAGTTACTTGATCAAAAGCTTGCAAAAAAAAAACATCCTTGCTATTTTTCCAAACACACTTCACAACACAATTTCAAAACATTTCCCAAATCAAAACTTTCAAACATTGAAATCTTTTCAAAAGACAAAAACACCTTTGTATACATTCAAACAAGAATCATTACAAAGGTTGCCACAACGATGGCCTCTTTTCAAAACACCTTTGTATACATTCAAAACAGAATCATTACAAAGGTTGCCACAATGATGGCCTCTTTTCAAAACATCTTTCAAAACCACACACAAAGCACCATTTCAAAAAATTGAAAAGCAAAAGCAAGTGATCTAAACAAGTAACTAAGAGCCCATGGATAACCATGGATGTGCTTGCACCTTCCCTTTTCATAATCTACTCCCCGAACCCAAGAAAACATCTCAAAAATCTTTCTTGTGCTTTTTGACCTTTCCTTAGGATAAAATAAAAAGTCGGTGGCGACTCTTGCTAAACCGAAACATTTGCGAACACAAAATGCAAAATCTCAAGTCAGTTCTCCCACCGTATCACAGAACTGGCGACTCTGCTGGGGATTAATCTAAAAGTGGAGTAACCTTAGGGTTTAGATCACCTTTTCATGCTTATCTTGTTTGCTTTGATTGCTTTACATTTGGTTCTCTTGTTTGGGTTTTAAATCCTCCACCCAAATTTTTGGGAAACATTCATAGGTAAATAGCAATACATTATGGAAACTGTGCGGGGTATACCGACATGGTTGAAGCAATAACTATATTAGTGCGACATATTTGTGAGTACCGGTAGCCTTTGAGTCAATAAAAGAGAATACAGGGCCGCTGAGTGATGCATGAAGCACTAATGAACTCTTAGAACCTTTACTTGACCATCTTGGCCTTATTAGGGGTAGTGAGATGACTGGCTTTGGTGCAGTCCGAAGCTGGTAGATACTCGATACTACACTCATTGAGGGTTGTTTTCTTGGAATATTTCGGTCGCTGGTTAAGTGGCTAAACTGAAACAATGAACACAAAAAATAATCCAGTGATATTGAGCTCCTTAGAACCCGGTTACTGTTTATAGGACAGGTTGAGCCAACTAACTTCAAGAGGGTACTTACCTATGAAACCTCATGCAAGCCTGAAACTAGGATCTTGTGTGACTTTCTTGTACATATGTTTGTGCATACATCATGAACATCATAAAGCATCATATGCGTTCACTAACCATTTCAAGGGTTTGGATCTTCATCTTTGTTCCTGTTTTGTAGGTTATGGAATCACTCCGCAGAAAAACAATTCAGGTCAACCTTGTGAGAATCCCTCCTCAACTCAAGGAGCTTACTTCCAGGATTCCATAGAATTCTCTCTTCAGTGAAATACATGGTAGACTTCTCAACTTGCTCAACTCCAGCATTGAAGAAGACATGGTGAAAGTTCTCTTCCAGTTCTTTGACCCCCTACACCACTGTTTCACATTCCATGATTACCAACTAGTGCCTACTTTGGAGGAATTTTCTCAACTCCTGAGGATTCCTGTTCTCCATCAACTACCCTACAACGGTACGGAAAGAGAACCAAAGCCTGAAGATGTCGCTCAAGCCCTACACTTGCAACCATCTGATATTAAAGGTCATAGGGAAACCAGAAGTGGTGTCAAGGGTTTCTTGGCAAAGTTTCTGTTTGAGAAGGCACAAGACTGCTGGAATTCTCTAGATCTATAAGCTTTTGAGGAGATTGTAGCACTTCTCATCTATGGGTTGGTCTTGTTCCCAAACCCTGATCAGCTTATAGATGTGAATGCTGTCAAGATTTTCATATCTCGGAATCCTGTGCCTACATTGCTTGGGGACATCCTACACTTATTTTACACACAAACAATGAGGAAAATAGGTGTTCTCATGTGTTGTACTCCTCTTCTAGCAAGGTGGCTTATTTATCACCTTCCCCAAACAGTTTTGAAGAATGAGCATGGTTTAAGGTGGTCACAACGGTTGATGACCCTCACACATTCTAATGTTCATTGGTTTTCTCGGTCCAGAGAAAATATCATCATCATTCATCGTTGCGGAGAATTCCATAATGTCCCACTACTTGGCATTAGGGGAGGTATTACCTACAACCCATGTTTAGCTCTGAGACAATTTGGGTATGCCCGGAGGGATGGCCCTCATGACATGCTGATTCCTGACTTGGTTTTTGACTTCGACAACGATGCGTAAGGACTTCGACAAAGGTTTATCCGAGCCTGGAGGATGCCTAAAAAAGTGGATAGTAAGACACTGGGACACAAGAATTCCATCTCTCTTGAGCCTTACCTCAAGTGGGTACGAACCCGCGCCCAGAGTCTTATGATGCCTTACCCCCACATACTCCCCGTGATAAAAGAGCCTGTTATGGAAGGAGAGGTTCCATACACCCTCCTACATCCAGACATGCCAACATCATTGGAAGAATTGCAAAAGAGTTGGATACAGCTCAAGGAAGAGCGGAGTACTTTTGAAGCCAGCTTTTATGCTAGTGAGAAGAAGGTTTTGGAACTTACTCACCGACTGCACGAAGAGGAGACTCTTAACACTTACATCGCTCTAAAGAGGATGAACAACTTCTTTTTACATTAAGAAGCTTTGTAATATTTTGCCCATGGGGCATTTATGTACTAACAAATTTCTTCTTATTAATATGACGTGTGTTCTTTTTGTTTGCAACAAATTTGAATTTCTGAATCCTTGAATGCATTACATAAATAACATATCATTCATCATATGCATAAACAGGTCTTCACACCAGGTTTCCTTATCTTTCTGCTGTTTATTTCAGCGAGATGGATATAGAATAGACGGTTAAAGATCTGCAAGCAAAGAATTCACAATTCCAACAACTCCTCATAACCTTGGCAAAGGGTCAAAAGGATCTTAAAGCACTGTTAGAGAAAGAGAAGGAATCATAAAAGAAGAAAAAGAAAAGAATTGGTGTGGCCACTATGGGAAGGAGATTTGAGTATCAGGCTAGGAGAGTTCTGGAATTCCCCTCGACGTCTGACGAAGGGGTTGGTAAAGGAAACGGAGTTGCAATGCCCTCCGAATCTGAAGCTGAAGAAGAAGAAGAGGAAGAGGATGAAGATTACTCCGAATAGCAGTACCCTCCAGCGGATGATAAGTATAAGAATCTTGAAGACCGGTTAGCAGCCATGGAAGTGCAAAGGGTACTTGGGCTAGATTTTGAAGAACTAGGGTTGGTTGCTGGGATCGTCATTCCTCCCAAGTTCAAAGTGCCTACATTTGCTAAATACGACGGTTTATCCTATCCGAAGATGCATCTGAGGTCCTACGTCAGAAAGATCCAACCTTACTCTTCTGATAAGGATCTTTGGGTCCACTTTTTTCAAGATAGTTTATCGGGTACGCAATTGGACTGGTTCTATCAACTTGAGAGATCTGATGTCTATAACTGGAAAGATTTGGCTGCTGCTTTCTACCGACAAAACCAATATAACGCATATTTAGCGCCTACTCGTACTCAACTACAGAGTATGGGTATGGCCTCTAATGAAGGATTTAAGGAGTATGCCCAAAAGTGGCGGGATCTGGCTGGTAGGGTGCAGCCACCATTATCGGATAGAGAGCTGGTTGATATGTTTTTGGGGACTCTGTCAGGTCCATTCTTCAATCACTTGATCGGGAGCTCATCGGCAGGGTTCACCGAATTAATTCTGACCAGTGAAAGGGTCGAAGTTGGCATTAAGAGTGGTAAAATTCAGAAGGATGCCTCTACTTCCACTGCTATCAAGAAGACCTTCCCAGCCAAGAAGGAAGTTTCTGCTGTTTATACTCAGAAAAACCAAGGAAGAATGGAGCGCCGATCAGCGGTAGGGGCTGTGATGATCCAGAACTCCTCATCCGATCAACCTCGAAGCAATCAACCTAGAGCTAACCAGCAAAGGGTAGAAAGGCCACAACGGCAATTCACCCGAATCAATATGACACCGGCTCAGGTCCTCCCTCATCTGTTAAAGTTAAACCTTACCAACTTGAAAGAAGCGCCGAAAAACCCAAATACCTTTTCTCCCTATTATCATTCAAATGCAAAATGTGCATACCATTCAGACAGTATATGGCGTGACACCAACAACTGTTGGGCCCTTAAAAACAAGATCCAAGATTTGATAGATGCCAAGGAGGTAGAGTTTGATGCCCCCGAAAAACCTAATGTAATATCCTCTCCCATGCCGAAACATGGTCATAATGTCCATGCTATTGTGGAAGATCTTCATGTTACCACTGTGGATGATCTAATGACTCTGTTGCCAATGATTAAAATGAATCTGTTGAAAGCCGGGATTTTCCCCGGATGTGAAAAAGACTGTTACTTCTGTTCAACCTTGCAATCCGACTGCCCACTATTGAAATCAGGCATACAACGCCTGATGGATACTCAAGAGATCCTCTTTCAGAAAACTCTTGTTGCTACTATCACTCATGTTACTCCTGCTACCTTTGTTACTCCAATCAATGACATTGCTATAATCACCATTTCCGACAATCTTTCCAAGACCTACAAAAGGCCTGTTAAGATTACACCCGATCCAAAGTTTATACCGCTGAAGATTACCATGCCGAGGCCTATCCCATATAAGTCCAATAAGACGATACCATGGAATTATGGAAGAGAGATCTTCTACCATGGTGTTAAACAGATCGAATCAATCCAAGAGAATTCCGATGAAGAAACTCCTGACATAGGGAATATTGCGGGGACAAGTAAGATAACTCGTAGCAGAAGAATCTTCTCTCCGGAGATTGCTCCTCCACGGGCAGTCTTCGGACCCTCAAGTCCTCCTGTGCCTGCCAATATATCTGTGCAAAGTCCGGTTATTGAAGAAATTGATGTTCCCGAAGATGTACCCTCTGCTGTTACCGCTGATAAAGGTAAGGGGATCCAAGAGGCGCCTGTCAAGACGAAGGCTCAAACTTTGATTATCCCCGAGACCACCCAAAAGGAGATGGAGGAGATTTTAAAGATAATTAAGAAGAGCGACTATGATGTCGTAGAGCAGCTGGGGCAAACCCCTTCAAAAATCTCTATGCTGGCTCTATTACTTTGCTCTGAGGCTCATGCCAAAGCCTTGATTAAATTTCTGAAGACGGCACACGTGCCTCAAGAGACTTCTACGGATCAGTTTCAAGAGTGCGTGGCTAGTCTTACAGCCGACAATGGTCTTGGTTTCTCTGATGCTGATTTGACCCCTAAGGGAAGAAAGCATAATGATGTGCTGCATGTCTCGATAGAGTGCAGAGGGACCAAACTTGCTCATGTTTTGGTTGATACCGGTTCATCTTTAAATGTTCTACCAAAGAAAGCATTGGACTGTGAAGGTTTGACCCTAAAGCCCAGTAATATCATTGTTAGAGCCTTCGACGGTTCTAAGCGGATGGTTCACGGAGAAGTGGACATCCCAATCAAAGTGGGTACATAAACTTTCAACTCTACTTTTTATGTGATGGACATCCGTCCTTCATATTCATGCTTGTTGGGAAGGCCATGGATCCATAACACTGGGGCAGTCACTTCTTCTCTACACCAAATGCTAAAGTACCCAGTCCAGGGTAAGATCATAACAGTGCATGGTGAGGAGGAGTATATGATAAGTCACCTTAACTCTTTCCGCTACGTGGAGTTAGATGGTGAATTCATAGAAACACCTTTCCAACACTTTGAAGAGGTTTCTCCTGAAGTTGCGGTAGCCAAGACAATGACTGATGTGCCTATCATTACCAAGCTTGTGTCCCGAATGTCATCCCTTAAAGATGCGGAGGCTGTAATCAAAGAAGGAGGAAGTACGATGTGGGGTCAACTGCCAGATTTTCCTTACAAGACAGACAAGTTCGGATTGGGTTTCACTGCTGCTAGCCAGAAAGATGTGCGTCGCTCCCGGGCTGGAGGACCACCCTTAAAAATCACTCATCATGGAGTTCATGCTTTAGAAGATGATGAAGAAGGAAGCAATTTCAAAGATTGGATCTTTCCAACCATTGAAGGAGGACTGAACAACTGGGAGGCGAAAGACTTTGTTCCCATTACTTTTATCAATCAGTAATTTATCTTTTGAACATTTCCTGTTTGGTCTGTAATAACTTTTAAACAATTTGTACACTCTTTTCGCCTTATGCCTTACCCGGGGCATATAGGTCCATTTGTAAGGGTTTTGATTCTTCATTTTCATATGCCATTTTTAATGAATCATGGACGTTTTCATCTATAAACTTTTGTGTTCATTTTCTTTCCTTTTACATTTTATTTTGTTTAAGGATGGCTATCCCTTACACACACCCACACTCACAAAATGCAGGTACCCATCCACACCGGATTCCATGGGTGACTATTTTTCTTTGGCCTTCAGTGACTCTGAAGACTTGGTCAATCATGCCGAGTACGAAGGTGATGAAGACTGTGAAGTGCCTCGAGAGTTGGAAAGACTTTTGCAACAAGAAGAAAGGGCTATTCTGCCCCATGAAGAGTTGTTAGAGACTATCAATCTGGGTACTGCGCGAAGATAGAAAAGAGGTTAAAGTAGGTGCCAACCTGGATCCAAGTGTCAAAGAGCGCTTAGTTCAGCTGTTGAATGAATATGTTGAGATCTTCGCTTGGTCCTACGAAGACATTTCGGGACTAGATACAGATATTGTGGTTCACCGTCTCCCCAAAAGAGAAGACTGTCCACCAATCAAACAAAAAGTCAGCTGAATGAGGCCCGATATGTCTGAGAAGATCAAAGCTAAAGTGATGAAACAGTTCAATGCTGGTTTTCTGGTTGTTACTTCCTATCCACAATGGGTCGCTAACATTGTGCCCATGCCTAAGAAGGACGAAAAAGTCAGAATGTGTGTGGACTACAAAGACTTAAATAGGGCCAGCCCTAAAGATGATTTTCCACTACCACACATTGACATCTTGGTTGACAACACAGCTCAACATAAGGTGTTTTCTTTCATGGATTGAATCTCGGGATACAACCAGATCAAAATGGCCCCCGAAGACATGGAGAAGACTACTTTTGTTACGCAGTGGGGTACCTTCTTCTATAAAGTGATGCCATTCGGACTGAAGAATGCCGGGGCAACCTATCAGCGAGCCATAGTAGCTTTGTTTCATGACATGATACATCATGAGATTGAAGTCTATGTAGACAACATGATATCCCGTTCACAAACAGAAGAAGAACACCTCGACCATCTGCAAAAGCTGTTTGTCAGGTTAAAGGAATATAAGCTCAGACTAAACCCTAGCAAGTGCACTTTCGGAGTCCGATCCGGTAAACTTTTGGGATTCATTGTCAGTAACAAAGGTATCGAGGTTGATCCTGCCAAAGTCAAAGCTATACAAGAAGTGCCTGCCCCCCGCACTGAAAAGGAGGTCAGAGGTTTCTTGGGACGCTTAAACTACATTGCAAGATTCATCTCTCACCTAACATCTACCTGTGAGCCAATCTTCAAGCTGTTGAAGAAAGATCAGGTGGTTGAATGGAACAATGATTGTCAAGTTTCTTTTGATAAGATCAAGAAGTATTTGCTGGAGCCTCCTATCTTGATGTCACCCGTCAAAGGAAGACCTTTAATCATGTATCTAACTATTTTGGATAATTCAATGGGGTGCGTACTGGGCCAACATGACGAGTCTGGCCGAAAAGAGCATGCCATTTATTACCTTAGCAAAAAGTTTAGCGACTGTGAGACTCGCTACTCACTACTCGAGAAAACTTGATGCGCTTTGGTATGGGCTGCTCGCCGGCTAAGGCAGTATATGTTGACACATACCACTTTGCTGATTTCCAAAATGGATCCGATCAAGTACATCTTCGAGAAGCCTGCTTTATCCAAAAGAATCGCTAGATTACAGATGATCCTAACTGAGTATGATATCCAGTACACAACCCAAAAATCTATAAAAGGGAGTGTACTAGCTGACCATCTAGCTCATCAAGCCGTCGAAGATTACCAATCTATGAGGTTCGACTTCCCTGACGAGGATATTATGACATTGGACAACATTAAAGATAACGGACCGTATGACGGACCTGAACAAGGATCCCGATGGACCCTGTACTTTGATGGCGCTTCAAATGCACTTGGAAACGGTATCGGTGCGGTACTTATCTCTCCAGAAGGTTGCCATACACCTTTCACTGCTAGACTCTGCTTCAGCTGCACCAACAACATGGCAGAGTATGAAGCTTGTATCTTTGGTCTCAAGGCTGCTATTGACTTGGGAATCAAATCTTTGATTGTATTTAGGGACTCAGCTTTGGTTATCAGTCAAATCAAAGGAGAGTGGGAGACTAAACATCCTAATCTTATCCCATACAAAGAACATGTCCTGACACTGTTGCCTCATTTCGAGCAGATTACCTTTGAGCACTTCCCGCGAGAAGAAAATCAGCTAGAGGATGCTCTAGCTACAATGTATTCCATATTTAAACTCAATTGGGATAATGAGGCACCTCAAATCACCATCGAGCGAATGGACGAACCTGCTCATTGTCACGAGATTAATACCGAAGAAGTGATGGACCGACCTTGGTTTCATGACGTCAAAAGGTATCTCGAAGCACAAGAATACCCTGAAGGAGCTTCAATAAATGACAAAAAGTTCCTAAGGAGGTTCGCAACCAAGTTCTTTCTGAGCAATGGTATCTGTTGTACCCCAAAATTTGCCCTCCCATATTCCTCAAGATTTGTCAAGAATGATCTTCAAATGGTTCAAGATTGCTCAAGGGTTGTACAGTCAAATCACCTCCTAAGGCAGTCAATTCAAAATTAGGGTTTTGTGTTGCATCAAGGTCCTTACATCTAAATAACCTCAAGTGCTCCTTAATGTCCTAACGTATGCTCAAATTCAGAAGGTATCCGACTGTGTGAGTTTTCTCGAAGAAATATGGTGAAAAAGTGTGCTGAAAGTGCAGTTTTTACGCGCTAAAAAATTCATAACTTGAAGATCGTGGCTCGTTTTGAACCCGTTCCGGTGGCCAAAATTCCGTCTTGATATTATCTACGTTTTCATCTCTCACGGCTGGAAGCCAATTTCGATCAGAAAGTCTTCAAAAATGTGGATTTATCAAGTATTTTCGTACAGAAAATTTGTGACAAAAGTTTATTTGCGTCATGTTCAGAAAATCATAACTTGATCGATTTTCATCGTATCGAGCTGGTTTCGGCGCCAAAATTTCAAAAATTGAGTTGGCTACATTTTCACAGAAGGTATTGAGTTCAAACAGTATTCAAAAGGCCTTCGTTTTTTGCTCAGAGTGCGTGACGCGCCGAAAATCCTGAATGCTGAATATTACTTCATCTGGGCCAAAACTTCGAAAATTCATAACTCGGTCAATTTTTATCGGATTGGGCTCATATTTTTACAAAAGGTCACTGGATCATAGATCTACAACTTTTCTTCAAAAGTCGAGACCAGATAATGCTCCGATCAATACCAGTTTTTTATTGAAGAACGTGTCAGAGTCGATACTAGAGCCCAAAATAAGTTTGTCTGAGCTGAAATTTCAAAAATTCATAACTAATTCACCGTTTATCCGATTGAGCCGATTTTCGGACAGGAGTTAGTTCTCGATGTCGGATACATTTTGTTTTCACATTTCAACTTCAAAAATTGCACTTAAGTCCCTGCGATTTAGCTTTGAAAGTGATGAACTCAAGTGAACATTGGAGGCTCAATTGCACATTCAAAGCCCATTTTCTTTGCTCTAATTTTCATTATATAATCTAATTCTTTTCACACAAACAAGAGAGAAGAAAAAAACCCTTGCCACAATGCTGTCATAATATCAAATTCTTTCAAAAACCCTAAAACCTTGAAATCCTTATTACAAATCCCTTTCTCACTACAAACAAGTCATCCCGGTTACAAACCAACAACTCACTACTTCTTCAGTAAGGGTAAGGCTGACTTGATCTCCATGATCAAAAGCGCATAAAAGCATTCATATCACCACTTCTCCAGTAAGGGTAAGGTTGATTTTATCTCCATGATCAAAAGGGTATAATCATTCATGCATGCCATATTGGCCTAAACATTAAATTTCTTCATATATTGACTTTATTTATATTTTATGATATATAGTAATTTATTTAATGTGTTCATGAGATTCAACACTGCAGATTTAGACATGATCCCATGCAGGTTCATTAAGGAACGTTGAAGCCAAAACACAAATGGTCAAAAGCCAAAACACAAATGACCAAAACAGAACAGCTTACACATGACACCAATACATGGCGAGGCAGACATCCTGAGAAGGTTAAGGAACGTTGAGGCCAGAACACAAATGGCCAAAAGCCAAAACACAAATGGCCAAAACAAAACAGTTTACACATGACGCCAACAACTGTTTCACCCATCCAATCAGGCTCGTATACTCCTAAACTCTCTCTCTATTTTTATTATTTTCCTTTAATTAATTAATCGTTATTCTTTTTATTAATCACTAACCAATTAACATTTTTTCCTAATAAAATTAAAAACACAAAAAATATTTTATTTATTAAAATTAACTTCATCACTTTTATTTTTGTAAATAAATTAATTTAATCAATTTAGCTTTAATTAGATTTAACTTTTAATATTTTTTGTAATATTTAAAATCAATTTAGAATATTAGGTTTTTATTAGCATTAATTCAATTTATTTTATTTCTTTAAAAACTCAAAAATCCAAAAATATTTTCATTATTTAATTTAATTTAATTGTTCATTTAATTTAATTCCATTTAATTCAAAAATAAACAAAAATCCTTTCTTTAATAAAAAAAGGGTCAAAACCCCAAAAACTCGCATCCGATTTAATTTCCCGCACGCGATCCATTTTATCATATTATTGTATCTGTTTCCCGGAATGTAATAGCTTTTAATTAGGACTTTAATTATTTATCGCTTTATTTTACTTTCCGCATTTTAATTTCAAGGGTTGTTTTTGGCGATGTAAATACCCGACGCCTTGTAATAGTTTAGATTTAATTTATGCAATTTAAATTCCGCAACTATTAAGTGTTAGATGTTTGATAAATAGGGAATGCATGACAAGATCAAATGTATGAACTTAAAATCAACATAGCTCACCCATGACATGTACAAAGATAAAATTAACTGAAAAACAATACACTCGCACATGCCACTCTTAGGGTACACCTCACTTGGTTGCCTCGAACGTGGTCATTGAGTATAGGAAGTTTTAGAGGTCGTCCTTTTGTCCAAAGATCATAAGTTGCCTCGAAACGGTTGCCTCGGAAAAAATGATCTAAGACATTAGGGTTACCGCTAAGGCGTCCTAACATTGCTTTAGTGACCACACGTCCCTTAATCGAATTGACCCGAAAACTCCAACGACGATGCTACCTACTCCTCAATAGTGGGATAACATTGTCTAAAGGACATTTGTACAGTTTAATTCCTTTTTGAGTAGGTAGATGGTTCTTAAGTACTTGCTCCTTTTAAAATAAATCAAAAACTTTTCGCACTTACACCCCTTTCAAACAAAAACTCTTTTCAAACCCACAAACACAGGAAAAGCAAAACTTTTTGAAAACATAGTGAGAAAGTACCTAAGAGCCTGTAGATAACCACAGGTAGAAAGGGTGCTAACACCTTCCCTTTCTATAATCTACCTCCCGAACCCGAGAAACATCTCGAAAAGGAATTTTGCTGTGCTTTTGTCCTTTCCTTGTTGGAGAAAATAAAAGACGGTGGCGACTCTTGCTTACCGCGACATTTTGCGAAACATAAACGCGAACCAGCATTCCAAGACAGTCAGTTCTATTTCCACCGATCACAGAACTGGCGACTCTGCTGGGGAAATGTTAAGAGTGAGGTGTACCTTAGGATTAGATCACTTGTGTTTTCAATTGTATGCTTTGTATGCTTTAAATTTTGTGGGCTTGTATCGGAGTTCTATAGATCCTAACCCGGATCTGGGGATACCCTTTAGGTAAGTAGCAATAAACTGTGAGGGATCTGTCCGGCGTAGACTGACACGGATGAAGCAGTAGCTACGTTGGTGTGACACCTTGGTCTGTACCGATATCCCTTGTGTTGGAACGAGGAGAATATGGGTCTTCTAAGGAGTCATTAAGCACCAACTGACCTTAGAACTTAAATTGACCAACTTGGCCATAGAACAGTAGCAGTATGCTACACTCATTGAGACTAAACTCTCGCGATGATTCCGGCCGCAAGAAAAGGTTGCTAAACTGGAATTATGACCGATTGAGGGTAGTCAGTGATATTGAGATCCTCTAGAACCCGGTTATTATTTTTAGGATAAGTCTTAACCAACTGAAACTGAAAGAGGGTAGTACCTAAACTCCATGCTAGCCTAAAATCTAAGGGCTCTTTGTGTGACTTGTGTGCTTTCAAACTTGAACTACTTGCACATTCTTGTTATCTGACAGTATAAGTTCCTTGTAGGTTTTGTTTACAGTCCTTATCCAACAATTTGGATTAATTGCAGGGCTTATTTACATCACCTCGCACGCATAGCATACACATCATAATATCATACCATAGCATTTCCTTAACCATTTCAAGGATCTCAAGTGTTTGTGATGCAGGTCAGGATGAACCAAATGTCTATCAAGGTGCAAAGGGGATTTATTTTCCTCTAGCCAAGGTTGTTTGGAGATCAAAACACGATAACTTGAGTCAGGGGCTATGACCCACTTGATATGGTGAGCTTGACTCTGGAAGAAGGACTCTCAGCAACATGAAGTTCCTTCAATCAAGCTGCAAAATTCAAATTCTAACAGTTTCTTGTTTACCTCGCGAGATCCTTGAAAACATTGCATACATACCTATCATTGCATAACAGGTCACCTTTTACAGGTCTCTCATGTTCTCGCTGTTTATTTCAGCAATGGATCTCCAACAAGACAACCAGGATCTTCATACTCAAGAGACTCAGTTCAGGGAAATCTTCCTAAACCTATCCAAGGGGCAGGAAGAGTTGAGAACATTCCTCATGAGGAATTTGGTCAAGGAAAGTCCTGAAGACAATAAGGACGAACGACTGAAACATCTGCAAGCTGAGGTAGATGCAATGAGAACCCAGATGCTGGGGAAGATGGCTCTTATCCAAGGCTTAGCTCGGGAGCAAGAAGAGTTGAGAACCATGATCAACCAGCTTCATCAAGATAGATACAACAGTATGAAGCAAACAGTCAAGATTGAGGATCAAGTCATTAATCAACTTCAGAGAAGTCAAAGGTTTGGTTTGATGAATAGACCTCTTCAAGTCGCTGCTACCTCACAGGTCCAACAACAACCTCGCCAAGAACAACGGGTTGATCAGAGCAAGCCAAACAAGCCCAGGAGGCAATTCACCAAGCTCAACGTGTCACTGTCTCAAGCTTTACAATGCCTGTTGAGATTGAATCTGGTGACGTTAAGGGACCCTCCTAAGAATCCCAACACAGCCTCCCCAAGGTATAACCCTGATGAAAGGTGTGCATACCACTCTGACAGTCCAGGACATGACACCGACGACTGTTGGACTATGAAGAACAAGATCTAGGACCTGATTGATGAAGGAGCATTGGAATTCACCCAAGGTGGTCAGGTTGAGTTCTTCTACCATCCCTCCAAGGTTCACCATTTGAAGTGACAAGTCCTGAGACGAGAAGACTCTTTGTTCATTAGAATTTTCAATTTGTAATTTTCTTTTGATTGTTCAAACATTTATTCATGTCAAACTTTATTACTTTATCAATGCTTTGCATATGTCTCTTTTGAATCAATCCATTCGTATTCACTATATTCAAATTGCTTTCATTTTTTTTGTGATGTTCAACTCTCGATTAAAAAATTCTAAGCCTTTTGAGGGAGGATGACGAAAACGATACCACGATCTTTACAGTATGCTTTTGAATAGACCCCGCTGATGAGGTACATGCATTGTTTCAAATCCTAAACAGTGGTGTCATAAGGAAGATAATCCCTAGTCAACCGCTTTGAGCCAAAAAAGTTGGAGTTTTTCTTTTCACGCAAAAATTAAAACCCTTAATTAAAACCTGGGGCAGGGTAGTTTTCTCATTTGATCCAGGCGCACAATGAATGGCATCAAAGGAGTCCTTCCAAAACAAAAGACGGTGTTGGTTCCGTATAATCGTAAGGACAAGCAGTCATTATTTCTCAAAACAAAAGCCCAATAAATCAAAACCTATGAAGGAGACTGTTATACCCCAAAATTTGCCCCCCCATATTCTTCAAAGTTTTGACAAGCATCATCTCAATTTGCTCAAGTCTACTCAAGGGTTGCACAGTCAAACCATCCTCCTAAGCCAGTCAAAATTAGGGTTTTGGTTATTGCAAGGAAGTTGAGGTTTTCAAGGGCTCAATCAAGTCCCATATGCCTATACACATTGTCAAGCATCCACATGTCAAGTTTCAAGGCTCACAGGGTCAAGTTGCACAGTCAAAAGCCCTAGTTGCTCCACAATCAACTGTAGGGATAAAATGGTCATTTGGCAGTCAAAAGTCAAATTTTTTGGTCAACATCTTATTTTGAAGCCACAATCATCATTTGATCAAGTCTTGATCATGATTCCACAAGAATGGCTCAAAAATCATCAACATGCAAAAGTTTCTATTTTTGGACAGCTGAAAAGTCAACTGTAACTTGACCAAGGCATAACTTTTTCATGGTTCATCAGAAAAATCCCATCCAATGCTCATTTTGAAGGGGATGAAATTTCCTACAACTCATCTTCACATTCCAAGTCCAATAAATGCTCTCACAAAAATTTATCAATTTCAACATTATAGGTCATTTTCAAAAGTCAACAAAAAGGCATTTTAAGTCAAAGACCATAACTTGAGATTGGTAAATCAAAATGACAGGGGACCAAACGCATTGGTTAGAGGACTTCAAGACCTTTCCAAAATGTCCAAGAACATGTTCATATGATCAAAATTGAGCAAGATATGCATTGGAGAAGTTGGGAAATTTTTGTGAAATGGTAAAAGTCAACTATCCTTGAAACTTCAATTTTTGACAAAAGGGCCCACTTTCTTCCACTTGATTCAGCCTTGCCATGCCATACACGTGTCCCATGATTAATTTCAAGACCATATCTTTATTTTTTCATTTTTGTTTAATTTTTGTGGATTTAATTCATTTTAATCCATAATAATTCAAATAAAATAAAAAAAAATTAAAGGAATGGTATCTTGTGGTTTGAATAACTTTCATACAACATATTCTAGTTGCCAAATTCGTGTAAGGGCTATTTTGAGCACAAAATCATGGTTTTGTTTCAAACTTGGAAGGTTCTTTAATGGTGTTAAAGCAAAATCCAAAAACTTAATTGCAATGGATCATTGGCTCATAATGTGACCTAATTCCCTTCATACATACATATGCAAACATTCCAAACCATTGGACACGCACAAGCTGCTGCAGAAACACCCCAACCATATTCAAAAATCAAGCAAAAAAGTCAAAACTGATCTTGATACTCTAGGCCTTTTCAAAGCGATTTAAGGACTCTAATACATTGCTAGCATTGCCAGGAAAACATTTCAATTGAAAACAAGCCTCAAAGCTCAAGAACACGTGCTACACAGACCCACGGTTTGTCAATTTTTTTTATAATCACATACATTGATTCATGCACATTTGATACGTTTTGTTGAGTGTTTTGTGTTCACAGGACCTATACGAAGCTAATGGTGTGGTTCAATTGTCTTGAAACACTCTGAAACCAAAACCACCATGGATAAGATTTAGGGTTTTCAAGCTTTTGAATTAGTGGTTTCTCATATAGGAAAAATTAGGCTTGAAAAAACCTATGGTTGAACTCAGGGGATTGAGACGAACTCAAGACCACCCTCGCCCTCAATTTATCTTGCATAGAGACCTATTCGCTATTTTCTGCCATTCCATATTGTGGGGGTTAAAAACCCCCGCTAATTGCTTTTGTTTTGCAGGTTACAGGATGAAGACGAAGGGCGTGTCAGCTTGCTATTGGATGATTTAAATAGCGCGCGTTTTTCTTTTACAGCATATGCATTGGATTATTAAATATATTGTTTGTTTTGTGTTTAATATCAATTACAGGCAACTGGCCTAGTGGAGCATGCGCTGTCCAATGACCATTGGGACCTGGGTTCGATTCCCAGGTCCCCCAAACATTTGTTTCAATTTTTTCTAACATGTTCCTATGCAGCATTCCAGAAAAAGTCTACCATACATCTCAAGCAATCAAATGCCAAGTGTCATCAAGCAGTGATCCAAAGGCCAGGGAAGAAGGAGCACCATGTTCTTCAAGTCAACCATACGCATCTGATTCCAGAAGTCAACAAGGACTTTGTGCTTAATGGGCCAGACTTACAATTTTCACCTCCATTGGGCCATCAACACCCCCATTGGTTTCTATTTCTTTTTTTTCTATTTTCTTTTTTCCTTTTTATTTTCTTTAGTAATTCTTATTAGTATTATTTAATTAATCAATTAATTGACATTTTCACAATAAAAATTCAAAAAGCTAAAAAAAATATAAATATTTTATTTTTATTAATTTCACTTAGGTAATTATTTTGTAAATAAAATACTAATAAATTAATTAGTTTAATTAGTTTAATTTTAACCTTTTTTTTACAATAAATAAAAACAATTTAGAATTAGGGTTTCTTTCAACTTTTAATTCCTTTTATTTTATTTTCATTAAAAATTTAAAAAACACAAAAAACATTTTTTTCTTTAATTAAATAATTAATTAGTTAATTAGGTTTAATGTTTAATTTAATTTTAAAAAGGGTCAAAACCCTAAGACGTTCCCGATTAAATTTCTATTCGCGCGTATTTATTTCTTTTGATTATATTTATGTATCTGTACAGAGTATGTAATAGTTAATTAGGATTTAATCGCCTTATTTAAATTCTTACACTTTATTTTCCAAACGGGTTTTTGTTTTTGGCGATGTATAGACCCGCGCCTTGTAATAGCTAGATTTACTTTTCTGCAATTTATTTTCCGCACTCCTAACTGTTAAAAAATGCATGAAAGAATGTATGAAAAATAAAATCAATCCGTAGCTCACAAATAACATGTACAAAATAAACATTAACATGAAACAACACACAAGCACATGCCACTCCTAGGGTACGCCTCACTGGTTGCCTCGAACGTGGTCATCAAGTATAGGGTGTCTTAGAGGTCGCCTTCCTGTCTAAGATCCAGTTGCCTCGAAACGGTTGCCTCGGATACAAAGGATCTAGGACATTAGGGTTACTTCTAGGGTGTCCTACCATTGCTTCGGTGACCACACTGTCCCTTATAATCGAATTGACCCGAACACCTCCAACGACGGTGCTACCTACCTCTCAATGGTGGGATAGCACTGTCTAAAGGACTCTTACACAGCCTAATTCCTTAGAGTAGGTAGATTCTCATGGGTACTTGCTCTTTCTCAAAACAAACAAAAATACTTTTCACACCTCACACTTTCTAAAAGTTTTCAAACAAATTTTTCATACACTCTTGAGGACAGATACAAGAGTTACTTAGAAATTTTTCAAACGAAACTTTTTTTTTCAAAACCCACACACACTTGAAAAGCAAACAATTTTTGAAAACATAAGAGCAAGTACCTAAGATCCCATGGATAACCATGGATAGAAAGGGTGCTAACACCTTCCCTTTCTATAAATCTACCTCCCGAACCGAGAGAAATCTCGAATAAGGAATTTTGCTGTGCTTTTGTCCTTTCCATATTGGAGAACATAAAATACGGTGGCGACTCTTTCTTACCGCGACATTTCACGAAACCAGCTTAAAAAACAGTCAGTTCTATTTCCACCGATCACAGAACTGGCGACTCTGCTGGGGATCTTAATAAAGTGAGGTGTACCTTAGGAATAGTTCATCATCATGTTTTCAATTGCTTGCTTTGATTGCTCTAAAATTGTGGGTCTGTCTTGGGATTTTCATAGATCCTAATCCGGATCTGGGGGATACCTTTTAGAAAGTAGCAACAAACTGTGAGGGAACTGTGCGGGGTATAACGACATGGTTGAAGCAGTTTACTACGTTGATGTGGCACTTTGGTGAGTACCGGTAACCCTTGAGTCAAGTCAAGAAGAGTACGGGGCCGCCGCGTGGTGTCGTGAAGTATCAACTGACCTTAGGAACCTTACTTGAACCATCCTGGCCTCTTTAAGGTAGTTAGATGACCGACTTTGGTGCAATCCGAAGTTGGTTGATACTCGATACTACACTCATTGAGGGTTGTTTTCTTGGAATATTTTGATCGCCAGTTCAGTGGCTAAATCAAAACAATGAACACAGAAAATAACCCAATGATATTGAGCTCCTTAGAACCCGGTTACTTTTGAAAGGACAGGTTTTGAGCCCACCAACTTTAAAAGGGTAGTACCCCAAACTTCATGCTGGCTTGAACTCTAAGGGCTGTCTTGTGTGACTTGTGTGCCTTCAAACTTGACTACTTGCATGCTTGTTATCTGACACTTGAGTTTCTTGCAGGTTTTGTTTACAGTCCTTAATCTGGACTCATAACAGGGTTTACCTACATTATTCCACGCATAGCATAGCATCATAGAATCATACCATTGCATACATCCTGCATCAGGACTAATCCATTTAAAGGATCTCAAGGGTCTGTGATGCAGGTCATGATGAATCAAATGTCTAGCAAGGGGCCAAGGGGATTTATTTTCCTCTAGCCAAGGTTGTCAGGGGCTATGACCCACTCGATATGGCGAGCCTTGACTCTTGAAGAAGGACTCTCAGCAACATGAAGTTCCTTCAATCAAGCTACCCAAATTCAAATTCTAACAAGTTTCTCTGTTTACCCCGCGAGATCCTTGAAAACATCGCATGCATACATACATATCATTGCATTACAGGTACTATGTTCTACATGTTGCTTAATCTTCTTCGCTGTTTATTTCAGCCATCATCATGAATCCTGAATCATCCAATGAGCAAGATATCAAGGCCCTCCAGGCCCAGAACACCCAGTTCCAGGAGCTGGTCATGAGCTTAGCCCAAGGACAACAGGAATTGAAGACTTTGCTTTTGAAGAAGAAGAAGAAAAGGACCATTTTGTTCAACCCTAGACGCAGATCTCGAAATGGATCACAAAATGAGGCTGAGCTGACCACCCCATCTGCTGGGAAAGACAGCCCACAAGGGAGAGAGGTTCCTAGTCTCGTGGTCTCCGACAACGAGACGAATTTCAATGATGAACAGTACCCTCCTGCTGAGGACAGGTACAAGCAACTAGAGGACCGTCTAAATGCCATGGAGATTCAACAGGTGCCCGGGTTGGACTTTGGAGACCTAGGCTTATCTTCTGGGGTGGTGATCCCTCACAAGTTCAAGGCACCTAAGTTGCAAAATACGACGGGGCTTCCTGCCCTAAGTTGCACCTCCCTTCATACGCAAGGAAGATTCAGCCCTACACGGCAGACACGAATCTATGGATCCATTTCTTCCAGGAAAGTATTTCAGGGACTCAGCTCGAATGGTTCTATCAGTTGGATGGAACCAGTATTCGTAACTGGGAGGACTTGGCAACTGCTTTTTATAAGCAGTATCAGTATAATGCCGACCTCGCTCCTACGCATACCCAACTCCAGGGTATGTCACTGGGGACGGGTGAAGGTTTTAAGGAGTACGCGCAAAAGTGGAGAGACCTGGCTGGCAGGGTGCAGCCACCGTTGACTGACCGTGAGCTCGTTGACATGTTCTTGGGGACCCTGTCTGGTCCTTTCTTCAACCATCTGATTGGGAATTCTTCTGCTGGGTTCATAGATCTGATCTTAACTGGTGAGAGGATAGAAGCTGGTATCAAGTCCTAGAAGATACAAAAGGGTGACTCCTCGAACGCTGAGAAGAAACCATTCAAGAAAGAGTCCAATGCTGCGTACAGTCAGAAGGATCGTCCTGACCAACATGTGGGGGCAGTCATGATCTCTGGTTATACGTCACGCCGACAACCGCAAAAGGGAAATCAGCGAAGGCCAGACGAGCCTAAAAGACAGTTCACCAACATCAATATGCTGTTGTCACAAGCATTGCAGCACATGTTGAAGACGAACCTGATTGCGGTGATCAACCCTCCTGCAAATCTTAAGACTTCTTCTCCAAGCTATAACCCAGATGCGAGGTGTGCTTATCATTCTCGTAGCCCGGGGCACGATACTGAGGATTGTTGGGCGCTGAAATACAAGATCTAGAATATGATTGACGCCAAAGATATCGAATTCGATCCTGCCGAGACTCCCAACGTGATCACTGCTCCCTTGCCAAAACATGGCTAGGACGGAGAGACTCTTATTTCTTTTATATTTTGATGTATTTTTCTATACTTATACAAACAATTATCATGTCAAACTTTATTATTTCATTAATGCATTACACGTGTCTTGTTTTGAAGTAATTGTGTTCGCTATATTCAAAATTGCTTTTATTTTTCTTGATGTTCAAACTCTCGATTAATAATTCTAAGTCTCTTGAGGGAGGATGACGAAAACGATACCACGACCTTTACAGTATGCTTTTGAACAAGACCCCGCTGATGAGGTACAAGCATTGTTTCAATTCCTAAACACTAGAGTTATAAGGAAGATAATCCCTCGTCAACCCCTTTGAGCCAAAGAAGTCAGAGTTTTTCTTTTCGAAAATTAAAACCCTTAATCATAACCTGGGGCAGCGTAGTTCTCTCAGTTGATCCAAGTGCACAACGAATGGCACCAAAGAAGTCCTTACAAAACAAAAGACAGTGATGGTTCCGAATGATCATAAAGACAGGCAGTCATCACTTCTCAAAATAAAATCCCAACAAGTCAAAACCTATGAAGGAGACTTACAAAAACTGGGGCATCCCGCTGACTGTAATCACAAAAAGAAACAGTTCAGGCAAAAAATAGGGATAATAAAATCAAAAAGAAAGAGGTCGCACAAACCCTCAACAAAAAGAAATGACTGTCTATTCAAAATAAATTGTCAACATTCGAACCATCACCGGAACATCATAGCAAAGACTCAAACAAGGTCTGACGCATGATCAACTGAGTTTAGGTTTGAAGAACATCACGAAGAGCGGGTGGGTACAGATAAATTTGAGCCTTTATCCTTTGTTCTTAAACCGTGAACCAGGCCACATTATAACCCTCAAAAGTCCTAGCTGAAGCATGGGTTAATTCGAAAGCATACTGTTACAAAGGTATCCTGACTCCTTAAGGCTCGCTGTAAAATCTTGAGTTGACATCACATGTTACATAATTTGCTTGTTTTACTAAAAAAAAATGCATTTTCAAAAACTTCAAGACAGACATAAGCTTTGCATTTTTTATATAACATTGATTGCATATGACCATTTGTTTGAACAACATAGAAGTTCACACAGAGAATATCGGATGAACAAAAGCACTCCCAATCAAGCGACATGGCATGATCATTGTCCATCATCTGGGGCAGTTAAGTCAAGATTCAGAGAATCTCTCAAAAGGCCAACCAGCTTGGGGCAAATCTCCATCTGGATCACTTGGGACATTGGACAATCAAACGAAGATCTTCTGTTGGTATGGCAACGCGACACTACTGGCAGGGGCACCTCCCTACATCCTGAGAGCACATACATAGTCGGAAAAACACTACGCATAATCAAAGACCCGCTAGGTTGACACACCTAGGCAAAAATAAGGGCTTCCCGGCGAACCAAAAGGGTTCGGGCAAGAATAAGGGATGAAATGAAAAAAAATCTGTACACCCGGCAAGTCGAAAACCTGAAAAGGCGGCTTGGGTAAAAATGGGTATCCCGGTGGACTGAAAACCCAGAAGGACGGTCCAGGCAAAAGTTAGGAATCAAAAGCGTACGACTATGTTCCGTCATCTCGTCATTTGCCTACTAGAAGAAGATTTGTCAACCGGCAGTCATCAAGCGCCTCCACAGGTATCTTCTCCCACAGAAACAGGGGCAATATGAGTTGTCTAAGCGATCTAGTTGCTATGTCCATCAAGGTACTAAGGTAGGTTCAGCTGAAGAACGTGACCAAGATACCTTCACTCCCGCAGAGTAAGATAAGATTCAGCAATACTCTCCCCCGAGCAGAGTTGGTCTCCCATCAGCCCTGACAAGGTACATTATCTCCAGCAAGTCAACAACGCTCTCCCCAAGCAGAGTTAGTCTACTGTCAGCCTTAAGGAAGTTGGGTATCCCCAGAAAATCTCAACATTCTCCAGCAGTATGCAGATGTTCCTAAGCAAGCATCCCCGGCCGTCTTAATATAAGATTATTCCCCGGCGGAATACCAGACACCCCAGTGGAGCCATTCCCCAGTACAGTTCAAAAAGTCTCCCCAGGAGAGTTGAATCAATCTCCCCAGTAGATTCTGGGAGCTCATCCCCAGTAGATTCTGGAAGCTTATCACCGGCAGAGTACGGATGCTTCTCCCCGGCTTTATTCAAAGTTGTTCCCCACCAGAACTTATAACTGGGTTATCCTCAGCTAATTACCACAGAAAGATCGTCCTCGGCGAAGCTCTTCCTACCCCCAGCGGAGTTCATCAAAATCCTCAACAAAACATATCAACGAAATCCCCAGTGGAGTTATCATCAAAACCTCAGCGAAGTATCTCTTCCCACAGAGTAGATTCCCCTCAGAGTAATATCTTCACCAGGATTATTCCCCAACGGAGTCATCTTCTCCTACCGGTGTATCCTTGTAATCATCATTCCTCAGCGGAAACGAAGAACTCCACTCTTCCAACATCAGCCCAGGATTCAACAAGCTCCCGGCATTCGTCAAGGATTTATCTTCCTAGACGAAAATGCATTCATAAACATCACATTATCATACACCATGACGCATGCATATACGCATCATAACACACAATCTCATTTATTCTTGAGAACATCATGACATTGCATACAATTGATGTTTTGCCTTTTCAGGAAAAAGGTCAATCCAAAGATGATTACTATCAACTGTCGCAATTCCGGATTCGATTCCTGTATCTAGCCAGGGCATATTTGTGAGCGATTGATTGTAGATTCGATTCCTGTATCCAGCCAGGGCATGTCTGCATGAAGAGTTTAGAGATTCGATTCCTGTATCCAGCCAGGGTATATCTGTAGACGACTAATTCCAGATTCGATTCCTGTATCTAGCCAGGGCATATCTGTGAGTAACTGATTGTAGATTCGATACCTGTATCCGGCCAGGGCATATATGCATGAAGAGTTTAGAGATTCGACACCTGTATCCAGCCAGGGCATATCTGTAGACGAAGAATTCCAGATTCGATTCCTGTATCTAGCCAGGGCATATTTGTGAGTAACTGATTGTAGATTCGACACTTGTATCCAGCCAGGGCATGTCTGCATGAAGAGTTTAGAGATTCGACTCCTGTATCTAGCCAGGGCATATCTGTAGACGACCAATTCCAGATTCGATTCCTGTATCTAGCCAGGGCATATCTGTGAGTAACTGATTGTAGATTCGACACTTGTATCCGTCCAGGGCATATCTGCATGAAGAGTTTTCAGATTCGATTCCTGTATCTAGCCAGGGCACATCTGAAGAGTTTGAAGATTCGATACCTGTATCCAGCCAGGGCATATCTGTAGATGACTAATTCCATATTCGATTCCCGTATCTAGCCAGGGCATATCTGAAGAGTTTGAAGATTCGATACCTGTATCCAGCCAGGGCATATCTGTAGATGACTAATTCCAGATTCGATTCCTGTATCTAGCCAGGGCATATCTGTGAGTAACTGATTGTAGATTCGATACTTGTATCCAGCCAGGGCATATCTGCATGAAGAGTTTAGAGATTCGATACCTGTATCCAGCCAGGGCACATCTGTAAGCAACCTTTTGAAGTTCCGGATTCGATTCCTGTATCTAGCCAGGGCACATCTGTGAGCAATTGATTGTGGATTCGACACCTGTATCTAGCCAGGGCATACCTGCATGAAGAGATTGAAGATCAACACCTGTAACAGGCCAGGAAATTATCTTCCTTTCTCAAAGTACGCAAGTTCTCGCTAAGGAATCTCTTACGCGATCGACACTCCCGATGGCATCTATAAGCCCATCTCCACAACTATCCATCACATTTCCAAATGGCATCTATAAGCCCATTCCCGACGAGATTCTGTCACATCTCCAGATGACATCTATAAGCCCATCCTCCTATCCACCATCTTTCCAAATGGCATCTGTAAGCCCATTCCCGACATCACACTGCTGATACCCTACTATGCGAGTGCAAATTTCTAGGCACTCTAGTGTTCAATCATCTTCCACCTTCGGAGCACGAAAGGCACACAAGCAAATCTACATCCTCAGGTCTAAGAAGATTGAACAGGGGAAACTGTTGTACCCCAAAATTTTCCCTCCCATATTCTTCAAAGTTTTGACAAGCATCATCTCAATTTGCTCAAGTCTACTCAAGGGTTGCACAGTCAAACCATCCTCCTAAGCCAGTCAAAATTAGGGTTTTGGTTCTTGCAAGGAAGTTGAGGTTTTCAAGGGCTCAATCAAGTCCCATATGCCTATACACATTGTCAAGCATCCACATGTCAAGTTTCAAGGCTCACAGGGTCAAGTTGCACAGTCAAAAGCCCTAGTTGCTCCACAATCAACTATAGGGGTAAAATGGTCATTTGGCAGTCAAAAGTCAAAATTTTTAGTCAACATATTATTTTGAAGCCACAATCATCATTTGATCAAGTCTTGATCATGATTCCACAAGAATGGCTCAAAAATCATCAAGATGCAAAAGTTTCTATTTTTGGACAGTTGAAAAGTCAACTGTAACTTGACCAAGGCATAACTTTTTCATGGTTCATCAGAAAAATCCCATCCAATGCTCATTTTGAAGGGGATGACATTTCCTACAACTCATCTTCACATTCCAAGTCCAAGAAATGCTCTCACAAAAAGTTATCAATTTCAACATTATAGGTCATTTTCAAAAGTCAACAAAAAGGTATTTTAAGTCAAAGACCATAACTTGAGATTGGTAAATCAAAATGACATGGGACCAAAGGCATTGGTTAGAGGACTTCAAGACCTTTCCAAAATGTCCAAGAACATGTTAATATGATCAAAATTGAGCAAGATATGCATTGGAGAAGTTGGGAAATTTTTGTGAAATGGCAAAAGTCAACTATCCTTGAAACTTCAATTTTTGACAAAAGGGCCCACTTTCTTCCACTTGATTCAGCCTTGCCATGCCATACACGTGTCCCATGATTAATTTCAAGACCATATCTTTATTTTTTCATTTTTGTTTAATTTTTGTGGATTTAATTCATTTTAATCCATAATAATTCAAATAAAATCAAAAAAAATTAAAGGAATGGTATCTTGTGGTTTGAATAACTTTCATACAACATATTCTAGTTGCCAAATTCGTGTAAGGGCTATTTTGAGCACAAAATCATGGTTTTGTTTCAAACTTGGAAGGTTCTTTAATGGTGTTAAAGCAAAATCCAAAAACTTAATTGCAATGGATCATTGGCTCATAATGTGACCTAATTCCCTTCATACATACATATGCAAACATTCCAAACCATTGGACACGCACAAGCTGCTGCAGAAACACCCCAACCATATTCAAAAATCAAGCAAAAAAGTCAAAATTGATCTTGATACTCCAGGCCTTTTCAAAGCGATTTAAGGACTCTAATACATTGCTAGCATTGCCAGGAAAACATTTCAATTGAAAACAAGCCTCAAAGCTCAAGAACACGTGCTACACAGACCCACGGTTTGTCAATTTTTTTTATAATCATATACATTGATTCATGCACATTTGATACGTTTTGTTGAGTGTTTTGTGTTCACATGACCTATACGAAGCTAATGGTGTGGTTCAATTGTCTTGAAACACTCTGAAACCAAAACCACCATGGATAAGATTTAGGGTTTTCAAGCTTTTGAATTAGGGGTTTCTCATATAGGAAAAATTAGGCTTGAAAAAACCTATGGTTGAACTCAGAGGATTGAGACGAACTCAAAACTACCCTCGCGCTCAATTTATCTTGCATAGAGACCTATTCGCCATTTTCTGCCATTCCATATTGTGGGGGTTAAAAACCCCCGCTAATTGCTTTTATTTTGCAGGTTACAGGATGAAGACGAAGGGCGTGTCAGCTTGCTATTGGATGATTTAAATAGCGCGCGTTTTTCTTTTACAGCATATGCATTGGATTATTAAATATATTGTTTGTTTTGTGTTTAATATCAATTACAGGCAACTGGCCTAGTGGAGCATGCGCTGTCCAATGACCATTGGGACCTGGGTTCGATTCCCAGGTCCCCCAAACGTTTGTTTCAATTTTTTCTAACATGTTCCTATGCAGCATTCCAGAAAAAGTCTACCATACATCTCAAGCAATCAAATGCCAAGTGTCATCAAGCAGTGATCCAAAGGCCAGGGAAGAAGGAGCACCATGTTCTTCAAGTCAACCATACACATCTGATTCCAGAAGTCAACAAGGACTTTGTGCTTAATGGGCCAGACTTGCAATTTTCACCTCCATTGGGCCATCAACACCCCCATTGGTTTCTATTTCTTTTTTTTCTATTTTCTTTTTTCCTTTTTATTTTCTTTAGTAATTCTTATTAGTATTATTTAATTAATCAATTAATTAACATTTTCACAATAAAAATTCAAAAAGCTAAAAAAAATATAAATATTTTATTTTTATTAATTTCACTTAGGTAATTATTTTGTAAATAAAATACTAATAAATTAATTAGTTTAATTAGTTTAATTTTAACCTTTTTTTTACAATAAATAAAAACAATTTAGAATTAGGGTTTCTTTAAACTTTTAATTCCTTTTATTTTATTTTCATTAAAAATATAAAAAACACAAAAAACATTTTTTTTTCTTTAATTAAATAATTAATTAGTTAATTAGGTTTAATGTTTAATTTAATTTTAAAAAGGGTCAAAACCCTAAGACGTTCCCGATTAAATTTCTATTCACGCGTATTTATTTCTTTTGATTATATTTATGTATCTGTACATAGTATGTAATAGTTAATTAGGATTTTATCGCCTTATTTAAATTCTTGCACTTTATTTTCCAAATGGGTTTTTGTTTTTGGCGATGTATAGACCCGCGCCTTGTAATAGCTAGATTTACTTTTCTGCAATTTATTTTCCGCACTCCTAACTGTTAAAAAATGCATGAAAGAATGTATGAAAAATAAAATCAATCCGTAGCTCACAAATAACATGTACAAAATAAACATTAACATGAAACAACACACAAGCACATGCCACTCCTAGGGTACGCCTCACTGGTTGCCTCGAACGTGGTCATCAAGTATAGGGTATCTTAGAGGTCGCCTTCCTGTCTAAGATCCAGTTGCCTCGAAACGGTTGCCTCAGATACAAAGGATCTAGGACATTAGGGTTACTTCTAGGGTGTCCTACCATTGCTTCGGTGACCACACTGTCCCTTATAATCGAATTGACCCGAACACCTCAAACGACGGTGCTACCTACCTCTCAATGGTGGGATAGCACTGTCTAAAGGACTCTTACACAACCTAATTCCTTAGAGTAGGTAGATTCTCATGGGTACTTGATCTTTCTCAAAACAAACAAAAATACTTTTCACACCTCACACTTTCTAAAAGTTTTCAAACAAATTTTTCATACACTCTTGAGGACAGATACAAGAGTTACTTAGAAAATTTTCAAACGAAACTTTTTTTTCAAAACCCACACACACTTGAAAAGCAAACAATTTTTGAAAACATAAGAGCAAGTACCTAAGAGCCCATGGATAACCATGGATAGAAAGGGTGCTAACACCTTCCCTTTCTATAAATCTACCTCCCGAACCGAGAGACATCTCGAATAAGGAATTTTGCTGTGCTTTTGTCCTTTCCATATTGGAGAACATAAAAGACGGTGGCGACTATTGCTTACCGCGACATTTCGTGAAACCAGCTTAAAAAATAGTCAGTTCTATTTCCACCGATCACAGAGACTTACAAAACTGGGGCATCCCGCTGACTATAATCACAAAAGAAACAGTTCAGGCAAAAGACAGGGATAATAAAATAAAAAAGAAAGAGATCCTACAAACTCTTATAAAAATGACTGCCTGTTCAAAATAAATTGTCAATATCCGAACCATCACCGAAATATCAGAGCAAAGACTCAAACAAGATTTAATGCACGATTAGCTGAGTTTAGGATCGAAGAACATCACGAAGAACGGGTGGGTACAAATAAAATTTGAGCCTTTATCCTTTGTTTCTTAAACCGTGAACCAGGCTACGTTATAACCCTTAAAAGTCCTAGCTGAAGCATGGGTTAGTTCGAAAGCATACTGTTATAAAAGGTATCCTGACTCCTGTAGGGCTTGCTGTAAAATCCTGAGTTGACATCACATTTTACAAAAATTCACTTGTTTTATTGAAAACTGCATTTCCAAAAAACTTCAAGACAGACATAAGCTTTGCATTCTTAAAATAATATTGTTTGCATATGACTATTTGTTCAACAGCAGAGAAAATCGCACGACGAATATCTAGTGAACAAAAACCTTCTCAATAAACAGGGTCACCTCAAGTGGAAGAAACACTTCCAACCAAGGGGCAGACATGATAATTGTCCATCATCTGGGGCAGTCAAGTCAAGATTCCAGGAATCTCTCAAGATGCCAAATAGTCAGGGGCAAATCTCCATCAGAATCAATTAGGGCATTAGACATGAATCCCAGCAATGAATCTGGCATGATCAAACATCTTCTGGTGGTATGGCAACACAATACTACCGACAGTGACACCTCCCTACATCCTGAGAGCATGGACATAGTCAAAAAAAGTACTACGTATAATCAAAGACCCGATAGGTCGACTGGCCTAGGCAAAAATAAGGGCTTCCCGGCGAACCAAAAGGGTTCGGGCAAAAAATATAAGGGATGAAAATAAAAAATCTATACACCCGGCAAGTCGAAAACCTGAAAAGGCGGCTTGGGCAAAAAAGGGTATCCCGGTGGACTGAAAACCCGAAAGGGCGGTCCAGGCAAAAATTAGGGATTAAAGCGTACGACTATGTCCCGTCATCTCGTCACCTACCTACCAGAAGAAGACTTGTCATTTCAATCGAAAGAGACCAAGCACCTCATAGGTTGGGATAATACTCGATCCACAAGGCCTCCGCAGACACCTTCTCCCACAAAAACAGGGGCTTATAAGAATTGTTCGAACTGTATAAATTGCTCTGTCCACCAGGTACCAAGGTATATATTCAGCTGAAGAATATGGCTAAGATGCTTTCACTCCCCGCAGAGTAAGACAGTAATGATAGCTCTCTCAGCTGAGACTTGCAACTATGAACGAATCAGCAATACTCCCCCCAAGCAGAGTTGGTCTACCATCATCCCTAAAAAGGTTGGGTATCCCCGGAAGGTCTCAATATTCCCCAGCGGAGTATAAGGATATTCCCCAACAAGCATAGCAAGCATCCCCGACAGTCTTAATATTCCTCAACGAAATATAAGAATGTTCCCCGGCGGAATACAAGATACCCCCAGTGGAGCCATTTCCCAGTGCAGTCTAAAAAAGCTTCCCAGCCAGAGTTGAATCATCTTACCTAGTAGATTATGGAAGCTTGTCCCCTGCAGAGTACAAATGCATCTCCCCAGCCATATTCAGAGGTTACCCTCACAAGAGTTTAACTGGGTTATCCTCAGCAAGGTGCAACTGAAAGATCATCCCCAGCGAAGTTCTTTCTATCCCCAGCGGAGTTCATCATCAAAATCTCCAACGGAGCTTATCAACGGAATCCCCAGCGGAGTTATCCTTAAAATCTCAGCAAAGCATCTCTCCCCATAGAGTAATTCCCCGCAGATTAATCTCTTCACCAGGTTTATTCCCCAACGGAGATCTTTTCCTCCTGCAGGGTTATTCTCACAATCATCTTCGGTCATCATCCCCAACGGAAACGAAGAACTCAACACTATTCTCCAGCAGCTCCGAGATTTATTTTCCCCAACTAAAAACATCACATCTTCATACATCATGACATGCATACGCATCATACAGCACAAATCTCATTTATTCTTGAGAACATCTTGACATCATGCAGTTCATGCATCATGACATTGCATACAACTAATGTTTTGCCTTTTCAGGAAAAGGTCAATCAAAAGATGGCTACCATCAACCTTTCCAAGTCCCAGATTAATACCTGTAACAAGCCAGGAAAAGCATCTGTGGACGACTAATTCCAGATTAATACCTGTAACAAGCCAGGAAAAGCATCTGTGGACGATTAATTCCAGATTAATACCTGTAACAAGCCAGTAAAATTCTGTGGACGACTGATCGTAGGTTAATACCTGAAACCAGACAGGACAATTATCTACTTGACAATCATGAAGCAACCCTACACCAGTTCCTTCTCTTTCAGATGAAGTTTCACACGGACTCATCATCAGGCGACCCTACACCGGTTCCTTCTCAATTTCAGATGAAGTTTTACACGGACTCATCATCAGGCAACCCTACACAGGTTCCTTCTCTTTCCAAGATGAAGTTTTACACGGACTCATCATCAGGCGACCCTACACCGGTTCCTTCTCGTTCCAAGATGCAGTTTCACACGAACTCATCGTCAAAGTAACCTTACCCAGGTTCCTCCGGAAGTTTTACACGAACTCATCATCAAAGTAACCTTACTCAGGTTCCTCCAGAAGTTTCACACGAACTTATCACAGAGTAACTTTACCCAGGTTCCTCCAGATGGACAATTATCTACTTGACCATCATGAAACAACCCTACACCGGTTCCTTCTCTCTTTCAGATGAAGTTTCACACGGACTCATCATCAGGCAACCCTACACCGGTTCTTTCTCTTTCAGATGAAGTTTCACACAGACTCATCATCAAGCAACCCTACACCGGTTCCTTCTCTTTCAGATGCAGTTTCACACAGACTCATCATCAGTCAACTCTACACAGGTTTCCTTCCTTCCAAAATGCAGTTTTACACGGACTCATCATCAGGCAACCCTACACAGGTTCCTTCTTTCAACTTACAAAATTACAATTCAACAAACAATCTCCAGATGGCATCTATAAGCCCATCCTCCTACCAACAATCTCCAAATGGCATCTGTAAGCCCATTCCCGACATCACAATGCTGATACTACACCATGCGAGTGCAAATTTTTGGGCACTCTAGTGTTCAATTATCTTCCACCTTCGGATCACGAAAGGCTCGAAAGCCAATCTATATCCTCAGGTTTAAGAAAATTGAACAGGGGCAACTGTTGTACCCCAAAATTTGCCCTCCCATATTCTTCAAGATTTGTCAAGAATGATCTTCAAATGGTTCAAGATTGCTCAAGGGTTGTACAGTCAAATCACCTCCTAAGGCAGTCAATTCAAAATTAGGGTTTTATGTTGCATCAAGGTCCTTACATCTAAATGACCTCAAGTGCTCCTTAATGTCCTAACGTATTCTCAAATTCAGAAGGTATCCGACTGTGTGAGTTTTCTCGAAGAAATATGGTGAAAAAAGTATGCTGAAAGTGCAGTTTTTAGGCGCTAAAAAATTCATAACTTGAAGATCGTGGTTCGTTTTGAACCCGTTCCGGTGGCCAAAATTCCGTCTTGATATTATCTACGTTTTCATCTCTCACGGATGGAAGCCAATTTCGATCAGAAAGTCTTCAAAAATGTGGATTTATCAAGTATTTTCGTACAGAAAATTTGTGACAGAAGTTTATTTACGTCATGTTCAGAAAATCATAACTTGGTCGATTTTCATCGTATCGAGCTGGTTCCAGAGCCAAAATTTCACAAATTGAGTTGACTACATTTTCATAGAAGGTATTGAGTTTAAAAGGTATTCAAAAGGCCTTCGTTTTTTGCTCTGAGTGCGTGACACGCCGAAAATCCGGAATGCTGAATATTATTTCATCTAGGCCGAAACTTCGAAAATTCATAACTCGGTCAATTTTTATCGGATTGGGCTCATATTTTTACACAAGGTCACTGAATCATAGATCTATAACTTTGCTTCAAAAGTAGAGACCGGATTATGCTCCGATCAATACCAGTTTTTTATTGAAGAACGTGTCAGAGTCGACACTGGAGCCCAAAATAAGTTTGTTTGAGCTGAAACTTCAAAAATTCATAACTAATTGACCGTTTATCCGATTGAGTCGATTTTCGGAAAGGAGTTAGTTCTCAATGTCGGCTACATTTTGTTTTCACATTTCAACTTCAAAAATTGCACTTAAGTCCCTACGATTTAGCCTTGAAAGTGACGAACTCAAGTGAACATTGGAGTCTCAATTGCACATTCAAAGCCCATTTTCTTTGCTCTAATTTCCATTATATAATCTCATTCTTTTCACACAAACAAGAGAGAAGAAAAAAAACCTTGCCACAACACTGTCATAATATCAAATTCTTTCAAAAACCCTAAAACCTTGAAATCCTTATTACAAATCCCTCTCTCACTACAAACAAGTCATCCCGGTTACAAACCAACAACTCACTACTTCTTCAGTAAGGGTACGGCTGACTTGATCTCCATGATCAAAAGGGCATAAAAGCATTCATATCACTACTTCTCCAGTAAGGGTAAGGTTGATTTTATCTCCATGATCAAAAGGGTATAATCATTCATGCATGCCATATTGGCCTAAACATTAAATTTCTTCATATATTGACTTTATTTGTATTTTATGATATATAGTAATTTATTTAATGTGTTCATGAGATTCAACACTGCAGATTTAGACAGGATCTCATGCAGGTTCATTAAGGAACGTTGAGGCCAAAACACAAATGGCCAAAAGCCAAAACACAAATGACCAAAACAGAACAACTTACACATGACACCAATACATGGCGAGACAGACATCCTGAGAAGGTTAAGGAACGTTGAGGCTAGAACACAAATGGCCAAAAGCCAAAACACAAATGGCCAAAACAAAACAGTTTACACATGACGCCAACAACTGTTTCACCCCTCCAATCAGACTCGTATACTCCTAAACTCTCTCTCTATTTTTATTATTTTCCTTTAATTAATTAATCGCTATTCTTTTTATTAATCACTAACCAATTAACATTTTTTCCTAATAAAATTAAAAACACAAAAAATATTTTATTTATTAAAATTAACTTCATCACTTTTATTTTTGTAAATAAATTAATTTAATCAATTTAGCTTTAATTAGATTTAACTTTTAATATTTTTTGTAATATTTAAAATCAATTTAGAATATTAAGTTTTTATTAGCATTAATTCAATTTATTTTATTTCTTTAAAAACTCAAAAATCCAAAAATATTTTCATAATTTAATTTAATTTAATTCCATTTAATTCAAAAATAAACAAAAATCCTTTCTTTAATAAAAAAAGGGTCAAAACCCAAAAAACTCGCATCCGATTTAATTTCCCGCGCGCGATCCATTTTATCATATTATTGTATCCGTTTCCCGGAATGTAATAGCTTTTAATTAGGACTTTAATTATTTATTGCTTTATTTTACTTTCCGAATTTTAATTTCAAGGGTTGTTTTTGGCGATGTAAATACCCGACGCCTTGTAATAGTTTAGATTTAATTTCTGCAATTTAAATTCCGCAACTATTAAGTGTTAGATGTTTGATAAATAGGGAATGCATGACAAGATCAAATGTATGAACTTAAAATCAACATAGCTCACCCATGACATGTACAAAGATAAAATTAACTGAAAAACAATACACTCGCACATGCCACTCTTAGGGTACACCTCACTTGGTTGCCTCGAACGTGGTCATTGAGTATAGGAAGTTTTAGAGGTCGTCCTTTTGTCCAAAGATCATAAGTTGCCTCGGAAAAAATGATCTAAGACATTAGGGTTACCGCTAAGGCGTCCTAACATTGCTTTAGTGACCGCACGTCCCTTAATCGAATTGACCCGAAAAATCCAACGACGATGCTACCTACTCCTCAATAATGGAATAGCATTGTCTAAAGGACATTTGTACAGTTTAATTCCTTTTTGAGTAGGTAGACGGTTCTTAAGTACTTGCTCCTTTTAAAACAAATCAAAAACTTTTCGCACTTACACCCCTTTCAAACAAAAACTCTTTTCAAACCCACAAACACAAGAAAAGCAAAACTTTTTGAAAACATAATGAGCAAGTACCTAAGAGCCCGTGGATAACCACAGATAGAAAGGGTGCTAACACCTTCCCTTTCTATAATCTACCTCCCGAACCCGAGAAACATCTCGAAAAGGAATTTTGCTGTGCTTTTGTCCTTTCCTTGTTGGAGAAAATAAAAGACGGTGGCGACTCTTGCTTACCGCGACATTTTGCAAAACGCAAACGCGAACCAGCATTCCAAGACAGTCAGTTCTATTTCCATCGATCACAATATCCTATACAAGCGCAATCTTGATTGTGTCCTACTCCGTTGTGTGGATAAGGTTGAAGTTGAGCAGATCATGGCTGAACTACATAATGGCACCTTTGGCACCCACTCGAGCGGTCATACGATGGCTAAGAAGATTCTACGGGCAGGCTACTACTGGTCTACCAAGGAAGTTGATTGTCATCAACACTCCCGTACTTGTCACAAATGCCAAATCTAAGCTGACAAGGTATATATTCCCCAGTTCCTCTCAATGTCTTAACAACTCCTTGGCCATTCGCGATGTGGGGAATCGATATGATTGAAGAGATCAAGCCTACAACATCTAATGGACATCGTTTCATCCTGGTGGCCATCGATTACTTTACCAAGTGGGTCGAAGCAGCTTCCTTAGCTTCCTTTACAAAGAATGTGGTTTCTCACTTCATCAAGCAGAACCTCATATGCTGGTATGGTATCCCTGACAGGATCATTACGGACAACGGTACAAATTTGAACAATACTATGATCACCGCTCTGTGCGAGCAGTTCAGGATTCAACATCACAACTCATCTCCCTATCGGCCAAAGATGAACGGTGCTATTGAAGTTGCGAACAAAAATATCAAGAAGATCATTCAAAAGATGACAGTCACCTACAAGGACTAGCATGAGATGTTACCGTTTGCTCTACACGTGTACCATACCACAGTACACACTTCCACTGGGGCAACACCCTTTTCTTTGGTATACGGCATGGAAGCTATTTTACCTATCGAGGTTTAGATTCCCTCATTGAGAATCATGAAAGATGCTGGTTTGAGTGAAGACGATTGGATTCAGACCTGGCTTGATCAACTTAACTTAATTGATGAGAAACGACTTACCATTGTTTGCCATGGTCAGGCATATCAGAAACGTATGATCAAGGCCTTCAACAAGAAAGTCAGACGTCAGGTATATCAAGTCAGAGATCTCGTAATCAAGCGGATCATCTTGCCGCAAAGTGATCCCAGGGGCAAATGGACTCCTACTTACGAAGGATCATTTGTGATCAAGAACATCTTTTCTGGTGGGGCAATGATTCTGACCACCATGGACGGCGACGACCTGTCGCACCCTGCGAACGCAGACATAGTCAAAATATACTACACATAAACAACCCGACAAGTCGAAAACCCGAAAGGGCGACTTGGGCAAAAATGGGCATCCCGATGAATCGAAAACCCGAAAGGGCGGTTCAGGAAAAAATTAGGGATAAATTAAAAAAAATATGTACACCCGGCAAGTTAAAAACCCGAAAGGGCGACTTGGGCAAAAAAGGGTTTCCCTGTGGATCGAAAACCCGAAAGGGCGGTCCAGGCAAAAGTTAGGGAATTAAAGCGTATGACTATGTCTCGTCGGATCACTTTAAGGACAATCTCTTCACAGACAAGCTCCGGGCTTCTGATCAACTTAATCATCGTCGGACGAAGCAACGAATGGACAAAATACTTAGAGTTGTGAAGGCTATAGCAGAATGGGAACCCCATGGAATTGTTACACATAGCCATCTTTCTTTGTATAAATTTTTCTCATTTTTTATGACAACATTATCTTACTAGGGTGTCTGTCTCCTTTGTACAAAATACTTACAAAGTTAATACAAAGATACTTCAAAGTGCAGAAATTTGCTTGCCTTTCCTTTCTTTTTACACTTGTGTTTTTATTTGAAAACGTCCAATGACTTGTTAAATGAGCATATGCATTTGAATGTAATCACTGCTTACAAATAAAACGAAATGAGAAAGGATAATTACTGATAGGTTGAAAGTATCGGAAAACGTCTTTAGGCTATTCCAGAAGAAATCCCCTGCAGTGTGTCATTCAGATCTTCAATAGAGCTAAAACCGTGAAATACATATCCCAGGCGGAGTTAAGGTTTAAGATCCCCAACGGAGTTAAATTCATATAGCCCTCAGGACTAAGGTTCTAAAACTCCCAATCCCCAGCGGAGCCAGAAAACTTTGAACTAAAAATCCCCAGTGAAGATGAAGCTTTCTTCCCCAACGGAGTCCAAGACTTCAACCCTTAAACCACCGTGGAAATCATCCGGTTTCTCCAAAATTCCCCAGCAAGTTATCTTAAAACCTGAAAATCAATCAGATAACAGTTAACTTTTATCCCCAACCATTCTTAAAACCCCAGTAGATTGGCATACGACCCAAGCTCTCGAAAACGCTCCAACAGGATAAACATTCTCCCCACAGAGATATTTCCCAGCAGAACAAAGATTCTTATTCTCATTTCTCCAGTTGAAGCCTCCCAGGTTTTAATTCCCTAGTAGAGATCGTTCGAGTTTTCCTTATTTCCCAGGAAAGTTATGAAGGATTCTAATTTCCCCACAGAAGTTGTCAAAGCTCTTGTTAATTCCCATGAGTCACCAAGGATTTTCAATCCCCAACAGTAGTCCAAAGGATTTCTCATTCTAAACAATCAAAAGGTTTTGAATCTCCAACAGCAGTCAAGGGTTTATTTTCCCCAGCAGCAGTCAAGGGTTTTATTATCTCCAGCTATCAAGGATTTATTTTCCTCAGCAAGACAACTAATCATCTTACATGCGCATTCATTACATTCATATATCATGAACATTGATAAAAACACATTTTATTGCATCATACATGTCATGCAACATAACTTTGTGTTTTAGCTAACATTTTACCCTTTTCAGGATAAGATTAAAAGTTATCTTTAACAAATATGCGAAGATCTCGGATACATACTAGATACACTCCAGACATGGAAGCCATTCTATCTCTCATTCAGATTCAACTATCAACTTCAAGCTTGGATACACTCCAAGACGTGGAAGTCATTCTGTTGCCTATTCAGATCCCAGTTACAGTACGGATACACTCTAGATACGAAAGTCATTCTGCTACTCATACATGTCTCAACTTCAGATACAGTCCAGATATGCATCAGACAAGGTTGCCATTCTGTCACTCATTCGGAATTTATCCCAAGCCCAGAGATGCTCCGTACACAGGATGCTTTTTTGTCGCCCGTTCAGAATTCAGATACAATACAGATACACTCCAGACACAGAAGTCATTCTGTTATTCATTCAAGAATCAAATACAGTTACAGTACGGATACGCCCCAGACACGGACGCCATTCTTTTGCTCATACGAATCTGATCTCCAGATACAACTCAGATACGTTCCAGATACGGATACCATTCTGATGTTCATTCTACGCATATTCAACAAACAACTTGGATGGCATCTTTAAGACCATCTCCAGCAAGATAGTACCATCTCCAAATGGCATCTTTAAGCCCATTTCCTCAACCTGCATTTTGACGAGTGCAAATTTACGGGCACTCTAGTGTCCAATCCTCTTTTACCTTCGAGTCACGAAAGGCAAAATTCGCCAATATAACTCTTTAGGTTCTAGAAGATTGAACAGGGGCAGCTGTTGTACCCCAAAATTTGCCCTCTCATTTTCCCCTCACAAGACTCTTTGGAATCAAGACCAAGCTAGGGTTTGCACTACTCAAGACATCTCCTTGCACTGATGACCTAAATTAGGGTTTGAGTTTGCACATGGATTTTTGGACTTATAATGCTCAAAGTGACTTTCATACTTCATGTTGGACTCATAAGTTTTTCCACACCAAGTTTCAAGCCTTGAATCAAATTTTTGCCCAGTTAATTGGACAATTGACTTAGAAATCAACTATATTAGGAAAAAAGTCAATTGTGGCCAATTGACAGTCAAACCTCATGAATTTTGATCCATATCAACATTATAAACTCATATGAACCATTTGATCAAGTTTGGACCACAACTCCACAAGAAATTTGATCAGATCATCAAAAGGGCAAAATGGTCATTTTTAGGGTTTTGACTGTACAAAGGCAATTTCTGACTTTTTGACCTAGCCAATGGCAAATTGGGTTCAAGCATGGACTCAAGGACTCAATGGAATCATCTTGACCTATTCAACAAGTTCAAAAGATCCCAATTGCATTGGATTGACAGATGAATTTTTCAGTCAACTGATCAAAATTTGACTGTACACTAAAAAGTCAAACTTTGACTTTTTGGTCAAAATCAAGTGCCAAGGGTCATTTTTCTCCAATATATGTCAAAACATGAAACTTGTTCATCAAGAAACCCATTTTTGCAAATTAGGGTTTAAAGTTGAAAAATTTCATAACTTAGAATTTTTCTAAGTTATGAAATTTTCTTAATTTTTTCTAACTTTGCCCAACATTTTCACCATGATGCATTTGGATTCAAACAAAACTTATAACATTAACGTTGTAGTCCTCCACAAAGTCTACAACTTTTATTCACAAAGTTTTCTCAAAAGAAGCTTGGATCTCAAGTTATGAATTTTGGAGCAAGGGTCCCTAAAATTTTTAACTTGAAATTTTGCCCTAGTTTAGGCAGGATTTTGACCTATCTTCATGGCCATTTTTCACATAGTTCCACTTGGAGTCTCAAGTTTCATTTCAAATATGGATTATAGAGAATGTTGCAAGCTTTCCAAAATGTCCCAGAACTCTCCAAACACATTTGTGGTTAGGGAGAATCGATAGCTTGAAGTTGGCAAAAACTCACTTTTCATCCATGGCATGTTCATGTTCATACAAGTTGCAATTTCAAGTCAGAATGCTTTGCACTAGATTACAGGCCTCTAAACCACTTCACACTCAATAATTTAATTCAAGTCCATTGGTCTAAGTCATTGTTTTGGTCATTAGGACATTGTACACAAGATTAATCCATAAGTAGAAAAAGGTACATTTCCATTTTTGCCATAATCTTGCTTTATGTCAAACCACAATCTTTGAGCATTGGTCCAGATCTTTTGCAGATAATTAAATCCACAAATTGGAGGGGCCAAGGAAAAAGTGTACAGGGTGTTGGATAGCCTGTATAGGCCTGTTACATATCACTTCCCACTTTTGCTTCATATACAAGAAACATGTCCAAAACATGAGATTTTTGAGAATCATCCAAAACCAACTTGTGCAAACATTTTGAACATCTTTCACACATCCCTCTGAGCCAGAAACACGATTGCTTGAGCCTCTAAACATCCCCTAGCCAGAAATCACCTTCCATTGGCAAAACAGGGCAGAACCTGCAACTTGACTTCCATAGCACATTTTGCTCGTGCGTTTTGCCCCAAGTTGGTTCAAACACCTTCCATTCCATCCATCCAAGCTATCCCAAACCACAAACACCAACTGTAATTCCACTTATAGGGTTTGCCATTTTCATTTTGAGCTTGTGCAAGTTGAGTTCTGTAGGCTGATTCAAGCACATTCAAGGCAAGCAGGCTATTGGAGAAGGTCAAATGAAGTTCAAGCAAGCTCTCAGACATCTCAGGCCTTTTTGAAAAGCTCCACATTTCCATACACGAAGTCAGCTGAAACAGGTTTTTGTCAACTTCCTATCTCTCTATTTAGGAACATTTAGCCTTAGGTTTGTGAATAAGAAATGTAGTATTCATTGCCATGAAGCTGTACATATGCTCAGTTTTCATTTATATTAAGCATGCTAAGAGAATTTCATCCATGAACATGCTGAAAAAATTAGGTTAGATTTTAGGGCCAGAGAAATTCTCTCTGGTCTTTGAGAGTTAAGACAAGTTGTTTATATGGTTGGAATCGTCTTGAAATGCTCTACAAGTTTGATGTTATGTGTTTTTGCAATAGAGCTCGTATACAGGATCTGGTAATTGAACAGGGCGCGCGCATTTTCAAAGTCTGAAGATTGAAGATGAAGTTGGTTTGGGCTGGGCTTGGTCCTGGCTACTTTTGACACCTCCCTTTTCCTTTTTGCACCCCTGGCCCAACTTCTTGATATTTTATATTTTTGTATTTTTATTTTCATTTCTGATTATATTTTATCATTCCCAAATACAAAAAATAGTCAAAAATTATTTTTATATTTTTTTCACATTTATTTTGCATTTTATTTTTATTTTTCTAACATAAAAAGCAATTTATTTACTTTTATCTATTTATCCAAAACTTGAAAAATACATATAAATTATACTTTTATTTTTGTTCTTTATTTTTATTCACACTAAAAATATTTTCCTAAATATATTTTTATTTTTGTATATATTTTATTTTATTTTATCATATTTAATATAATTAATACATATATAAATATATACTTTTATTTTATTAAATACTTTAGAATAAAAATATAAAATATTACACTTTTACTTTTATTATTATTTATACTAAAAAATACTTTTTCTAAATATATTTTATTTTTGTATATATTAATATATTTTATTGTATATAAATAATTAATATATTTACTTTCTTAAAGAAAACTAGGGTTTTACCCTTAACCAAATAAAATTAATCTTTTTATTTATTTCTTTATTTTTTTTACATTAAATATTTTTACATACATTAAATAAACAAAAAAACCTTTTGTGCATAATTCATATTATTTGATATATTTATTTATTTTGTTTATTTAAATATTGTCCATTTATTATTTATGCATTTGATTCAATTTGGATGTAATAGTAAACTAGGGATTTTATTTCTTGTCAAATACACCTCCATTCAAAGATTGTACCCCCATTCCCATAATCATGTTGTAATAGCTTAGACTTTTAATTCTCGCACTTTATGCTTTCAATTATGCCATGATTAGAGATTAGGGTTTGTATGCAAAAATCCAAAATCAACAAGTAGCTTGACCTAATCAAAGACAAAAATGCATGAAAATCAATATACAATGCACACTTGCACCCCTAGGGTTACAATCCACTTGTTGCCTTAAAAATGGGCCATGTTATGCATGTTGAGTATTTTGACAAAACAAAAACAAAACAAAAGATCATAGTCCCTCGATGACGCTATCAAAAGGTTGCCTAAACAAAATGATCAAGTCCCTCGAAAATTTGCCAAAAATACTTAACACAATTGTTATCATGGTCTATACGATGACCCACGCCTGTCCCGTTTAACATCCTAACACAAGGTTGTTCACCAAATGCAATGGTGAAATAACACTGTCAAAAGGGTTAAAAACATATAGGAAGGATCTTTGAGTAAAATAGGGTAGATAACTCTTAGTTACTTGATCAAAAGCTTGCAAAAAAAACATCCTTGCTATTTTTCCAAACACACTTCACAACACAATTTCAAAACATTTCCCAAATCAAAACTTTCAAACATTGAAATCTTTTCAAAAGACAAAAACACCTTTGTATACATTCAAACAAGAATCATTACAAAGGTTGCCACAATGATGGCCTCTTTTCAAAACACCTTTGTATACATTCAAACAAGAATCATTACAAATGTTGCCACACCGATGGCCTCTTTTTAAAACATCTTTCAAAACCACACACAAAGCACCATTTCAAACAATTGAAAAGCAAAAGCAAGTGATCTAAACAAGTAACTAAGAGCCCATGGATAACCATGGATGAAAAGGGTGCTTGCACCTTCCCTTTTCATAATCTACTCCCCGAACCCAAGAAAACATCTCAAAGGTCTTTCCTGTGCTTTTTGACCTTTCCTTAGGATAAAATAAAAAGTCGGTGGCGACTCTTGCTAAACCGAAACATTTGCGAACACAAAATGCAAAATCCCAAGTCAGTTCTCCCACCGTATCACAGCTCCCTACGATTTTGTTGTTGCCTACCTCTTTTCTAAGTTACAGCTTTGTAGTGATCCTTACTATCCTCCTTATAAATTCTGCAGCAATTCACCAAATCCGAAAATTTACGGATTCGCTGATACCCAATTAATTTCTTGATATCAGAACGTAAGTCATTATCAAACTTGATACACTTAGAAAATTCAGCTGTCTCCTCTGTGTAGTAAGGATAAAAGTTTGCCAACTCCACAAATTTGGAAGCATACTCAGTTACCGTTAAATCCCCTTGTTTTAGTTCCAGATATTCAATCTCCTTCTTCCCACATACATCCTCTGGGTAATACTTCACCAGGAATTCCCTACAAAATAAATCCTAAGTAATATCCTCACCTGTGCCTTCCAGTCTCTGGCGAGTAGAAACCCACCAGTATTCAGCCTCGCTTGCCAGCATATGCGTTCCAAAATGCACTTTCTGTGCATCAGAATAGTCTATAACTTGAAAGATCCTTTCAATATCCTTGAGCCACTCCCGTGCTCCTTCAGGATTATGCTTCCCTTTAAATGCAGGTGAATGGTACCTTTGGAAAGTTTCCAAAGCACGAGTCCCGTCGTTCCCACTAGCATTAGGCTGACTCTGCAGTGCCTGAGCCAAATCCTACAATGCATTAGAAAGTGCACCATTTCCTCTTCCAACCTGTGATACGGTGGGACAACTGACTTGGTTGTTTTGCGTTTTATCACAAATGTTACGGTTACCAAGAGTCGCCACCGGATTTTCTTTTATCCAAAAGGAAAGGCTGAAAAGAACATGAAAGACCTTTGATATTATTTCTTGAGTTCGGGGGGTAGATTATGAAAAGCGAAGGTGTTAGCATCCTTTTCATGCATAGTTATCTATGGGCTCTTAGTTGCTTACTAGATCACTTGCTTTTGTTTGAAAATGTGCTTTGTGTGGTTTTTGAAAGTATTTTGAAAAGGCGCCTTCGTTTAGGAAAACTTTGCAATAGTTCTCGTTCGTAAGAACGTATACAAAGTGTTGAGCTTTTGAAAATGTTTCAAGTTTGGAAAATGTTTTGAAAGTTTTTTTTGAAAGTGTTGGTGTTTGTTTTGAAAATAAGCAAGAGTGTTTAATTTGAAATTGATCAAGCAACTAGGAACAATCTACCTACTCAAAAGTCTTAGTTCATTTCTTCCTTTACTTTGATATTGCTATCTTACCATTGATTTGGTAAGAAGCCCTATATTTGGATGTAAAGGGAAGGGCGTAGGTCATCGTATGGCCATGATAGCAATGTTGTGAAATATCTTACCAATTCTCTTTGAGAGACTAAGATCATTTTGAAAGGCAACATTTGATAGCGTCATCGAGGGACTATGATCTTGTATTTTTTATTGCTTTTGGATAAGATATTCCACATGTATAACATGGCCATTTTTATAAGGCAACAAAGTGTAATTACCCTAAGGGTGCAAGTGTGCAAATGTGTTGGATTTACATGCTTGTTTATCTTTGGATTAGGGTTTGCTAACTTGTTGATTTTAATCTTTCCATACAAAACCCTAATTACTAGCATTTATATAAAGCGATAAATTTCTTAAAGTAAAAATACTAAGTTATTACATCATTAGGGGAGGGGGTATACAAATTTACAAATGGGGATTTTGCAAGAAAATTAAATCTAATTAACTATTACAACCATATTGAATATTGTACAAAATTGAAAATAAAATGCAAGAATATAAATAGAACAAGAAATGATTTTTGTTTGATTTTTTATGAGAGTGTTTTATTATAATTAAGAGAAATGATTAGTTAAAAATAAACAAGATTAAATTTAAACTAATTAAGAAAAGAATTAAGTAAAAATGATTTTTAGGGTTTTTTATGAAAAGGTTTTAAATTAAGGAAAATAATATAGAAATTAATTAATTAAAATAAACCTAAGTTCTAAATTAATTTTAATTTACAAGAGGATAATATAATGATTAAACCTAATTATCTACATACTAATTATTTAAGAAAAGAAATTAATTTATTTTAAGAAAAGAAAATGTTTTTTTTAGTCTTTTTGTTTTATAAGAAAATAAAAATAAGTAAATAAAAATAATAAATAAGAATATTTTTTGAATTTTTATTAATAAAAATGATAATGATAATAATAATAATAATAATAATGATAAAAATAATAAATGTAATATGGAAATGAAAATAAAATAAAGAAAAAAAGAAAATGAAATAATAAAATAAAGGGCCAGGGGTGCAAAAATGAACCTGGGGTTAGAAGAAACAAAACAATAGTCAGGCCCAATGTTGGAGGCCCAACGCTGCAAACAGAAACAAAAAAGGAAGTGAAAATATGAAAAATGCACAAAAGGGTACCACTGGGGCTCGAACCCAGGTCCCATAGGTAACAGAAGCGCGCTTTAACCACTGGGGTGGTGATACATCTGTTAACTTAAACAAAACAATAAATATGTAACATAAATCTTGGCGTGAATGTACTTCATCTTCAACCTCCAGCCAAAGGATCTGTAACTTATTCATTTCTCATCCATTCTTAAAACTTCCAACATCAAACTCGTTAGAAATCTCCTCACGATTCTGAATATGTAAATAACTTAAACTAATTCTCAAAGATGAGCATGAATTTCTAACAGTACCAAATTCTGACCTAAATATTTTCAGAGGTTCAAACTCAAAATTCTCCCTACTCAAGCAACATAAATGAAATCTATGGACATGTATAGTTTCAGGGCAATGATGTCTACATTTTATCTTCATAAATGCAAGCCTAACAATGCCTAAATGAGAAGATAGAAGTTCAATAAAAATACCTTAAAATTGGAAATCGCGAAATGAATTTGAGCTTGATTCAAAGTGCTGCAATGATCAGGTTAGCTTCCTTGAGTCTCTAGAAAGCTAATGCAATGCTTAGCTTGAGTTGATAATGGCTGAAATGGTTTGGAGAAGTCCAACTGCAATGCTCTATTTTTGGCTATGGAAGTTTATGAAGATGATGTTACAGTCTGCAAACAGGGACAAGGATGGTTTGTATTTGATATGAGGAAGCTTTTTGAACTAAAAGGCCAAGAAATACACGAGTGGTTTTGAATATTGAAGTTCAAAGTCAGAAATGACACAAAAATGGAGGTTTTGTGCAATCTGAGTTTTTAGGGAGTTTGGAAGTGTTTCAGGGTGTTCAAACTCGTGTCCTAGGTTGAATAATAGTGTTTTGATATATAGGAAAAAGTTTGGAGACTTGAGATGGTCAAAAGTACAAGATCACATGTTTTGGCTTCTTGGCTTGTTTTTGAAGTAAGGTTGATAAACATGGTTTCAATGCATAGTACAAGAATGGTCTGAGTAATTAGAGGCTCTAAGAAAGTTTCTTATGCCTTTTAGATTGTTTGTGATCAGAAGGAACAAGTGCAAAGCTCAAGACAAGATGACTTTGTGACTAAAGCCTCTTTACTAGAATGGCAATGTTACTTTGTGCCATTAATGGAAATGCAACTTGGATAATGGCTCAAATGATTGGATCAAAGCTCTAACAGCTGTGTAAAAATTTAATTACGGAGTGACAAACAAGTTTGAGGACTGCAAAGCAAAGATTATGCAGCCTAGCATGGATTGGTTCATGTGTTCTTCACAAAATGGCTTGTAATTCAAGTTTGAAAACCCTAACATCTTGCCTTCGATTCTCCTTGCTCAAACATGATATCAATGAGTTCTTGGACATTTTGGAAAGCTTGTAACATCATCTACAACCTCTATGTTTGTCATTTTTGAAAATTTCTCTTGGAACTATGTGAAATATTTCCATGAAGTTAGGTCAAAATCCTGCTTAAACTAGGGCAAAATTTCACTAAGTTTCCAAGTTTCATGAACATGTATTCACAAAATCATAACTTGAAATAAATGCATTTCTAGGAGAAGTTGTATTCTACAATGTTTTATATCTCATTGATATCTACAACTTTCATGTTGGAAGTTTCCTTTGAATCCTCTTGCATCATGTTGAAAATTTGGCTCAAAGTTGTGAAAAATATGAAATTTTCAACACTTTGAAAAATTTCTAAGTTTAGAAATTTTGACTTTTCAAAATGAAATCTTGACTTTTTGATTTCTTGATGAAAAAGTTTCATATTTTGACATGTTTTGATGAATTGTAATCTTTGACACTTGATTTTGACTAAAAGTCAAAGTTTGACTTTTCAGTATACAATTGACTTTTGATTAGTTGATTGAAAATTTATCTGCCATTCATTTGATCTTGAGCAATGTTTTGAGTCATGCCATTAGGTCAAAATGATGCAATTAAATCCTTGGGATCATAACTTAAACTAATCAAACATTTTCTAGGTCAAAAATCAGAAAATGCTTCTTCTCAGTCAAAACCCTAATTTTGACCATTTTGCCCTTTTGATGATCTGATCAAATTTCTTGAGGAATTGTGATCCAAACTTGATAAAATGACATATATAGGTTCATGATGTTGATGTGGATAAAAAATTATGAAGTTTGACTGCAAATTGACCATAGTTGACTTTTTTCCCAATACAGTTGATTTTTAGGTCAACTGATCAATTGACTGAACAAAAATGTGATCCAAGACTTGAAACTTGACATGAGAAATCTTGAGGGTCCAAAATGATCCATTAAAGTCATGTGAGGCATTAAAAGTCCAATTGTCCTTGTGCAATCTCAAACCCTAATTTACAGTCATCAGTGCTTGAGGAGGTGTCTTGAGTAAACAACCCTAGTGCAGTCTTGAACCAAAGGAGATCTTGTGAGAGATTACTTGAGAAATAAGAGGTAAAATTTTGTGGTACAACAGCTGCCCCTGTTCAATCTTCTTAAACCTGAAGAGTTAGATTGGCGGATCGCCATTCGTGACTTGAAGGTGGAAGATGATTGAACACTAGAGTGCCCAGAAATTTACACTCGAAGATGGATTGTGAATGGGCTTATAGATGCCATTTGGAGGAATGTTGGTAAACACTGGAAGAAGTATCAACACAAATCTTTGGTCAATTCATACTAACACTTGATGTTTTACCTGTGGGAAAAAAGAGTTAGTAAAATGTAGATGCATGATGTTCACAAAATGAATGAGATCATGCTAAATTCATTTTGTATGTGTTGTACCCCAAAATTTTCCCTCTCATTTCATCAACATTTTCTCATCACAAGACTCTTGGAGCTCAAGATCAAGTTAGGGTTTGCTCTGCTCAAGGCCCCTCCTTGCACTGTTGACCCAAATCAGGGTTTGAGTTTGCACAGGGATGTTTTAACCTAAAATGCCCAAAGTGACTTTCATGCTTCATGTTGGACTTACAAGTTTATCCATACCAAGTTTCAAGCCTTGATTCCAATCTTTGCCCAGTCAATTGGACAGTTGACCTATAAATCAGCTGTATTGGGGGAAAAGTCAACTGTGGCCAATTGACAGTAAAACTTCATGATTTTTGACCCACATCAACATATTGAGCTCAGATGAACCATTTGGTCAAGTTTGGATCATAATTCCACAAGAAATTTGATCAGATCACCAAAAGGGCAAAATGGTCATTTTTAGGGTTTTGACTGCACAAAGGCAATTTTTGACTGTTTGACCTAACCAATGGAAAATAAAGCTCACATATGGACTGAAGGACTCAATGGCATTGTCTTGACCCATTCAACAAGTTCAAAAGATCTCAAATGCATAGGATTGACAGATGAATTTTTCAGTCAACTGATCAAAATTTGACTGTATACTGAAAAGTCAAACTTTGACTTTTTGGTCAAAATCAAGTGCCAAGATTCATTTTTCATCAAGACATGTCAAATTATGAAACTTGTTCATCAAGAAACCCAAAATTGCAAATTAGGGTTTAAAATGAGAAAATTTCATAACTTAGAATTTTTCTAAGTTATGAAACTTCCTTATTTTTTCCTAACTTTGTCCCATTTTTTAACCAAGATGCAAATGGATTCAAACAAAACTTGAAACATGAAAGTTGTATTCCATTTCAAAATATACAACTTTTATTCACAAAGTTTTCTCAAAGGAAGCTTGTATCTCAAGTTATGATTTTTGGAATAAGGGTGCAAAACATTTTTAACTTAGAGAAATTTTGACCTATTCTAGGCAGGATTTTTGTCCAACTTCTTGGCCATTTTTCACATGGTTCCACTTGAAGTTTCAATTTGCATTACAAAGATGGAATTTATTACACATTCCAAGCTTTCCAAATTGTCCAAGAACTTCTCAAACACCCTTGTGGTTAGAGAGAATCGGATTTGCAAAGTTGGCCAAAACTCACTTTTGTTCTTGACCAAAGCATGTTCATAACATTGGCATTTTTCAAATCAGCTGGTTTATGCTATCTTGCAGGCCTCTAAACCTATTTACACTCAAAAATTAAATTCCTAACCATTGTGTTAAGGTGTTATTTCATCCCTTTGGGCATTGTACATAAAACTAATCCCTAACTAGGAAAAGCAAAGTTCCCATTTTTGGCTTAATGTCACTTTATGTCAAAAGTGAATCCTTGAGGCATGGGGCCAGATCTTTGAGGCCAGATAGAGTCCACAAATTTGTGTTACCAAGAGCAAGATATGCAGCATACATAGAGGGTGGTACAGACCTGCATTGGAACTTACACTATCCTTGCTTACATTTGAAGAAACCTTGTAAAAACTCTCCATCTTTCATTCCTGTCAACACAGCCAAGAACAAACTTTGTTCTCATCTTCCATACATAAAAAATGACCTAAGGCACGACCCTTCCATCCCTCATACCTCCTCAAACACCAAATCACAATTTTGCTGCAAAACAGGGTACCTGCTGCAGATTGAGTTCCACAATCCATTCCACTCGTGCACTTTGGCCAAAAACCTTTCAAACACATTCCATACCATCCATTGAAACTATTCCAAGCCCTAAACACCAGCTGTAACACCCCTAACCTCATCTTCCATTTTCATTTTTCAGTTTTGCAGGTGGACTTCCATAGCACGATTCAGAGTGATTCAAAGCAAGCTAGGTGTTGGATAAGCTTCCTTGGACTTCAGGCAAGCTCAACCAAAGCTCAAACTCCATTGAAGATACCTACATTACTCTGTTCAAGTCAAGTTGAAACAGGTAAAACCATGAACTTCTATCTCTCAATCTAGGAAGAGTTAGGCTTAGGTTTGTGAATGAAACATGCTCTACTCATAGCCCTGAAGCCATACATATGATTACTTTTCATTTATATTAAGTATGCTGTGAGAATTTTAGCCATGAACATTGAAGAAAAATTAGGTCAGAAATTGGGGATGAAGAAATTCTCCCTGATTTCTTAGAGTTAGGTCAAGTATTTTATATGTCTGAATTCGTCTCTTGATGCTCTACAATATTGGTGTTATGAGTTTTTGCTAAAAGTTAAGGAATCAGGAGTTAGCTTTGGTACAAGAGGCGCGCGTGTTTTGTCATTCAAACAAGGCTGAAGGTTGAAGATGACTGGCTTGGGCTGGGCCTGAGTCAGTCTAGCTCTTTGCACTCCCTTTTTCAATTTACACCCCCCTGACCCATTGTGTGAAATATTTATCATTTTTGACTTTTTATTTTTTATTCTGACTTGATATTTTTTGTCCAAACATAAAAAACATTAAAAATATTTTTAACATTTTTTTAATATTTATTTGGCATTTGTTTCATTTTATTAGTATATATATGTAAGTAATATAAAACCTTTTTATTTAAAACCCTAAAAATAATACAAAAATATTTATTTTTTCAGTTATTATTTTTTGTTTACATTTTGAAAACATTTTCTAAAATATACATTTTTGTAAATAATTAATATTTTATTTTTGTACATATTTAGTATATTTAATATATAATATATAAATACTTGTACATTTTATTAAATATTTAGGACAAAAATATAGAAATAATATACTTTTATTTTTATTTGATATTTGACATCAAAAAATACTTTTTTACAATATACTTCCTTTTTTACTATTTTTTGTATATAATTAACAAATATTGTATATAATTAATAAATAAATACTATTTATTCAAAAAACTAGGGTTTTGCCCTAAATGACAAAAATATTCAAAATTTGACCTTTTTATTTTTGTTTATATTTCACACTGAAAAACAATTTCACATACATAAAAAATCATTTTTGTGCATAATACATTTTGCATATTTATTGTATTTATTTAAATATTGTACAATTAAATATTTGTATATTCGATATGGATGTAATAGCTTAGAATTTAATTTCTTGTCAAATATCGCCCAAATTCAAACTTGTACCCCCATCCCCATAATCATTATTGTAATAGCTTAGCATTTAAATTTCCGCATTTAAAAGCTTTCAATTATGCCATGTTTAGACTTAGGGTTTGTATGCAAAAACAATAAACAAATAGCTTGACCTAAATTCAAGATAAACATGCATGAAAAACAAAACACAATGCATACTTGCACCCCTAGGGTTACTCCACTTGTTGCCTTCAAAAATAGGCCATGGTTGCATGTTAAGTGTCTTTGGCAAAACAAAAACAAATCAAATGATCACAGTCCCTCGATGACGCTATCAAGTTACCTAAAAATGATCAAGTCCCTTGAGAAAATTGCCAAAGATACTTGGCACTATTGCCTCCATGGTCTAAATGATGACCCGCGCCCGTCCCGTTAACATCCTAACACAAGGTTGTTCACCAAATACAATGGTGAAACAACACTGTTAAAAGGGTTAAAACATGAGAAAGATCTTTGAGAAATTTAGGGTAGATAACTCTTGGTTACTTGACCAGTCTTGCAAAACAATCCTTGCCATTTTTCAAAACACACATCACAACACAACTTCAAAACAAACTTTCAAAAACATTGAAACATCTTTTCAAAAAAACAAACACCTTTGTAAAACATTCAAACAAGAATTGTTACAATGGTTGCCTAGACAAGGCATCTTTTTCAAAACATTTTCAAAATCACACACACAAAGCACCATTTCAAACAATTGAAAAGCAAAGGCAAGTGATCTAAGCAAGTAACTAAGAGCCCATGGATAACCATGGATAGAAAGGGTGCTAATACCTTCCCTTTTTATAATCTACTCCCCGAACCCACAAAAACATCTCAAAGGTTTTTCCTGTGCTTTTTAACCTTTCCTTAGGATAAAATAAAAAGTCGGTGGCGACTCTTGCTAAACCGAAACATTTGCGAAAACAAATGCAAAACCCAAGTCAGTTCTCCCACCGTATCACAGAATTGGCGACTCTGCTGGGGACTTAAATTAAAAGTGGAGTAACCTTAGGGCTTAGATCACCTTTTTCATGACTAATTGTTTGCTTTGATTGCTTTACATTTTTGGTTCTCTTGTTTGGGCTTGAAATCCTACACCCGGATTTAGGGAAACATTCATAGATAGCAATACGTTGTGGAAACTGTGCAGGGTATACCGACACGGTTGAAGCAATAACTATATTAGTGCGACATATTTGTGAGTACCGGTAACCCTTGGGTTCAATCAAGGAGAGTACGGGGCCACTGAGTGATGCCACTAAGCACTAATGACCTAGAACCTTACTTGACCATCTTGGCCTTTTATTAGGGGTAGTTAGATGACCGGCTTTGGTGCAGTCCGAAGTTGGTAGATACTCGATACTACACTCATTGAGGGTTGTTTTCTTGGAATATTTTGCTCGCTAGTTAAGTGGCTAAACCAAAACAATGAACATGGAAAATAATCCAATGATATTGAGCTCCTTAGAACCCGGTTACTATTTAGGACAGGTTTTAAGCCTACTAAACTCAAGAGGGTACTTACCTATGGAACCCCATGCAAGCCTGAAACTAGGGTTTTGTGTGACTTTCTTGTACATATGTTTGTGCATACATCATGAACATCATAAAGCATCATATGCATCCACTAACCATTTCAAGGGTTTGGATCTTCATCTTTGTTCTTGTTTTGTAGGTCATGGAAATTCTTCGCAGGAAAACTATCCAAGTCAACCTTGTGAGAATCCTTTCTCAACTCAAGGAGCTTACATCCAGAATTCCAAAAAGCTCTCTCTTCAGTGAAAGACATGGTAGACTGCTCAACCTAGTCAACACCAGCATTGAAGAAGACATGGTGAAAGTGTTGATCCAGTTCTTTGACCCCCTTCATCACTGTTTCACATTCCCCGACTACCAATTGGTGCCTACTTTGGAGGAATTTTCTCAACTCCTGAGAATTCCTATTCTTAATCAACTACCCTACAATGGTACGAAAAAAGAACCAAAACCTGAAGATGTTGCTCAAGCACTACACTTGCAACCATCTGACATCAAGGGGCATTGGGAAACTAGAAGTGGTGTCAAAGGCTTCTTGGAAAAATTCTTGTTTGAGAAGGCACAAGAGTGTTGAAATTCTTTGGATCTACAAGCCTTTGAAGAGATTGTGGCACTCCTCGTTTATGGGTTGGTCTTGTTCCCAAATGCTGACCAACTTATAGATGTAAATGCTGTCAATATTTTCATGTCCAGGAATCCCATACCTATATTGCTTGGGGACATCCTTCACTCATTTTACACACGAACAATGAGGAAGAGAGGTGTTCTCATGTGCTGTACTCCTCTCCTTGCAAGGTGGTTTATTTCTCACCTTCCACAATCTGTTTTGAAGAATGAACAAGGCTTGAGGTGGTCACAATGATTGATGACCCTCACACATTCTGATTTACATTGGTGTTCTCGGTCCAGAGAAAATGTCATCATCATCGATCGCTGTGGTGAGTTCCCTAATGTTCCATTACTTGGCATTAGGGGAGGCATTACCTACAACCCTTGTCTAGCTTTGAGACAATTTGGATATGCACGGAGGGATGGCCCTCATGACATGCTGATTCCTGACCTAGTTTTTGACTTCGACAACGATGCGCAAGGACTTCGCCAAAGATTCATCAGAGCTTGGAGGATGCCTAACAAGGTAGATAGCAAGACACTGGGGCACAAAAACTCCACCCCTCTGGAGCCTTACCTCAAGTGGGTACGAACCCGCGCCCAGAGTCTTATGATGCCTTACCCTCACATTCTCCCTTTGATTAAAGAGCCTGTTAAGGAAGGAGAGGTTCCATACACCATCCTACATCCTGACATGCCAACATCATGGGAGGAAATGCAGAAGAGTTGGATCCAACTCAAGGAAGAAAGGGACACTTTTGAAGCCAGCTTCTACGCCAGTGAGAAGAAGGTTTTGGAGCTTACCCGTTGAATTCAGGAGTAGGAGACCCTCAACACTTACATCGCACCAAAGAGGATGCACAACATCTTTTTACCTTAAGAAGTTTTTGTAATATTTGGCCCATGGGGCATTTATGTACTGACAAAATTTCTTCTTATTAATATGACGTGTGTTCTTTTTGTCTGCAACAATTTTGAATTTATAAATCCTTGAATGCATTGCATGAATAAACATATCATTCATCATATGCATAAACAGGTCTTCACACCAGGTTTCCTTATCTTTCTGCTGTTTATTTCAGTAAGATGGATCTTGAACAGACGGTCAAAGATCTGCAGGCACAAAACTCGCAGTTTCAACAGCTCCTTATGACCTTGGCAAAGGGTCAGGAGGATCTTAAAGCACTGTTAGGGAATAAAGAGCAAGAAAAAGGAAAAAAGAAGAAGAAAAGAGTTGGGGTAGCTACACTGGGAAGAAGATTTGAGAATGAAGCTAGGAGAGTTCTTGAATTCCCCTCCACATCTGATTAGGGGACCGGCAAGGGAAAAGGGGCTGCATTACCTTCTGAATCCGAGGCTGAAGAGGAAGAGGTTGAGGAAGATGAAGACTACTCAGAGCAGCAATACCCGCCAGCAGACGACAAATACAAAAACCTGGAGGATAGACTGGCAGCTATGGAGCTGCAAAGGGTTCCCGGGTTAGATTTTGAAGAATTGGGATTGATTGCTGGGATTGTGATCCCTCCAAAGTTTAAAGTGCAAACTTTTGCAAAATACGATGGTCTGTCTTGCCCAAAGATGCACCTAAGGTCATATGTCAGAAGAATTCAACCTCATTCATCCGATAGAAATCTTTGGGTACACTTCTTCCAGGATAGCCTGTCTGGTACACAACTAGATTGGTTTTACCAGCTTGAGAGGTCAGAAGTGAATAGTTGGGAGGTTTTGGCAGCTGCCTTTTATCGCCAGTATCAATATAATACTGACTTGGCGCCGACCCGTACTCAGTTACAAAGTATGGGGATGGCCTCAAATGAGGGATTCAAAGAATACGCCCAGAAATGGCGTGACTTGGCCGAAAGAATACAACCATCGCTTTCAGATAGGGAGCTAGTTGATATGTTCTTGGGGACCCTATCTGGCCGTTTCTTCAACCATTTGATCAGGAGCTCTTCTGCAGGGTTTACTGAATTGATTCTGACTGGCGAACGGGTGGAAGCTGGTATTAAGAGTGGGAAGATTCAAAGGGACGCCTCTGCCTCCACAACTATTAAAAAATCATTCCCGGCCAAGAAGGAAGCGGCTGTTGTATACTCTCAAAAAGGATCGAGAAGAACTGAGCGCCGACCGACTGTAGGGGCCGTGATGATTCAAAATTCATCAAAGGATCAGCCTCGTAACAATCAGCCTAGACCTAAACAGCAATGGGGAGAACGGCCACAACAACAGTTCACCCGCATCAACATGACGCCTGCACAAGTTCTTCCCCATTTGTTGAAGCTGAATCTCACCAATATTAAGGAAGCGCCAAAGAATGTGAATACTACTTCCCCACACTATCATCCCAATGCTAAATGTGCCTATCATTCTGACAGCGCCGGGCATGACACCAACGATTGCTGGGCGCTTAAGAATAAAATTCAGGATCTGATAGACGCAAAAGAGGTTGAGTTCGACGCCCCCGAGAAGCCGAATGTAATCTCCGCTCCAATGCCAAAGCATGGTCGCAATGTCCATGCTATTGAAGATGATCTGTTTGTTTCTGCTGTTGATGATCTGATAACCCCACTACTAACAATCAAGTTGAATCTGTTGAAGGCTGGGATTTTCCCAGGTTGTAAAGAAGATTACTACTTTTGTTCCTCCCTACCGATCGAATGCCCATTGCTGAAGATAGGCATCCAACGCCTAATGGACAACCAACAAATTCTTTTCGAAAAGACTCCTGTTACTTCAACTCCTATCAATGAAGTTTCAATAATAACCATTTCCGCCAATCTTCCCAAGGTCCCCAAAAGGCCTGTTAAGATTACATCCGCTCCGAAGATTGTACCCTTGAAAATAACCATGCCTGGGCCCGTCCCATACAAATCTAACAAATCAATACCGTGGAATTATGGTGGAGAAATCTACTACCACGGTGTTAAGCAAATTGAGATAACTGAAGAGAGCTTTGACGAAGAAACTACCGACATTGGAAACATTGCCGGTACGAGCAAAATTACCCAAAGTGGAAGAATTTTCTCTCCAGAGATTGCCCCTCCAAAGGCAATCTTTGGACCCTCAGCTGTTCCCAAGGTTACCCCTGCGCTGGTAAAACTGTCTGCAAGAACGCCAATGATTGAAGAAGCTGTTACTCCTGTGGTTGTCCCTCCTGCTGCTGCTGATAAAGGGAAAGGAATCCAAGAAGAGCTCGTCAGGACGAGAGCTCAGCCATTGGTCATCCCTGAGACCTCTAAAAAAGAAATGGAGGAGATTCTGAAAATAATAAAGAAAAGTGATTACGATATGGTGGAGCAACTGGGGCAAACCCCCTCGAAGATCTCCATGTTAGCTTTGCTGCTTTGTTCGGAGGCTCATGCCAAAGCTTTGATAAGGTTTTTGAAGACGGCCCATGTGCCCCAAGAAACCTCAGCCGATCAATTCCAGGATTGTGTGGCCAGCCTTACCGCCAACAACGGTCTGGGTTTCTCTGATGCTGACCTGACTCCGAAGGGAAGAAAGCACAATGACGCATTGCATGTGTCAGTTGAATGCCGAGGAACTACTCTCGCCCATGTCTTGGTCGATACTGGTTCTTCTTTAAATGTGCTGCCTAAGAATGCTCTGGATCGATTGGATTGTGAAGGCTTGGAGCTGAAACCAAGTAATATCATTGTCAGGGCCTTTGACGAGTCTAAAAGGATAGTGCATGGGGAAGTCGACATTCCCATCAAGGTAGGCACTGAAGTGTTCCACTCAACATTCTATGTGATGGACATCCGCCCATCATACTCTTGCTTGCTAGGGAGACCTTGGATTCATAATGCTGGGGCAGTAACTTCCTCTCTACATCAGATGCTGAAATACCCTATTAAGGGGAAAATCATAACTGTACACGGTGAGGAGGAGTACATGATCAGCCATCTGAATTCCTTTCGGTATGTGGAAGTGGATGGCGAATTCATCGAGACACCGTTCCAACACTTCGAGGAAGTTGCTCCCGAGGTTGCAGTAGCAAAAGCAATAGCTGAGGTACCCAAGCAGGTGGCCAGGATAGCATCTCTGAAAGACTCAAAGGCTGCAATGAAGGAGGGAAAGAACTCAGCATGGGGTCAGTTGCCTGACTTTCCCCACAAGACAGACAAGTTTGGGTTGGGGTTTACCGCTGCGGGGCAAAAGGCTATGCATCGCTCGAAGATTGAAAAGACACCCATCAAGATTTCTCCTCATGGAATCAATGCTTTAGAAGACGAAGACGAAGAGGGTAACATTGAAGATTGGATCTTCCCAACCATTGAAGGGGGGCTGCACAACTGGGAGGCGAAAGACTTCGTTCCCATTACTTTCATCAATCAGTAATTTATCTTTCAAACATTTCCTGTTGGTCTGTAATAATTACTAAAACAATCTGCACACTACTTTTTCACCTCATGCCTTTCCCGGGGCATGTAGGTCCATTTGTAAGGGTTTTGATCCTCTTCATAATCATATGCCATGTTTAATGAATCATTGGACGTTTTTCATTTATAAACTGCTGTGTTCATTTTCTTTCCTTTTGCATTTTTGTTTGTTTAAGGATGGCTATCCCTTACACACACCCACACTCACAAATGTAGGTACCCCTCCACTCCGGATTCCATGGGTGACTATTCTGCTGTATCCTTCAATAACTCTGAAGATTTGGTCAATCAGGCTGAGTACGAAGATGACGAAGATTGTGAAGTACCGGGAGAGCTAGCCAGACTTCTACAACAAGAAGAGAGGGCTATCTTACCTCATGAAGAGTTGTTGGAAACTGTCAACTTAGGAACAGAGGAAGATAGGAAAGAAGTACAAGTGGGTGCCAATCTGGAACCAAGTGTCAAGGAGCGCTTAATACAACTGTTAAATGAATACGTTGAAATCTTCGCCTGGTCTTATGAAGACATGCCAGGGTTAGACACAAACATCGTGGTTCACCGTCTCCCTACAAGAGAGGACTGTCCACCGATCAAGCAAAAAGTCCGCCGAATGAGGCCCGACATGTCTGAGAAGATTAAAGCTGAAGTAATGAAGCAATTCAATGCTGACTTTCTGGCTGTTACATCCTATCCATAATGGGTTGCTAACAATGTTCCCGTTCCCAAAAAAGACAGCAAGGTCAGAATGTGTGTGGACTACCGGGATTTGAACAGGGCCAGCCCTAAAGATGATTTTCCGCTACCACATATCGACATTTTGATTGACAACACGGCTCAGCACAAGGTATTTTCTTTCATGGACGGATTCTCGGGCTACAACCAGATTAAAATGGCCCCCGAGGACATGGAGAAAACAACCTTTGTTACGCAATGGGGTACCTTCTACTACAAGGTGATGCCGTTCGGACTGAAGAACGCAGGGGCAACCTATCAACGCGCCATGGTAGCTTTGTTTCATGATATGATACATCATGAGATTGAAGTTTACGTGGACGACATGATAGCTCGATCACAAACGGAGGAGGAACATCTTGAACATTTGCAGAAGCTGTTTGCCAGGTTGAGAGAGTACAAACTCAGGCTGAATCCAAGTAAGTGCACTTTTGGAGTTAGGTCTGGTAAACTTCTGGGATTTATTGTCAGCAGCAAAGGCATTGAGGTCGATCCAATGAAAGTGAAAGCTATACAAGAAATGCCTGCCCCCCGTACTGAAAAGGAGGTTAGAGGATTCTTAGGACGCTTGAACTATATTGCCAGATTCATCTCTCATTTGACGTCTACCTGTGAGCCAATTTTCAAACTATTAAAGAAAGATCAGGTAGTCGAATGGAACGATGATTGTCAAATTGCTTTTGATAAGATCAAGGAGTATTTGCTAGAACCTCCTATTCTGATGCCACCCGTCGAAGGAAGGCCGCTGATCATGTATCTTACTGTTTTGGACAACTCAATGGGGTGTGTACTGGGCCAGCATGACGAGTCTGGTCGAAAAGAGCATGCCATTTATTACCTTAGCAAAAAGTTTACCGACTGCGAGACTCGCTACTCACTGCTCGAGAAAACTTGTTGCGCTTTGGTATGGGCTGCTCGCCGACTAAGGCAGTATATGTTGACTCATACCACTTTGCTGATTTCCAAAATGGATCCTATCAAGTATATCTTCGAGAAGCCTGCTTTATCTGGAAGAATTGCTAGATGGCAGATGATCCTGACTGAGTATGACATCCAGTATACTACCCAAAAAGCTATAAAAGGGAGTGTACTAGCTGACCATCTAGCTCATCAAGCTATCAAAGATTATCAGTCCATGAGATTCGACTTCCCAGACGAGGACATCATGACATTGGACAACATTGAAGGTAACAGACCGTATGACGGACCTGAAAATGGATCCCGATGGACCCTGTACTTTGATGGTGCTTCAAATGCATTTGGAAACGGTATCGGTGCGGTACTCATTTCTCCAGAAGGTTGCCATACACCTTTCATGGCCCGACTTTGTTTCAGTTGTACCAACAACATGGCCGAATATGAAGCTTGCATCTTTGGTCTCAAGGCTGCTATAGACTTGGGGATCAAATCTTTGGTTGTATTTGGGGACTCGGCTTTGGTTATCAGTCAAATCAAAGGAGAGTGGGACAACAAACATCCTAATCTTATCCCATACAAAGAACATGTCCTGACATTGCTGCCTCATTTCGAGCAGATTACTTTCGAGCATTTCCCGCGAGAAGAAAATCAGCTAGCAGATACTCTGGCTACAATGTCTTCCATGTTTAAAGTCAACTGGGATAACGAGGCTCCCCAAATCATCATCGAGCGAACGGATGAACCTCCACATTGTCATGAGATTAATACCGAAGAAGTAGTGGAACAACCCTGGTTTCACGAAATTAAAAGGTATCTCCAGACTAGAGAATATCCCGAAGGAGCTTCCGTCAATGACAAAAAGTTCTTAAGGAGATTTGCGGCCAAGTTCTTCCTAAGCAATGGCATCCTTTACAAGCGCAGCCATGATTGTGTTTTACTTTGTTGTGTGGACAAAGCTGAAGCAGAATTGATCATGACTGAGATACACAGTGGCACATTTGGCACCCACTTGAGCGGACATACGATGGCTAAGAAGATTCTAAGGGCAGGCTATTACTGGTCCACCATGGAAGTTGATTGTCATCAATATTCCCGTACTTGCCACAAATGTCAGGTCTACGCCGACAAGATTCATATTCCTCCTGTTCCTCTCAACGTTTTGACAGCTCCTTGGCCATTCGCAATGTGGGGCATTGACATGATTGGAGAGATCAAGCCCACATCGTCCAATGGACATCGCTTCATCCTGGTCGCTATTGACTATTTCACCAAGTGGGTCGAAGCAGCTTCCTTTGCCTCTGTTACAAAAAATGTGGTTGCCCGCTTCATCAAGCAGAACCTCATATGCCAGTATGGTGTCCCCGACAGGATCATCACAAACAACGGTACAAATCTGAATAATACTATGATCACCGCTCTATGCGAACAATTCAAGATTTATCATCACAATTCATCTCCCTATCGGCCGAAGATGAACGGTGCTGTTGAAGCTGCGAACAAAAACATCAAGAAGATCATTCAGAAAATGACAGTTACCTACAAAGTCTGGCATGAGATGTTACCGTTTGCTCTGCATGGATACCGTACCACGACACGTACTTCAACAGGGGCAACCCCATTTTCTTTGGTATATGGAATGGAAGCTGTCCTACCCATGGAAGTTCAGATTCCTTCTTTAAGGATCATGAAGGATGCTGGTTTGAATGAAGACGATTGGATTTAGACCCGACTTGATCAACTCAATTTGATCGACGAGAAGCGACTCACTGCTGTTTGCCATGGTCAGACGTACCAAAAACGGATGATCAAGGCTTTCAATAAGAAAGTCAGACGTCAAGTATATCAAGTCGGAGATCTTGTAATCAAGCGGATCATCTTGCCGCAAAGTGATCCCAGGGGCAAATGGACTCCTACTTACGAAGGACCATTTGTGATCAAAAACTTATTTTCTGGTGGTGCAATGATTCTGACCACCATGGACAGCGACGATTTGCCGCACCCTGCGAATGCAGACATAGTCAACAAATACTACGCATGAAACAATCCGACAAGTCGAAAACCCGAAAGGGAGACTTGGGCAAAAATGGGCATCCCGGTGAACCGAAAACCCGAAAGGGCGGTTCAGGCAAAAATTAGGGATAAAACAAAAAAAATCTGTACACCCGGAAAGTTGAAAACCCGAAAGGGTGACTTGGGCAAAAAAGGGTTTCCCAGTGGATCGAAAAACCGAAAGGGCGATCCAGGCAAAAGTTAGGGAATTAAAGCGTATGACTATGTCTCGTCGGATCACTTTAAAGAATAATCTCTTCATCAACAAGCTCCAAGCTTCTGATCAATCCAATCATCGGCGGACGAAGCAGCGAATGGACAGACATTCAGAGTTGTGAAGGCTATAGCAGAATGGAATCCCATGAAATTGTTACACATAGCCATCTTTCTTTTGTATAAAATTTTCAATTTTTTTACGACAACATCCTCTTACTAGGACGTCTGCCTCCTTTGTACAAAGATACTCATAAAAATTTAATACAGATACTTTTCCAAATACAGAAATTTGCTTTGTCTTCCTTTTGCTTTTTTACACTTATGTTTTATTTGAGAAACGTACAATGTTTTGTTAAATATGCATATGCATTTGAACATAATCATTTTCTTATAAATCAAGAAAGATGATTGCTGATAGGTTGAAAGTACAGATAGGTATCTTGGTGCCCTTTCAGAAGGAATCCCCAGCGGAATTAAAACTCCAAATTCCTCAACAAGGTTAAAATCCAGAACTTAATTCCCCAAACAGAGTTAAACCTCAGGATCCTCAACAGAACAAAAGCTTTCTCAAAGCTGATTTCCCCAGCCAGAGAGCCTTCTGGAACTTAATTCCCCTCAGAGTTAAGTTTCAAGATCCCCAGTGGAGCCCTAAAATCTGAAAATCCTATCCCCAGCAAAGTCAAAGCTGTTAAACCCCAGCGGAGCTAAAACTTCCAACTATCAATCCCCAGCGGAACCGGATTAGTGAACATTCTCCCCACAGAGATACTTCCCATCAGATTGAAGATTCTCAGTCTTACTTCTCCAGCAGAAGTCTACCAGGTTCTGGATTCCCCAGTAGAGATCATCAGAATTCTCATTTCCCACAAGTCACCAAGGATTTTCAATCCCCAACAGTGGCCCTAAAATCCCTCAACAACTGAAGATCTTGTTCCCCAAGCAGTCAGCAGTCAACAAGGATATCTCAGCTTCAACAATCAAAGATTCTTGCAATCCCCTGCGGCAGTCAAGGATTCACTTTCCTTGGCAACAGTCAAGATTCTATTATCTCCGGCTATCCAGGATTCATCTATCCTCAGCAAGACAGCTCGTCAGCTTACATGCGCATTCATTACATTCATATCATAAACATTGATATAACATATATTGCATCATACATTTCATGCAACATGACTTTGTGTTTCAGCTAATATTTTACCCTTTTCAGGATAAGATTAATAAGCTTCAATTTCGAGAATTTTGAAAACAGTTCACGGGTTCTCCAGATACAGATGTTAACCTATCACTTGTTCAGATTCTCCACTTCTGAAAACAGTTTACGGATTCTCCAAACACGGATGTTAATCTATCGCTTGTTCAGACTCAACTTTTGAAAACAGTTTACGGACGCTTCCCAACATGGATGCTGGTCTATTGCTTATTCAATTTCAAGACTTCTGAAAACAGTTCACGGGTTCTCCAGATACGGATGTTAACCTATCACTTGTTCAGATTCTCCACTTCTGAAAACAGTTTACGGATTCTCCAAACACGGATGTTAATCTATCGCTTGTTCATACTCAACTTCTGAAAACAATTTACGGACGCTTCCCAACATGGATGCTGATCTATTGCTTATTCAATTTCAAGACTTCTGAAAACAGTTCACGGGTTCTCCAAACATGGATGTTAATCTATCGCTTGTTCAGACTCAACTTTTGAAAACAGTTTACGGACGCTTCCCAACACGGATGCTGATCTATTGCTTATTCAACTTCAACTTCTGAAAACAGTTTACGGATTCTCCAAAAACGGATGTTAATCTATCGCTTGTTCAGACTCAACTTTTGAAAACAGTTTACGGATGCCTCCAAACACGGATGTCAATCTATTGCTTATTCAGACCCCCAGTTCAGAGATGTTCCAAAACATGGATACCTTTCTGATACTCACTCACTCATCAACGACCTACAGTTCAACAAACATTCCAAATGGCATCTTTAAGCCCATCCCCGACAAGATTCTATCACCTCTCCAGATGGCATCTTTTAAGCCCATCTCCAAATGGCATCTTTAATCCCATTCCCACACCTATGTCTTGACGAGTGCAAATTTACGGGCATTCTAGTGTCCAATCTCCTTTTACCTTTGAGACGCGAAAGGCAAACTTGCTAATCTAACTCTTCAGGTTCAAGAAGATTGAACAGGGGCAACTGTTGTACCCCAAAATTTGCCCTCTCATTTCATCAACATTTTCTCATCACAAGACTCTTGGAGCTCAAGATCAAGTTAGGGTTTGCTCTGCTTAAGGCCCCTCCTTGCACTGTTAACCCAAATCAGGGTTTGAGTTTGCACATGGATGTTTTGACCTAAAATGCCCAAAGTGACTTTCATGCTTCATGTTGGACTTACAAGTTTATCCATACCAAGTTTCAAGCCTTGATTCCAATCTTTGCCCAGTCAACTGGACAGTTGACCTAGAAATCAACTGTATTGGGGGAAAAGTCAACTGTGGCCAATTGACAGTCAAACTTCATGATTTTTGACCCACATCAACATATTGAGCTCACATGAACCATTTGGTCAAGTTTGGATCATAATTCCACAAGAAATTTGATCAGATCACCAAAAGGGCAAAATGGTCATTTTTAGGGTTTTGACTGCACAAAGACAATTTTTGACTGTTTGACCTAACCAATGGCAAATCAAGCTCACATATGGAATCAAGGACTCAATGGAATTGTCTTGACCCATTCAACAAGTTCAAAAGATCTCAAATGCATAGGATTGACAGATGAATTTTTTAGTCAACTGATCAAAATTTGACTGTATACTAAAAAGTCAAACTTTGACTTTTTGGTCAAAATCAAGTACCAAGATTCATTTTTCATCAAGACATGTCAAATTATGAAACTTGTTCATCAAGAAACCCAAAATTGCAAATTAGGGTTTAAAATGAGAAAATTTCATAACTTAGAATTTTTCTAAGTTATGAAACTTCCTTATTTTTTCCTAACTTTGTCCCATTTTTTAACCAAGATGCAAATGGATTCAAACAAAACTTGAAAGATGAAAGTTGTATTCCATTGCAAAATCTACAACTTTGATTCACAAAGTTTTCTCAAAGGAAGCTTGTATCTCAAGTTATGATATTTGGAACAAGGGTGCAAAACATTTTTAACTTAGAGAAATTTTGACCTATTCTAGGCAGGATTTTTGTCCAACTTCTTGGCCATTTTTCACATGGTTCCACTTGGAGTTTCAATTTGCATTACAAATATGGATTGTAGTACACATTCCAAGCTTTCCAAATTATCTAAGAACTTCTCAAACACCCTCTTGGTTAGAGAGAATCGAATTTGAAAAGTTGGCCAAAACTCACTTTTGTTCTTGACCAAAGCATGTTCATAACATTGGCATTTTTCAAATCAGCTGGTTTATGCTATCTTGCAGGACTCTAAACCTCTTTACACTCAACAATTAAATTCCTAACCATTGTGTTAAGGTGTTATTTCATCCCTTTGGGCATTGCACATAAAACTAATCCCTAACTAGAAAAAGCAAAGTTCCCATTTTTGGCTTAATGTCACTTTATGTCAAAAGTGAATGCTTGAGGCATGGGGCCAAATCTTTAAGGCCATATAGAGTCGAAAAATTTGTGTTACCAAGAGCAAGATATGCAGCATACAATGAGGGTGGTACAGGCCTGCATTGGAACTTACACTATCCTTGCTTACATTTGAAGAAACCTTGCAAAAACTCTCCATCTTTCATTCCTGTCAACACAGCGAAGAACAAACTTTGTTCTCATCTTCCATACATCAAAACTGACCCAAGGCACGACCCTTCCATCCCTCATACCTCCTCAAACACCAATTCATAGTTTTGCTGCAAAACAGGGTACCTGCTGCAGATTGAGTTCCACAATCCATTCCACTCGTGCACTTTGGCCAAAAACCTTTCAAACACATTCCATACCATCCATTGAAACTATTCCAAGCCCTAAACACCAGCTGTAACACCCCTAACCTCATCTTCCATTTTAATTTTTCAGTTTTGCAGGTGGACTTCCATAGTACGATTCAGAGTGATTCAAAGCAAGCTAGGTGTTGGAGAAGCTTCCTTGGACTTCAGGCAAGCTCAACGAAAGCTCAAACTCCATTGAAGATACTTACATTACTCTGTTCAAGTCAAGCTGAAACAGGTAAAACCATGAACTTCTATCTGTCAATCTAGGAAGAGTTAGCCTTAGGTTTGTGAATGAAACATGCTCTACTCATAGCCCTGAAGCCATACATATGATTACTTTTCATTTATATTAAGTATGCTGTGAGAATTTTAGCCATGAACATTGAAGAAAAATTAGGTCAGAAATTGGGGATGAAGAAATTCTCCCTGATTTCTTAGAGTTAGGTCAAGTATTTTATATGTCTGAATTCGTCTCTTGATGCTCTACAATGTTGGTGTTATGAGTTTTTGCTAAAAGTCAAGAATCAGGAGTTAGCTTTGGTACAAGAGGCGCGCGTGTTTTGTCATTCAAACAAGGCTGAAGGTTGAAGATGACTGACTTGGGCTGGGCCTGAGTCAGTCTTGCTCTTTGCACTCCCTTTTTCAATTTACACCCCCTGGCCCATTGTGTGAAATATTTATCATTTTTGACTTTTTATTTTTTATTCTGACTTGATATTTTTTGTCCAAACATAAAAAACATTAAAAATATTTTTTCACATTTTTTTTATATTTATTTGGCATTTGTTTCATTTTATTAGTATATATATGTAAATAATATAAAACCTTTTTATTTAAAACCCTAAAAATAATACAAAAATATTTATTTTTTCAGTTATTATTTTTTGTTTACATTTTGAAAACATTTTCTAAAATATACATTTTTGTAAATAATTAATATTTTATTTTTGTACATATTTAGTATATTTAATATATAATATATAAATACTTGTACATTTTATTAAATATTTAGGACAAAAATATAGAAATAATATACTTTTATTTTTATTTGATATTTGACATCAAAAAATACTTTTTTACAATATAATTCCTTTTTTACTATTTTTTGTATATAATTAACAAATATTGTATATAATTAATAAATAAATACTATTTATTCAAAAAACTAGGGTTTTGCCCTAAATGACAAAAATATTCAAAATTTGACCTTTTTATTTTTGTTTATATTTCACATTGAAAAACACTTTCACATACATAAAAAATCATTTTTGTGCATAATACATTTTGCATATTTATTGTATTTATTTAAATATTGTACATTTAAATATTCGTATATTCGTATATTCGATATGGATGTAATAGCTTAGAATTTAATTTCTTGTCAAATATCCCCCAAATTCAAACTTGTACCCCATCCCCATAATCATTGTTGTAATAGCTTAGCATTTAAATTTCCGCATTTAAAAGCTTTCAATTATGCCATGTTTAGACTTAGGGTTTGTATGCAAAAACAATCAACAAATAACTTGACCTAAATTCAAGATAAACATGCATGAAAAACAAAACACAATGCACAATTGCACCCCTAGGGTTACTCCACTTGTTGCCTTCAAAAATAGGCCATGGTTGCATGTTAAGTGTCTTTGGCAAAACAAAAACAAATCAAATTATCATAGTTCCTCGATGACGCTATCAAGTTGCCTAAAAATGATCAAGTCCCTTGAGAAAATTGCCAAAGATACTTGGCACTATTGCCTCCATGGTCTAAACGATGACCCGCGCCCGTCCCGTTAACATCCTAACACAAGGTTGTTCACCAAATACAATGGTGAAACAACACTGTTAAAAGGGTTAAAACATGAGAAAGATCTTTGAGAAATTTAGGGTAGATAACTCTTGGTTACTTGACCAATCTTGCAAAACAATCCTTGCCATTTTTCAAAACACAATCACAACACAACTTCAAAACAAACATTCAAAAACATTGAAACATCTTTTCAAAAAGACAAACACCTTTGTAAAACATTCAAACAAGAATTGTTACAATGGTTTCCTAGACAAGGCATCTTTTTCAAAACATTTTCAAAATCACACACACAAAGCACCATTTCAAACAATTGAAAAGCAAAGGCAAGTGATCTAAGCAAGTAACTAAGAGCCCATGGATAACCATGGATATAAAGGGTGCTAATACCTTCCCTTTCTATAATCTACTCCCCTAACCCACAAAAACATCTCAAAGGTTTTTCCTGTGCTTTTTAACATTTCCTTAGGATAAAATAAAAAGTCGGTGGCGACTATTGCTAAACCGAAACATTTGCGAAAACAAACGCAAAACCCAAGTCAGTTCTCCCACCGTATCACAGTATGTATATGTCATGATGTATGAATGTGAGATGCATGTTTTTTGTTTGGGAAAATAAATACTAGACTACTGCTGAGGAAATTCTGGGGAGTTGAATCCTTGATTACTGTTGAGGATGAAGAATATATATATATCTTCAAACTTTGCTGAAAGGATGCTTCCGCTGGGGAATATCTCTTGAATATCAATTGTTATCTGGTTGTGTTGTACCCCAAAATTTTCCCTCCCATATTCTTCAAAGTTTTGACAAGCATCATCTCAATTTGCTCAAGTCATCTCAAGGGTTGCACAGTTCAAACACCCTCCTAAGCCAGTCAAATTAGGGTTTTGGTTCTTGCAAGGAAGTTGAGGTTTTCAAGGGCTTAATCAAGTCCAATATGCTCATATACATTGTCAAGCACCTACATGTCAAGTTTCAAGACTCACAAGGTCAAGTTGCACAGTCAAAAACCCTAATTGCCTCACAATCAACTGTAGGGGCAAAATGGTACATTTGGCAGTCAAAAGTCAAAATTTTTGGTCAACATCTTATTTTGAAGCCACAATCATCATTTGGTCAAAACTTGACCATGATTTCATAAGAATGGCTCAAAAATCATCAAGATGCAAAAGTTTCCATTTTTGGACAGCTAAAAAGTCAACTGTAACTTGACCAAGGTATAACTTTTTCATGTTTCATCAGAAAAATCCCATCCAATGCTCATTTTGAAGGGGATGACATTTCCTACAACTCGTCTTCACATTCCAAATCCAAGAAATGCTCTCACAAAAAGTTATCAATTTCAACATTATAGGTCATTTTCAAAAGTCAACAAAAAGGCACTTTAAGTCAAAGACCATAACTTGATATTGGTAAATAAAAATGACATGGGACCAAAGGCATTGGTTAGAGGACTTCAATACCTTTCCAAAATGTCCAAGAACATGTTCATATGATCAAAATTGAGCAAGATATGCATTGGAGAAGTTGGGAAATTTTTGTGAAATGGCAAAAGTCCACTATCCTTGAAACTTCAATTTTTGACAAAAGGGCCCACTTTTTCCACTTGATTCAGCTTTGCCATGCCACCCACGTGTCCCATGATTTATTTCAAGATTAAAAATTAATTTTTCTATTTTTATTTAATTTTATTGATTTAATTCATTTTAAATCCATAAAATTCAAATAAAAATCAAAAAAATTAATTAAGGGATATCTTGTGGCTTGAATGGCTTTGATACATCATAATCCACCTACCAATTTCGTGTAAGGTACATTTTAAGCATAAAATTCAAATTTGGACAAAAATGGCAAATGCTTTAATGGTGATAAAGAGGAAATCTCAAGACTTCATTGCAAGGGTTAAAGGCTCACATTATTGCTTGATTCTCATTCAAAGACATATATGCAAGCCTCTCATACCATTTACACGACCTAGAAACCTCTGAAACAAAAGAACCAATTTCAAAATTTTGGAAGAAAAGTCACAAATTGAAATCAATCTTCCAGAGAAATTCAGACACTTTCTTTGATCCAAACACGTTCCCAACAGTCCCAGGAACCTTTTTCCATCAAGAACAAGCCTTAGCCCTTCAAGAATCGCCTCCATACAGTCACACGGTTCACCATTTTTTTCATAATCGAAATCTATTTTTTACGCATCCTTAATACGTTTTGATTACTGTTTTGCATTGCCGACATTCATACGAAGCTTTCTATATAATTTAATTTGATTATGGTTCCTTAAAATGAAAACCACCATGGATGAATGCTAGGGTTTCAGAGCTTGCATATTGGGGCTTTTCTCATAGTGTAAAATTAGACCTCAAGAAATATATGGCTAAACTCGCCAGGACAAGACGAAGTCATTGATGCCATCGCGCCTTTTTTATGTTATCCCTAACTCTAATCGCTATTTTCTGTCGTTGTAGTTAGTGGGGGTTAAAAACCCCCGCTATCTTGTTTTCGTTTTACAGGAAAATATGAAGGAGATGACTGCGTGTTGCCATGTGATTGGTGGATTTGAATAATATAGCGCGCTTTTTGTTTTTGTTCAGCATTGATTTGCTTTTCCTTATATTATATTATTTGCATATTTTATTAACAATTACAGGCACATGGCCCAGTGGTGAGCACGCTGTCCATCAACCATTGGGACCTGGGTTCGATTCCCAGGTCCCCCAAATGCTTATTTCCATTTTTTTCTCACATACTTGTGTGCAGGCAACGTGAAGCAACTCACCATAGACCTCACATCCCAGCTTGCCAAGTGTCCATCAGAAGCATATCCAAAGGCCAAGAGAGGGAGCGCACCATACTCTTGGTCAACAGAGCTCCACTCAATTCCCAGAGTCAACAGGCTTTGTGCAAAATGAGCCTCATAATTCCACATACACCCTCCAATCTGGCCCAAAACCCCCTTGGGTTTGCAATTTTCATTTTCTATATTTTATTTGTCTTATTTTTATTTTTCCCTTTTATTAACTATTAACATAATTAACATTTTTTATAAAAAAACAAAAAATACTTTATTAATTTCATTTAAGTAATTATTTTGTAAATAAATATTAATAAATTGAATTAGTTTTTTAACTAGGCAACTTTAACTTTTTTTTCTTAATAACTAAAATAGATTTAGAATTAGGTAAAATTAACTTTTAATTTTATTTCCTTTTATTTTATTTCATTAAAAACATAAAAATACAAAGAAAACATTTATTTTTTTTAATAAATTAATTAATTAGTTATCAATTAGTTTTAATCTCATTTAATCACAAAAAAGACAAAAAAATTCATTTCTTTTCTTAAAGGGTCAAAACCCTTAAGGCATTCCCGATTAATTTTTATTCGCGCGCATTTACTTTATTTTGATTATTATGTAACTGCTTCAAGAATGTAATAGTAATTAGGTTTATTGCTTTCTTTACTTTCCGCACTTTATCAAAACGTGTCTTTGTATTTTTTTGGCGATGTATAGACCCGCGCCTTGTAATAGCGTAGAATTTATATTTTCGCAATTTACTTTCCGCACCCCTAACTGTTAAATGCATGAAAGAATGTATGTAAATAAAATTAATCCGTAGCTCACAAATAACATGTACAAAGACAATTAACTGAAAAACAACACACAATGCACATGCCACTCTTAGGGTACGCCTCACTGGTTGCCTCAAAACGTGGTCATCAAGTACAGGACGTCTTAGAGGTCACCCTTTGTCTAAAGATCCAGTTGCCTCGAAATGGTTACCTCGGATAAAAGGATCTAAGACATTAGGGTTACTTCTAAGTTTTCCTACCATTGCTTCGGTGACCACACTGTCCCGATAATCGAATTGACCCGAACAACTCCAACGATGGTGCTACCTACCTCTCAATGGTGGGATAGCACTATCTAAAGGACTCTTACACAGCTTAATTCCTTAGAGTAGGTAGATGACTCATGGGTACTTGCTCTTCTCAAAACAAACAAAATAATTTTCACACCTTACACTTTCAAAAAGTTTTCAAACAATACTTCATACACTCTTGAGGACTGATACAAGAGTTACCTAGAAGTTTTCAAACGAACTTTTTTTCAAAGCCCACACACATTTGAAAAGAAAACAATTTTTGAAAACATAAGAGCAAGTACCTAAGAGCCCGTGGATAACCACGGATAGAAAGGGTGCTAACACCTTCCCTTTCTATAAATCTACCTCCCGAACCGAGAAACATTCTCATATGGAATTTTGCTGTGCTTTTGTCCTTTCCATGTTGGAGAACATAAAAGACGGTGGCGACTCTTGCTTACCGCGACATTTCGTGAAACCAGCCAAAAAACAGTCAGTTCTATTTCCACCGATCACAGAACTGGCGACTCTTCTGGGGATATTTATAAGTGAGGTGTACCTTAGGATTAGATCATACTTATGTTTTCAATTGCTTTTCTTTGATTGCTTTATATTTGTGGGATTTGCATCGGAGTTTCATAGATCCTAACCCGGATCTGGGGATACCCTTTTAGGTAGCATAAGCTGTGAGGGACCTGTCCGGCGTAGAGCGACACAGGTGAAGCAGTGGCTACGTTGGTGTTGCACCTTGGTCTGTACCGATATCCCTTGTGTTGCAACGAGGAGAATATGGGTCTTCTGAGGAGTCATTAAGCACCAACCGACCTTAGAACCCTAATGTGACCCAACTTGGCCATAGAACAGTAGCGGTATGCTACACCCATTGAGGCTAAACTCTCGCGATGGTTCTGGCCGCAAGAAAAGATTGCGACGCTGGAGTTATGGCCGATTGAGGGTAGTCAGTGATATTGGGATCCTCTAGAACCCGGTTACTTTTGATAGGACAGGTCCTAACCAACGAAACTGAAAGAGGGTAGTACCTGAACTTCATGCTGGCCTAAACCCTAAGGGCCGTCTTGTGTGACTTGTGTGCCTTATCATGTTTGCCTTTGTGAGTATTTGTGGTGTGCTTTATCATAACATCATACCATCATATCATTTCATGCATCCTGCATAAGGACTGACCTATTTCAAAGACAAGAGGGTTTCACCTTTCCTCTGTTTTGTAGGACATCATGATGCCTGTGCGAAGGAACACTATCCGGCTCAACTTTGTTCACCCACCTGATTTGCTTAAAGAGTTGGTTGACAGAATTCTAAACACTGCTTCCTTCATCCAGAGGCATGGTTCTCTTCTCGGTTTAGTCACTGCAAAGTGGGACCAACAACTGATGAGTGTCCTGACCCAGTTTTATGATCCTCTGTACCATTGCTTCACCTTTCAAGACTTCCAGCTGGTCCCTACCCTAGAAGAATTCTCTGATTTGCTTGGTATCCCTATTTTGGATCAGACCCCATTCACTGGTTGGGAAAAGGCTCTTAGACTTGAGGAGATTGCTGCAGCCCTTCCCTTGACCAACAAGGAGGTGATGGACAACTGGGTGACTAGAAGCAGAGTTAAGGGCTTCTTGGCTAAGTTTCTGATTGGTAAAGCTAACAATTTCTGGAATGATTTAGACTTCAGGGCGTATGAGGACGTTTTGGCTCTCTTAATCTATGGTCTAGTATTGTTTCCAAATCCTGATAACTTTGTCGATATCAATGCCATAAGGATCTTCATGTCTCGGAACCCTGTACCCACCCTCTTGGGTGATATCCTGCAACAACTCTATGCTCGTACTGCCCGAAGACGAGGAACTCTGTGGTGTTGTACTCCTTTGTTAGTGAGGTGGTTTATTTCGCACCTCCCCAAGTTCGTGCTGAAGAACCAAGAAGGAAGAGGCTGGGCTCATAGGTTAATGTCTCTCACTGATAATGACATCATTTGGACTCTCAGAGGTTTAGATGAGGTGGCTGTTATTGATCGTTGCGGAGAATATCCTAATGTTCCATTGATCGGTACCCAGGGCGGAATCTCTTATAATCCATGTTTAGCTCTCCGTCAATTTGGAAGATCCAGAAGAGCAGGGCCCCATGAGATGTTGGTACCTCACATCAGTTTTGAGTTTCAGGAAGATAGTGACGAACTGCACCGTAGATTCATCAAAGCTTGGGACAGAATTCACAAAGCTGAACCACATGAGTTGGGACTGAAGACTTCTCTACCAATGGAACCCTATTACAGATGGGTCCGCATCCGTGCTCAGAAGTTAGGTATGCCATATGAAGCTGTCAGGCCTATCATTCTTGAAATTCCTGATAGAGACGGGGTTCCTCCAACCATACTCCCTCCTCAGATACCCACTGACGTTGATACACTAAAGAGGTCTTGGGCGCAACTACAGGAAGAGCTGGATTATTATCGGGAAAAGTTCAACGAACAGGAACAGAAGATCCAGAAGCTGACCAAGCAATTGGAGAACGAGCAGATCATGAATGACTACATCCGTACTGAGAATAGGAGTCCATGGGAGCACTGATGGGCTTTGGATGTTTCCTTTACAGCTTTTATTTCCTTTTCAATATTTTCATTCCTGTAACGCCTAAGGGAAATTTGTTGAACAATTTAAATTCCAAAGTTTAAATCTAATAAAGTGTGTTCCTTTTGTCTACAAAGTTGATTCCTGATTGTCTTTGAAAACATAATTCATACGTATTTCATTCATCATATGCATCACAGGTACCCTTTTTCTACAGGTTGCTTAATCTTCTTCGCTGTTTATTTCAGCACTCAATCATCATGAATCCTGAACCAACTACTGAACAAGCTATCAAGGCCCTCCAGGCCCAGAACGCCCAATTTCAGGAAATGGTCATGAACTTGGCCCAGGGACAACAGGAGTTGAAGGCTTTGCTCCTGAAGAAGAAGAAGAAGAAGAGGACTGTGCTGTTCAACACTGGACGCAGACTCGGTAATACACTTCAAAATGAAGCTGAGAGGACTACTCCATCTGTTGGGGAAGGCAGTCACCAAGGGAGAGAGGTTCCTAGTCCTGTGGTCTCTGACACCGAGACAGACTTCAATGACGAACAGTACCCTCCTGCTGAGGACCAATACAAACAACTGGAGGACAGGTTAAATGCTATGGAGATTCAACGTGTGCCTGGGTTGGACTTTGGAGACCTAGGTTTATCTTCTGGGGTGGTGATCCCACACAAGTTCAAGGCGCCTGCCTTTGTAAAGTACAACGGGGCTTCCTGTCTTAAACTGCACCTCTGCTCTTATGTAAGGAAGATCCAGCCTTACACTGCAGACAAGAACTTATGGATCCATTTCTTCCAGGAGAGTCTTTCAGGGACTCACTTCGAATGGTTCTATCAGCTGGATGGAACCAACATTTGTAATTGGGAGGACTTGGCCACTGCTTTTTATAAGCAGTATCAGTACAATTCCGACCTCGCTCCTACGCGTAGCCAACTCCAGGGTATGTCGCTAGGATCGGGAGAAGGTTTTAAGGAGTACGTGCAGAAATGGAGAGACCTGGCTGGCAGGGTGCAGCCACCGCTGACTGATCGTGAACTCGTGGACATGTTCTTGGGGACCCTATCTGGTCCATCTTCAACCATCTCATTGGTAATTCCTCTGCTGGGTTTACGGACCTGATCCTGACTGGTGAGAGGATCGAAGCTGGTATCAAATCGGGGAAGATACAGAAAAGTGCCTCCTCAAGTACTGAAAAGAAGCCCTTCAAGAAGGAAGCTAGTGCTGTGTATGGTCCCAGAAGACAGAACAGACCGGAACGCCGCCAAGCTGTCAACACGTTGGTTATTTCTAAGCCTGCTGCTGCTCCTCAGCAATACAACCAGCCAAGAGTTAAGAGGCCCAAAAGATAATATACTCGGCTCAGCATGACTCTCTCTCAGATATTGCCGCAACTGCTGTCAACCAGCCTGGTAACTGTCAAGGAAGCTCCGAAGGTGGTAAACACAGCATCTCCGAAGTACAACCCCAACGCCCGTTACGCTTATCACTCTGATAGCCCGGGGCACTCTACTGATGATTGTTGGGCACTGAGGAATAAGGTTCAGGACCTTATTGATGCTAATGAAATACAGTTCGAGGCTCCCGAAAGGCCCAATGTTATGACTGCTCCCATGCCCCAGCATGGAGTGAATGCTGTGGAAGAGGATTTGTATGTAGCTTCTGTGGATGATATTGCTACTCCGTTGTTGACCGTCAAGAGGAACCTGTTACTAGCCGGTTTATTTCTGGGATGTAGTAAAGGTTGCCATCTATGTGCTGCTTCACCTGTTGGTTGTCCTTTGATGAAGTTAGGCGTCCAAAACCTGATGGATAGCAAAGAGATCTTGTTCAAGAAGATTGCTATTCCTGCTGTTCCTAAGGCTCCCTCAAAGAAGCCTGTCAAAATTATGCCTGTTCACAAGATTGCTGCTATAACCATCACTGTTCCGGGGCCCATCCCCTATAAGTCTGACAAAGCTGTCCCGTGGCACTATAGGGCAGATGTTTATGCTCTGGGAGTGAAACAAGAGTTCAATACTAGTACCGGTGTCACCAACATCACTGGGCCTGCTAAAGTCACTCGTAGTGGAAGACTGTTCTCACCAGACATTGCACCTCCAGCAATTCGGAGACCTCTTGTCATCACACCTACCAGTGTGCCTGTTTCCCCTCCTGATCAAGTTTCTACCCCTGCTGCCGAGTCATCTGACGCTCGGGGCAAGGGGATTGCTAGTGATGTGCCTGCCCGGACGGAGGCACCGAAGACGACTGTTGAGGCTTCCAAGCAAGAGATGGAAGAGATCCTCAAAATTATCAAGAAAAGTGATTTCAACGTCGTTGAACAGCTGGAGCACACCCCCTCTAAAATCTCTATGCTATCACTGTTGTTGTGTTCAGAGGCCCATGCCAAGGCCCTGATTGCTTTCCTGAAGACGGCCCACGTGCCACAAGAAACGTCTGTTGATCAATTCACCGACTGTGTGGCCAACTTAACTGCTGATAATGGTCTGGGTTTCTCTGACGCTGATCTGACGGCCAAGGGGAAGAACCATAATGATGCCCTGCATGTCTCCATTGAATGCAGGGGCACTACTCTTGCCCATGTGTTGGTGGACACCGGTTCTTCACTGAACGTACTACCCAAGATAGCTCTAGACAGGCTGGACTGTGAGGGTTTAGAGCTCAAACCAAGTAACATTGTTGTCCGGGTCTTTGACGGGTCCAATAGGATGGTACATGGCGAGGTTGACATCTCAATCAGGGTTGGTTCACAAGTCTTTGATTCAAAATTCTATGTGATGGACATCCGTCCATCCTATTCTTGTTTGCTGGGTCGTCCATGGATCCACAAGGCTGGAGCTGTGACTTCAACTTTGCATCAGAAGCTTAAGTACCCGGTCAGGGGGAAGATCGTAACAGTGCAAGGGGAAGAGGAATACATGGTCAGCCACCTCAACTCGTTCCGATACGTAGAAATGGATGGGGAGTTCATTGAGACCCCCTTTCAACACTTTGAAGAGGTGCCTCAGACATTGGCAGCAGCGGAGACTGTGACTGAAGAGGGTTCTCCTTTGAAGATGGCCTCCTTGAAGGATGCACGGGCTGTGATTGAGAAGGGTGAGTGTGCAAACTGGGGCAGACTTCCTGATTTCACTCCAAAGACTGACAAATTTGGCTTGGGTTTCACTGCAGAAGCTCAGAAGGCTGTGCGTAAGGCAAGGATTGGAAGACCTCCTGTGCTCATGACCAACCCGGGAGTGAATGCTATCGAGGACGACATGGAGGAATCCGAATTTGACAGCTGGATCTACCCAACGACCGACGGTGGACCTAGCAACTGAATTGCAAAAGACGTTACACCTATTACTTTTGTCACTCAGTAATGAACTCTTTTGTTTTAAAGTTGTAACAAACAATAATTTGAAACTCTATGGCCCGGTGTCTTGCCCGGGGCACCGTGGGGTCATTTGTGAGGGCTTGTTATTTGTCACTTTCATATATCATGAATAAAAGCATTGGACGTTTTTTACATTTCAAATCTTGTGCTCCCTTTCTTTATTTACATATTGCAAAACAACTATATTTACAAACACTCACCCATACAGGTTTCAATCCACTCTGGATCTCACTGGTAACGACTCTGCTACTGCCAGTTATGACTTCAAAAATCCGATCAACTTAGCCGAAGATGAAGGTGAAGATGATTGTGAAGTGCATGGTGAGCTTGCAAGACTGCTACTCCAGGAAGAGAGGGCCATTCAGCCACATGAAGAGCCAGTGGAAACGGTAAATCTGGGTACTGAGACAGACAGAAAGGAAGTCAAGATTGGTGCCAATCTAGAGCTCAGTGTGAAACAGCGGTTGATTCAGATGTTGCATGATTACGTGGAAATCTTCGCCTGGTCTTACGAAGACATGCCTGGGTTGGATACCGACATTGTGGTTCATCACCTGCCTACCAAGGAAGACTGCCCTCCGGTTAAACAGAAGGTCCACCGTATGCGTCCAGAGATGTCCGAGAAAATCAAAGCTGAGGTTATGAAACAATTCGATGCCGGGTTTCTAGCAGTGACTTCTTACCCTCAGTGGGTTGCCAACGTGGTTCCAGTGCCAAAGAAAGATGGTAAGGTCCGAATGTGTGTTGATTACAGGGATTTGAATAGGGCGAGCCCCAAGGATGATTTCCCTCTACCTCACATCGACGTTCTGGTTGACAATACTGCTCAGCATAAGGTATTCTCCTTCATGGATGGTTTCTCAGGTTATAATCAAATCAAGATGGCTCCTGAAGACATGGAGAAGACCACTTTTGTTACTCAGTGGGGCACCTTTTGCTACAAGGTCATGCCTTTTGGGTTGAAAAATGCTGGGGCAACCTACCAACGTGCCATGGTTGCTTTATTTCATGATATGATCCATCATGAGATAGAAGTATATGTCGATGATATGATTGCAAGGTCCCAAACTGAGGAGGAACACCTTGACCATCTGCAGAAACTGTTTGACTGTTTGAAGTTGTACAAACTGAGGTTGAACCCGAACAAGTGCACCTTCGGGGTAAGATCTGGAAAATTGCTAGGCTTCGTCGTAAGCGACAAAGGTATTCAAGTGGACCCTGCCAAGGTGAAAGCCATACAAGAAATGCCAGCTCCCAAGACAGAGAAAGAAGTCAGAGGCTTTCTAGGACGGTTGAACTACATCGCCCGGTTCATCTCGCATCTAACTGCTACCTGTGAACCAATCTTCAAACTACTGAAGAAAGATCAAGTAGTACGTTGGAACGATGAATGTCAGGCCGCTTTCGACAGAATCAAGGAGTATCTCCAAGAACCACCCATCCTTATGCCACCGGTTGAAGGGAGACCTCTAATACTATACTTGACAGTACTTGACAACTCAATGGGGTGTGTGCTGGGGCAGTATGACGAGTCTGGCCGAAAAGAGCATGCTATTTATTACCTTAGCAAAAAGTTTACCGACTGTGAGACCCGATACTCACTGCTCGAGAAAACTTGCTGCGCTTTGGTATGGGCTGCTCGTCGGCTGAGACAGTATATGTTGACTCACACTACTCTGTTGATTTCAAAAATGGATCCAATCAAGTACATATTTGAAAAGCCCGCCTTGTCCGGAAGAATAGCAAGATGGCAGATGATCTTGACAAAATATGACATCCAGTACACGACTCAAAAAGCAATCAAGGGAAGTGTAGTGGCAGACCATTTGGCACATCAGGCAGTGGACGACTACCAGTCTATTAACTTTGAATTTCCAGACGAGGATATCATGGTAGTGACTGATTATGAAGTACCTGGACCGGATGAAGGACCTGAGGAAGGATCCCGATGGTCTATGCACTTTGACGGAGCCTCCAACGCTTTGGGTAACGGTATCGGCGCTGTGATCATATCCCCCAAAGGCACTCATACTCCACTCACTGCCCGGCTATGTTTCAACTGCACCAACAACATGGCGGAGTATGAGGCATGCATCATGGGTCTTCAAGCTGCAATTGACTTAAGGATCAAGTTTCTGAGTGTCTTCGGAGATTCCGCTCTCGTGATCAATCAGATCAAAGGCGAGTGGGATACGAAACACCCAAATCTTATTCCTCACAAGGAGTTAGTGTTGACATTGATCCCCCATTTCGAAGAGATAACTTTTAAACACTTCCCAAGAGAGGAGAATCAGTTGGCGGACGCGTTGGCTACGATGTCCTCTATGTTCAAAGTCAAATGGGACAACGAGGCTCCCCGGATCATTATCTGGAAACTGGACGAACCTGCATATTACTGTGATCTTGAGGCTGAAGAGGTAACTGAAAAACCTTGGTATCATGAAGTGAAGAGGTACTTGGAAGCTCAAGAATACCCCGAGGGTGCATCTGTTAATGACAAGAAGTTTCTGAGAAGGTTCGCGGCAAAGTTCTTCCTTAGCAACGACATTCTGTACAAGCGAAACCATGATTCAACTTTACTGCATTGTGTGGATAAGATTGAAGCAGAAAGGATCATGGCAGAACTGCATGAAGGTACCTTCGGAACACATTCCAGTGGACATACTATGGCAAAGAAAATCCTTCGGGCATGATATTTCTGGTCCACAATGGAAGCTGACTGTTACCAACATTCTCGGACATGTCATAAATGCCAGATATATGCTGATAAGGTGCACGTTCCTCCAGTACCTCTGAATGTCTTGACAGCACCTTGGCCTTTTGCAATGTGGGGCATTGATATGATCGGTGAGATCAGACCTACGGCATCCAACGGGCATCGCTTCATCCTGGTAGCGATTAATTACTTCACAAAGTGGGTTGAAGCAGCTTCCTACGCTGCCGTAACCAAGAACGTCGTGGCAAGGTTCATTCGACACAACCTGATCTGTCGATACAGAGTCCCGGAAAGGATCATTACGGATAATGGTACCAATCTTAACAACAAGATGATCACTGAGCTCTGCGAGCAATTCAAGATACAACACCACAACTCTTCTCCCTGCCGGCCGAAGATGAATGGGGCTGTCGAAGCGGAAAATAAGAATATCAAGAAAATTGTGCAGAAGATGACAGTGACCTACAAAGATTGGCACGAGATGTTACCGTTTGCTCTTCATGGGTACCGTACCTCAGCAAGGATGTCAACCGGGGCAACACCCTTTTCCTTGGTCTATGGCATGGAGGCAGTCTTGCCTATTGAAGTCCAGATACCCTCTCTCCGGATAATGAAGGATGCAGATTTGAGCGAAGACGACTGGATCCAGACTCGACTTGATCAATTAAACCTAATCGACAAAAAGAGACTCACCGCTATATGTCATGGTCAAACGTACCAAAAATGGATGATCAGGTCATTTAACAAGAAAGTCAGACGACAAGAGTATCAAGTCGGAGACCTGGTAATCAAGCGCATCATTCTTCCTCAGAGTGATCCCAGGGGAAAATGGACCCCTACGTACGAAGGGCCATTTGTGGTTAAACATGTCTTCTCAGGAGGAGCTATGATTCTAACCACCATGGATGGTGACGACCTTCCTCACCCCGCCAATGCAGACATAGTAAAAAGATACTACGCATTAATTAAAGACCTGCTAGGTTGACACACCTAGGCAAAAATAAGGGCTTCCCGGCGAACCAAAAGGGTTCGGGCAAAAATAAGGGATGAAAAATAAAAAAAATCTGTACACCCGGCAAGTCGAAAACCTGAAAAGGCGGCTTGGGCAAAAATGGGTATCCCGGTGGACTAAAAACCCGAAAGGATGGTCCAAGCAAAAGTTAGGGATTAAAGCGTAATACTATGTCTCAATGAATCACTTTGCATCCAGAATCCGGTATCAACTATCAAGTTCAGACGACATCGATCAATCAACTTCATCTTCAACTGAGCAGCAAAGTGGTGAGACGCTTGATGATATAAGGGCGATAGCAGAGTTGGAACCCAGTGGGATTTTTCACATAACTGTTTTGTTTTCCTTTTCAAAATGTATAAACTCTGTTGTTCGGCGGCGTTCTCTTACTAGGGCGTCAGCCTCTTGTACATAAACGCCTATTTACAGGAAAATTCAAAAATCAATACAAATTCACTTTTCAGACCAATTGCCAATTGTTTTTCCTTTTCCTGTTTTGTTTTGTAAAGAACGTCCAATGTTCAATTTTTGATATATGCATTTGACACTAATTGCTAACTCATAAATATTTGAATACGAAACAAAGGATTAATTACAGGTGACATCAGAAACAGGGGCAATAATGAGTTGTCTAAGCAATCTAGTTGCTCTGACCACCAAGGTACCAAGGTAAGTTCGGCTGAAGAATGTAACCAAGATACCTCCACTCCCAGCAGAGTAAGACAAGATTTCAGCAATACTCTCCCCGAGCAGAGTTGGTCTCCCATCAGCCCTGAAAAGGCACAGTATCTCCAGCAAGTCAGCGACACTCTCCCCAAGCAGAGTTAGGCTACTGTCAGTCTTAAGGAAGTTGGGTATCCCCAGAAAATCTCAATATTCCCCAGAGGATTATACAGATCAAGCATCCCCGGCAATCTTAATATAAGATTGTTCCCCGGCGGAATACAGACGCCCCAATGCAGTCCAAAAGTCTCCCCAGGAGAGTTGAATCAATCTCCCCAGTAGAAAGCTTATCCCCAGTAGATTCTGGAAGCTTATCACCTGCAGAATACGAACGCGTCTTCCCGACTCTATTCAAAGGTTATTCTCCACCGGAGGGTATAACTGGGTTATCCTCAGCTAAAAACCACGGAAAGATCGTCCTCGGCGAAGTTCTTCCTATCCCCCAGCGGAGTTCATCAAATCTTCCAACATAACTCATCAACGGTATCCCCAGCGGAGTTATCATCAATTTCAAAACCTCAGCGAAGTATCTCTTCCCACAGAGTAATTCCCCGCAGAGTAACCTCTTCATCAAGTTTATTCCCCAACAGAGTCATCCTCTCCTACCGGATTATTCTTGCAACCATCATCCCCAACGGAAATGAAGAACTTCACTCTTCAAACATCAGCCCAGGATTCAGCTTCCCGGCATTCGTCAAGGATTTACTTTCCTAGACGAAAATACATTCATAAACATTACATTATCATACACCACAATGCATGCACACACGCATCGTATCATACAATCTCATTTCTCCCTGAGAACATCATGACATCATGCATCTCATACATCATGACATTGCCTACAACTGACGTTTTGCCTTTTCAGGAAAAATGTCAATCCAAAGATAATTACTATCAACTATCGCAATTCTAGATTCGATACCTGTATCTATCCAGTGCATATCTGTTGATGACTAATTCCAAATTCGATTCTTGTATCCAGCCAGGGCACGTCTGAAGAGTTTGAAGATTCGATTCCTGTATCCAGCCAGGGCATATCTGTTGACGACTAATTCTAGATTCGATTCCTGTATCCAGCCAGGGCATATCTGTTGACGACTATTTCCAGATTCGATTCCTGTATCCAGCCAGGGCACATCTGAAGAGTTTGTAGATTCGACACCTGTATCCAGCCAGGGCATATCTGCATAATGAGTTTGAAGATCAACCCCTGTAACAGGCCAGGTAATTATCTTTCTTTCTCAGGTACGCAAGTTCTCGCTAAGGAATCTCTTACGCGATCGACACCTAGATGGCATCTATAAGCCCATCTCCACAACTATCCATCACAGTTCCAAATGGCATCTATAAGCCCATTCCCAACAAGGTTCTGTCACATCTCTAGATGGCATCTATAAGCCCATCCTCCTATCCACCATCTCTCCGAATGGCATCTGTAAGCCCATTCCCGCTATCACGCTGCTGATACTCTACTATGTGAGTGCAAATTTCTGGGCACTCTAGTGTTCAATCATCTTCCACCCTCGGATCACGAAAGGCACACAAGCCAATCTACATCCTCAGGTCTAAGAAGATTGAACAGGGGCAACTGTTGTACCCCAAAATTTGCCCTCCCATATTCTTCAAAGTTTTGACAAGCATCATCTCAATTTGCTCAAGTCATCTCAAGGGTTGCACAGTTCAAACACGCTTCTAAGCCAGTCAAATTAGGGTTTTGGTTCTTGCAAGGAAGTTGAGGTTTTCAAGGGCTTAATCAAGTCCCATATGCTCATATACATTGTCAAGCACCTACATGTCAAGTTTCAAGACTCACAAGGTCAAGTTGCACAGTCAAAAACCCTAATTGCCTCACAATCAACTGTAGGGGCAAAATGGTCATTTGGCAGTCAAAAGTCAAAATTTTTGGTCAACATCTTATTTTGAAGCCACAATCATCATTTGGTCAAAACTTGACCATGATTTCACAAGAATGGCTCAAAAATCATCAAGATGCAAAAGTTTCCATTTTTGGACAGCTGAAAAGTCAACTGTAACTTGACCAAGGCATAACTCTTTCATGGTTCATCAGAAAAATCCCATCCAATGCTCATTTTGAAGGGGATCACATTTCCTACAACTCATCTTCACATTCCAAATCCAAGAAATGCTCTCACAAAAAGTTATCAATTTCAACATTATAGGTCATTTTCAAAAGTCAACAAAAAGGCACTTTAAGTCAAAGACCATAACTTGAGATTGGTAAATCAAAATGACATGGGACCAAAGGCATTGGTTAGAGGACTTCAAGACCTTTCCAAAATGTCCAAGAACATGTTCATATGATCAAAATTGAGCAAGATATGCATTGGAGAAGTTGGGAAATTTTTGTGAAATGGCAAAAGTCAACTATCCTTGAAACTTCAATTTTTGAAAAAAGGGACCACTTTTTCCACTTGATTCAGCTTTGCCATGCCAACCACGTGTCCCATGATTTATTTCAAGATTAAAAATTAATTTTTCTATTTTTATTTAATTTTATTGATTTAATTCATTTTAAATCCATAAAATTCAAATAAAAATCAAAAAAATTAATTAAGGGATATCTTGTGGCTTGAATGGCTTTGATACATCATAATCCACCTACCAATTTCGTGTAAGGTCCATTTTAAGCATAAAATTCAAATTTGGACAAAAATGGCAAATGCTTTAATGGTGATAAAGAGGAAATCTCAAGACTTCATTGCAAGGGTTAAAGGCTCACATTATTGCTTGATTCTTATTCAAAGACATATATGCAAGCCTCTCATACCATTTACACGACCTAGAAACCTCTGAAACAAAAGAACCAATTTCAAAATTTTGGAAGAAAAGTCACAAACTGAAATCAATCTTCCAGTGCAATTCAGACACTTTCTTTGATCCAAACACGTTCCCAACAGTCCCAGGAACCTTTTTCCATCAAGAACAAGCCTTAGCCCTTCAAGAATCGCCTCCATACAGTCACACAGTTCACCATTTTTTTCATAATCGAAATCTATTTTTTACGCATCCTTAATACATTTTGATTACTGTTTTACATTGCTGACATTCATACGAAGCTTTCTATATAATTTAATTTGATTATGGTGCCTTAAAATGAAAACCACCATGGATGAATGCTAGGGTTTCAGAGCTTGCATATTGGGGCTTTTCTCATAGTGTAAAATTAGACCTCAAGAAATATATGGCTAAACTCGCCAGGACAAGACGAAGTCATTGATGCCATCGCGCCTTTTTTATGTTATCCCTAACTCTAATCGCTATTTTCTGTCGTTGTAGTTAGTGGGGGTTAAAAACCCCCGCTATCTTGTTTTCGTTTTACAGGAAATTATGAAGGAGATGACTGCGTGTTGCCATGTGATTGGTGGATTTGAATAATATAGCGCGCTTTTTGTTTTTGTTCAGCATTGATTTGCTTTTCCTTATATTATATTATTTGCATATTTTATTAACAATTACAGGCACATGGCCCAATGGTGAGTGCGTTGTCCATCAACCATTGGGACCTGGGTTCGATTCCCAGGTCCCCCAAATGCTTATTTCCATTTTTTCTCACATACTTGTGTGCAGGCAACGTGAAGCAACTCACCATAGACCTCACATCCCAGCTTGCCAAGTGTCCATCAGAAGCAGATCCAAAGGCCAAGAGAGGGAGCACACCATACTCCTGGTCAACAGTGCTCCACTCAATTCCCAGAGTCAACAGGCTTTGTGCAAAATGGGCCTCATAATTCCACATACACCCTCCAATCTGGCCCAAAACCCCCTTGGGTTTGCAATTTTCATTTTCTATATTTTATTTGTCTTATTTTTATTTTTCTCTTTTATTAACTATTAACATAATTAACATTTTTTATAAAAAAAAAAAATACTTTATTAATTTCATTTAAGTAATTATTTTGTAAATAAATATTAATAAATTGAATTAGTTTTTTAACTAGGCAACTTTAACTTTTTTTTCTTAATAACTAAAATAGATTTAGAATTAGGTAAAATTAACTTTTAATTTTATTTCCTTTTATTTTATTTCATTAAAAACATAAAAATACAAAAAAACTTTTATTTTTTTTAATATATTAATTAATTAGTTATCAATTAGTTTTAATCTCATTTAATCACAAAAAAGACAAAAAAATTCATTTCTTTTCTTAAAGGGTCAAAACCCTTAAGGCATTCCCGATTAATTTTTATTCGCGCGCATTTACTTTATTTTGATTATTATGTAACTGCTTCAAGAATGTAATAGTAATTAGGTTTATTGCTTTCTTTACTTTCCGCACTTTATCAAAACAGGTCTTTGTATTTTTTTGGCGATGTATAGACTCGCGCCTTGTAATAGCGTAGAATTTATATTTCCGCAATTTACTTTTCGTACCCCTAACTGTTAAATGCATGAAAGAATGTATGTAAATAAAATTAATCCGTAGCTCACAAATAACATGTACAAAGACAACTAACTGAAAAACAACACACAATGCACATGCCACTCTTAGGGTAGGCCTCACTGGTTGCCTTGAAACGTGGTCATCAAGTACAAGACGTCTTAGAGGTCACCCTTTGTCTAAAGATCCAGTTGCCTCGAAATGGTTACCTCGGATAAAAGGATCTAGGACATTAGGGTTACTTCTAAGGTGTCTTACCATTACTTCGGTGACCACACTGTCCCGATAATCGAATTGACCCGAACAACTCCAACGATGGTGCTACCTACCTCTCAATGGTGGGATAACACTATCTAAAGGACTCTTACACAACTTAATTCCTTAGAGTAGGTAGATGACTCATGGGTACTTGCTCTTCTCAAAACAAACAAAATACTTTTCACACCTTACACTTTCAAAAAGTTTTCAAACAATACTTCATACACACTTGAGGACTGATACAAGAGTTACCTAGAAGTTTTCAAACGAACTTTTTTTCAAAGCCCACACACATTTGAAAAGCAAACAATTTTTGAAAACATAAGAGCAAGTACCTAAGAGCCCGTGGATAACCACGGATAGAAAGGGTGCTAACACCTTCCCTTTCTATAAATCTACCTCCCGAACCGAGAAACATTCTCATAAGGAATTTTGCTGTGCTTTTGTCCTTTCCATGTTGGAGAACATAAAAGACGGTAGCAACTCTTGCTTACCGCGACATTTCGCAAAACCAGCTAAAAAACAGTCAGTTCTATTTCCACCGATCACAGGTTGGATCCAGGTTTCACAATTGCTGAGGATGAGGAAGTTAACTTCTATCTGGTCGGGTTCCAGGCTTCACGGTAACTTACTGGGGAAGGATAAATGAACTGTTATCTCGTCGGATTCCAGGCTTCACAAAAAATTTCTTATAATTGAATTGTTATCTGGTCGGATCCAGGCTTCACAATAACTTGCTGGGGATAAGAAAGTTTAACTGTGATATGGTCGGATTCCTGGCTTTGTAGTAACTTCTTGAAGTTGAACTGATATCTGGTCGGGTCCAGGCTTTATAGTAACTTGCAATGGTAACTACTATCTGGTCGAGTCCAGGCTTCATAGTTTTTTTTAAAAGTTATACTATTATCTTGTCGGGTCTAGGCTTCATAGTGTCTTGTTGACGGTTGTAGGTAGTTGTTATCTGGTCGGATTCCAGGCTTCATAATAAGTTTCCTTGAATAGACGAAGTTGAACTGATATCTGGTCGGGTCCAAGCTTTACAATAAATTGGGATTTTAGTTGTTAATTGGTCGGGTTCCAGGTTTCACAACAAACTTCTTAGGGGCATTGATATCTGGTCGGATCCAGGCTTCACAGTAATTTACTTGAAATTGAAAACTGATACCTGGTCGAATCCAGGCTTCACAATAACTTGTTGGGGTAGAGGCAAACTCTACTGGGGAAAATAAGGTTAAACCCTTGTCTGGTTGAGTCCAGGTTCTTCTATATCTTTGAAGAGTTGAACTATTATCTGGTCGAGTCCAGGCTTCATAGTAGCTTGAAAATTGTACTAATATTTGGTCGGGTCCAGGTTTCATAGTAGCTTTTGGAGATAGTAAAGGTTTTGTTGATGACTTTACTGTGGATTAGGGGTTGTGGCCCTAAGATTTGCGATAGTCTGAAAGGCAAACTCAAACTGGAGAATGTAGACTCAGTCAGGGAGAACAAACTCAGCTTGGGGAGGATACACTCAGCTGAGGAAAATAGACTAAGCTGGGGAATTTTGTACCTGGTTGGGGAGTTATGCTACTCGTTGTTTGTTGGGGAAATAAACCATGTTGGGGAAATAAACCCTGTTGATGAATACCTGATGAACTGCTGACGAGGCGATTTCTTTGAGGAAGATGTTCACAAGACTCCTTCTTGTAGAATCAACTTAGCTGGGGAGAGAGCTGCCACGAGATTAAGACTCTGGTTGGAGATTATCCTATGCAAAGAGACTTTGTGAATAACTTTGTTGAGGATTGGTTTATTGTAGCTGTCTTATGGAGATAATGTTAATGAAATAACTCTAGGGATATTCCATATGTATTAAAGAGATGCTTGTTACTGCTTAGGCCATATGTGCCAAACAATTTTAATTATGTTCATATGCATATGTTCGTTCAATTTTAGTCATTGGACAAATTTGCATTCAAAACAAAGACATCAATTTTGCACTTCAAAGTATATTTGTATTGATATTTTGCCCATGAATAGGCGTTTTTGTACAAAGGGATGAAGATCCTAGTAAGAGGAAATCGTCGAAAGGAAAACAAAGTTGAAAACAAAAACAAATAGCCATGTGAAATGATCGTATTTGCCTTCCAACTCTACTATTTCTCCAATGTCTTCGAATGCCCCTTGCCGTCGACAGAAGTTGATTGGATTGATCTTGGACCGTTTGAACTTGGACCTTGATGATAAAGTTGACTGTGATGAATCAATGGGACATAGTTATACTCTTTCAATCCTTAACTTTTGCCTGGATTGCCCTTTCGGGTTTTCATCCCACCAGGATACCCATTTTTTCCCAAGTCGCCCTTTCAGGTTTTCAACTTTCCGGGTGTAAAATCTTTTATATATATCCCTAATTTTTGCCCAAACCTTTTGGTTTACCGGGAAGCCCTTATTTTGCCTAGGTGTGTCAACCTAGCGGGTCCTTTATATGTAGTATTTTTTAACTATGTCCGCGTTTATAGGATGTGGGAAGTCTTCACCATCCATGGTAGTCAACATCATGGCACGACCAGAGAAAACTCTCTTGACAACAAATGGTCCTTCGTAGGTGGGAGTCCATTTGCCTCTGGAGTCGCCTTGTGGCAGAATGATGCGTTTTATCACCAAATCACCAGCTTGATATACTCGAGGTTTGATCTTTTTGTTGAAATCCTTGATCATCCGCTTTTGGCACGTCTGACCATGACAAACAGCAAACAATCGCTTCTCATTGATCAAGTTCAGTTGATCCAATCTCGTTTCAATCCACTCATCTTCGCCTAAGCCCGCTTCATTCATAATCCTTAAAGAGGGAATCTGAACTTCCACTGGCAGAACAACTTCCATGCCATAGACCAAAGAAAAGGGAGTTGCCCCAGTTGACGTCCTAGCTGAAGTACGGTAGCGATGTAGTGCAAACGGTAACATCTCATGCCATTCCTTATAGGTTACTACCATCTTCTGCACAATCTTCTTGATGTTTTTCTTGTCCGCTTCGACTGCGCCATTCATTTTAGGTCTATATGGAGAAGAATTGTGATCCTTGATCTTAAACTGAGTGCAAAGCTTAGTAATCATGGCATTTTTGAGGTTAGTCCCATTGTCGATGATGATCATTTTGGGGATACCATTGAGGCAGATGAGGTTGTGTTTGATGAATCTGGCTACCACATTTTTGGTGACTGAGGCAAACGAGGCGGCTTCGACCCAATTCGTGAAATAATCAATAGCAACCAGAAAGAAGAGATGTCCATTTGAAGCAGTGGGCTTGATTTCTCCAATCATGTCAATGCCCCACATTGAAAATGGCCACGGAGCGGTCATGACGTTCAAAGGGATAGGAGGCACATGGACCTTGTCAGCATGGATTTGGCATTTGTGATAAGTTCTAGAGTGTTGATGGAAATCAGTCTCCATTGTTAACCAATAGTAACCAACTCTTAAGATCTTCTTAGCCATCGTATTTCCACTTGAGTAAGTGCCAAAGAGATCATCGTGCATGTCTTCCATAATTTCCTCTGCCTCCTTCTTGTCCATACATCGGAGTAGAGTAGAATCATGATTGCGCTTGTATAATATTCTGTTACTTAGGAAGAATTTGGATGAAAATCTTCGTAAGAACTTTCTGTCATTAATGGATTCTCCCTCGGGATACACTTGTGCTTCAAGATATCTCATCACCTCATGGTACCATGGCTTTTCTGTGTCAGTTTCAAGCTCACAACAGTGCGCAGGTTCGTCAAATCTCTCAATGGTAATCATAGGAGCTTCGTTGTCCTATCTAACTTTGAACATAGAAGACATGGTGGCCAGGGCATCAGCCAACTGATTTTCTTCCCTAGGGAAGTGCTCAAAGGTGATCTCTTTAAAGTAAGGAATCAGAGATAGCACAAGTTCCTTATAAGGGATGAGATTAGGGTGTTTAGTGTCCCAATCTCCTTTTACTTGGCTAATCACTAGAGCGGAATCCCCAAACATATTTAAATGCTTGATCCTCAAGTCAATGGCAGCTTTCAGACCTAAAATGCATGCTTCATACTCAGCCATATTGTTCGTACAGTCGAAGCATAGTCTGGCAGTGAAAGGAGTATGGAAACCTTCGGGAGAGATGATTACAACACCAATTCCGTTACCCAAGGCGTTGGAATCCCCATCAAAGACCATAGTCCATCGGGATCCTTGTTCAGGTCTGTCATACGGTCCAGGTTTCACAAAGTCGGTTACCAGCATGATGTTCTCATCAGGGAAGTCGAATTTTATAGACTAATAATTATCCACAACTTGATGGGCCAAATGATCAGCTAGTACGCTTCCTTTGATGGCTTTCTGCGTTGTGTATTGAATGTCGTACTCAGTCAAGGTCATTTTCCACCTGGCTATCCTTCTGGAAAGAGCATGTTTCTCGAAGATGTACTTGATTGGGTCCATCTTAGAAATCAACAAAGTGGTATGAGCCAACATATACTGTCTTAGCCAGTGAGCAGCCCATGCCAGAGCGTAACAAGTTTTCTTGAGCAGTGAATATCTGGTCTCACAGTCGGTAAACTTTTTTCTCAAGTAGTAAATAGCATGCTCTTTTCGTCCAGACTCGTCATGTTGGCCCAAAACACACCCCATAGAATTCTCTAGTACTGTCAAGTACATGATCAAGGGTCTTCCTTCAACTAGAGGCATGAGAATAGGAGGCTCTTGTAGATATTCTTTGATTTTGTCAAAGGCATCTTGGCATTCATCATTCTATTTGACTACCTGATCTTCCTTCAAGAGTTTGAAGATTGGTTCACAAGTAGCAGTCAAGTGAGATATGAAGCAGGCGATGTAATTAAGACGGCCCAAGAATCCTCTGACTTCTTTTTCAGAATGAGGGGCTGGAATTTCTTGGATGGCCTTTAACTTGGCATGATAAACTTCAATTCCTTTATTGCTGACAACAAAACCTAGAAGCTTTCTGGATTGTACTCCAAACGTGCACTTGTTAGGGTTTAACCTTAGCTTGTACTTTTTCAGCCTTTCGAATAGTTTGTACAGGTGATCGAGGTGTTCTTCTTCAGTTTTTGATCTGGAAATCATATCATCCATATGTACCTCTATCTCATGATGAAACATGTCATGAAACAAAGCTACCATAGCCCTTTGATATGTTTCCCCTGCATTCTTCAATCCGAACGGCATGACCTTATAGCAAAAGGTGTCCCATTGCGTGACGAAAGTTGTCTTCTCCATGTCTTCGGGATCCATCCTTATTTTATTATAGCCTGAGAAGCCATCCATGAATGAGAAGACTTTATGCTGAGTAGTATTATCGACCAAGACATCAATGTCTGGTAGAGGGAAGTCATCTTTGGGGCTTGCCCTATTCAGATCCCTATAGTCTACGCACATGTGAACTTTTTCGTCTTTCTTCGGCACTGACACCACATTGGAAACCCATTGGGGATAAGATGTCATATCTAGGAACCCTGCATCAAATTGTTTCATCACTTCAGCTTTAATCTTTTCATACATGTCAGGCCTCATGCGACAAACCTTTTGTTTGACCGAGGGACAGTCTTCCTTTGTCGGCAGACAATGAACTATGATGTCGGTATCCAACCCTGGCATATCTTCATAAGACCAAGCAAATACTTCCACATAATCATGCAACATCTGAACCAACCTACTCTTCACATTTCTTTCCAAGTTAGCACCGATCTTAATTTCCTTCTTGTCTGCCTCAGTACCCAGATTAACGACTTCAACTGACTCTTTATGCGGCTGAATAGCTTTTTCCTCTTGTAATAGAAGTCTGGATAGTTCTCCCGGTATATCACAATCTTCCTCGCCTTCGTCTTCGGCTTAGTTAATTGGGCATTCGAAGTTATAGTCGGCAATAGTAGAGTCATTAGGAATAAGATCCAGAGTGGATGAGGACCTGCAAGAGTGTGTGTGTGTGCATGTAAGATACATGGCTCTTTTGAAAAATGTATTTGAAGGAAAAGAAAGACAATGAACACAAAGATTTGAATGCAAAAGAGTCCAATAATTTGTATTAAATGATCATATGATTAGATGAACATAAATAAAACCCTTGACAAATGGACCAAAGTGCCCCGGGCCTGGCACATGGCTTAAAAGTCATTGTTAAATATTACAGACAAAATGTTCTTGAATTGAAATGAAAAGCAATAACAAGTAGATTACTCCTCAATGAAGGAGATGGGCACAAAGTCCTTTGCATGCCAATTCTTCAACTCTGTTGTAATTGGATACACCCAATCTTCAAATGTAGCTTCTTCATCTGAATCACCTACAACGTTGACTTCATTGACACCCTTGTCATGTTTCGGCATAGGCGCGGTGATTACATTCAGATTTGGAGGAGGATCAAATTCAATAGTCTTGTTATCAATCAAATCCTAAATTTTATTCTTCAAGGCCCAACATTGGTCAGTCTCATGCCCGGGGCTACTTGAGTGGTAAGCACATTTAGCGTTCAGATTATACTTTGGTAAAGAGGTATCTGGGTTGGCAGGAGGATCGCGCAATGTCACCAAATTAACCTTGAGTAAATGTTGTAAGGCTTGAGACAGTGACATGCCTAACCTCGTAAATTATCCTCTCAGAGTTTCAAAACATTGATGCTTTGAAGATGGTCTTGGAGTATGATTTGGATTGGAGATTCGGACAACATTGACAGACGAATGATCATTCTTCTTGGTACGGGCCCTTTCTCCGTACACAACATTGGTTTCCTTCTTTGCAGCAAAAGGTTTCTTTATAGGATTGGAAGTGGAGGAAGATGCCACGGAGATCTTCCCACTTTTGATGTCGCTTTCAACTCTTTCACCGGTTAAGATTAACCCGGTGAAACGAGAAGAAGAACAACCAACCAATAGATTAAAGAATAGACCAGATAGAGTGCTCATAAACATGTCAATGTGCTCCCTATAAGTCAAAGGTGGTTTAACCCTATTGGCGAGGCCTCTCCACTTTTTTGCATATTCTTTAAATCGTTCATTCTTTCCCATGGTCATATCTTGCAATTTAACCCTCGTTGGCGCCAAGTCGGCGTTATACTGATACTGATGGTAGAATGCGGTGGCTAAATCTTCCCAAGTGTTGATACGAGAACCATCTAACTGATAAAACCATTCAAGTTGCATTCCGGACAAGCTCTCTTGGAAAAAGTGAACCCAGAGTTTCTTATCAGCAGTGTGCGGCTGTATCTTGCGCATATAAGATTTCAGGTGGAGTTTTGGAAAAGAAACTCCATCGTATTTTGCAAATACTGGTATTTTGAATTTGTAGGGAATGACTACCCCAGAGATCAAACCCAAATCATCGAAATCTAAACCGAGGACGGCTTGGATTTCAACAGCTTTCAATCTATCTTCTAACTGCTTATACTTGACATCGGCAGGTGGATACTGCTCATCAAAGTAATCATCACTATCAGACGCTTGATCATTAACACAGTCAGCCTGGGTACTCTTAACCTCACCAATCTGATTCTCATCTTCTTCAGATGAGTCTTCCCCTACCGGGATCTGACGGACTATCTCCTTGAACCTTCTACCCATGTTGAGTAAATCTTTCTTCTTGGGCTTCTTCTTAACTGCCAACAATGCCATCATATCTTGCTGCCCCTTGGCTAGGGCTAGTAGAGTCTCTTGGAATTGAGAATTTTGTGCCTATAGATCCTTCACAGTTTTCTCTAGATCCATCTTGCTTAAATAAATAGCAGAAAGATAAGGAAACATGTTATGTGGAAAACCTGTCATGTTATGATGCATGGAGGATGCATATGCAGGTGATTTCAAGGACTAATTGAGTTTTAAATTTACATAGACAAAAGAGTGAAAAAACCTCAATTTCATTAATTAGTTTGAAAAGATTACAACATGCCTCTTGGGCTTACAAAATAACTCTCTAAGATAAAAAGACTGAACGTATCCTCTTCGGCGCCGCAAGGTAGGCGTTCACACTTTGCTCTTCTTGTAGCTGCTTCGTAAGCTCCAAGACCCTCTTCTCACTAGCATATAATTGAGCTTCGAAAGTATCTCGTTCTTCCTTCAGCTGAATCTAACCCTTTTGCAAGTCTTCAAGAGAGGTTGGCATGTCGGGATGTAGGACAGTGTACGGGACATCTCTTTCAACCATAGGTTCCATGATGACTGGTAAGATGGAGGGATAAGGCATCACAAGTTTATGAGTACGAGCTCATACCCACTTAAGATAAGGCTCAAGGGGAATGGAATTCTTGTGTTCTAGCTTCTTTCTATCCACCTTGCTCACCATCCTCTAAGATCGGATAAACCTTTGGCGGTAGCTTTGATCGTGGCTCTCTTAGTCGAATACCACTCCTTGGATAAGCATCTCATGTGGACCATCCCTTCGGGCGTAACCAAACTGTCGTAAGGCTAAGCAGGGGTTGTAAGTGATACCTCCTCTAATTTCGAGCAATGGGACATTAGGGAATTCTCCATAACGGTTGATGATAGTAACATTCTCCAAGGATCGGGAACACCAATGAATGTCTGAGCATCATCAACCTATGGGACCATCTTGAACCTTGCTCGTTCTTCAACACAGATCGGGGAAGATGCAAAATAAACCATATTTCCAAGAGAGGAGTTCAACACATGAGGATCCATCTCTTTCTCATAATGCGAGAGTGAAAAGAATGTAGAATGTCTCCCAACAAAGTAGGCATTGGGTTACGAGATATAAAGATTTTGACAGCGTTTACATCTATGATTTGGTAAGGGTTTGGAAACAAAACCATCCCATAGATGAGAAGGGCCACAATCTCTTCAAAAGCATGTAAGTCCAAGGAGTTCCAACAATCTTGAGCTTTCTCGAACAAGAACTTGGCTAAGAAACCTTTGACACCACTCCTTGTTTCCTAATTAGTTGTGATATCAGATTGTTGCAAGTGTAGTGCTTGGGCAATATCTTTAGGTTTTGGATCTCTTTCCGTACCATTGAAGGATAGTTGATTGAGAATGGGAGTCCTCAAGAGTTGTGAAAATTCTTCTCAAGTTGGCACAAGTTGAAAATCAGGAAAAGTGAAGCAATGGTATAGAGGATCAAAGAATTGGAAAAACACCTTCATCATATATTCATAAGTGTTAGAGGTAACCAAGTTTAGGAGACGACCATGTCTTTCGGTGAATGAATAATTTTCAGGAACCCTTGATTCTAACTCTTTGAGTTGAGGAGGAATCCTCGTGAGATTGACATGGATAGTATTCCTGCGGATAGAAGCCATGTCCTACAAAACAGAATAAAGATAAATCCCAAAAATCCTTGAAAAGGTTAGTGAGAATGAGTATGATGTTATGATGTTTATTGTTGTACCCCAAAATTTGCTCTCCCATTTCCCCAACATTTTCTCATCACAAGACCTTTGAAGATCAAGATCCAGTTAGGGTTTCCTCTGCTCAAGACTTCTCCTTGCACTGTGGACTCAAATTAGGGTTTGTGTTTGCCCAAGGATGTTTTGAACTAAAATGCATAGGATGACTTTCATGCTTCATGTTGGACTCCCAAGTTTACCCATGCCAAGTTTCAAGCCTTGATTCCAAGTTTTGCCCAGTCAATTGGACAGTTGACCTAGAAATCAGCTGTATTGGGGAAAAAGTCAACTGTGGCCAATTGACAATCAAACCTCATGAAATTTGACCCACATCAACATATTGAACTCATATGGACCATTTGATCAAGTTTGGATCACAATTCCATAAGAAATTTGATCAGATCACCAAAAGGGCAAAATGGTCATTTTTAGGGTTTTGACTGCAAAGGCAATTTTTGACTGTTTGACCTAGCCAATGGCAAATCAAGCTCACATATGGAATCAAGGACTCAATGAAATGGTCTTGACACATTCATCAAGCTCAAAAGATCCCAAGTACACAAGATTGACAGTTGAATTTCCCAGTCAATTGATCAGTTTTGACTGTATACTGAAAAGTCAAACTTTGACTTTTTGGTCAAAATCAAGAGTCAAGATTCATTTTTCATCAAAACATGCCAAATCATGAAACTTGTTCACCAAGAAATCACAAAATGCAAATTAGGGTTTGAAAATGGAATTTTTCATAACTTAGAATTTTTCTAAGTTATGAAAAACCCTAATTTTTTCCCAACTTTGCCCCATCTTTTCACCAAGATCCATCTGGATTCAAACAAAAGTCAAAACATGAAAGTTGTAGCTTGTTGCATAATCTACAACTTTGATTCACAAAGTTTTCTCATTTGAAGCTTGTATCTCAAGTTACAATTTTTTGAATAAGGGCACTAAACCATTTTTTAACTTAGTGAAATTTTAACCTATTTTGACAAGGTTTTCTACCCCACTTCAAGGCCATTTTTCATACCCTTCCACTTGGAATTTTAATTTGCATTTCAAATATGGATTGTAGTACACATTCCAAGATTTCCAAAATGTCCAAGAACTTCTCAAACAACCTCATAACTTGAGAGATTCGAATTTCACAAGTTGGTAAAAATTCACTTTTGTTCTTCATCAAAACATGTTCATAATCTTGCAAATTTGAACTCAGCTTGCTTTATGCTTGATTACAGGTCCTTGAACCATTCCATACTCAATAATTTAATGCATATTCAATGTGTTAAGGCCATGTTCTTTGTGTTCTAACATTGCATAGTGGATTAATCCTAAACTAGATAAAGTGCTTTATCCATTTTTGTAAAAAGCTAGCTTTATGTCAAATTGAAATCCAAGCAGGTACAAGCTAAATCCTTTTAGCACAAGATTATGGACAAATTGCTCTGATCAAGAGAGGCTTTGCTGCAGGATTAGAGGTCCCTTACTGACCTAAAACATCAAGTGGCATTTTGTTGCTTAACATAGAAGAAAAGTGCATAACTTATCACAACTCTCTCTTCAGCATAGAAACACAAGAAAGAAGTTATCAAACACATTCCAAGGAACATATCCAAGCTTTGGCACAAGTCCCTGACCTCTCAAACACTCTCCATCTCAGAAACACCATAAAACTGCTCAAACAGAGCAACCCCTGCAGATTGAGTGCTATCTCTCAATCCCTTCGAGCATTTTGGTCCAAACCTGTTCCTCTACCTTCCTCACAACCTATGCAAGCTAACCATGACCTAAAACCTGATCTGTAATCCCTCTAACAGTTTCCACCATTTTCATTTTTTCCTTTTGCAGTTGAAGTTCTATAGCTTGGTACAAGAAGTTTCAAGACAAAGTGAGCATTGAAAAAGCATCCCTGGACCTCAAGGAAGCTTTTCCAATCATTACCTTGCACTAGAGGTTCCTCATTCTCCAGATAGAAGTTCAACTGCACAGGTAAAACTTTGAACTCGTATCTCTCTTATCATGCATCTTTAGTCTTAAGTTTGTGAAGAAACAAGGTTCTACTCATAGCCCTGAACATGTACATATCTTTACATTTCATTTCTTTTGCCTGAGTAGAGAGAATTTGGAGTTTGAAAATGGCAGAAAAATTAGGTTAGGATTTGGGGGAGGAGAAATTCTCCCTCATCTTAGAGAGTTAGGTCAAGTTCCATACATGGTTAGAATCGTCTCTTCATGCTGAACATTTGTTGTGTTATGAGTTTTTGCTAAAAAGCCAGGAATCAAGAGTTAGAAGAAGCTGAACATGGCACGCGTTTTTTCAAACATTTGTGCTGGAGGTTGAAGACAGTGGCATTGGGCTGGGCTTGTGTGTTTTTTTTCTTATTCACACCACATATTTGCTATTACACCCCCTGAGCCCATTTGCTTTATTTTTATTCTTTTTTGACTTTTTCTTTTTTGATTGACTTTGTTTATTTTTTCTCATGACATTAAAAAAATAAAAATATTTTTTCCATCATTTTTTGAATATATGGCATATTTATTTGATTTATTTCTTTTGTTTGTATATAAATACTATATATATACTATTATTAGAATAAATAGAAAAATAGTGCAAATACATTTTTTTATTTTTTTATTTACCCTCTGAAAATATTTCACATAAAAATACTTTTTTTTATTATTTTATTAAAATATTAAATATATATTATTTTTGTATATAATGCATATTTAAGAATTTAATATATATACATATATGTTTATTAATATAAATATAAAAATACTTGAATTTTTTCATTTTTATAAATATTTGATACAAAAATACTTTTTTTATAATATACTTCATTTTATTTTTGCACATAATAAATAAATACTTGTATTAAATTAAATAATAGTGCATTTTCTTTAATAAAATTAGGGTTTTGCCCTAAATTCAAAATATTCAAAAATAATACCTTTTTATTTTCTTATTTTATTTTACATAAACCATACTTTTCTCATACATATAAAAACTTTCTTTTTTGCATTTTTACATATTTATTTAATTGCCATTTAATTATGCAATTTATTTACCTTGCAAATATTCAAAATGATGTAATAATTTAGATTTAAATTCTTGTCAATATCCCCATTTGAACATTTGTACCCCCCTTCCCATATTTGGTTTTGTAATAGCTTAGTAAATTTATTTTCGCACTTTATTGCTTTCTAATGATAACATGTTAGAATTAGGGTTTGTATGCGAAAAATGATAAAAAATAGTTATGACCTAATCTCAAGATAAACAAGCATGAAAATAAACAACACATCTCACACTTGCACCTCTAGGGTACTCCACTTTGTTGCCTTCAAATAAATGGGCCATATTGTATGTTGAACTTCTTTGGGCAAAGCAAACAATTTGAATGATCATAGTCCCTCGATAAAACTTTTCAAAACAAACAAAAACAAATGATCAAGTCCCCTTAAAGAAAATTGCCCAAAGACATTTAACGCCGTTGCAATTATGGCCTAAACGATGACCCGCGCCTGTCCCTTTCACATCCTAACATAAGGTTGTCCACCAAATTCAATGGTGGAACAAACTTGTTAAAAGGGTTAAAACGTAGCAATAATCTTTTTGAAATTTAGGAGTAGATAACCTCTTAGTTACTTGAATCAAACTTGCAAAGCAAAAACACTTGCCTAATTTCAAAATCACACCTCACAACACTTTCAAAACAACTTTCAAAAACAAATGAAAAAACTTTTCAAAAGACGTACACCTTTGTATACATCCCCATATGGATCATTACAAAGGTTGCCACCACATTGGCTTCTTTTCAAAATATTTTCAAACCTACTCACACTCAAGCACCATTTCAAACAATTGAAAACAAAAAGGCAAGTGATCTAAGCAAGTAACTAAGAGCCCATGGATAACCATGGATAGAAAGGGTGCTAATACCTTCCCTTTCTATAATCTACTCCCCGAACCCAAGAAAACATCTCAAAAGGTTTTTGCTGTGCTTTTTAACCTTTCCTCAGGATAAAATAAAAAGTCGGTGGCGACTCTTGCTCAACCGAAACATTTGCGAATACAAACGCAAAACCTCAAGTCAGTTCTCCCACCGTATCACATTTATGATTTCATGTACAAGGCAAACAAGTCCTTAGGTTTAGGCTTGTATGCAGTCTTATAGGTAAGTACCCTCTTGAAGTTTAGTTGGCTCAAACTTGTCCTAGAAATAGTAACCGAGTTCTAAAGGATCCCAATATCACTGGTCTGTCTTCTTGGGCATTGTTTCAGCGCAAGCCTCTTTCACGGAGACCGAAATATCCCAAAAAGCCAAACCTCAATGAGTGTAGTATCGAGTATCTACAAACTTCAGACTGCACCAGAGTCGGTCATCTCACTACGTCCTAATGGCCAACTTGGTCAAGTAAAGGTTCTAAAGTCAGTTAGTGCTTCATGACATCACTCAGCGGCCCCATATTCTCCTTGACATACTCAAGGGCTACCGGTACCCACAAATATATCACGCTAACGTAGCTATTGCTTAGACCATGTCGGTATACCCCGTACAGTTTCCACAATGTATTGCTACTTACCTATAAGGTATCCCAAATCTGGGTAGAGGGTTAGAACATGCCCAAACAAGGAACCAAAAATGTAAAGCAAACAAATCAAACAATGAAAGCAAATAAAAGTGATCTATCCCTAAGGTAACCCCACTTTTAAGTTTTTCCCCAGCAGAGTCTCCAGTTCTGTGATACGGTAGGAGAACTGACTTGGGTGTTTTGTGTTTTATCGCAAATGTTGCGGTTAGCAAGAGTCGCCACTGACTTTTCTTTTATCCAAAAGGAAAGACTGAAAAGAACAGGAAAGACCTTTGAGATTGTTTCTTGAGTTCGGGGGGTAGATTATGAAAAGGGAAGGTGTTAGCACCCTTTTCATCCATAGTTATCTATGGACTCTTAGTTGCTTGCTAGATCACTTTCTTTTGTTTGAAAATGTGCTTTTTGTGGTTTTTGAAAGTATTTTGAAAAGGCGCCTTTGTTTAGGCAAACTTTTCAATAGTTCTCGTTCGTAAGAACGTATACAAAGTGTTGAGCTTTTGAAAATGTTTCAAGTTTGGAAAATATTTTGAAAGTGTTTTTTGAAAGTGTTGGTGTTTGTTTTAAAAATAAGCAAGAGTGTTTGATATGAAATTTTGCAAGAAACTAGGAACAATCTACCTACTCAAAAGTCTTAGTTAATTTCTTCCTTTCCTTTGATATTGCTATCTTACCATTGATTTGGTAAGAAGTCCTATCTTTGGATGTAAATGGATGGGCGTGGGTCATCGTATGGCCATGATAGCAATGTTGTGAAATATCTTAGTAATTCTCTTTGAGGGACTAAGATCATTTTGAAAGGCAACATTTGGTAGCATCATCGAGGGACTATGATCTTGTATTTTTGATTGCTTTTGGCTAAGATATTCCACATGCATAACATGGTCATTTTTATAAGGCAACACAGTGGAATTACTCTAAGGGTGCAAGTGTGCAAATGTGTTGGATTTACATGCTTGTTTATCTATGGATTAGGGTTTGCTAACTTGTTGATTTTAATCTTTCCATACAAAACCCTAATTACTAGCATTTATATAAAGCGATAAATTGCGGAAAGTAAAAATACTAAGCTATTACATCATTAGGGGAGGGGGTATACAAATTTACAAATGGGGATTTTGCATGAAAATTAAATCTAATTAACTATTACAGCCATATTGAATATTGTACAAAATTAAAAATAAAATGCAAGAATATAAATGGAACAAGAAACGATTTTTGTTTGATTTTTTATGAGAGGGTTTTAATCTAATTAATAGAAATGATTAGTTAAAAATAAACAAGATTAAATTTAAACTAATTAAGAAAAGAATTAAGTAAAAATGATTTTTAGGGTTTTTTTATGAAAAGGTTTTTAATTAAGGAAAATAATATGGAAATTAATTAATTAAATAAACCTAAGTTCTAAATTAATTTTAATTTACAAGAGGATAATATAATGATTAAATCTAATTATCTAAATACTAATTATTTAAGAAAAGAAATTAATTTATTTTAAGAAAAGAAAATGTTTTTTTAGTCTTTTTGTTTTATAAGATAATAAAAATAAGTAAGTATAAATAATAAATAAGAATATTTTTTGGATTTTTATTAATAAAAATGATAATGATAATAATAATAATAATAATAAAAATAATAAAAGAAATATGAAAATGAAAATAAAATAAAGAAAAAAAGAAAATGAAATAATAAAATAAAGGGCCAGGGGTGCAAAAATGAAACTGGGGTTAGAAAAAATAAAAAAATAGCCAGGCCCAATGTTGGAGGCCCGGCGCTGCAAACAGAAACAAAAAAGGAAGTGAAAATATGAAAAATGCATAAAAGGGTACCACTGGGGCTCGAACCCATGTCCCATAGGTAACAGGCACGCGCTCTAACCACTGAGGTGGTGATACATCAATTAACTTAAACAAAACAATAAATATGTAACATAAATCTTGTCCTGAATGTACTTCATCTTCAGCCTCCAGCCAAAGGATATGTAACTTATTCACTTCTCATCCATTCACAAAACTATAAACATCAAACTTGTTAGAAATTTCCACACGATTCTGAATATGTAAATAACTTAAACTAATTCTCAAAGATGAGCATGAATTTCTAACAGTGCCAAATTCTAACCTAAATATTTTCAGAGGTTCAAACTCAAAATTCTCCCTACTCAAGCAACATAAATGAAATTTATAGACATGTATAGTTTCAGGGCAATGATGTCTACACTTTATCTTCACAAATACAAGCCTAACAATGCCTAAATGAGAAGATAGAAGTTCAAGAAAAATACCTCAAAACTGGAAATCGTGAAATGAGTTTAAGTTTGATTCAAAGTTCTGTAATGATCAGGTTAGCTTCCTTGAGTCTCTAGAAAGCTAATGCAATGCTTAGCTTGAGTTGAGAGTGGATGAAATAGTCTGGAGAAGCCCAACTGCAATGCTTTATTTTTGGTTATGGAAGTTGATGAAGATGATGTTACAGTCTGCAAACATGGACAGGGATGGTTTGTATTTGATATGAGGAAGCTTTTGAAACTAAAAGGCCAATAAATGCATGAGAGGTTCGGAAGATTGAAGTTCAAAGTCAGAAATGACAAAAAAATGAAGGTTTTGTGAAATCTGAGTTTTCAGGGAGTTTGGGAGTGTTTGAGGGTGTTCAAACTCGTGTCCTAGGTTTCATAATAGTGTTTTGATATATAGGAAAAGGTTTGGAGACTTGAGATGGTCAGAAGTACAAGACCATATGTTTTGGCTTCTTGGCTTATTTTTGAAGTAAGGTTGACAAACATGGTTTCAATGCATAGTACAAGCATGGTCTGAGTAATTAGAGGCTCTAGAAAAGTTTCTTATGGCTTTTAGGTTATGTGTGATCATAAGGAACAAGTGCAAAGCTCAAGACAAGTTGACTTCGTGATTAAAGCCTCTTTACTAGAATGCCAATGTTACTTTATGCCATTAATGGAAATGCAACTTGGATAATGGCTCAAATGCTTGGATCAAAGCTCTAACAGCCGTGTAAACATTTAATTATGGAGTAACAAACAAGTTTGATACATGCAAAGCAAAGATTATGCAGCCTAGCATGGATTTGGTTCATGTGTTCTTCACAAAATGGCTTGTAATTCAAGTTTGAAAACCCTAACTTATTTCCTTCGATTCTCCTTGCTCAAACATGATCACAATGAGTTCTTGGACATTTTGGAAATCTTGTAAAATCCTATACAACCTCTATTTTTGTAATTTTTGAAAATTCCTCTTGGAACTATGTGAACAATTGCCATGAAGTTAGGTCAAAATCCTGCCTAAACTATGGGAAAATTTCACTAAGTTTCCAAGTTTCATGAACATGTATTCACAAAATCATAACTTGAAATCCATGCATTTACAGGAGAAGTTGTGTTCTACAATTTTTTATATCTCATTGATATCTACAACTTTCATGTTGGAAGTTTCCTTTGAATCATCTTGCATCATGGTGAAAATTTGGCTCAAAGTTGTGGAAAAATATGAAATTTTCAACACTTAGAAAAATTTCTAAGTTTAGAAATGTTGACTTTTCAAAATAAAATCTTTACTTTTTGATTTCTTGATGAAAAAGTTTCATATTTTGACATGTTTTGATGAATTTTAATCTTTGACACTTGATTTTGACTAAAAAGTCAAAGTTTGACTTTTTAGTGTATAGTTGACTTTTGATCAGTTGACTAAAAATTCATGTGTCAATCATTTGATCTTGAGCAATGCTTTGAGCCATGTCATTAGGTAAAAATGATCCAATTGAATCCTTGGGATCATAACTTAAACCAATCAAACATTTGCTAGGTCAAAAATCAGAAATTGCCTCTTCTCAGTCAAAACCCTAATTTTGACCATTTTGTCCTTTTGATGATCTGATCAAATTTCTTGAGTAATTGTGATCCAAACTTGATAAAATGACATATATAGGTTCATGATGTTGATATGGATAAAAAATTATGAAGTTTGACTGCAAATTGACCACAATTGACTTTTTCCCCAATACAACTGATTTTTAGGTCAACTAATCAATTGACTGAGCAAAAATGTGATCCAAGACTTGAAACTTGACATGAGAAATCTTGAGGGTCCGAAATGATACATTAAGGTCATATGAGGCATTAAAAGTCCAATTACTTGTGCAATCTCAAACCCTAATTTTCAATCATCAGTGCTTAAGGAGGTGTCTTGAGTTGATCAACCCTAGTGCAGTCTTGAACCAAAGGAGATCTTGTGAGAGATTACTTGAGAAATGAGAGGGAAAATTTTGGGGTACAACACAACCATTAATATTCTTCACATCACAACATCAAAAAATGGTTATATAGAAAAAAACATCGACATTATTCCACTGTCACACTACACTACGACTCAACAGCCTGGCCGGACGGACCGACCTGCTCTGCTACCAATTGTAACACCCCATTTTCACACATTAAAAATATGGTATTAAATCATGAAAAAGAATACATCAGAGTCCACAATGGGATGTTACATAATCCAAAAATCCATAAAGTTTCAAAACACTTTATTCTTCGTTTATCCAAAATATTTATTCAGCAGCGAAAAATTAACTTAAATCGGTTCAATGGCATTCTAGCCTCAACAACAAATAAAACTCCAATATATGTGGTCCATAATAAGTTTAAAATAAATGTGCAAAAATTTAAATCATACAAAAACATAGTAAAATCCCTAAATCCCGTGTTGCATATCAGAGCAACTCATAAGAATCGATCTGTTAACATCTCTTCAAGCACTACTCGGGTACCTGATTATCTGTACTCCCGAGGAGCACATACACAACAACACAAAAGGGGCGAGAATTTCATTCAATAATCACACGATGAATAAAACATGCTAAGGTTCCTACCCTGGAAGAGTTCTCTTATTTGCTTGGGATCCCTGTCTTGGAACAAACCCCATTCACTGGTTTGGAAAAGACTCCTAGGCCTGAAGAGATTGCTGCAATTCTCCCCTTGACCAAAGAAGAGGTATTGTCCAACTGGGAAACTAGAAATGGGATCAAGGGCTTTTTGGTCAAATTTCTGGTCGGCAAGGCTAATGATTTCTAGAATGACTTGGACTTCAAGGCATATGAGGATATTCTGGCTCTTTTGATCTATGGTCTGGTATTGTTTCCCAATCCTGACACCTTTATCAGTATCCATGTCATAAGGATCTTCATGTCTCGGAATCCGGTACCCACTCTTTTGGGTGACATTCTACAACAACTCTATGCTCGTACTGCTCGAAAACGGGGAACTCCGTGGTGTTGTGCTCCTTTGCTAGTAAGGTGGTTTATTTCGCACCTTCCTAAGTTCGTGCTGAAGAATGAAGAAGGAAAAGGTTGGGCTAGGAGGTTAATGTCTCTCACTGATAATGACATCACCTGGACTCTCAGAGGTTTGGATGAGGTAGCTGTTATTGACCGTTGCGGAGAATACCCTAATGTTCCATTGATTGGTATCCAAGGAGGAATCTCTTACAATCCGTGTTTAGCTCTCCGTCAGTTTGGAAGAGCCAGAGGAGATGGGCCTCATGAAATGCTGGTTCCTCACTTCCATTTTGAGTTTCAGGCAGACAGTGACAAACTACGCCAGGGATTCATTAGAGCCTGGGACAGAATCCACAAGGCCAACCCACATGAATTGGGACTAAAGACTTCTCTGCCATTGAAGCCCTATTGCAAATGGGTCCGCATCCGTGCTCAAAGGTTAGGTATGCCCTACGAAGCTGTTAGACCTCTCATTCTTGAGTCTCCTGTTGAAGATGGGGTTCCTCCAACTATCCTCCCTCCTCAGATACCTACTGATTTTGACACCATGAAGAGATCTTGGGCGCAGCTAAAGGAAGAACGGGATTTCTATCGGGAGAAATTCAACGAGCAGGAGCGGAAGATCCAGAGGCTGACTAAGCAATTGGAGGAAGAACGAGTCCTGAACAACTACATCAGCACTGAAAAGAGGAGGCCATGGGAGCATTGATGAGCTTTGGATGTTCCCTTTTATAGTTTATTTCCTTTCCAGTATTTTTCATTCCTGTAATGCCTAAGGGCAAATTGTTGAACAATTGGAAATTTTAATCTAATGAAGTGTGTTTCCCTTTTTTGTCTACAAAGTTGAATCTTGTTTGTCTTTAAAAACATAAAACATACGCATTCCATTGCACCATATGCATAGCAGGTACCCTATTTCACAGGTTGCTTAATCTCCTTCGCTGTTTATTTTGCACAGTCATCATGAATCCAGACTCCTCCAGTGAGCAAGCAATCAAGGCCCTTCAGGCCCAAAATGCACAGTTTCAAGAGATGGTCCTAAGCCTAGCCCAAGGACAGCAAGAGTTGAAGACTCTACTCCTGAAGAAGAAGAAGAAAAAGAGGACTGCATTGTTCAACACCGGAGGCAGATTTGGGAACACACTCCATAATGAAACTGATCCAACTACTTCTTCTGCTGAGAAAAACAGTCCCCAAGGGGGAGGAGCTCCTAGTCCCGCAGTCTCCGACAACGAGACGGACTATAACGACGAACAATACCCACCTGCTGCTGACAGATACAAGCTGTTGGAGGACCGCTTAAGCGCCATGGAAATTCAGAATGTGCCGGGGCTGGATTTCGGAGATTTGGGGTTATCTTCTGGGGTAGTAATTCCACACAAGTTTAAGGCACCTGCCTTCGCCAAGTATGATGGGGTCTCCTGCCCAAAGCTGCATCTGAGGTCGTACGTAAGGAAAATCCAACCTTACACGGCAGATAAGAACCTTTGGATTCACTTCTTCCAAGATAGCCTCTCGGGGTCACAGCTTGAATGGTTCTACCAATTAGATGGAACTAGCATCCGACACTGGGAAGATTTGGCAACCGCATTCTACAGACAATACCAATACAATTCTGATCTCGCTCCTACGCGTACCCAACTTCAGGGTATGTCTCTAGGGGAGGGTGAAGGGTTCAAAGAGTACACTCAAAAATGGAGAGATTTGGCTGGCAGGGTGCAGCCTCCATTGACTGATCGTGAGCTGGTTGATATGTTTCTAGGGACGTTGTCTGGTCCGTTTTTCAATCATTTGGTTGGTAACTCCTCCGCTGGGTTTACAGATTTGATATTGACGGGAGAAAGAGTTGAAGCTGGCATCAGGTCAGGCAAGATACAAAAGGCTGCCTCCACAAGTGCTGAGAAGAGGCCGTTTAAGAAAGAAGCAAGTGCTGTCTACGGTACTAGAAGATAAGTCAAGCCCGAAAGTCGCCAAGCCGTCAATGCTTTGGTCATCTCAAAACCTGTTGCTGCTCCTCAGCAGTACAATCAACAAAGAAGCGAAAGGCCCAAGAGGCAGTATACTCGACTGAGTATGACCTTATCTCAAATTTTACCCCAACTGTTATCCACCAACCTGGTGACCCTCAAAGAAGCTCCTAAGGTCGTCAACACTGCGTCTCCTAAGTATAACCCAAATGCCCGGTGTGCTTATCATTCTGATAGTCCCGGGCACACTACTGATGATTGCTGGGCCTTGAGAAACAAAGTACAAGATCTGATCGACGCAAAGGAAATTCAGTTTGAAGCGCTGGAGAGACCAAATGTTGTAACTGCTCCTATGCCCCAGCATAGAGTAAATGCCATTGAGGAAGAATTGTATGCTGTTTCGGTAAATGAAGTTGTCACCCCTTTGAAGACCGTTAAGAAGAACCTACTGCGGGCCGGTTTATTTCCGGGTTGCAGTGAAGGTTGCTTGTTCTGTGCTGTTTCCCTATCTGGTTGTCCCTTGTTGAGGTTAGGCATCCAAAGCCTAATGGATAGCAAGGAGATTCTATTCAAGAAGTCTGCTGTCCAGTTGGTTCCGATAAAAGAAATTTCTGTGGTTACCATCTTCAAAAATCCAATCAAGGCTCTTCCGAAGAAGCCTGTTCAAATCATGACTGTTGCACCTGTGGTTATTACTGTTCCGGGGCCCCTCCCCTACGTATCTGATAAAGCTGTCCCCTGGCACTATGGGGCAGATGTATTTGTAAATGGAATCAAACAAGAATTCGACGCTGGTGCCAGTATCTGCGATATCACTGGTCCAGCCAAGGTCACCCGCAGTGGCAGGCTCTTCTCGCCTGACATTGCACCGCCCGCTATCCGAAGACCCCTCCTTATAAAACCTACAAGTTTACCTGTTCCTGCTGCTGATCAAGTTGTTTCCCCTGCTGCCGAGTCATCAAATGCTCGGGGCAAAGGGATTGAAGAAGAGCCTGCCCGGATGGAGGCACCAATACCTATAAATGCTGAGGCCTCCCAACAAGAAATGGAGGAGATCCTGAAAATAATAAAGAAGAGTGATTTTAATGTTGTCGAGCAGCTGGGGCATACGCCCTCCAAGATCTCCATGCTCTCCTTATTGCTATGCTCCGAGGCCCATGCTAAGGCCTTGATCTCATTTCTCAAGACGGCCCATGTGCCGCAGGAGACAACTGCAGTCCAGTTCACTGATTGCGTAGCAAATCTGACAGCAGACAATGGTATGGGTTTTTCAGATGCTGACCTGACTGCGAAGGGGAGAGACCACAACGATGCCCTGCATGTCTCTATCGAATGCAGGGGCATTACTCTGGCGCATGTATTGGTGGATACTGGTTCTTCCTTGAATGTTCTACCGAAAAAGGCTTTGGACCGTTTGGATTATGAAGGCCTAGAATTGAAACCCAGCAATATCATCGTCAGGGCCTTTGACGGTTCCAAAAGGATGGTTCATGGAGAGGTTGACATCCCTATCTGTTGTACCCCAAAATTTGCCCTCCCATTTTCACCAAGAAATTGCCAAGTCAAGGTCACAAAATTCCCCCAGGGTTGTGCAGCTCAACTGTCTCCTATACAGTCAAAACTAGGGTTTGAGTTCTGGTCAAGCAAATGAACTTTTCAAAGGCCCAATCAAGTCCCATATGCCTACAAAGATGGTCAAGTATCCTCATGTCAAGTTTCAAGGCATTCAGCTCAAGATGGCACAGTCAAAACCCTAGATTGCACTACAGTCAACTGTAGGGGCAAAATGGTCATTTGACAGTCAAAAGTTCAAATTTTTGGTCAACATATCATTTTGAAGCCACAAACATCATTTGATCAATGCTTGATCATGATTCTCAAAATTTGGCTCAGAAATCATCAAAGATGCAAAAGTTGCTATATTTGGACAGCTGAAAAAGTCAACTGAAATTGACCAGGGCATAACTTTCACATGGATTATCAGAAAAATTCCATCCAAAGCTCATTTTGAAGAGAAAGACATTTCCTACAATTCATATTCATGTTCCAAGTCCAAGAAATGCTCTCACAAAAAGTTATCAATTTCAACATTATAGGTCATTTTCAAAAGTCAACAAAAAGGGACTTTAAGTCAAAGACCATAACTTGAGATTGGTAAATCAAAATGACATGGGACCAAAGGCATTGGTTAAAGGACTCAAAGACCTTTCCAAAATGTCCAAGAACATGTGAAAAGCTTAAAAAATTGACCAAGTTATGCCTTGTGGAAGTTGGGAAATTTTTGGAAATTTTTGAAAGTCAACATTGATGCAAAAGGCCTAAAAATGCAAATGGGCCTATTTTCCTTCCAAATTTCTTCATGCCAAGCCTATGCACGACCACTAGGCCCAAAGGGAAGTATTTTCATATTTTTTGATTATTTATTTGAATTAATATTAATTTATATTCATTTAAATCATTTTAATACATGAAAAATATCAAACCTAACCTAAAAAAATCTTTTTATGCACATTATAATGTCAATATTTCGTGCTTGATTGATTATGGCAAGTTTTGGTGTGATTGGATCATGATTGAACAAAAACAACATGAAAAAAGATTGGAAAAGATATTAAGCAAATCAAATCTTCAAATAATGAATTCATGAGATTTTGTTGGTTTTTGTTGACCTAGAAGCCTCACTATATGATCTAGAACATAACCCTAATGCTCTTAGACTGCAAGCTGCGCCCAAAACAAGCATTGCATATTGAAATTTTTCACAAAAAACTCAAGACTGAAAACTAGCTTTTAGATCGATTCAAGCTTTGATTTTTGTTCCATTAGCATCCTGAAGCACCACTGGACGTTTCTCAATCATTAACAACAACAAAAGCACCCTGAATTGGTACTCCATAGTCAAACTGTACCAAGAAAATTCTGAAATCGCATAGCATAAATCAAGCATTCTTTTGCATTTTTCTTCATGGATTCTTGTTTGTAATGATGTTTTTATGCTAACCAATAGGTTCAATTGTGTTTTTGTGCCATGTATGTGTTTTCGCCATTGTCAAAAATTAGGGTTGCAGGTTTTCTAAATTAGGGATTTTGCATAGAAGAAAAATCAGGACCCCTGAACACCATGGTTGGGTTCAGCACCTCAAGACGAAGATGTCTGAACCCTCGCGATGAATTTATGGTCCATAGGGAGCTATTCGCTATTTTCTTGAATCACCCCTAACGCAACACTGTAAAAACCGTTGCCCTTTTGTTTTGTTTTACAGGGTGGGGAAGAAGACGAGTGCGTGTCCATCAGCCATTGGTCCTTTTGAAATTCGCGCGTCTTTTACCAATTAGCATTATGTTTCATTTATTATATTTGCGTATTATTATATATTAAATGAAACGCGCTTGGTTCAGTGGTAACGTGTTAGGCATATGACCTCAAAGACCTGGGTTCAAGTCCCAGGTCTTGCAAATTTCATTATTATTTTTCCAACCAATTTCCTATGCAGCGTCAGCAATGATGCATACCGTGTGTCCACAAGATCCAAACGCACAGGTGTCCAGGAGAGGCAGATCAAGGGCTCAGATCCCAGGCCTATGGTGAACGTGGTCAATGCACTAGCACACGATCCAGGAAAGTCAGCATATGGCAAACTCAGTTGGGCCAGGCTTTTCACATCAACACCTCCATAATGGGACAGAAACCCCCCCTGGTTCTCTCTTTTCTAAATTTTCTTTTATCTTTTATTATTTTTAATTATTTATTTGTTTATTTATTTTCTGATTTAATTAAACATCCTTTTTACAAAAAATACAAAAAAACATCATAAAAATAAAAATGTCCAAATAAAAGTATAATTTTTAATTTTAATTATTTTCATCAATAAATTAATATATGTCAATATTTAGTTTAATTAGGTTATAGTTTTAATCTTTTTTTAATAAAAAACACCAAAAATAGAATTTAGGTTTAATATCTTTTTTTGATTTCTCTTTTAATTTTTCCTTTTTTCAGAATAATATTATTTATTTATTTATTTTCTTATTTAAATTGTACATAAACGAATTAGGTTTAATTTAGGTTTTATTTTAATTCTTTCATAATAAACTTAAAAAACATTAGAACTAGGGTTTAGCATTTTAATTTTAATTAATTGTTCCTTTTTCTTTTAAATCCAAAACATAAAATATCAAAAACATTTAATCATTTAATCATTTAATTCTAATTCTCATTAGCTTTTAATTTTTCGCAAACGGGTCCAACGCCCATGGTTAATCATTTAATTTTGCGCATTTATTTTATGTCGTTTAATTATAATTTTGTATCTCTCCCAAAGCATTGTAACTTTACTTTTCGCACTTTATTTACTTCGCTTTATTTATTTTCCGCTAAATCGGGTCCGGTTTAATTTTGGCGATGTGGACCCGCGCCTTTGTAATAATTTAGATTTATTTCTTCGCAAAATATTTAACTGTTAACCAAGCATGCAAGAATGAATGGACAAATTAAAATCAAGCGTAGAACACGGCAAACATGACAAGACAAATAACTGAAACATGACACACAATTCGCACACACCACCCCTAGGGTACGCCTCACTGTTGCCTTGCCTCGAAAGGTGATCGTCGAGTAGAGGATGTCTTAGTAAGTCCTCATGATCCGGGAACCTGGCATGAGGGTAGCTTCTAAGGTGTCTTCCCATTGCTCTGGTGATCACCACGTCCCTAAAACTCGAATTGACCCGAACACCTCCAACGGTGGTGCTACCTACCTCTCAATGGTGGGATGGCACTACTTTAAGGACATCTACACAGACGAATTCCTTAGGGTAGGTAGGTTCTCAAGGATACTTGCTCTCTAATTTCAAAAAAATACTTTTCACACCAACACATTTTCAAAAAGCTTTCGAAAGCAATTTTTCAAACACTCTTGAGGACCGATACAAGAGTCGAACTGGAATTTTCAAAGAAACTTTTTAAAACCCACATTGAAAAGCAAACAAACCATTTTTGAAAACACAATGAGCAAGTATCTAAGAGCCCATGGATAACCATGGATAGAAAGGGTGCTAACACCTTCCCTTTCTATAACTTACCTCCCGAACCGAGAGCAATCTCTTTAAGGAATTTTTCTGTGCTTTTGTCCTTTCCATTTGGAGAAAATAAAAGACGGTGGCGACTCTTGCTTACCGCGACATTTCGCGAACCAGCGTTAAACAGTCAGTTCCAGATCCACCGATCACAGAACTGGCGACTCTGCTGGGGAAACCTTTATAAAGTGAGGTGTACCTTAGGGCTAGGTCATAACTGTGTTTTCACTTGTATTGTTTTGCTTGCTTTACTATTGTGGGTTGCATCGGAGATACATAGATCCTAACCCGGATCTGGGGATACCCTGTTTAGGTAGCATAAGCTGTGAGGGACCTGTCCGGCGTAGACCGACACAGGTGAAGCAGTGGCTACGTTGGTGTGGCACCTTAGTCTGTACCGATATCCCTTGTGTTGCAACGAGGAGAATATGGGTCTTCTAAGGAGTCATTAAGCACCAACAACCTTAGAACCTTAATTGACACAACTTGGCCTTTAGAACAGTAGCAGTATGCTACGCCCATTGAGGCTAAACTCTCGTGATGGTTCTGGCCGCAAGAAAAGATTGCGATGCTGGAGTTATGACCGATTGAGGGTAGTCAATGATATTGGGATCCTCTAAGAACCCGGTTACTTTTGATTAGGACAGGTATGAACCAACAAACTGAAAGAGGGTAGTACCTAGACCTCATGCTGGCCTAAACTTTAGGGGCTTGCCTTGCGTGACTTGTGTGCCTTACTATGTTTGCCTTTGTATCTGTATGTGGTGTGCTTTATCATAACATCATAGCATCATGAGCATTGCATGCATCCTGCATAAGAACTGACCATTTCAAAGACAAGAGGGTTTCATCTTTGCTCTGTTTTGTAGGACATTATGATGCCTGTGCGAAGGAATACTATCCGGTTCAACTTTGTTCGTTCACCTGAGTTGATTGCTGAGTTGGTTAGCAGAATTCCAAACACCACTTCCTTCATTCAGAGGCATGGTTCTCTTCTCAGTTTAGTCACTGCAAAGCGGGATCAACAGTTGATGAGTGTTCTGACCCAGTTCTATGACCCTCAGTACCAATGCTTCACCTTTCAAGACTTCCAGCTGGTCCCTACCCTGGAAGAGTTCTCTAATCTGCTTGGTATCCCTGTCTTGGATCAGACTCCTTTTACTGGTTGGGAAAAAACCCTCAGGCTTGAGGACATTGCTGCAGCTCTTCCTTTGACCCATCAAGAGGTAACAGACAACTGGGTAACTAGAAGCGGAGTTAAGGGTTTCTTGGCCAAGTTTCTGATTGGTAAAGCTAACAGCTTCTGGAATGACTTGGACTTTAGGGCATATGAAGACATCTTGGCTCTCCTAATCTATGGGTTAGTCCTGTTTCCTAATCCTGACAACTTCATCAATGTCACTTCCATTAGGATCTTTATGTCTCAGAACCCTGTGCCCACTCTCTTGGGTGACATCTTGCAACAACTTCATGCTCGTACTACCCGAAGACGAGGAATCCTATGGTGTTGTATCCCTTTGTTGGTGAGGTGGTTTATTTCGCACCTCCCTAAATCCGTACTGAAGAACCAAGAAGGAAGAGGTTGGGCTCACAGGTTAATGTCTCTCACCGATAAAGACATCATTTGGACTTGCAGAGGTTTGGATGAGATAGCTATTATTGATCGATGCGGGGAGTATCCTAATGTTCCTCTGATTGGTACTCAAGGAGGGATCTCGTACAATCCATGTCTAGCACTCCGTCAGTTTGGAAGAGCAAGAAGAGCAGGTCCCCATGAGATGTTGGTACCTCACATCAGTTTCGAGTTTCAGATGGATAGTGACGAGCTGCGTCGTAGGTTCATCAAGGCTTGGGACAAGGTTCATAAAGCTGACCCACAAGAGCTAGGGCCAAAGACTTCTCTACCTATGGAAGCCTACTACAAATGGGTCCGCATCCGTGCTCAGAAGTTAGGTATGCCATATGAAGCTGTCAGACCCGTCATTCTTGAGTGTCCTGATAAAGACGGTGTTCCTCCAACTGTCCTTCCTCCTCAGATACCTACTGATTATGAGACATTGAAGAGATCTTGGTCGCAACTGCAAGAAGAACGGGATTCTTACCGGGAAAAGTTCAACGAGCAGGAATCAAAGATCCAGAAGCTGACAAAGCAGTTGGAGAATGAGAGAGCCCTGAATGCCTACCTCCGTACTGAGAAGAGGAGACCATGGGATCAATGAGAAATTCTGAATGTGCCTTTACAGTTTTTATTTCCTTTCCAGTTGTTTCATTTCATGTAAACGCCTAAGGGCAACTTGTTGAATAATCTCAGTTGCAAAGTTGAATCTAATAAAGTGTGTTCCCTTTTTGTTTACAAAGTTGATTCCCGATTGTCTTTGAAAACATAATTCATACGCATTTCATACATCATGTGCATAGCGGGTTTTTCCCCTTTTTCAGGTTGCTTACAGTTCTTCGCTGTTTATTTCAGCATCATGAATCCCGGATCTGAATCAACAGAGACATCAATCAAGGCTCTCCAGGCGCAGAATGCGCAGTTTCAAGAGCTAATCATGGGTCTAGTTAAAGGCCAAGAAGAATTGAAGACTATGCTCCTGAAAAAGGAAAAGAAGAAGAAGAGAAGAACTGTTCTGTTCAACTCGGGCCGAAGGTTGGGTAATACTCTGCACCAAGAAGAGGCTGTTTCTTCTGTTGGCAAGAGTCCTTCTCAGGCAGAAGTAAAGCTTCCTACTCCAGAAGTCTCCGACAACGAGACAGATTTTGATGAGGAACAGTATCCTCCTGCAGAGGACAGGTACAAACAACTGGAAGACAGGTTGAAGGCCATGGAAGTTCAACAGGTACCTGGGCTGGATTTTGGAGATCTGGGTTTGTCGACTGGTGTAATTATCCCGCACAAGTTCAAAGCTCCAACCTTTTCTAAGTATGACGGGGCATCCTGTCCCAAGCTGCATTTGAGGTCCTATGTTCGGAAGATTCAGCCGTACTCTGCGGACAAGAATCTATGGATCCACTTCTTCCAGGAGAGTCTTTCAGGGACTCATCTCGAATGGTTCTATCAGCTGGATGGGACCAAAGTTCGTAACTGGGAGGAGCTGGCTACTGCTTTCTACAAGCAGTATCAGTATAATGCCGACCTTGCCCCCACACGTACCCAACTCCAGGGTATGTCGTTAGGTGCAAGTGAAGGTTTTAAAGAGTACGCGCAGAAGTGGAGAGATCTGGCTGGCAGGGTGCAGCCACCTTTGACTGATCGAGAGTTAGTGGACATGTTCTTGGGGACCCTATCTGGGTCGTTCTTCAACCATCTCATTGGGAATTCTTCTGCTGGTTTCACTGATCTAATCTTAACTGGAGAAAGAATTGAAGCTGGGTTGAAGTCTGGGAAGATTGCAAAGGCTGCATCATCATCTGGGCCGGACAAGAAACCATTTAAGAAGGAGTCTAGTGCCGTGTATGGCTCCAGGAAATCAGAAAGACCTGATCGCCGCCAATCTGTCAGTGCGGTCATGATCGCTACGCCTGCTGCCGCTCCCCGGCCAAACAATCCTCAAAGGGCTGATAGACCCCGGAGAGAGTTCACCCGGTTAAGCATGACCCTATCGCAAATCCTGCCACAGTTACTATCCACCAATTTGGTGACTGTTAAGGAGGCGCCAAAGTTCTCAAACACTACCTCTCCTAAGTACAACCCGAATGCCCGTTGTGCTTACCATTCAGACAGCCCGGGGCATGCCACTGATGACTGTTGGGCACTAAAGAACAAGCTGCAGGACCTCATTGACGCTACCTCATTGACGCTAAGGAGGTACAGTTCGAGGCATCTGACAAGCCTAATGTGGTGACAGCTCCCCTGCCTGCTCATGGAGTTAATGCTATTGGTGATGAAGAGGAAGTGGATGAAGCTGAGTTCGATAGCTGGATTTACCCGGCAACTGATGGTGGACCCAACAATTGGAGCGCAAAGGACAACCTCCATGTTTCTTTGGTTACTAAGTAATAAATTTCTTTGTTTCGTTATTTTGTAATAAACAATGATAAACTCTATGGCCCGGTGTCTTACCCGAGGCACCGTGGTTCTATTTGTGAGGGCATACAAACTGTCATTTTATACATCATGAATGAAAATCTTGGACGTATTTTTCGCATTGCAAATATTGTGTTCCTTTTCTGTCTTTCTTTTCCTTTACATAATTTTAAAAAAAAACAGCTGTATTTACACACACACTCACTCATACAGGTTCCAATCCACTCTGGATCTTACTGATAACAGCTCTGCTAATGCCAATTATGACTTCGAAAATCCGATCAACTTAGCCGAAGACGAAGGTGAAGATGATTGCGAAGTGCCTGGCGAGCTCGCAAGACTGTTACTTCAGGAAGAGAGGGCAATTCAACCCCACGAAGAGCCAGTGGAAACCATAAACTTGGGTACCGAGGCAGACAGGAGAGAGGTCAAGATTGGTGCTAACCTAGAGCTCAGCGTGAAGCAACGGTTAACCAAGATGCTGCATGACTATATGGAGATATTTGCCTGGTCCTACGAAGACATGCCTGGGTTGGATACCGATATTGTCGTCCATCATTTGCCGACTAGGGAAGACTGCCCTCCGGTTAAACAAAAGGTCCGTCGGATGCGTCCAGAAATGTCCGAGAAGATTAAAGCCGAAGTCATGAAACAGTTTGATGTCGGGTTCCTTGCAGTAACTTCTTACCCTCAGTGGGTTGCTAATGTGGTGCCAGTACCTAAAAAGGATGGCAAGGTCAGAATGTGTGTTGATTACAGGGATCTAAACAGGGCCAGCCCCAAGGATGACTTCCCCTTACCTCACATTGATGTCCTTGTGGATAATACAGCTCAGCACAAGGTATTCTCTTTCATGGATGGCTTTTCAGGCTACAATCAGATCAAGATGGCACCTGAAGACATGGAAAAGACTACATTTGTTACTCAGTGGGGCACCTTCTGTTACAAGGTCATGCCGTTCGGGTTAAAGAATGCTGGGGCAACCTACCAGCGTACCATGGTTGCCTTATTTCATGATATGATCCATCACGAGATCGAAGTGTATGTGGACGACATGATCGCTAGGTCCCAGACTGAGGAAGAGCATTTAGATCATCTACAGAAGTTGTTCGACCGTCTGAAACTGTACAAGCTAAGATTGAACCCGAACAAGTGCACCTTCGGGGTAAGATCTGGGAAGTTGCTAGGCTTCGTGGTCAGTGATAAAGGTATTCAAGTGGACCCTGCTAAGGTCAAAGCTATTCAAGAGATGCCAGTTCCCAAGACAGAGAAGGAAGTCAGAGGCTTTTTAGGACGCCTGAATTACATCGCTCGATTCATATCTCATTTGACTGCTACCTGTGAGCCAATCTTCAAGCTGCTGAAGAAAGATCAGGTAGTACGTTGGAACGATGAATGTCAGGCTGCTTTCGACAAAATCAAAGAGTATCTCCAAGAACCACCCATCCTTATGCCACCGGTTGAAGGGAGACCTCTAATACTATATCTGACAGTGCTTGACAACTCAATGGGGTGTGTGCTGGGGCAGCATGACGAGTCTGGCCGAAAAGAGCACGCCATTTATTACCTTAGCAAAAAGTTTACCGACTGTGAGACCCGATACTCACTGCTTGAGAAAACTTGCTGCGCTTTGGTATGGGCTGCTCGCCGGCTGAGACAGTATATGCTGACTCACACTACCTTATTGATCTCAAAAATGGATCCGATAAAATACATATTCGAAAAGCCTGCTCTGTCTGGGAGAATTGCAAGATGGCAAATGATCTTGACGGAATACGACATTCAGTACACAACCCAGAAAGCCATCAAAGGGAGTGTATTGGCAGACCACTTAGCTCATCAAGCTGTAGATGACTACCAATCAATGAACTTCGAGTTTCCGGATGAAAGCATCATGATAGTAACTGATTGTGAAGTACCTGGACCGGATGAAGGACCTGAACCAGGATCCCGATGGTCTATGCACTTTGACGGAGCTTCCAATGCTTTGGGAAATGGTATCGGCGCCATAATCATATCTCCACAGGGTACTCATACTCCACTCACTGCCCGGCTGTGTTTCAACTGTACCAACAACATGACAGAGTATGAGGCGTGTATCATGGGTCTTCAAGCTGCGATCGACTTAAGGATCAAGTTCCTCAGTGTCTTCGGAGATTCCGCCCTTGTGATCAATCAGATCAATGGAGAGTGGGATACGAAACATCCAAACCTGATTCCTTACAAAGAATGTGTGTTGACCATGATTCCCCACTTCACAGAGATAACCTTTGAGCACTTTCCAAGAGAAGAGAATCAGTTAGCGGACGCGTTAGCTACAATGTCTTCAATGTTCAAGGTTAAATGGGATAATGAAGCTCCCCGGATCATCATTTGGAAACTGGACGAACCGGCATACTGTTGTGATCTCGAAACTGAGTTGGTGACTGAGAAGCCTTGGTACCATGAAGTGAAGAGATATCTGGAAGCTCAGGAATACCCTGAAGGTGCCTCTATCAATGATAAGAAAATCCTAAGGCGGTTCGCAGCCAAGTTCTTCCTAAGCAACGGCATCTTGTACAAGAGAAACCATGATTCAACCTTACTGCGTTGCGTGGATAAGACTGAAGCGGAAAGAATCATGGAAGAGCTACATGAAGGGACCTTTGGTACGCATTCCAGTGGGCATACTATGGCTAAGAAGATCCTACGGGCAGGATACTACTGGTCCACAATGGAAGCTGATTGCTACCAACATTCTAGGACATGCCACAAGTGCCAGATCTATGCAGATAAGGTGCATGTTCCTCCGGTTCCCCTGAATGTTCTGACTGCGCCGTGGCCGTTTGCAATGTGGGGCATAGACATGATCGGCGAGATCAAACCTACGGCATCTAATGGACATCGCTTCATCCTAGTGGCAATTGACTATTTTACGAAGTGGGTTGAAGCAGCATCCTATGCTACGGTAACCAAGACTGTTGTGGCACGGTTCATTCGGCACAACCTGATCTGTCGATACGGCGTCCCTGAACGGATTATTACAGACAACGGTACCAATCTGAACAACAAGATGATTACTGAGCTCTGCGAACAGTTCAAGATACAGCACCACAATTCTTCTCCTTACAGACCGAAGATGAATGGGGCTGTAGAAGCAGCTAACAAGAACATCAAGAAGATCGTGCAGAAAATGACAGTAACTTACAAAGATTGGCACGAGATGTTACCGTTCGCTCTGCATGGGTACCGTACCTCAGCAAGGACGTCAACCGGGGCAACTCCTTTCTCTCTAGTTTATGGCATGGAGGCAGTCTTGCCAATCGAGGTGCAAATTCCCTCTCTCCGGATAATGAAGGATGCAAATCTAGACGAAGATGATTGGATCCAGACACGACTTGATCAACTCAATCTCATTGACGAAAAGAGACTTGCTGCTATCTGCCATGGTCAGACGTATCAGAAACGAATGATCAGGGCATTTAACAAAAAGGTCAGGCCACAGGAATACCAAGTCGGAGATCTGGTTATCAAAAGAATCATCCTTCCTCAGAGTGATCCAAGGGGCAAATGGACTCCTACGTACGAAGGGCCATTTGTGGTTAAACATGTGTTCTCAAGAGGAGCAATGATCTTAACTAACATGGATGGTGACGACCTTCCTCACCCCGCCAATGCAGACATAGTTAAAAAATACTACGCATGAAAAAAAGACCCGCTAGGCTGACATGCCTAGGCAAAAGTTAGGGCTTCCCGTCTAACCAAAAGGGTTCGGGCAAAATGTAGGGATGAAAATAAAAAAATCTGTACACCCGGCAAGTCGAAAACCTGAAAAGGCGGCTTGGGCAAAAATGGGTATCCCGGTGGACTGAAAACCCGAAAGGGCGGTCCAGGCAAAAATTAGGGATAAAGCGTAAAACTATGTCTCATTGATCACTTTGCATCCAGAATCCGGTATCTACATCAAGTTCAAACGGCATCGATCAGTCAGCTTCACCTTCAACCAAGGTCATCAAGTGATGAGACGCTCGGAGTTATAAAGGCAATAGCAGAGTTGAAACCCAGTGGATCATTCATCTTTCACACAGCTGTTTTATTTTCTTTTGTACAAAACTTGTATAAACTCTTTTGATCGGCGACGTACCTCTTACTAGGGCGTCAGCCTCTTGTACACAAAACGCCTATTCAGGCTATTCAAAATCAATACAAATATATATTTTTCAGTTAAACGTGCCAAGTGTTTTTTCTTTTTCTGTTTTGTTTTGCGAAGAACGTCCAAGGTTCAATTTGTGATGTATGCATTGACAATAATTTGCTAACTCATAAATATTTGCATAGAAACAAAGGAATTCATTGCAGGTGACACTGGAAACAGGGGCAATAAAGAGTTGTCCGAGCAGTCTAATTGTTCTATTCTCCAAGGTACCAAGATAGGTTCAACTAAAGAACACGGCCAAATGTACCTTAATCCCCCAGAGAGTGGTTCAACAAGACAATACACTCTTCTCCAAGCAAAATCATCAAATATCAAGGAAATTGAGTATCCTCCGGTAGATCTCAATACCTCCCCAGCAGCACGCATTCTTAACAAGCATCCCCGGCAGTCTTGATCTAAAGATTGTTCCCCGGCGGTATCTCAATATTCAACGGAATCACTTCCCCAGCATATCAAACTTCCCCCAGGAGAGTCCAACCCAGCTTCACCAGCAAAATTGGAAGTCATATCCCCAAGCAGTAAGCTTATCCCCAGTAGATTCTGGAAGCTTACCCCTCGCAGAGCACGAACGCGTCGTCCCGGCTTGATTTAAAGAGTTATTCCCGTAACAGGATATAACTGGGTTATCCTCAGCCAAAAGCCACGGAAAGAGCGTCCTCGGCAAAGTATCTTCCTACCCCCAGCGAAGTCTATCAACACTTCCAGCACAACAAGGATATCCCCAGCATAACTCATCAACGGTATCCCCAGCGGAGTTGTCTTCATCAACTCAGCAAAGCATCGCTATCCCCACAGAGTAGCACTCCCCAGCATGATCGCTAGAGTATCTTTTCTCCCGCAGAATTATTTCATTTGCCAAGTTTATTCCTCAACGGAGTTATCTTCGCCTACCGGTATTCTTGCAACGATCATCCACAGCGGAAGCAAAATCTCTTCCTCAACATCAGCCCAGGATATGACTTCCCGGCACTCGTCAAGGATTTATTTTCCTAGACGAAAACATACATAAAACTTTACATACATCATCATAGCATTCATAACGCACTGCATCATATCATACGAATCTCATTTATGTTAAGAACATCATGGCTTGATCCATATCATGCATCGCATATAACTGACCTTTACCTTTCAGGAAAGATGCAGTTGAAATTCTCAAACATATTTCAAGGATTTCTCTAGTCCAGTTAAATCGACTCCAAACAGATTTTTCTGATAAAGACTCAGTAGAAGTTCTCTTATGGTCCCCTCTCCAACGGCGTGTGAGGTGGTAATTCCTTCTTCAGATGTTTCCCTCTCCGGCATGAGCGTGAGGTGATATTCTCTTATGGTCCCCTCTCCAGCGGCGTGTGAGGCGGTATTTCCTTTTTCAGATGTTTCCCTCTCCGGCATGAGCGTGAGGTGATATTCTCTTATGGTCCCCTCTCCAACGGCGTGTGAGGTGGTAATTCCTTCTTCAGATGTTTCCCTCTCCGGCATGAGCGTGAGGTGATATTCTCTTATGGTCCCCTCTCCAACGGCGTGTGAGGTGGTAATTCCTTTTTCAGATGTTTCCCTCTCCGGCATGAGCGTGAGGTGATATTCTCTTATGGTCCCCTCTCCAACGGCGTGTGAGGTGGTAATTCCTTTTTCAGATGTTTCCCTCTCCGGCATGAGCGTGAGGTGATATTCTCTTATGGTCCCCTCTCCAGCGGCGTGTGAGGTGGTAATTCCTTCTTCAGATGTTTCCCTCTCCGGCATGAGCGTGAGGTGATATTCTCTTATGGTCCCCTCTCCAACGGCGTGTGAGGTGGTAATTCCTTTTTCAGATGTTTCCCTCTCCGGCATGAGCGTGAGGTGATATTCTCTTATGGTCCCCTCTCCAGCGGCGTGTGAGGTGGTAATTCCTTCTTCAGATGTTTCCCTCTCCGGCATGAGCGTGAGGTGATATTCTCTTATGGTCCCCTCTCCAACGGCGTGTGAGGTGGTAATTCCTTTTTCAGATGTTTCCCTCTCCGGCATGAGCGTGAGGTGATATTCTCTTATGGTCCCCTCTCCAGCGGCGTGTGAGGTGGTAATTCCTTCTTCAGATGTTTCCCTCTCCGGCATGAGCGTGAAGTAATATTCTCTTATGGTCCCCTCTCCAACGGCGAGTGAGGTGACATTTCCTTCCAGATTATAATTTCCTATAGTTCCCTCTCCGACGGTGAGTGAGGTGACTCCCTTTGAGATTATAATGTCCTTTGGTTCTCTTCCTGACACTACGAAGATGGTAATTCTCACCAAGATTTTCTCAACGAGCATTGTTGAGGTTAAAATCATTCAGGATTCTCTTACCATCCATGCTAAGGCAGTAACCATCCCTGGTTCATTCATCAACGTTTGAAGCTCCAGACCCAGCTCCTGTAACCAGTCAGGACATATCTATATCAAGCATCTAAAATCAGCCCCTGCGACGTGTCAGGTACTCATTTTTCTGTTTTGCAGGTATGCAGGTTCTCGCTAAGGAATCTCTCACGCGATCAACATCCAGATGGCATCTATAAGCCCATCATCCTATCCAAGCAACATCCAAATGGCATCTATAAGCCCATTCCCTCATCATCACTGCTACTATGTGAGCGCAAATTTCTGGGCACTCTAGTGTCCAATCATCTTCTACCCTCGGATTACGAAAGGCACGTCAGCCAATCTGCATCCTCAGGTCTAAGAAGATTGAACAGGGGCAACTGTTGTACCCCAAAATTTGCCCTCCCATTTTCACCAAGAAATTGCCAAGTCAAGGTCACAAAATTCCCCCAGGGTTGTGCAGCTCAACTGTCTCCTATACAGTCAAAACTAGGGTTTGAGTTCTGGTCAAGCAAATGAACTTTTCAAAGGCCCAATCAAGTCCCATATGCCTACAAAGATGGTCAAGTATCCTCATGTCAAGTTTCAAGGCATTCAGCTCAAGATGGCACAGTCAAAACCCTAGATTGCACTACAGTCAACTGTAGGGGCAAAATGGTCATTTGACAGTCAAAAGTTCAAATTTTTGGTCAACATATCATTTTGAAGCCACAAACATCATTTGATCAATGCTTGATCATGATTCTCAAAATTTGGCTCAGAAATCATCAAAGATGCAAAAGTTGCTATATTTGGACAGCTGAAAAAGTCAACTGAAATTGACCAGGGCATAACTTTCACATGGATTATCAGAAAAATTCCATCCAAAGCTCATTTTGAAGAGAAAGACATTTCCTACAATTCATCTTCATGTTCCAAGTCCAAGAAATGCTCTCACAAAAAGTTATCAATTTCAACATTATAGGTCATTTTCAAAAGTCAACAAAAAGGGACTTTAAGTCAAAGACCATAACTTGAGATTGGTAAATCAAAATGACATGGGACCAAAGGCATTGGTTAAAGGACTCAAAGACCTTTCCAAAATGTCCAAGAACATGTGAAAAGCTTAAAAAATTGACCAAGTTATGCCTTGTGGAAGTTGGGAAATTTTTGGAAATTTTTGAAAGTCAACATTGATGCAAAAGGCCTAAAAATGCAAATGGGCCTATTTTCCTTCCAAATTTCTTCATGCCAAGCCTATGCACGACCACTAGGCCCAAAGGGAAGTATTTTCATATTTTTTGATTATTTATTTGAATTAATATTAATTTATATTCATTTAAATCATTTTAATACATGAAAAATATCAAACCTAACCTAAAAAAATCTTTTTATGCACATTATAATGTCAATATTTCGTGCTTGATTGATTATGGCAAGTTTTGGTGTGATTGGATCATGATTGAACAAAAATAACATGAAAAAAGATTGGAAAAGATATTAAGCAAATCAAATCTTCAAATAATGAATTCATGAGATTTTGTTGGTTTTTGTTGACCTAGAAGCCTCACTATATGATCTAGAACATAACCCTAATGCTCTTAGACTGCAAGCTGCGCCCAAAACAAGCATTGCATATTGAAATTTTTCACAAAAAACTCAAGACTGAAAACTAGCTTTTAGATCGATTCAAGCTTTGATTTTTGTTCCATTAGCATCCTGAAGCACCACTGGACGTTTCTCAATCATTAACAACAACAAAAGCACCCTGAATTGGTACTCCATAGTCAAACTGTACCAAGAAAATTCTGAAATCGCATAGCATAAATCAAGCATTCTTTTGGATTTTTCTTCATGGATTCTTGTTTGTAATGATGTTTTTATACTAACCAATAGGTTCAATTGTGTTTTTGTGCCATGTATGTGTTTTCGCCATTGTCAAAAATTAGGGTTGCAGGTTTTCTAAATTAGGGATTTTGCATAGAAGAAAAATCAGGACCCCTGAACACCATGGTTGGGTTCAGCACCTCAAGACGAAGATGTCTGAACCCTCGCGATGAATTTATGGTCCATAGGGAGCTATTCGCTATTTTCTTGAATCACCCCTAACGCAACACTGTAAAAACCGTTGCCCTTTTGTTTTGTTTTACAGGGTGGGGAAGAAGACGAGTGCGTGTCCATCAGCCATTGGTCCTTTTGAAATTCGCGCGTCTTTTACCAATTAGCATTATGTTTCATTTATTATATTTGCGTATTATTATATATTAAATGAAACGCGCTTGGTTCAGTGGTAACGTGTTAGGCATATGACCTCAAAGACCTGGGTTCAAGTCCCAGGTCTTGCAAATTTCATTATTATTTTTCCAACCAATTTCCTATGCAGCGTCAGCAATGATGCATACCGTGTGTCCACAAGATCCAAACGCACAGGTGTCCAGGAGAGGCAGATCAAGGGCTCAGATCCCAGGCCTATGGTGAACGTGGTCAATGCACTAGCACACGATCCAGGAAAGTCAGCATATGGCAAACTCAGTTGGGCCAGGCTTTTCACATCAACACCTCCATAATGGGACAGAAACCCCCCCCTGGTTCTCTCTTTTCTAAATTTTCTTTTATCTTTTATTATTTTTAATTGTTTATTTGTTTATTTATTTTCTGATTTAATTAAACATCCTTTTTACAAAAAATACAAAAAAACATCATAAAAATAAAAATGTCCAAATAAAAGTATAATTTTTAATTTTAATTATTTTCATCAATAAATTAATATATGTCAATATTTAGTTTAATTAGGTTATAGTTTTAATCTTTTTTTAATAAAAAACACCAAAAATAGAATTTAGGTTTAATATCTTTTTTTGATTTCTCTTTTAATTTTTCCTTTTTTCAGAATAATATTATTTATTTATTTATTTTCTTATTTAAATTGTACATAAACGAATTAGGTTTAATTTAGGTTTTATTTTAATTCTTTCATAATAAACTTAAAAAACATTAGAACTAGGGTTTAGCATTTTAATTTTAATTAATTGTTCCTTTTTCTTTTAAATCCAAAACATAAAATATCAAAAACATTTAATCATTTAATCATTTAATTCTAATTCTCATTAGCTTTTAATTTTTCGCAAACGGGTCCAACGCCCATGGTTAATCATTTAATTTTGCGCATTTATTTTATGTCGTTTAATTATAATTTTGTATCTCTCCCAAAGCATTGTAACTTTACTTTTCGCACTTTATTTACTTCGCTTTATTTATTTTCCGCTAAATCGGGTCCGGTTTAATTTTGGCGATGTGGACCCGCGCCTTTGTAATAATTTAGATTTATTTCTTCGCAAAATATTTAACTGTTAACCAAGCATGCAAGAATGAATGGACAAATTAAAATCAAGCGTAGAACACGGCAAACATGACAAGACAAATAACTGAAACATGACACACAATTCGCACACACCACCCCTAGGGTACGCCTCACTGTTGCCTTGCCTCGAAAGGTGATCGTCGAGTAGAGGATGTCTTAGTAAGTCCTCATGATCCGGGAACCTGGCATGAGGGTAGCTTCTAAGGTGTCTTCCCATTGCTCTGGTGATCACCACGTCCCTAAAACTCGAATTGACCCGAACACCTCCAACGGTGGTGCTACCTACCTCTCAATGGTGGGATGGCACTACTTTAAGGACATCTACACAGACGAATTCCTTAGGGTAGGTAGGTTCTCAAGGATACTTGCTCTCTAATTTCAAAAAAATACTTTTCACACCAACACATTTTCAAAAAGCTTTCGAAAGCAATTTTTCAAACACTCTTGAGGACCGATACAAGAGTCGAACTGGAATTTTCAAAGAAACTTTTTAAAACCCACATTGAAAAGCAAACAAACCATTTTTGAAAACACAATGAGCAAGTATCTAAGAGCCCATGGATAACCATGGATAGAAAGGGTGCTAACACCTTCCCTTTCTATAACTTACCTCTCGAACCGAGAGCAATCTCTTTAAGGAATTTTTCTGTGCTTTTGTCCTTTCCATTTGGAGAAAATAAAAGACGGTGGCGACTCTTGCTTACCGCGACATTTCGCGAACCAGCGTTAAACAGTCAGTTCCAGATCCACCGATCACACTATCCGTGTGGGCTCTCAAGTATTCGACTCTACATTTTATGTGATGGATATACGTCCATCATAATCTTGTCTACTGGGTCGACCTTGGATCCATAAAGCTGGGGCAGTGACCTCTACCTTGCACCAGAAGCTGAAGTACCCTGTCAGGGGGAAGATCGTCACTGTGCAAGGAGAAGAGGAGTATATGGTGAGCCATTTGAATTCCTTCAGATATTGAGATGGACGGGGAGTTTATTGAAACCCCTTTTCAGCATTTCGAGGAGGCACATCCAATTTCAGCAGCTGCAGAGACAACAGTCGAAGAGAATGTTTCCTTGAAGATGGCTTCCCTAAGGGATACCCGGGCTGTGGTTCAGAAAGGCAATTGTGCAAACTGGGGTCAGCTTCCTGACTTCACTCAGAAGAACGACAAGTTTGGGCTGGGCTTTACTGCAGAGGCTCAGAGGGCTGTGCGCAAGGAGAAGACCAGAAAGGCTCCGGTGTTTATCTCCAGCTCAAGGGTGAATGCTATCGAGGAGGATGTAGAGGAAGCAGAATTTGACAGTTGGATCTACCCGACTACCAGCAACGGACCAAGCAACTGGATGGCAAAGGATTTTACCCCTATCACATTTGTCACGCAGTAATTAATTTCTTTTGATTTCCAATTTGTAACAAACAATATGTTAAAACTTTGTTGGCTCGGTGTCCTACCCGGGGCATCGTAGCTCCATTTGTGAGGGCTTTTTGTATGACATTTTCATATATCATCAATCAAAACATTGGACGTTTGTTGCATTTCAAATCTTGTGCTCTTTTCCTTTCTGTGTTATATATATTGCGAAACAGCTATATTTACACACACTCACTTATACAGGTTTCAATCCACTCTGGATCCCACTGGTAACAGCTCTGCTTCCGCCAGTTATGACTTCGAAAATCCGATCAACTTGGCCGAAGACGAAGGTGAAGATGATTGCGAAGTGCCTGGTGAACTCGCAAGACTGGTACTCCAGGAAGAGAGAGCTATTCAACCACATGAAGAGCCGGTGGAGACAATTAACCTGGGTACTGAGACAGATAAGAAAGAGGTCAAGATTGGTGCCGATCTAGAGCTCAGCGTGAAGCAACGATTGATCCAGATGCTACAAGACTACATGGAGATTTTTTCTTGGTCCTATGAAGATATGCCTGGTTTAGATGCCGACATTGTAGTTCACCACCTGCCAACCAAGGAAGATTGCCCTCCGGTAAAGCAAAAAGTCCGACGGATGCGTCCAGAGATGTCTGAAAAGATCAAGGCCGAGGTTATGAAACAGTTTGATGCCGGGTTTCTTGCAGTGACCTCTTACCCTCAGTGGGTTGCTAATGTGGTGCCGGTACCGAAGAAGGACGGCAAAGTCAGAATGTGTGTTGACTACAGGGATCTGAACAGGGCCAGCCCCAAGGATGACTTCCCCTTGCCTCACATTGATGTCCTTGTTGACAATACAGCTCAACACAAGGTGTTCTCCTTCATGGATGGCTTTTCGGGGTATAATCAGATCAAGATGGCTCCAGAAGATATGGAGAAGACTACATTTGTGACTCAGTGGGGGACCTTCTGTTATAAGGTCATGCCATTCGGATTGAAAAATGCTGGGGCAACCTATCAACGTGCCATGGTTGCTTTATTTCATGATATGATCCATCATGAGATTGAGGTATACGTTGATGACATGATTGCAAGGTCTCAAACTGAGGAGGAGCATCTTGACCATCTGAGGAAGTTATTTGACCGACTCAAGTTGTACAAGCTGAGATTGAATCCCAACAAATGCACCTTTGGGGTAAGATCCGGAAAATTGCTGGGTTTCATTGTAAGTGATAAAGGTATTCAGGTGGACCCTGCCAAGGTAAAAGCCATACAAGAAATGCCGACTCCAAGAACAGAGAAAGAAGTCAGAGGTTTCCTAGGACGACTGAATTACATTGCCCGATTCATCTCACATCTGACTGCTACTTGTGAGCCAATCTTCAAATTGCTGAAGAAAGATCAAGTAGTACGCTGGAATGATGAATGTCAGGCCGCCTTTGAAAGGATAAAGGAATATCTCCAAGAGCCACCCATTCTTATGCCACCGGTGGAAGGAAGACCTCTGATACTATACTTGACAGTGCTTGATAATTCAATGGGGTGTGTGCTGGGGCAGCATGACGAGTTTGGCCGAAAAGAGCACGCTATTTATTACTTGAGCAAAAAGTTTACCGACTGTGAGTCTCGTTACTCACTGCTTGAGAAAACTTGTTGCGCTCTTGTATGGGCTGCTCGCCGGCTGAGACAGTATATGCTGACTCACACTACTTTATTGATTTCAAAAATGGATCCCATCAAGTACATATTTGAAAAGCCCGCTCTGTTCAGAAGAATAGCGAGATGGCAAATGATCTTAACAGAATATGATATCCAGTATACAACTCAGAAAGCAATTAAAGGAAGTGTACTGGCCGATCATTTGGCACACGAACCTGTGGACGATTACCAATCATTGAACTTTGATTTTCCGGACGAAGACATCATGGTGGTAACTGACTGTGAAGTACCTGGACCGGATGAAGGACCTGAGGAAGGATCCCGATGGTCTATGCATTTTGATGGAGCCTCTAATGCTTTGGGTAATGGTGTCGGCGCTGTAATCATATCTCCCAAAGGAACTCATACTCCCCTCACCTGCCGATTATGTTTCAGCTGCACCAACAACATGGCAGAATATGAGGCATGTATCATGGGGTTACAAGCTGCAATCGACTTAAGGATAAAATTTCTAAGTGTCTTCGGAGATTCCGCTCTCGTGATCAATCAGATCAAAGGCGAGTGGGATACGAAACACCCGAATCTTATTCCTTACAAGGAGTATGTGTCGACCTTGCTTCCCCACTTTGAAGAGATAACTTTCGAACACTTCCCCAGAGAGGAGAATCAGCTAGCGGACGCCCTAGCTACGATGTCTTCAATGTTCAAAGTTAAATGGGACAATGAGGCTCCCCGAATCATTATCTGGAAGTTGGATGAACCGGCATACTGCTGCGAGCTCGAGGCTGAGAAGGTGACTGAAAAACCCTGGTATCACGAGGTGAAGAGGTACTTGGAAGCTCAGGAATACCCTGAAGGTGCGTCTGTCAATGATAAGAAGTTCATGAGGAGGTTTGCTGCAAAATTCTTCCTCAGCAACGACATTCTCTACAAACGGAATCATGATTCAACTCTGCTGCGTTGTGTGGATAAGGCAGAAGCAGAGAAAATCATGACAGAACTGCATGAAGGCACGTTTGGAACACATTCCAGTGGACACACCATGGCTAAGAAAATCCTTCGGGCAGGATATTTCTGGTCCACAATGGAAGCCGATTGTTACCAACACTCCCAAACTTGTCACAAATGCCAGATCTATGCTGACAAGGTGCATATCCCTCCGGTTCCTCTGAATGTCCTGACGGCACCTTGGCCTTTCGCAATGTGGGGCATCGATATGATCGGCGAGATCCGACCGACGGCATCCAATGGGCATCGCTTCATCTTGGTGGCGATCGATTACTTCACGAAATGGGTTGAGGCAGCTTCCTACGCCATAGTAACCAAGAGCGTCGTAGCACGTTTCATCCAGCATAATCTGATCTATCGGTATGGCGTCCCAGAAAGAATCATTACGGACAATGGTACCAATCTCAATAACAAAATGATCGCTGAACTCTATGAACAATTCAAGATACAGCACCACAATTCTTCTCCCTACCGGCCGAAGATGAATGGGGCTGTAGAGGCAGCCAATAAAAATATTAAGAAAATTGTGCAGAAGATGACAGTGACCTATAAAGATTGGCATGAGATGTTACCGTTCGCTCTTCATGGGTACCGTACCTCAGCCAGAACGTCAACCGGGGCAACTCCCTTCTCCTTGGTCTATGGCATGGAGGCAGTCTTGCCAATTGAAGTCCAGATACCCTCTCTCCGGATAATGAAGGATGCAGACTTGAATGAAGATGATTGGATCCAAACTCGACTTGATCAATTAAATCTGATTGACGAAAAGAGGCTCACTGCTATCTGTCATGGTCAAACGTATCAAAAACGGATGATCAGGGCATTTAACAAGAAGGTCAGACCACAAGAGTATCAAGTTGGGGACCTGGTAATCAAACGCATCATCCTTCCTCAAAGTGATCCCCGGGGCAAATGGACCCCTACATACGAAGGGCCATTTGTGGTTAAACGTGTGTTCTCAGGAGGAGCCATGATCCTGACCACCATGGATGGTGACGACCTTCCTCACCCCGCCAATGCAGACATAGTGAAAAAATACTACGCATGAATAAAAGACCCGCTAGGTTGACATACCTAGGCAAAAATAAGGGCTTCCCGGCGAACCAAAAGGGTTCGGGAAAAAATAAGGGATGAAATGAATAAAAATCTGTACACCCGGCGAGTCGAAAACCTGAAAAGGCGGCTTGGGCAAAAATGGGTATCCCGGTGGACTGAAAACCCGAAAGGGCGGTCCAGGCAAAAGTTAGGGATAAAAGAATAACACTATGTCTCATTGGATCACTTCATATCGGAATTCGGCATCAACTATCTGGCTCCAGATTTCGGCATTGACCAATCAGCTTCATCTTCAACTTAGGCAGCAAAGCGATGAGACATTCGAAGACATAAAGGCGATAGCAGAGTTGGAACCCAGTGGGATTGTTCACATAGCTGTTTTGTTTCCTTTTTCAAAATTGTAAACTCTATATTATTTGGTGGCGTCCTCTTACTAGGATGACAACCTCTTGTACAAAAACGCCTATTTACAGGCAAAGTTTAAATCAATACAAATTCACTTGTCCATACAAATTACCATTGTTTTCCTTTTTCTGTTTTGTCTTGCGAAGAACGTCCAATGTTCATTTTTGATATATGCATTTGACATTAAATTGTTGATTCATAAATGTTTACATATGAAACAAGAGATTGATTACAGGTGACATCAGAGACAGGGGCAATATGAAGTTGTCTAATGCAGTCTGGTTGTTTTGTCCGCCGAGGTACCAAGGTAGATTCAGCTGAAGAATGTGGCCAAATCATCTCAACTCCCCGCAGAGTAAAACAAGATTCAGCAATACTTTCCCCAAGTGGAATTGACTCCCCGACAACCTTGAAAAGGCACAATATTCCCCGGCAGGCCTTAAAGCTCATCCCCAGTAGATTCTGGAAGCTTATTCCCTATAGAACACGGACGTCTCTCCCGAGCTTTATTTAGAGTTATTTCCTCACAAGGACTTATAACTGGGTTATCCTCAGCTAAAAACCACGGAAGACCGCCCTCGGCAAAGTTCCTTCAAATCCCCAGCGGAGTTTATCATTATTATCCTCGGCGGAATCCATCATTAAAGTCCTCAGCAGGCCTCTTATCAGAACTTCGGCCAAGTATCTCTTCCACAGAGTAACTCCCCGGCCATTCGTCAAGGATTTATTTTCCTAAGATGAAATTACATTCATAAACATTTCACATTTCATACATCTTGCTTACATACATGATAAAGCACATACAACACTATCTCATGATTGAGCATCATAACACTATGCATATCATACATCATGACATTGCATACCACTTACGTTTTTGCCTTTTCAGGAAAAAGACAATCCCAAAAACAACTACCTTCAACTGTCACAATTCCAGATTCGATACCTGTATCTAGCCAGGGCACATCTGAGAAGTGACAACATCTCCAGATTCGATTCCTGTATCCAGCCAGGGCATATCTGTTGACCACGTTGCCAGACTCGATTCCTGTATCTAGCCAGGGCATGTCTGAAGAGTTCAAATATTCGATTCCTGTATCCAGCCAGGGCACATCTATCAACTACAACATCTCCAGATTCGATTCCTGTATCCAGCCAGGGCATATCTGCTGACCACGTTTCCAGACTCGATTCCTGTATCTAGCCAGGGCACGTCTGAAGAGTCCGAAGATTCGACTCCTGTATCCAGCCAGGGCACATCTATTAATGACTATTTCCAGATTCGACTCCTGTATCCAGCCAGGGCACATCTGTGAGCAACCAATTGTAGATTCGATACCTGTATCTAGCCAGGGCATATCTGCATAAGGAGACTGAAGATCAAACACCTGTAACAAGCCAGGAAAACATCCGTCTTTCTCAAATACACAAGTTCTCGCTAAGGAATCTCTTATGCGATCGACACTTCCAAATGGCATCTATAAGCCCATTCCCGACAAGGTTCTGTCACATCTCCAGATGGCATCTATAAGCCCATCTCCCTATCCACCATCTCTCCAAATGGCATCTATAAGCCCATTTCCGACACCACATTGTTGAGACTCCAGCATGCGAGTGCAAATTTCCGGGCACTCTAGTGTCCAATCTCCTTTTACCCTCGAGTCACGAAAGGCAAACTCGCCAATCTAACTCTTCAGGTTCAAGAAGATTGAACAGGGGAAACTGTTGTACCCCAAAATTTGCCCTCCCATTTCCCCAACATTTTCTCATCACAAGACCTTTGAAGATCAAGATCCAGTTAGGGTTTCCTCTGCTCAAGACTTCTCCTTGCACTGTGGACTCAAATTAGGGTTTGTGTTTGCCCAAGGATGTTTTGACCTAAAATGCCTAGGATGACTTTCATGCTTCATGTTGGACTCCCAAGTTTACCCATGCCAAGTTTCAAGCCTTGATTCCAAGTTTTGCCCAGTCAATTGGACAGTTGACCTAGAAATCAGCTATATTGGGGAAAAAGTCAACTGTGGCCAATTGACAATCAAACCTCATGAAATTTGACCCACATCAACATATTGAACTCATATGGACCATTTGATCAAGTTTGGATCACAATTCCATAAGAAATTTGATCAGATCACCAAAAGGGCAAAATGGTCATTTTTAGGGTTTTGACTGCAAAGGCAATTTTTGACTGTTTGACCTAGCCAATGGCAAATCAAGCTCACATATGGACTCAAGGACTCAATGAAATGGTCTTGACACATTCATCAAGCTCAAAAGATCCCAAGTACACAAGATTGACAGTTGAATTTCCCAGTCAATTGATCAGTTTTGACTGTATACTGAAAAGTCAAACTTTGACTTTTTGGTCAAAATCAAGAGTCAAGATTCATTTTTCATCAAAACATGCCAAATCATGAAACTTGTTCACCAAGAAATCACAAAATGCAAATTAGGGTTTGAAAATGGAATTTTTCATAACTTAGAATTTTTCTAAGTTATGAAAAACCCTAATTTTTTCCCAACTTTGCCCCATCTTTTCACCAAGATCCATCTGGATTCAAACAAAAGTCAAAACATGAAAGTTGTAGCTTGTTGCATAATCTACAACTTTGATTCACAAAGTTTTCTCATTTGAAGCTTGTATCTCAAGTTACAATTTTTTGAATAAGGGCACTAAACCATTTTTTAACTTAGTGAAATTTTAACCTATTTTGACAAGGTTTTCTACCCCACTTCAAGGCCATTTTTCATACCCTTCCACTTGGAATTTTAATTTGAATTTCAAAGTTGGATTGTAGTACACATTCCAAGCTTTCCAAAATGTCCAAGAACTTCTCAAACAACCTCATAACTTGAGAGATTCGAATTTCACAAGTTGGTAAAAATTCACTTTTGTTCTTCATCAAAACATGTTCATAATCTTGCAAATTTGAACTCAGCTTGCTTTATGCTTGATTACAGGTCCTTGAACCATTCCATAATCAATAATTTAATGCATATTCAATGTGTTAAGGCCATGTTCTTTGTGTTCTAACATTGCATAGTGGATTAATCCTAAACTAGATAAAGTGCTTTATCCATTTTTGTAAAAAGCTAGCTTTATGTCAAATTGAAATCCAAGCAGGTACAAGCTAAATCCTTTTAGCACAAGATTATGGACAAATTGCTCTGATCAAGAGAGGCTTTTCTGCAGGATTAGAGGTCCCCTACTGACCTAAAACATCAAGTGGCATTTTGTTGCTTAACATAGAAGAAAAGTGCATAACTTATCACAACTCTCTCTTCAGCATAGAAACACAAGAAAGAAGTTATCAAACACATTCCAAGGAACATATCCAAGCTTTGGCACAAGTCCCTGACCTCTCAAACACTCTCCATCTCAGAAACACCATAAAACTGCTCAAACAGAGCAACCCCTGCAGATTGAGTGCTATCTCTCAATCCCTTCGAGCATTTTGGTCCAAACCTGTTCCTCTACCTTCCTCACAACCTATGCAAGCTAACCATGACCTAAAACCTGATCTGTAATCCCTCTAACAGTTTCCACCATTTTCATTTTTTCCTTTTGCAGTTGAAGTTCTATAGCTTGGTACAAGAAGTTTCAAGACAAAGTGAGCATTGAAAAAGCATCCCTGGACCTCAAGGAAGCTTTTCCAATCATTACCTTGCACTAGAGGTTCCTCATTCTCCAGATAGAAGTTCAACTGCACAGGTAAAACTTTGAACTCGTATCTCTCTTATCATGCATCTTTAGTCTTAAGTTTGTGAAGAAACAATGTTCTACTCATAGCCCTGAACATGTACATATCTTTACATTTCATTTCTTTTGCCTGAGTAGAGAGAATTTAGAGTTTGAAAATGGCAGAAAAATTAGGTTAGGATTTGGGGGAGGAGAAATTCTCCCTCATCTTAGAGAGTTAGGTCAAGTTCCATACATGGTTAGAATCGTCTCTTCATGCTGAACATTTGTTGTGTTATGAGTTTTTGCTAAAAAGCCAGGAATCAAGAGTTAGAAGAAGCTGAACATGGCACGCGTTTTTTCAAACATTTGTGCTGGAGGTTGAAGACAGTGGCATTGGGCTGGGCTTGTGTGTTTTTTTTTCTTATTCACACCACATATTTGCTATTACACCCCCTGAGCCCATTTGCTTTATTTTTATTCTTTTTTGACTTTTTCTTTTTTGATTGACTTTGTTTATTTTTTCTCATGACATTAAAAAAATAAAAATATTTTTTCCATCATTTTTTGAATATATGGCATATTTATTTGATTTATTTCTTTTGTTTGTATATAAATACTATATATATACTATTATTAGAATAAATAGAAAAATAGTGCAAATACATTTTTTTATTTTTTTATTTACCCTCTGAAAATATTTCACATAAAAATACTTTTTTTTATTATTTTATTAAAATATTAAATATATATTATTTTTGTATATAATGCATATTTAAGAATTTAATATATATACATATATGTTTATTAATATAAATATAAAAATACTTGAATTTTTTCATTTTTATAAATATTTGATACAAAAATACTTTTTTTATAATATACTTCATTTTATTTTTGCACATAATAAATAAATACTTGTATTAAATTAAATAATAGTGCATTTTCTTTAATAAAATTAGGGTTTTGCCCTAAATTCAAAATATTCAAAAATAATACCTTTTTATTTTCTTATTTTATTTTACATAAACCATACTTTTCTCATACATATAAAAACTTTCTTTTTTGCATTTTTACATATTTATTTAATTGCCATTTAATTATGCAATTTATTTACCTTGCAAATATTCAAAATGATGTAATAATTTAGATTTAAATTCTTGTCAATATCCCCATTTGAATATTTGTACCCCCCTTCCCATATTTGGTTTTGTAATAGCTTAGTAAATTTATTTTCGCACTTTATTGCTTTCTAATGATAACATGTTAGAATTAGGGTTTGTATGCGAAAAATGATAAAAAATAGTTATGACCTAATCTCAAGATAAACAAGCATGAAAATAAACAACACATCTCACACTTGCACCTCTAGGGTACTCCACTTTGTTGCCTTCAAATAAATGGGCCATATTGTATGTTGAACTTCTTTGGGCAAAGCAAACAATTTGAATGATCATAGTCCCTCGATAAAACTTTTCAAAACAAACAAAAACAAATGATCAAGTCCCCTTAAAGAAAATTGCCCAAAGACATTTAACGCCGTTGCAATTATGGCCTAAACGATGACCCGCGCCTGTCCCTTTCACATCCTAACATAAGGTTGTCCACCAAATTCAATGGTGGAACAAACTTGTTAAAAGGGTTAAAACGTAGCAATAATCTTTTTGAAATTTAGGAGTAGATAACCTCTTAGTTACTTGAATCAAACTTGCAAAGCAAAAACACTTGCCTAATTTCAAAATCACACCTCACAACACTTTCAAAACAACTTTCAAAAACAAATGAAAAAACTTTTCAAAAGACGTACACCTTTGTATACATCCCCATATGGATCATTACAAAGGTTGCCACCACATTGGCTTCTTTTCAAAATATTTTCAAACCTACTCACACTCAAGCACCATTTCAAACAATTGAAAACAAAAAGGCAAGTGATCTAAGCAAGTAACTAAGAGCCCATGGATAACCATGGATAGAAAGGGTGCTAATACCTTCCCTTTCTATAATCTACTCCCCGAACCCAAGAAAACATCTCAAAAGGTTTTTGCTGTGCTTTTTAACCTTTCCTCAGGATAAAATAAAAAGTCGGTGGCGACTCTTGCTCAACCGAAACATTTGCGAATACAAACGCAAAACCTCAAGTCAGTTCTCCCACCGTATCACATTTATGATTTCATGTACAAGGCAAACAAGTCCTTAGGTTTAGGCTTGTATGCAGTCTTATAGGTAAGTACCCTCTTGAAGTTTAGTTGGCTCAAACTTGTCCTAGAAATAGTAACCGAGTTCTAAAGGATCCCAATATCACTGGTCTGTCTTCTTGGGCATTGTTTCAGCGCAAGCCTCTTTCACGGAGACCGAAATATCCCAAAAAGCCAAACCTCAATGAGTGTAGTATCGAGTATCTACAAACTTCAGACTGCACCAGAGTCGGTCATCTCACTACGTCCTAATGGCCAACTTGGTCAAGTAAAGGTTCTAAAGTCAGTTAGTGCTTCATGACATCACTCAGCGGCCCCATATTCTCCTTGACATACTCAAGGGCTACCGGTACCCACAAATATATCACGCTAACGTAGCTATTGCTTAGACCATGTCGGTATACCCCGTACAGTTTCCACAATGTATTGCTACTTACCTATAAGGTATCCCAAATCTGGGTAGAGGGTTAGAACATGCCCAAACAAGGAACCAAAAATGTAAAGCAAACAAATCAAACAATGAAAGCAAATAAAAGTGATCTATCCCTAAGGTAACCCCACTTTTAAGTTTTTCCCCAGCAGAGTCGCCAGTTCTGTGATACGGTACGAGAACTGACTTGGGTGTTTTGTGTTTTATCGCAAATGTTGCGGTTAGCAAGAGTCGCCACTGACTTTTCTTTTATCCAAAAGGAAAGACTGAAAAGAACAGGAAAGACCTTTGAGATTGTTTCTTGAGTTCGGGGGGTAGATTATGAAAAGGGAAGGTGTTAGCACCCTTTTCATCCATAGTTATCTATGGACTCTTAGTTGCTTGCTAGATCACTTTCTTTTGTTTGAAAATGTGCTTTTTGTGGTTTTTGAAAGTATTTTGAAAAGGCGCCTTTGTTTAGGCAAACTTTGCAATAGTTCTCGTTCGTAAGAACGTATACAAAGTGTTGAGCTTTTGAAAATGTTTCAAGTTTGGAAAATGTTTTGAAAGTGTTTTTTGAAAGTGTTGGTGTTTGTTTTAAAAATAAGCAAGAGTGTTTGATATGAAATTTTGCAAGAAACTAGGAACAATCTACCTACTCAAAAGTCTTAGTTAATTTCTTCCTTTCCTTTGATATTGCTATCTTACCATTGATTTGGTAAGAAGTCCTATCTTTGGATGTAAATGGATGGGCGTGGGTCATCGTATGGCCATGATAGCAATGTTGTGAAATATCTTAGTAATTCTCTTTGAGGGACTAAGATCATTTTGAAAGGCAACATTTGGTAGCATCATCGAGGGACTATGATCTTGTATTTTTGATTGCTTTTGGCTAAGATATTCCACATGCATAACATGGTCATTTTTATAAGGCAACACAGTGGAATTACTCTAAGGGTGCAAGTGTGCAAATGTGTTGGATTTACATGCTTGTTTATCTCTGGATTAGGGTTTGCTAACTTGTTGATTTTAATCTTTCCATACAAAACCCTAATTACTAGCATTTATATAAAGCGATAAATTGCGGAAAGTAAAAATACTAAGCTATTACATCATTAGGGGAGGGGGTATACAAATTTACAAATGGGGATTTTGCATGAAAATTAAATCTAATTAACTATTACAGCCATATTGAATATTGTACAAAATTAAAAATAAAATGCAAGAATATAAATGGAACAAGAAACGATTTTTGTTTGATTTTTTATGAGAGGGTTTTAATCTAATTAATAGAAATGATTAGTTAAAAATAAACAAGATTAAATTTAAACTAATTAAGAAAAGAATTAAGTAAAAATGATTTTTAGGGTTTTTTTATGAAAAGGTTTTTAATTAAGGAAAATAATATGGAAATTAATTAATTAAATAAACCTAAGTTCTAAATTAATTTTAATTTACAAGAGGATAATATAATGATTAAATCTAATTATCTAAATACTAATTATTTAAGAAAAGAAATTAATTTATTTTAAGAAAAGAAAATGTTTTTTTAGTCTTTTTGTTTTATAAGATAATAAAAATAAGTAAGTATAAATAATAAATAAGAATATTTTTTGGATTTTTATTAATAAAAATGATAATGATAATAATAATAATAATAATAATAATAATAAAAATAATAAAAGAAATATGAAAATGAAAATAAAATAAAGAAAAAAAGAAAATGAAATAATAAAATAAAGGGCCAGGGGTGCAAAAATGAAACTGGGGTTAGAAAAAATAAAAAAATAGCCAGGCCCAATGTTGGAGGCCCGGCGCTGCAAACAGAAACAAAAAAGGAAGTGAAAATATGAAAAATGCATAAAAGGGTACCACTGGGGCTCGAACCCATGTCCCATAGGTAACAGGCGCGCGCTCTAACCACTGAGGTGGTGATACATCAATTAACTTAAACAAAACAATAAATATGTAACATAAATCTTGTCCTGAATGTACTTCATCTTCAGCCTCCAGCCAAAGGATATGTAACTTATTCACTTCTCATCCATTCACAAAACTATAAACATCAAACTTGTTAGAAATTTCCACACGATTCTGAATATGTAAATAACTTAAACTAATTCTCAAAGATGAGCATGAATTTCTAACAGTGCCAAATTCTAACCTAAATATTTTCAGAGGTTCAAACTCAAAATTCTCCCTACTCAAGAAACATAAATGAAATTTATAGACATGTATAGTTTCAGGGCAATGATGTCTACACTTTATCTTCACAAATACAAGCCTAACAATGCCTAAATGAGAAGATAGAAGTTCAAGAAAAATACCTCAAAACTGGAAATCGTGAAATGAGTTTAAGTTTGATTCAAAGTGCTGTAATGATCAGGTTAGCTTCCTTGAGTCTCTAGAAAGCTAATGCAATGCTTAGCTTGAGTTGAGAGTGGATGAAATAGTCTGGAGAAGCCCAACTGCAATGCTTTATTTTTGGTTATGGAAGTTGATGAAGATGATGTTACAGTCTGCAAACATGGACAGGGATGGTTTGTATTTGATATGAGGAAGCTTTTGAAACTAAAAGGCCAATAAATGCATGAGAGGTTTGGAAGATTGAAGTTCAAAGTCAGAAATGACAAAAAAATGAAGGTTTTGTGCAATCTGAGTTTTCAGGGAGTTTGGGAGTGTTTGAGGGTGTTCAAACTCGTGTCCTAGGTTTCATAATAGTGTTTTGATATATAGGAAAAGGTTTGGAGACTTGAGATGGTCAGAAGTACAAGACCATATGTTTTGGCTTCTTGGCTTATTTTTGAAGTAAGGTTGACAAACATGGTTTCAATGCATAGTACAAGCATGGTCTGAGTAATTAGAGGCTCTAGAAAAGTTTCTTATGGCTTTTAGGTTATGTGTGATCATAAGGAACAAGTGCAAAGCTCAAGACAAGTTGACTTCGTGATTAAAGCCTCTTTACTAGAATGCCAATGTTACTTTATGCCATTAATGGAAATGCAACTTGGATAATGGCTCAAATGCTTGGATCAAAGCTCTAACAGCTGTGTAAACATTTAATTATGGAGTAACAAACAAGTTTGATACATGCAAAGCAAAGATTATGCAGCCTAGCATGGATTTGGTTCATGTGTTCTTCACAAAATGGCTTGTAATTCAAGTTTGAAAACCCTAACTTCTTTCCTTCGATTCTCCTTGCTCAAACATGATCACAATGAGTTCTTGGACATTTTGGAAATCTTGTAAAATCCTATACAACCTCTATTTTTGTCATTTTTGAAAATTCCTCTTGGAACTATGTGAACAATTGCCATGAAGTTAGGTCAAAATCCTGCCTAAACTATGGGAAAATTTCACTAAGTTTCCAAGTTTCATGAACATGTATTCACAAAATCATAACTTGAAATCCATGCATTTATAGGAGAAGTTGTGTTCTACAATTTTTTATATCTCATTGATATCTACAACTTTCATGTTGGAAGTTTCCTTTGAATCATCTTGCATCATGGTGAAAATTTGGCTCAAAGTTGTGGAAAAATATGAAATTTTCAACACTTAGAAAAATTTCTAAGTTTAGAAATGTTGACTTTTCAAAATAAAATCTTTACTTTTTGATTTCTTGATGAAAAAGTTTCATATTTTGACATGTTTTGATGAATTTTAATCTTTGACACTTGATTTTGACTAAAAAGTCAAAGTTTGACTTTTTAGTGTATAGTTGACTTTTGATCAGTTGACTAAAAATTCATGTGTCAATCATTTGATCTTGAGCAATGCTTTGAGCCATGTCATTAGGTAAAAATGATCCAATTGAATCCTTGGGATCATAACTTAAACCAATCAAACATTTGCTAGGTCAAAAATCAGAAATTGCCTCTTCTCAGTCAAAACCCTAATTTTGACCATTTTGTCCTTTTGATGATCTGATCAAATTTCTTGAGTAATTGTGATCCAAACTTGATAAAATGACATATATAGGTTCATGATGTTGATATGGATAAAAAATTATGAAGTTTGACTGCAAATTGACCACAATTGACTTTTTCCCCAATACAACTGATTTTTAGGTCAACTAATCAATTGACTGAGCAAAAATGTGATCCAAGACTTGAAACTTGACATGAGAAATCTTGAGGGTCCGAAATGATACATTAAAGTCATATGAGGCATTAAAAGTCCAATTATTTGTGCAATCTCAAACCCTAATTTTCAATCATCAGTGCTTAAGGAGGTGTCTTGAGTTGATCAACCCTAGTGCAGTCTTGAACCAAAGGCGATCTTGTGAGAGATTACTTGAGAAATGAGAGGGAAAATTTTGGGGTACAACACAACCATTAATATTCTTCACATCACAACATCAAAAAATGGTTATATAGAAAAAAACATCGACATTATTCCACTGTCACACTACACTACGACTCAACAGCCTGGCCGGACGGACCGACCTGCTCTGCTACCAATTGTAACACCCCATTTTCACACATTAAAAATATGGTATTAAATCATGAAAAAGAATACATCAGAGTCCACAATGGGATGTTACATAATCCAAAAATCCATAAAGTTTCAAAACACTTTATTCTTCGTTTATCCAAAATATTTATTCAGCAGCGAAAAATTAACTTAAATCGGTTCAATGGCATTCTAGCCTCAACAACAAATAAAACTCCACTATATGTGGTCCATAATAAGTTTAAAATAAATGTGCAAAAATTTAAATCATACAAAAACATAGTAAAATCCCTAAATCCCGTGTTGCATATCAGAGCAACTCATAAGAATCGATCTGTTAACATCTCTTCAAGCACTACTCGGGTACCTGATTATCTGTACTCCCGAGGAGCACATACACAACAACACAAAAGGGGCGAGAATTTCATTCAATAATCACACGATGAATAAAACATGCTAAGGATTAACAAATCATATCATACAGACAATACATCATATACATCCAGCGTTCACATCATTCGTCATCAATTCAATCATCAATGCATGCAATGAGACCTACATCAACATGCATGTGGTACCATAGAGGCATGACCCCCCAACATATTTTCAATTGGGCAACGATAGAGCATAATCCCTCATCACAATGCCAGTTAGGCAACAATAAAGCATAAGCCCTTGTCACAATGTCGGTTGGGCAACAATAGAGAATAAGCCCTCACCAATGAATGCATGTAACAATATCATGAAACAACATAAATTATACAATAACAAGGCATACGCCTTCATCACGGTTCCAATTTAGGCCATCCACATCATTATCATCATAGTCATCAACATTACCTCATAACAACATCGTAATCAAAGCAACATCGCGATAAACAACTCACCATTTAGCTGTAACAAGGGGAAAGTATTCCATTCCTAATTTGGGTACTATAATTATAATCCTTATCACTCATTGTTATCCTTCAAATCATAGTTCATGGTGTTATCTACCAGCTGCTTCAAACGGAACATCAATCGGATTCCTAAAACTAAAGTTATGATCGATTCGGTAAAGTCCAAGACAACTTTCAGCTACTGCCATCCATCACTCGACAAAGCCCTGTGTCGCCCGAAGAAACTTCCTTCGCCTCACCCTTCGCCCAGTGATGCTAGGCACGATGCCCTCCAGTATCTCATCCAAAAACTCGCCTCCTTCTTGCCTTTTCTTTCGCTTGGCGAAACACCTTCGCCCGACGACACTTCCTGTATCGCTCGGTGATACTCTGCAAACAGGTTTTTTCCGGTTTGTGTTTCTGCATTAAACCATATCAACTTTCCTGCGATCTTGTCACATTACGGGTCCTAAAAAGTCATTTAAACATATAGTTTCATTATCTATCAATTCATCACAATTCAATACTTTTGTACACCAATTACGGGTCCTTTTTCATCATCAAATCATCTAATCCTAATTTCTATTACTCATAGGTTTTAGTTTGGGGTCTCAAGGCACCATCATCCCAACAAAATAATTTCCCACAACAAACACAATCATAATATTATAATTCATGCTCAATCAAACACAACATCATTCAATTCAACAAAGATTAATTGTGCATCAAAATACACCCAAAAAGAATCTAAGAGGGAAAGGAACCCTCACTATCCTCTCATGTCAAATCATTAATTATAGAATCTCGTTCACCCCCTTACCTTGATTTCCTCAATAATGGTGGAAAATCCTTGACCTAGCCTTCTCTTGCCTCTTCTCTTTTCCCGTTCTACGATCTGTTTTCTCGTGTTCTCACTCTCTCTATTTTTCTCATAACTCAAATATACCCCTAATATTTAATCCCAATCTTTCCCTTCCTTCATTTAACTAGTTATTTAATTATTAATATTATAATAATACTAATAATATTAATAACAAATAATATAATAGTAATACTAATAATAATAATTATAATAATAGTACTACACTAGTATTCTCAAATCACCCCTCATCATCTCGACCTCTAATTTCCACAATCGGTATCACATATACCATTAAAAATCATCAACGCAAATAATCGCATCACATCATCGAATTATTTTGAATAAAATAATCTTAAATAAATTGGGTTGTTACATTTTGTCCATAAAAATCAGTGAGGGAGTGGTATAAAACATAGTACCATCATACAGTCCTTACGCCACCATATCGGGGTAGTGGGAACATTTGTACTTTGTACTATTCTCTCATGTAATCTAATTTTGATCTTATCTTCTAATATTCAGAGGCTTATGATGGTTGTTGATGAATCATGCTTAGAAGGACCAAAACTAGATAAGCACTGGAATAGGTTTAGGGAAGTTCAACGAAGCTTAAACAATCACCAGGCCTCCATTAAAGTCCCTACATTGTCCTGCACGATACCAACTGAAGGAGGTATTTTATTAAACTCTATCTCTTTATTTAGGCAACCTCAAGCCACGATTTGTGAAGGAAAAATGTAGCTCTCGTCATAACGAAGTTGTACATATCATTACTTTTCATTTATATTACTTGTGCTAAGAGAATTTGAAGATTGAAAACTCTGAAAAAGTTAGGTCACGAATTAGGGATTCAAAAATTCTCTTTGATTTTTAAGAGTTAGGTTACATAATTTATATGGTTGGAATTGTAATCTCAAATGCCACATTTTTCATGTTATGAGTTTTTGTTTTTATGCAAGCATAAGCAAGTTACAGGTTGTGCTGGAAACGCGTGAAGAAGAGATGGACGGAGGACAGGGATGAAGTCCTGGGCTTTTTGGCAGCTTTGGCCTTTTTGTTTTTACTAATCACACCCCCTGACTTGCTACTACACTCCCTTGACTAGTTTTTTTTTATTTTTTTATATTCTTGCATTTTCCTTCATATTTTTATATTTAATACTTTCATTTATTTTTCTTAATGATAAAAAATACCAAAAAATGATTTATTTATTTTCACACTTTTATTTTATTTTTTTAATTATTTTCTCACATGAAAAATAGTTTATTTTGATAAATAGAACTTATTTTCTTAAATAACTTATAAATATAATCAAATACATTTAATATTTTCATTATACATTTTTATACTCATAAATACCAATTTTTACACATATTTAATTTTTAATATTTACATATAATATCATTTATTATTTTCTTATACAAAAAATGTACAAAATAATAATATGAAACATTTATTTTCTTTTAATTGAAAACTAGGGTTTACCCCTTTCAAAAAGAATTAATATATATTTTTCCTCATATTTTTAGGTTTAAATTAAATATTTTTCATACAAAAAAAAATACATAAAACATCTTTTTACATGAACATATTGCATTGCATTTTAAATATTTGTCTATATTTAAATTCGCGCATATTCGATTTGGTTGTAATAAGATATTTAGTTTTATATTTGTGCAAATTCCCCATTCAAACTTGTATTCCCCCCTCGCATAAAAATTGTTGTAATAGTTTAGTTTATTTTACGCAATTTATCGCTTTATATACCATATTTAGTAAATTAGGGTTTGCATGACAAGAACAAAAAACAAAACAAATAGAAAAAAACCCTAAATGCAAGACAAAAGCATGAAAATGATACACTTTGCACACAAGCACCCTTAGGGTTTCTCCCACTTGGTTGCCTAAAATAAAATGTCCATATTACGCATGCGAAGTATCTTGGCAAAACAAAACAAATATAAGATCATAGCCCCTCAATGACACTATTCAAAGGTTGCCTAAAAAAATGATCTTGGTCCCTAAAAAATGCTAAGATACTTGGCAACATTGCTATCATGGTTATACGATGACCCACGCCCGTCCCGTTTACATCCAAAGATAGGGTTGCTTACCAAATCAATGGCAAGTCAACAATGTCAAAGGAATAAAAATTCACAAGAAAGACATTTGAGTAGGTAGATAGCTTCTAAGTTACTTGCTCCATTTCAAAACAATCCTTGCTATTTTCAAAAACAAACACACACACATTTCAAAACATCTTACAAAAAATTGAAAACATTTTCAAAAGACAAACATCTTTGTATACATTCTTACAAACGAGAATCATTACAAAGATTGCCTAAACGAATGGCCTCTTTTAAAAATACTTTCAAAACCACACCAAACACCATTTCAAAAAAAATAAAGCAAGTGATCTAAGCAAGTAACTAAGAGCCCATGGAAAACCATGGATGAAAAGGGTGCTAGCACCTTCCCTTTTCATAATCTACCCCCCGAACTCAAGAAAACATCTCAAAGGTCTTTCCTGTGCTTTTTTACCTTTCCTTTTGGATAAAAGAAAAGCCGGTGGCGACTCTTGCTAACCGCAACATTTGCGATAAAATGCAAAACCTCAAGTCAGTTCTCCCACCGTATGACAGAACTGGAACTATGCTGGGGATTAATTTAAAAGTGGAGTTACCTTAAGGTTTAGATCACCTTTATTTGCTTACATTGCTTGACTTGTTTGCTTTACAATTATGGTTCCTTGTTTGGGTTTAAATCCTCCACCCGCATTTGGGAAACATTATAGGTAAATAGCAATACGTTATGGAAACTGTACGGGGTATACCGACATGGTCTAAGCAATTGCTATATTAGTGTGACATATTTGTGGGTACCGATAGCCTTTGAGTCAATCAAAGAGAATACGGGGCCGCTGAGTGATGTCATGAAGCACTAATGAACTTCTAGAACCCTTTACTTGACCAACTTGGACTTTTAGGATGTAATGAGATGACCGACTTTGGTGCAGTCCGAAGTTGGTAGATACTCGATACTACACTCATTGAGGGTTGGTTTCTTGGAATATTTCGATCGCCAGTAAAAGGCTTGAACTGAAACAATGAACAAGGAAACAATCCAGTGATATTGAGCTCCTTAGAACCCAGTTACTATTTGTGATACGGTGGGAGAACTGACTTGAGGTTTTTGCGTTTGTGTTCGCAAATGTTTCGGTTTAGCAAGAGTCGCAACCGACTTTTTATTTTATCCTAAGGAAAGGTCAAAAAGCACAGGAAAGACCTTTGAGATGTTTTCTTGGGTTCAGTAGTAGATTATGAAAAGGGAAGGTGCAAGCACCCTTTTCATCCATGGTTAACCATGGGCTCTTAGTTACTTGTTTAGATCACTTGCTTTTGCTTTTCAATTGTTTGAAATGGTGCTTTGTGTGTGGTTTTGAAAGATGTTTTGAAAAGAGGCCATTGTTGTGGCAACCTTTGTAATGATTCTTGTTTGAATGTATACAAAGGTGTTTTTGTCTTTTGAAAATATGCTCCAATGTTTGAAAGTTTACTTTGGGAAATGTTTTGAAATTGTGTTGTGAAGTGTGTTTGAAAATAGCAAGGATGTTTTGCAAGTTTTGGTCATGTAACTAAGAGTTATCTACCCTATTTTACTCAAAGATCTTTCCTATATGTTTTTAACCCTTTTGACAGTGTTGCTTTACCATTGCATTTGGTAAACAACCTTGTATTAGGATGTTAAACGGGACAGGCGTGGGTCATCGTATTGACCATGAGAGCAATATTGCCAAGTATCTTTAGCAAATTTTTGAAGGGACTAGATCATTTTTGTATAGGCAACCAAGATAGCGTCATCGAGGGACTATGATCTTTTGTTTTGTTTTTGTTTTGCCAAAGTACTCAACATGCATAACATGGCCAACTTTAAAAGGCAACAAGTGGATGAAACCCTAAGGGTGCAAGTGTGCATTGTGTTATCATTTTCATGCATTTTTGTCTTTATAATAGTTCAAGCTACTTGTTAATTTTAGATTTTTGCATACAAACCCTAATCTCTAATCATGGCATAATTGAAAGCGTAAATGCGTAAAATAAATCTACCACTATTACAACATGATTATGGGAAGGGGATACAATTTTTGAATGGGGATTATTTGACAAGAAATTAAAACCCTAATTTTACTATTACATCCAAATTGAATAATAACATAAATAACAAATGAATAATATTTAAATAAACAAATTAAATAAATATACAAAATAATATGAATATGCGAAAAAGGTTTTGTTTATTTTTATGTATGTGAAAATATTTAATATAAAAAGAAAGGAATAATAAAAAAAGATTATAATTTTTTTATTAAGGGTAAACCCTAATTTCTTTTAAGAATACAAATATATTAAATATACTATTTATATACAATAAAATAAAATAGTATATATACAAAAAATAAAATATATTTATAAAAAGGATTATTTAAGTATAAATAATAATAAAAATAAAAGTATAGTATTTTTATGTTTTTATTCTCAAATATTTATTAAATAAAAATAAAAGTATATATATTAATTATATTAAATATATACAATAAAATAAAATATATACAAAATAAAAATATATTTAAAACAATATTTTTTGAGTGTAAATAAAATAAAGAATACAAATAAAAGTATAATGGTTATTATATATTTATTTTCAAGTTTTCAATAAATAGAGTATATATTAATTAAATTGTTTTTTATGTTATAAAAAATAAAAATAAAATACAAAATAAATGTGAAAATTTATAAAAATATTTTTTGGGTATTTTTTATGTTTGGAAATAATAAAATAAAATCACAAATGAAAATAAAATAACAAAACATAAAAATATGAAGAAATGGGCCAGGGGGTGTATTCAATAATGAGGGAGGTGTCAAAAACAAAAGAAGCCAAAGCCCAGCCCAAAGCCAGACTTTATCTTCAACCTTGGTTCAAAATTTCGCGCGCCCTGTACCAAACACGAACATCCTGCATACGAGCTCTAGTGCAAAAACACATAACATCAAAGTTGTAGGGTTTTCCAAGACGAATTCAACCATATAAAAAACTTGTCCTAACTCTCAAAGACCAGAGAGAATTTCTCTGGCCCTAAATCTTAACCTATTTTTTTTCAGGATGTTCATGGACCAAATTCTCTTAGTATGCTTAACTAAAATGAAAACTGAGCATATGTACAGCTTCATGGCTATGAATACTACATTTCTTATTCACAAACTTAAGTCTAAATGTTCCTAAATAGAGAGATAGGAAGTTGATAAAAACCTGTTTCAGCTGACTTCGTGTATGGCAATGTGGAGCTTTTCAACAAGGCCTGAGATGTTTGGGAGCTTGCTTGAACTTCCCCTGACCTTCTGCATTATCTAGCTTGCCTTGAATGTGCTTGAACAAACCTACAGAAATCAACCTGCACAAGCTGAAATCAAAAAATGGCAAACCCTGTAAATGGAGTTACAATCAATGTTTAAGGGTTGGGATAGCTTGGATAGGTTGAATGGAAAGTGTTTGAATAGGTTTGGGGCAAAACGCACGAGCAAATTGTGCTATGGAAACCAAACTGCAGGGAGTTCCCTATTTTGCCAAATGAATATGATTTTGTGCTATAGGTGGTTTGAGGGATCAAAGGGTCGTGTTTCTGGCTCAAGGGGATATGAGAAAGTTGTCTCAAAAGTTTGCACAAGTTGGTTTTCACAGATGTTGAAGTTCTAGTGTATTGGACATGTTTCTTGTCTTTTAAGCCAAAATGAACAATGATGTAATACAAACCTGTACAGGCTATCTATCAGCCTGCCTCTTGTGATCTTGGACCCTTAAGTTGGTGGATATGATTTGCTTCACAAGATATTGTTTCAGGCTCAAGAGATGTGGTTTTGACATAAAGCATATTTTGGCAAAAATGGTAATGTCGCTTTTTCTACTTAAGGATTAATCTTGTGTGCAATGCCCTAATGACCAAAACAAAACCTTAGACCAATGGATTTGCATTTAATTATTAAGTATGAAATGGTTTTGAGTCCTGTAATCTAGTGCAAAGCAAGCTGATTTGAATTTGCAACTTGTATCAATATGAACATGCCATGGATGAAAAGTGAGTTTTTGCCAACTTCAAGCCTTCGATTCTCCCTAACCACAAATGAGTTTGGAGAGTTCTTGGACATTTTGGAAATCTTGAAACATGCTCTACATTCCATATTTAAAATGAAATTTAAGATTCCAAGTGGAACTATGTGAAAAATGGCCATGAAAATAGGTCAAAATCCTGCCTAAACTAGGGCAAAATTTCACTAAGTTAAAAGTTTTAGGGACCCTTGTTCCAAAAATCATAACTTGAGATCCAAGCTTATTTTGGGAAAACTTTATGAATCAAAGTTGTAGACTTTGTGGAGGACTACAACTTTCATGTTGGAAGTTTTGTTTGAATCCAATTGCATCATGGTGAAAATGTTGGATAGAGTTAGGAAAAATTAAGAAAATTTCATAACTTAGAAAAATTCTAAGTTATGAAATTTTTCAACTTTAAACCCTAATTTGCAAAGATGGGTTTCTTGATGAACAAGTTTCATGTTTTGACACATCTTGATGAAAAATGACCCTTGGCACTTGATTTTGACCAAAAGTCAAAGTTTGACTTTTCAGTGTACAGTCAAATTTGATCAGTTGACTGAAAAATTCATCTGTCAATCCAATGCATTTGAGATCTTTTGAACCTTGTGAATAGGTCAAGATGATGCCATTGAGTCCTTGAATCCATACTTGAACCTAAATTGCCATTGTCTTGGTCAAAAGTCAGAAATTGCCCTTGTGCAGTCAAAACCCTAAAAATGACCATTTTGCCCTTTTGATGATCTGATCAAATTTCTTGAGGAGTTGTGGTCCAAACTTGATCAAATGGTTCATATGAGTCTATAATGTTTATGTGGGTTAAAAATCATGAGGTTTGACTGTAAATTGGCCATAGTTGACTTTTTTCCCCAATACAGTTGATTTCTAGGTCAACTGTCCAATTGACTGGGCAAAAATTTGATTCAAAGCTTGAAACTTGGTATGGAAAAACTTATGAGTCCAATATGAAGTATGAAAGTAAATTTGAGCATCAGAAGTCCAAAAATCCATGTGCAAACTCAAACCCTAATTTAGGTCATCAGTGCAAGGAGATGTCTTGAGCAGTGCAAACCCTAGCTTGATCTTGGGTCCAAAGAGTCTTGTGGGGGGAAACCTTGATAAAATGAGAGGGAAAATTTTGGGGTACAACAGCTGCCCCTGTTCAATCTTCTTGAACCTGAAGAGTTAGATTGGCGAGCTTGCCTTTCGTGACTCGACGGTAAAAGATGATTGGACACTAGAGTGCCCGTAAATTTGCACTCGTCAAAATGTAACTGAGGGAATGGGCTTAAAGATGCCATTTGGAGATGGTAGAACTTGCTGGAGATAGGCTTAAAGATGCCATCCAAGACTTGTTTGTTGAGAATTTAGGAGAATGAATGTCAGAATGGTATCCGTATCTAGAACGTATCTGAGTTGTATCTGGAGATTGGATTTGTATGAGCAAAAGAATGGCATCCACGTCTGGAGCGTATCCAAGCTGTAACTGTATTTGATTCTTGAATGAATATCAGAATGACTGTCCTATCTGAAGTGTATCTGTATTGTATCTGAAATCTGAAATTTGAATAAGCGACAGAAAGCCATCCGTGTCTGGAGCATCTCTGGGCTGGGGAATAGGTTTGAATGAGTGACAGAATGGCTACCGTATCTGAAGCGTATCTGAAGTTGAGATCTGTATGAGTAGCAGAATGAATTCCATGTCTTGGAGTGTATCTGTACTGTAATTGGGATCTGGACAAGTGACATAATGACTTCCATGTTTGGAGTGTATCTGAACCTGAGGTTGATAGTTGAATCTGAATGAGAAATAGAATGGCTTCCGCGTTTGGAGCGTATCTAGTTTGTATCTGATAGTTGAAGTCTGAATGAGTGACAAAATGGCATCCGTGTCTGGAGCGTATCTGGAATGTATCTTGACTTTAAATTCTGAATGAGTAATAGAATGACCTCCATGTCTGGGGTGTATCCATACTGTATCTGAGACCTTTGAATATTTGTTAAAGATAACTTTTAATCTTATCTTGAAAATGGTAAAATGTTAGCTGAAAACACAAAGTTATGTTGCATGAAATGTATGATGCAATAAATGTGTTTTATCAATGTTTATGATATATGGATGTAATGTATGCGCATGTAAGCTGATTAGCTGTCTTGCTGAGGAAAATAAATCCTTCATAACTGGAGATAACGAAATCTTTGACTGCTGCCGGGGAAAATAAACCCTTGACTACTGTTGGAGATTCAAAACCTTTGATTGTTGAGACTGAGAACATCCTTTGGACTACTGCTGAGGATTGAAAATCCTTGGTGACTTGTGGGGATTAACAAGAGCTTTGACAACTTCTGCAGGGAATTGAGGATCCTTCATGACTTTCATGGGGAATAAGGAAAACTCTGACGATCCCTACTGGTGAATTGAAACCTGGGAGGCTTCAACTGGAGAAATGAGAACAAGAATCTTCGTTCTGCTAGGGAATAACTCTGTGGGGAGAATGCTTATCCTGTTGGAGAGTTTTCAAAAGCTTGGGTTATATGCCAATCTAATGGGGAATCGGGGGAATTTGGATAGTACTCCACCGGGGTTTAAAGATTTAAAGTTTTGGACTCCGTTGAGGAAGAAAGTTTTATCTTCACTGAGGGTTTGTAGTTCAAAGTTTTCTGGCTCCGTTGGGGATTGGGAGTTTGGAAACTTAGTTCCGATGGCGATATGTATTAGCTCTGTTGTGGTTCTGAATGACTTACTGTAGGGGATTTCTTCTGGAATAGCCTAAAGACGTTTTCCTATACTTTCAACCTATCAGGAATTATTCTTTCTCATTTTGTTTTATCTGTAAGCAGTGATTATATTCAAAAGCATATGCTCATTTTAATAAATCATTGGACGTTTTCAACTAAACACAAGTGTAAAAAGAAAGAAAAGGCAAACAAACATTTGCACTTTGAAGTATCTTTGTATTAACTTTGTGTAAGTATTTTTGTACAAAGGAGACAAACATCCTAGTAAGAGAATGTTGTAATAAAAAATGAGAAAAATTTATACAAAGAAAGATGGTTATGTGTAACAATTCCATGGGGTTCCCATTCTGCTATTGCCTTCACAACTTTGAGTATCTTGTCCATTCGTTGCCTCGTCCGCAGATGATTGGATTGATCAGAAGCTTGGAGCTTGTCCGTGAAGAGGTTGTCCTTAAAGTGATCCGACGAGACATAGTCATACGCTTTGATTCCCTAACTTTTGCCTGGATCGCCCTTTCGGGTTTTCGATCCACCGGGAAACCCTTTTTTGCCTAAGTCGCCCTTTCGGGTTTTCAACTTGCCGGGTGTACATATTTTTTTTATTTATCCCTAATTTTTGCCTGAACCGCCCTTTCGGGTTTTCGATTCACCGGGATGCCCATTTTTGCCCAAGTCGCCCTTTCGGGTTTTCAACTTGTCGGGTCGTTTATGTGTAGTATCTTTTGACTATGTCTGCGTTCGCAGGGTGCGGCAGGTCATCACCATCCATGGTGGTCAGAATCATTGCCCCACCAGAAAAGATGTTTTTGATCACAAATGGTCCTTCGTAAGTAGGATTGCACTTGCCCCTGGGATCACGTTACGGTAAGATGATCTGCTTGATTATAAGGTCCCCGACTTGATATACTTGCCTCTTGACTTTCTTGTTGAAGGCCTTGATCATACGTTTTTGGTACGCCTGACCATGACAAACAGCAGTAAGTCGCTTCTCGTCAATCAAGTTAAGTTGATCAAGTCGGGTCTGAATCCAATCGTCTTCACTCAAACCATCATCCTTCATGATTCTCAAGGAGGGAATCTGAACCTCGATAGGTAAAACAGCCTCCATGCTGTATACCAAAGAAAAGGGTGTTGCCCCAGTTGAAGTGTGTGCCGTGGTACGGTACTCGTGCAGAGCAAACGGTAACATCTCATGCCAGTCCTTGTAGGTGACTGTCATCTTTTGTATGATCTTTTTGATATTTTTGTTCGCAGCTTCGACATCACTGTTCATCTTAGGCTGATACGGAGATGAATTGTGATGTTGAATCTTGAACTGCTCGCACAGAGCGGTGATCATAGTATTGTTCAAATTTTTACCGTTGTCCGTAATAATCCTGTCGGGGATACCATACCGGCATATGAGGTTCTGCTTGATGAAGCGGGAAACCACATTCTTTGTAAGAGAGGCGAAGGAAGCTGCTTCGACCCACTTGGTAAAGTAATCAATAGCCACCAGGATGAAGCGATGTCCATTGGACGTTGTAGGCTTGATCTCTCCAATCATGTCGATTCTCCACATCGCGAATGGCCAAGGAGCTGTTAAGACATTGAGAGGAACTGGAGGAATATGTACCTTGTCAGCATATATTTGGCATTTGTGACAAGTACGGAAGTGTTGATGACAATCAGCTTCCATGGTAGACCAGTAGTAGCCTGCCCGTAGAATCTTCTTAGCCATCGTATAACCGCCCGAGTGGGTGCCAAAGGTGCCATTATGTAGTTCAGCCATGATCTGCTTAGCTTTAACCTTGTCCACAGAATGGAGTAGAACACAATCAAGATTGCGCTTGTATAGGATACCATTGCTCAGAAAGAACTTGGTTGCGAACCTTCTGAAGAACTTTTTGTCGTTGACTGAAGCTCCTTCAGGGTATTCTTGTGCTTCGAGATACCTTTTGACGTCATAAAACCAAGGTCGGTCCACCACTTTTTCGGTATTAATCTCGTGACAATGTGCAGGTTCGTCCATTCGTTCAATGGTGATTTGAGGTGCCTCATTATCCCAATTAAGTTTAAACACGGATGACATTGTAGCTAACGCATCCGCCAACTGATTCTCTTCTCGCGGGAAGTGCTCGAAGGTGATCTGCTCGAAATGTGGTAACAATGTCAAGACATGTTCTTTGTAAGGAATGAGGTTGGGGTGCTTAGTATTCCAATCTCCTTTGATTTGACGGATAACCAAAGCTGAGTCCCCAAATACAATCAAAGATTTGATTCCCAAGTCAATGGCAGCCTTGAGACCAAATATACAAGCTTGATACTCGGCCATGTTATTGGTGCAGCTGAAGTAGAGTCTTGTAGTGAAAGGTGTATGGAAACCTTCTGGAGAGATAAGTACTGCGCCGATACCATTTCCAAGGGCATTTGAAGCACCATCAAAGTACAGGGTCCATCAGGATCCTTGTTCAGGTCCGTCATACGGCCCGTTACCTTTAATGTTGTCCACTGTCATAATATCCTCGTCAGGGAAGTCGAACCTCATAGATTGGTAATCATCTACGGCTTGATGATCTAGATGGTCAGCTAGTACACTCCCCTTTATAGCTTTTTGGGTTGTGTACTGGATATCATACTCAGTCAGGATTATCTGCCATCTAGCGATTCTTCCGGATAGAGCAGGCTTCTCGAAGATGTACTTGATCGAATCCATTTTAGAAATCAACAAAGTGGTATGTGTCAACATATACTGCCTTAGCTGGCGAGCAGCCCATACCAAAGCGCATCAAGTTTTCTCGAGCAGTGAGTAGCGAGTCTCACAGTCGATAAATTTTTTGCTAAGGTAATAAATGGCATGCTTTTTTCGGCCAGACTCGTCATGTTGGCCTAGTACGCACTCCATTGAATTATCCAAAACAGTCAGATACATGATTAAAGGCCTTCCTTCGACGGGTGGCATCAAGATAGGAGGTTCCAGCAAATACTCCTTGATCTTATCGAAAGCAACTTGACAGTCATTGTTCCATTCAACCACCTGATCTTTCTTCAACAGTTTGAAGATTGGTTCACATGTAGATGTTAGGTGAGAGGTGAACCTTGCGATGTAGTTTAGGCGTTCCAAGAAACCTCTGACCTCCTTCTCAGTGCGAGGGACAGGCATCTCTTGTATAACTTTGACTTTGGCAGGATCAACCTCGATGCCTTTGTTACTGACGATGAATCCCAAAATATTAACGGACCTGACTCCGAAAGTGCACTTGCTAGGGTTCAGTCTGAGCTTGTATTCTTTTAACCTGACATACAGCTTTTGCAGATGGTCGAGGTGTTCTTCTTCTATTTGTGAACGGGCTATCATGTCGTCTACGTAGACTTCAATTTCATGATGTATCATGTCATGAAACAAAGCTACCATGGCTCGCCGATAGGTTGCCCCATCATTCTTTAGTCCGAATGGCATCACTTTATAACAGAAGGTACCCCACTGCGTAACAAAAGTAGTCTTCTCCATGTCTTCGGGGGCCATTTTGATTTGGTTGTACCCTGAAAATCCATCCATGAAAGAGAATACCTTATGTTGAGTTGTGTTGTCAACCAAGATGTCAATGTGTGGTAGTGGAAAGTCATCTTTAGGGCTAGCCCTGTCTAAGTCTCTGTAATCCACACACATTCTGACTTTGCCGTCCTTCTTAGGCATGTGCACAATGTTAGCAACCCATTGTGGATATGAAGTAACAGCCAGAAAGCCAGCATTGAACTGCTTCATCACTTCAGGTTTGATCTTTTCAGACATATCGGGCCTCATTCGGCGGACTTTCTGTTTGATTGGTGAACAATCTTCTCTTGTAGGGAGACGGTGAACCACAATATCTGTATCCAGTCCCGACATGTCTTCATAGGACCAGGCGGAGATCTCAACATATTCATTCAACAGCTGAACAAAGCGCTCTTTGACACTTGGCTCCAGGTTGGCACCCATTTTAACCTCTTTTCTATCTTCGGCGGTACCCAAATTGATAGTATCTAACAACTCTTCATGGGGCAGAATAACCCTTTCTTCTTGTTGCAAAAGTCTAGCCAACTCTCCAGGCAGTTCACAGTCTTCATTACCTTCGTATTCGGCATGATTGACCAGATCTTCAGAGTCACTGAAGGCCATAGCAGAATTGTTACCCATGGAATCCGGAGTGGATGGGTACCTGCATTTTGTGAGTGTGGGTGTGTGTAAGGGATAGCCACCTTTAAACAAAATAAAATGTAAAAAGAAAGAAAATAAACACAAAAGTTTATAGATGAAAACGTCCATGATTCATTAAAAATGACATATGAAAATGAAGAATCAAAAGCCTTACAACTGGACCTATATGCCCCGGGTAAGGCATAAGGTAAAAAGAGTGTACAAATTGTTTAAAAGTTATTACAGACCAAACAGGAAATGTTCAAAAGATAAATTACTGATTGATGAAAGTAATGGGAACGAAGTCTTTCGCCTCCCAGTTGTTCAATCCTCCTTCAATAGTTGGAAAGATCCAGTCTTCAAAATTGCTTCCTTCTGCATCCTCCTCTAAAGCATGAACTCCATGATGAGTGGTTTTCAGCGGCGGTCCTCCAGCCCGGGAGTGACACACAGCTTTCTGGCTAGCAGCAATGAAACCCAATCCATACTTATCTGTCTTGTAAGGAAAATCTGGCAGTTGACCCCATATCGTGCTTCCTCCTTCCTTGACTACAACCTCCGCATCTTTAAGGGATGACATCCGGGACACAGGTTTGGTAATGATGGGCACATCAATCATTGTCTTAGCTACCGCAACTTCAGGAGAAACCTCTTCAAAGTGTTGGAAAGGTGTTTCTATGAATTCACCCTCTAACTCCACATAGCGGAAAGAGTTAAGGTGGCTTATCATATACTCCTCCTCACCATGAACTGTTATAATCTTACCTTGGACTGGATATTTGAGCATCTGGTGTAGAGAAGAAGTGATTGCCCCAGCGTTGTGGATCCATGGCCTTCCCAACAAGCATGAATATGAAGGACGGATGTCCATCACATAAAAAGTAGATTTGAAAATATCCGTTCCCACCTTAATTGGGATGTCCACTTCTCTATGAACCATCCGCTTAGAACCGTCGAAGGCTCTAACAATGATATTACTGGGCTTTAGGGTCAAACCTTCACAGTCCAATCTGTCCAATGCTTTCATTGGTAGGACATTTAAAGATGAACCGGTGTCAACCAGAACATGAGCAAGTGTAGTTCCTCTGCACTCTACCGAGACATGCAGCGCATCATTATGCCTTCTTCCCTTAGACGTTAGATTGGCATCAGAGAAGCCAAGACCATTGTCGGCTGTAAGGCTAGCCATGCACTCTTAAAATTGATCTGCAGAAGTTTCTTGAGGCACATGTTCCGTCTTCAGAAATTTCATCAAGGCTTTGGCATGAGCCTCGGAGCAGAGCAATAGAGCCAGCATAGAGATTTTTGAAGGGGTTTGCCCCAGCTTCTCTACAGCATCATAGTCGCTCTTCTTAATTATCTTTAAAATCTCCTCCATCTCCTTGTGGGTGGTCTCGGGGATAACCAAAGTCTGAGCCTTCGTCCTGACAGGCGCCTCTTGGATCCCCTTACCTTTATCAGCAGTAACAGCAGAGGGTACAACTTCAGGAGTAACAATTTCTTCAATCACCGGACTTCGCACGAATATCTTGACAGGCATAGGAGCACTTGAGGGTCCGAAGACTGCCCGTGGAGGAACAATCTCCGGAGAGAAGATTCTTCCGCTACGAGTGATCTTACTTGTCCATGCAATATTTCCTATATAAGGAGTTTCTTCATTGGAGCTTTCTTCGACTGATTCAATCTGTTTCACACCGTGATAGAAGATCTCTCCTCCATAATTCCACGGTATTATCTTATTGGACTTATATGGGATAGGCCCCAACATGGTAATCGTTAGTGGTACAAACTTTGGATCGGGTGTAATCTTAACAGGCCTTTTGCAGGTCTTGGAAAGATTGTCAGAAATGGTGATTATAGCAACATCACTGATTGAAGTAACAGGAGTAACAGGAATAACAGTAGCAACATGAGTTTTCTGAAAGAGGATCTCTTGAGTATCCATCAGGCGTTGGATGCCTGACTTCAACAGCGGACAGTCGGATTGCAAGGTCAAGCAAGGTAACAATCTCTTTCATAGCCTGGAAAAATCCCGACTTTCAACAGATTCATCTTGATCATTGGCAACGGAGTCATTAAATCACCAACAACAGTAACATGAAGATCTTCTACAATAGCATGGACATTATGACCATGATTTGGCATAGGAGCGGATATCACATTAGGTTTTTTGGGGGCATCAAACTCCACCTCCTTGGCATCTATCAAATCTTGGATCTTGTTTTTAAGGGCCCAACAGTTGTTGGTGTCGTGCCCCACACTGTCCGAATGATATGCACATTTTGCATTGGAATGATAATAGGGAGAAGAGGTATTTTGGTTTTTCGGCGCTTCTTTTAAGTTGGTAAGGTTTAACTTTAACAAATGAGAGAGGACCTGAGCAGGTGTTATATTGATCCGGGTGAACTTCCGTTGTGGCCTTTCTACCCTTTGCTGGTTAGCTCTGGGTTGACTGCTTTGAGGTTGATCGGCTGAGGAGTTCTGGATCATCACATCCCCCACCGATGGTCAGCGCTCCATTCTTCCTTGGTTTTTCTGAGTATAAACAACAGAAACTTCCTTCTTGGCTGGGAAGGTCTTCTTGATAGCAGTGGAAGCAGAGGTATCCTTCTGAATTTTGCCACTCTTAATGCCAGCTTCGACCCTTTCACTTGTCCGAATTAATTCAGTGAACCCTGCAGATGAGCTCCCAATCAAGTGATTGAAGAATGGACCTGACAGGGTCCCCAAAAACATGTCAACCAGCTCTCTATCCGACAATGGTGGCTGCACCCTTCCAGCCAAATCCCGCCACTTCTGGGCATACTCTTTAAATCCCTCATTAGAGGCCATACCCATACTACGTAGTTGAGTACGAGTATGCACTAAATCTGCATTATATTGGTATTGTCGGTAGAAAGCAGCAGCTAAATCCTCCCAGTTATGAACATCAGATCTCTCAAGTTGATAGAACCAGTCCAATTGCGTACCCAACAAACTATCATGAAAAAAGTGGACCCACAGATCCTTATCAGAAGAGTGAGGTTGGATCTTTCTGACGTAGGACCACAGATGCATCTTCGGACAGGAAAAACCATCGTATTTATCAAATGTAGGCACTTTTAACTTGGGGGGAATGACGATCCCAGCAACCAACCCTAGTTCTTTGAAATCTAGCCCAAGTACCCTTTGTACCTCCATGGCTGCCAGTCGGTCCTCTAGATTCTTATACTTATCGTCTGCCGGAGGGTACTGCTGTTCGGAGTAATCTTCATCCTCTTCCTCTTCTTCTTCTTCAGCTTCAGACTCGGAGGGCATTGCAACTCCCTTTCCTTTACCAACCCATTCGTCAGACGTCGAGGGGAAATCCAGAACTCTCCTAGCCTGATTCTCAAATCTTCTTCCCATAGTGGCCACACCAATTCTTTTCTTTTTCTTCTTTTCCTTTTCATTCTCTTTATTTAACAGTTCTTTAAGGTCCTCTTGACCCTTTGCCAAAGTCATGAGGAGTTGCTGGAATTGCGAATTATGTGCTTGCAGATCTTTGACCGTCTGCTCTATATCCATCTTGCTGAAATAAACATCAGAAAGATAAGGAAACCTGGCGAGAAGACCTGTTTATGCATATGATGAATGATGTGTATTCATGTAATGCATTCAAGGATTCAGAAATTCAAATTTGTTGCAAACAAAAAGGAAACACGTCATATTAATAAGAAGAAATTTGTTAGTACATAAATGCCCCATGGGCAAAATATTACAAAATTCTTAATGTAAAAAGACATTGTGCATCCTCTTTGGTGCGATGTAAGTGTTGAGATTCTGCTCTTCATGGAGTTGACGGGTAAGTTCCAAAACCTTCTTCTCACTGGTGTAGAAGCTGGCTTCAAAAGTATTTCGTTCTTCCTTGAGCTGTATCCAACTCTTTTATAATTCTTCTAATGATGTTGGCATGTCTGGATGTAGGAGGGTGTATGGAACCTCTCATTCCATAACAGGCTCTTTGATCATTGGGAGAATGTGAGGGTAAGGCATCATAAGACTCTGGGCGCGGGTTCGTACCCACTTGAGATAAGGTTCAAGGGGGATGGAATTCTTGTGCCCCAGTGTCTTACTATCCACTTTGTTGGGCATCCTCCAAGCTCGGATAAACCTTTGTCAAAGTCCTTGAGCGTTGTTGTCGAAGTCAAACACCAAGTCAGGAATCATCATATCATGAGGGCCATCTCTTCGGGCATACCCAAATTTCCTCAGAGCTAAACAGGGGTTATAGGTAATGCCTCCCCTAATGCCAAGTAATGGGACATTAGGGAATTCCCCACAACGATCAATGATGATGACATTTTCTCTGGACCGAGAACACCAATGAACATCAGAATATGTGAGGGTCATCAACTGTTGTGACCACCTTAAACCCTACTTATTCTTCAAAATTGATTGGGGAAGGTGAGAAATAAACCACCTTGCTAGAAGAGGAGTACAACACATGAGAACACCTCTTTTCCTCATTGTTCGTGTGTGAAATAAGTGTAGGATGTCCCCAAGCAATGTAGGCACAGGATTCCGAGATATGAAAATCTTGACAGCACTAGTTGGTAATCAGGAAATGTAAAGCAATGGTGTAGGGGGTCAAAGAACTGGAAGAGAACTATCACCATGTCTTCTTCAATGTTGGAGTTGACCAAGTTGAGAAGTCTACCATGTATTTCACTGAAGAGAGAATTCTCTGGAATCTTGGACGTAAGCTCCTTGAGTCGAGGAGGGATTCTCACAAGGTTGACCTGAATTGTTTTTCTGCGAAGAGATTCCATAACCTACAAAACAAGAACAAAGATGAAGAGTCAAACCCTTGAAATAGGTAGTGGATGCATATGATGCTTTATGATGTTCATGATGTATGCACAAGTACATGTACAAACAAGTCACACAAGTTCCTAGTTTCAGTCTTGCATGGGGTTTCATTGGTAAGTACCCTCTTGAAGTTAGTTGGCTCAACCTGTCCTATAAATAGTAATCGGGTTCTAAGGAGCTCAATATCACTGCATTATTTTCTGTGTTCATTGTTTCAGTTTAGTCACCTAACTGGCGACCGAAATATTCCAAGAAAACAACCCTCAATGAGTGTAGTATCGAGTATCTACCAACTTCGGACTGCACCAAAGCCGGTCATCTCACTACCCCTAATAAGGCCAAGATGGTCAAGTAAGGTTCTAAGAGTTCATTAGTGCTTCACGAAATCACTCAGCGGCCCCGTATTATCTTTGATTGACTCAAAGGCTACCGGTACCCACAAATATGCCGCACTAATATAGCTATTGCTTCAACCATGTCGGTATACCCCGCATAGTTTCCACAACGTATTGCTATTTACCTATGAATGTTTCCCAAATCTGCGTAGAGGATTTCAAACCCAAACAATAGAGCCAAGTGTAAAGCAATCAAAGCAAACAAGATAAGCCTGTAAAGGTGATCTAAACCCTAAGGTTACTCCACTTTTAGAATTATCTCCCCAGCAGAGTCGCCAGTTCTGTGATACGGTGGGAGAACTGACTTGAGGTTTTTGCATTTGTGTTTGCAAATGTTTCGGTTTAGCAAGATTCGCCACCGACTTTTTATTTTATCCTAAGGAAAGGTCAAAAAGCACAGGAAAGACCTTTGAGATGTTTTCTTGGGTTCGGGGAGTAGATCATGAAAAGGGAAGGTGCAAGCACCCTTTTCATCCATGGTTATCCATGGGCTCTTAGTTACTTATTTAGATAACTTGTTTTTGCTTTTCAATTGTATGAAATGGTGCTTTGTGTGTGGTTTTGAAAGATGTTTTGTAAAGAGGCAATCGTTGTGGCAACCTTTGTAATGATTCTTGTTTGAATGTATACAAAGGTGTTTTTGTCTTTTGAAAAGATGCTCCAATGTTTGAAAGTTTGCTTTGGGAAATGTTTTGAAATTGTGTTGTGAAGTGTGTTTGAAAATAGCAAGGATGTTTTTCAAGTTTTGATCAAGTAACTAAGAGTTATCTACCCAATTTTACTCAAAGATCTTTCCTATATGTTTTTAACCCTTTTGACAGTGTTGCTTTACCATTGCATTTGGTAAACAACCTTGTATTAGGATGTTAAACGGGACAGGCGTGGGTCATCGTATTGACCATGATAGCAATGTTTCCAAGTGTGATACGGTGGGAGAACTGACTTGGGTTTTGCGTTTGTTTTCGCACTTGTTCGGTTTAGCAAGAGTCGCCACCGACTTTTTATTTTATCCTAAGGAAAGGTCAAAAAGCACAGGAAAGACCTTTGAGATGTTTTCGTGGGTTCGGGGGATAGATTATGAAAAGGGAAGGTGATAGCACCCTTTTCATCCATGGTTATCCATGGGCTCTTAGTTACTTGTTTTAGATCACTTGCCTTTGCTTTTCAATTGTTTGAAATGGTGCTTTGTGTGTAGGGTTTTGAAAATGTTTTGAAAAAGATGCCTTGTCTAGGCAACCTTTGTAACAATTCTTGTTTGAATGTTTTACAAAGGTGTTTGTATTTTTGAAAAGATGTTTCAATGTTTTTGAAAGTTTGTTTTGAAGTTGTGTTGTGATGTGTGTTTTGAAAAATGGCAAGGATGTTTTGCAAGTTTGATCAAGTAACTAAGAGCTATCTACCCTAATTTACTCAAAGATCTTTCTTATTTTTTTAACCCTTTTAACAGTGTTGTTTCACCATTGTATTTGGTGAACAAACTTGTGTTAGGATGTTAACGGGACGGGCGCGGGTCATCGTATACAATCATTGAAGGCAACTTGTGAGACGCTCTAACAATTTTGTAAGGGACGAGATCGTTTTATCGAAGGCAACATCGAGGGTCATCGAGGGACTACGATCTTTGTTTATCGAAGGGACATTTGCTAGAGTGTCTCATACTCGAGGGACATGATTGCATTTTCCGAGGCAACAAGCGAGGTTACCCTAGAGGTGCAAGTGTGAATGGTGTATTGATTTTCATGCATTTATCTTGTATTAGGTTATCTAGCAGTTGATTTTGAATCTTCGCATACAAACCCTAATTACTATACAGTATATGGAAAGCGATAAATTGCGGGAATTTAAAGTCTAAGCTATTACAAGTAAGTATCCGGGGATTGGGGTACAAATGTTTACAAATGGGGATGAGTCTTGTCAGAATAGTAATGTCCAAATATTATTTACAACCAAATCGAATCGTCGCATTCTCAATGTAAAAATATAAGAATAAAAAGGAATAAAAAACATTGTATGATGCATATGGTTATTTACAAATGATCAAATGAAAATTAAGTGTTCATTATTATTTTTTGTGTTTTTGTTAATTATATATAAACAAAAAGGTTTTTTAAAGAAAGAAATATTTAACTTAATAAATCTATTATTTGTGTATTTTTGTTAGTAATATTTTTTAGAAACTTATATAAAAAGATTTAAACAAAAAGTTTTAAAACAAAAAACAAATTATTAAAATCTATTATCTATATACCTTTAAATGCAATAAATATTAAAAGGGTTATTAAGAATATTTTGTACAAGAAAAATTTAATATTTTATTTTTATTGAACAAAAGAGGAGAAAAAGAATTAAGTGCATTTGAACCTAATCATTGCTTACAAAAACAATTTTTAAGAAAAGATGATTGCTGATAGGTTGAAGGTATAGGTAGATATCTTGATGCCCTTTCAGAAGAAATCCCCAGCGGAATTAAACTCCAAATTCCTCAACTGAATTAAAATTCGGAATATATTTCTCCAACAGAGTTAAACTTCAAGATCCTCAGTAGAGCAAATGCTTTCTAAAGTTGGATCCCCCAGCTAAGCTGAATTTCGAAATTCCCCTCAGAGTTAAGTTTCAAGATCCCCAGTGGAGCCCAAAAAAAAAACTGAAAATCCAACCCCCAGCGGAACCAGACTAGTGAACATTCTCCCCACAGAGATACTTCCCATCAGATTGAAGATTCTCAGTCTCATTCCTCCAACATAAGTCTACCAGGTTTTAAATTCCCCAGTAGAGATCGTCAGAATTCTCATTCCCCACAAGTCACCAAGGATTGTCAATCCCCAACAGTGGTCCTAAGATCCCTCAACAATCGAAGATCTTCACTCCCCAAGTAGTCAGCAGTCAGTAAGGATTTCTCATCTCGAGTAATCAAAGATCCTTGGAATCCCCAGCTTCGGTCATAGATTTATTTTCCCCGGCAACAATCAAAGGATTTTCAATCCCCAGCAACAGTCCAGGATTTATTTTCCACAGCAAGACGGCTATCCAGCTTACATGCATAATCATCACATTCATATATCATAAACATTGATGAAACACAATTTATTGCATCATACATATCATGCAACATAACTTTGTGTTTTAGCTAACATTTTTACCCTTACAGGATAAGTTTAAAAGGCTATCATTAACAATTATTCAGATACAGTGTGGATACACCCCAGATACGGAGGTCATTCTATTACTCATTCAGAACTTCAAGTCAAATACAGTACAAATACACCCCAGACACGGTGGTCATTCTACTACTCATTCAGACTACAGCAATCAGATACAGACTAGATACGCTCCAGACACGGCAGCCATTCTATCTCTCATTCAGATTCATTTATCAACCTCAAGGTCCAATGCATTCCAATCACGGATACCATTCTGACCCTTACATCAGTAGTTTGATTTTCTCAGTGCAGTCGCCACGGAAGTCATTCTTTCATTTACTCAGATCCCAGTTACAGTTTCAGATACACTCCAGACACAGAAGACATTCTGCTACTCATACAGATCTCAATCCCAGTTACATTTTCAGATACACTCCAGACACGGAAGTCATTCTGCTACTCATACATATCTCAGCTTCAGATACAGTCCAGATACGCTCCAGACACAGTTGCCATTCTGTCACTCATTCAGAATTTATTCCCAGCACACAGTTGCTCCATACACAGATATTTCTTTGTTACCCAGATACAATACAGATACACTCCAGACACGGCAGTCATTCTGATATTCATTCTACATTCAAACACAGTCACAACTCAGATACTCCCCAGACACGGAAGCCATTCTTTTGCTCATACAAACTCAGTCTCCAGATATAGTTCAAATGCATTCCCGACACGGATACCATTTTGATTCTCATTCTTCTGACCTACCACATTGCAATTCAACAAAGACTCTTGGATGGCATCTTTAAGCCTATCTCCAACAAGATTCTACCATCTCCAAATGGCATCTTTAAGCCCATTCTCGCATCTATGTCTTGACGAGTGCAAATTTACGGGCACTCTAGTGTCGAATCCTCTTTTACCCTCGAGTCGCGAAAGGCAAACTTGCCAATCTAACTCTTCAGGTTCAAGAAGATTGAACAGGGGCAACTGTTGTACCCCAAAATTTTCCCTCTCATTTCATCAACATTTTCTCATCACAAGACTCTTGGAACTCAAGATCAAGTTAGGGTTTGCTCTGCTCAAGACCCCTCCTTGCACTGTTGACCCAAATTAGGGTTTGAGTTTGCACAGGGATGTTTTGACCTAAAATGCCCAAAGTGACTTTCATGCTTCATGTTGGACTCACAAGTTTATCCATACCAAGTTTCAAGCCTTGATTCCAATCTTTGCCCAGTCAATTGGACAGTTGACCTAGAAATCAACTGTATTGGGGAAAAAGTCAACTAAAGCCAATTGACAGTCAAACCTCATGAATTTTGACCCACATCAACATTATGAACTCATATGAACCATTTGATCAAGTTTGGATCACAATTCCACAAGAAATTTGATCAGATCACCAAAAGGGCAAAATGGTCATTTTTAGGGTTTTGACTGCACAAAGGCAATTTTTGACTGTTTGACCTAACCAATGACAAACCAAGCTCACATATGGACTCAAGGTCTCAATGGAATTGTCTTGATCCATTCAGCAAGTTCAAAAGATCTCAAATGCATAGGATTGACAGATGAATTTTTCAGTCAACTGATCAAAATTTGACTGTACACTGAAAAGTCAAACTTTGACTTTTTGGTCAAAATCAAGTGCCAAGATTCATTTTTCATCAAGACATGTCAAATTATGAAACTTGTTCATCAAGAAACCCAAAATTGCAAAGTAGGGTTTAAAATGAAAAAATTTCATAACTTAGAAATTTTCTAAGTTATGAAATTTTCTTATTTTTTCCTAACTTTGTCCAATTTTTTCACCAAGATGAAATTGGATTCAAACAAAACTTGAAACATGAAAGTTGTAGTCCATCAAAAAATCTACAACTTTTATTCACAAAGTTTTCTCAAAGGAAGCTTGTATCGCAAGTTATGATTTTTGGAACAAGGGTGCCTAAAACTTTTAACTTAGAGAAAATTTGCCCTATTCTAGGCAGGATTTTGGCCCATCTTCTTGGCCATTTTTCACATGGTTCCACTTGGAGTTTCAATTTTCATTACAAAGATGGATTGTAGTACATGTTCCAAGCTTTCCAAATTGTCCAAAAACTCCTCAAACACCCTTGTGGTTAGAGAGAATCGAATTCACAAAGTTGGCCAAAACTCACTTTTGTTCATGGCCAAGGCATGTTCATAGCAAATGGCATTTTCAAATCAGCTTGGTTTATGCTAGCTTGCAGGCCTCTAAATCCCTTCACACTCAATAATTTAATGTCTAACCATTGTGTTAAGGTTTTATTTCATCCATTTGGGCATTACATGCTAAACTAACCCTTAATTAGAAAAAGGTATAATGCCATTTTGGTAAAGTTACACTTTATGTCAAATTCCAAATCCTTGAGACATGGGGCCAGATCTTTGAGGCAAGGTTGAGTACACAAATTCCAGTTACCAAGAGCAAAAGTTGCAGCATACTTTAGGGCATTGTACAGGCCTGTATTGCAACTTGAACTTTTTTGCTTCAAAAACAAGAAACATTGCAAAACAGAAAAAACTCTCATTTCCTGCAAACAAGAGCTTAAGCAAACTTTGTACACAGCTTCCATACCTCCTAACTGACCTAAGACACGACTCATTCATCCTCAATACCTCCTCATTCACCAAATCACAGTTTTGCTGCAAAACAGGGCACCCCCTGCAGATTGAAGTCCACAGCTCAATCCACTCGTGCACTTTGGCTAAAACCTGTTCAAACACCTCCCATACCATCCACCTAAACTATTGCAAACCTAAAACTCCAGCTTTAACACCTCTAATCCAGTTTGCCATTTTCATTTTCAAGTGTTGCAGGTGAACTTCTACAGCACGATACAAGGTGTTTCAAAGCAAGCCAAGTATTTGGGAAGCATCCTTGGACTTCAGGCAAGCTCAACAGAAGCTCAAACTCCATTGAAGGTTGCTACATTGCTCTACTCGAGTCAAGCTTAAACAGGTAATCCATGGACTTCTATCTCTCTATCTAGGAATGTTTAGGCTTAGGTTTGTGAATGAAACATGTCCTACTCATAGCCCTGAAGCCATACATGTGGTCATTTTTCATTTATGTTAAGCGTGCTGTGAGAATTTCAGTCATGAACATGTGAAAAAAGTTAGGTTAAAAATTAGGGCCAGAGAAATTCTTTCTGGTCTTTGAGAGTTAATCCAAGTTTTTTACATATTTGAATTCGTCATTTGATGCTCTACAATGTTTATGTTATAAGTTTTGGCTAAAAATCAAAGAATCAGGAGTTGGTATTTTGAAAAGTGGCGTGCGCGTTTGACAGAAGCTGAAGGTTGAAGATGATGGCTTGGGCTGGGCCTGAGCCATCCTTGCTTTTTGCACCCCTTTTTCAATTTGCACCCCCTGGCCCATTTGATTAAATATTTGCCATTTTTGTGTTTTTCTTTTTTATTCTGACTTTATATTTTTTTGTTCAAACATAAAAAATAACAAAAATAATTTTTTCACATTTTCTACATTTATTTGACATTTATTTACTTTTTAGGCATATATATGTAAATAATATAAATCCTTTTAATTTAAAACCTTTAAAAATAATATAAAAATATTTATTTTTCAGTTATTATTTTTATTTACATTTTGAAAACATTATCTTGAATATACATTTTTTCTAAATAATTAACATTTTATTTTTGTATATACTTAGCATATTTAATATATTTAATATATACATATACATATTTTATTAAATATTTAGGGCAAAAATATAGAAATAATACTTTTTTATTTTTATTTAATATTTGACATTAAAAACACCTTTTTTACAATATACTTTTTTTTATTTTTGTATAAATTAATATATTGTATATAATAGATAAATAATACTATTTATTTAAAAATTAGGGTTTTGCCCTAAAAATGGCCAAAAATAATAAAAATTTGACTTTTTATTTTTGTTTATACTTCAAACATAAAAAACCTTTTTCACATACATAAACAATATTTTTTTTTTGCATAATACATTTCATGTTGATATTTATTTAATTGTGTTTATTTAAATATTAACTTGTATATTCGATATGGTTGTAATAACTTAGCATTTATTTCCTTGTCAAATATCCCCAATTCAAACTTGTATCCCCATCCCCATAATCATGTTGTAATAATCTAAGACTTTAAATTCTCGCACATTTAAAAGTTTCCAAATTATGCCATGCTTAGACTTAGGGCTTGTGTGCAAAATCAATCAACAAATAGTTTGACCTAATTCAAGATAAACATGCATGAAAAAACAAACACAATGCACACTCACACCCCTAGGGTTTCATCCACTTGTTGCCTTCAAAAATGGGCCATGGTTGCATGTCAAGTACTTTGGCAAAACAAAAACAAACAAAAAGATCATAGTCCCTCGATGACGCTATCTTGTTGCCTAAACAAAAATGATCAAGTCCCTCAAGAAAATTGCCAAAAATACATGACACTATTGCTTTCATGGTCTATACGATGACCCGCGCCTGTCCCGTTTACATCCTAACACAAGGTCGTTCACCAAATACAATGGTGAAACAACACTGTTAAAAGGTTTAAAAACATAAGAAAGATCTTTGAGTAAAATAGGGTAGATAACTCTTAGTTGCTTGATCAAACTTGCAAAAAACATCCTTGCTACTTTTCAAAAACACATTTCACAACACAATTTCAAAACAACTTTCAAACATTGAAAACTTTTCAAAAAGACAAAACACCTTTGTATACATTCAAACAAGAATCATTACAAAGGTTGCAACAACAATGGCCTCTTTTCAAAAAACATCTTTCAAAACCACACACAAAGCACCATTTCAAACAATTGAAAATGCAAAGCAAGTGATCTAAGCAAGTAACTAAGAGCCCATGGATAACCATGGATAGAAAGGATGCTAATACCTTCCCTTTCTATAATCTACTCCCCGAACCCAAGAAAACATCTCAAAGGTCTTTCCTGTGCTTTTTGACCTTTCCGTAGGATAAAATAAAAAGTCGGTGGCGACTCTTGCTAAACCGAAACATTTGCGAACACAAACGCAAAACCTCAAGTCAGTTCTCCCACCGTATTACACATGCCTTGTCCGGAAGAATAGCAAGATGGAAGATGATCTTGACTGAGTACGACATCTAATACACGACCCAGAAGGCAATCAAGGGAAAGGTGTTGGCAGATCATTTGGCACATCAGGCAGTGGACGATTACCAGTCTATGATCTTTGAATTCTCGGATGAGAATATCATGTTAGTGACTGACTGTGAAACACCTGGACCAGATGAAGGACCTGAGGAGGGATCCCGATGGTCTATGTACTTTGATGGAGCTTTAAATGCTTTGGATAATGGCATTGGTTCCGTGATCATATCTCCTGAAGGATCTCATACTCCATTCACCGCCCGACTATGCTTCAACTCCACCAACAACATGGAGGAGTATGAAGCGTGCATCATGGGTCTTCGAGCAGCTATTGACTTAAGGATTAAGTTCTTAAGTGTATTCGGAGATTCCGCTCTCGTGATCAGCCAGATCAAAGGCGAGTGGGATACGAAACACCCTAATCTTATTCCTTATAAGGAGTATGTGTTGACATTGCTTCCACACTTCGAAGAGATAACCTTTGAATACTTCCCTAGAGAGGAGAATCAGTTGGCGGACGCGCTAGCTACGATGTCTTCTATGTTCAAAGTCAGATGGGACAATGAGGCTCCCCAGATTACCATTGAGAGGTTGGACGAACCTGCACATTGTTGTGACATTGAGACTGAAGAGGTAGTAGATAAACCCTGGTTTCATGAGGTAAAGAGGTATCTTGAAGCTCAGAAATACCCCGAGGGTGCATCTGTTAATGATAAGAAGTTTCTGAGGAGGTTCGCGGAAAAGTTCTTCATCAGTAACGGTATCCTTTACAAGCGTAACCATGATTCAATCTTACTGTGTTGTATGGATAAGAACGAAGATGAAAGGATTATGGTAGAGTTGCATGAAGGTACTTTCGGGACTCATTCCAGTTGACATACTATGGCAAAGAAAATCCTACGGGCATGATACTATTGTTCTACAATGGAATCATACTGTTATCAGCATTCTCGGACCTGTCATAAGTGCCAAGTCTATGCTGATAAGGTGCATATACCTCCAGTACCTCTGAATGTTTTGACAGCCCCTTGGCCTTTTGCAATGTGAGGCATCGACGTGATTGGTGAGATCAGACCTACTGCGTCTAACGGGAATCATTTCATCCTGGTAGCTATTGATTACTTTATGAAGTGGGTTGAAGCAGCTTCCTTTGCTACAGTAACCAAGAACGCCATGGCACAGTTTATTCGGCACAACCTGATTTGTCGATATGGCGTACCAGAGAGGATCATTACGGACAATGGTACAAATCTCAACAATAAGATAATCACCGAACTCTGTAAACAGTTCAAGATACAGTGTTGTACCCCAAAATTTGCCCTCATATTATCAATATTTTCTTCATAAGACCTCTTGGACTCCAGACAAGATTAGGGTTTGCTCAGCTCAAGACCTCCTCTTGCATTGATAGACTGAAATTAGGGTTTGAGTTTTCACAAGGATTCTTGGACCATCAATGCTTCATGTGACTTTCATACACCATCTTGGACCCCTAAGTTTGTTCATACCAAGTTTCAAGCGTTGAATCACATTTTTGCCCAGTCAATTGGACAATTGACCTAAAAATCAGCTGCATTGGGGAAAAAGTCAACCATGGCCAATTTACAGTCAAACTTCATAGTTTTTTATCCACAATCACATTATAGGCTCCTATGTACCATTTGATCAAGTTTGGACCACAACTCCTCAAGAAATTTGATCAAATCATCAAAAGGACAAAATGATCAAAATTAGGGTTTTGACTGAGAAAGAGAAATTTCTGAATTTTTACCTAACCAATGGCCAATTGGGTTCAAGCATGATTTCAAGGACTCAATAGAATAATATTTACCTAATCACATAGTTCAAAATATCTCAAATGCATAGGATTGACAAATGAATTTTGCAGTCAACTGATCAAAAATCAACTATACACTGAAAAGTCAAACTTTGACTTTTTGGTCAAAATCCAGTGCCAAGGGTCATAATTCATCAAGATATGTCAAAATGTGAAACTTTTTGATCAAGAAACCTATTTTTGCAAATTAGGGTTTTAGTTTGAAATTTTTCATAACTTAGAATTTTTCTAAGTTATGGAAAATTTCTTATTTTTCCCCAAATTTCCACAACTTTTTCACCATGATGCAATTGGATTTAAAGAAAACTTCCAACATGAAAGTTATAGTCCTCTATGAAATATACAACTTTGATTCACAAAGTTTTCCCAAAAGATGCATGGATCTCAAGTTATGATTTTGTGAATAAGGGTCCATAAACTTTTTAACTTAGTGAAATTTTGCCCTCGTTTAGGCAGATTTTTTACCTAACTTCATGACAATTTTTCACCTAGTTCCAAGAGGAATCTCAAAATGCATTTCAAATATGGATTGTATATCATGTTACAAGATTTCCAAAATGTCCAAGAAATCTCCAAGATCATTTATGGTTAGGGAGAATCGAAGAAATGAAAAATGGCAATTTATCACTTTTGTTCAAGGCATTTTCACAATGTTACAAGTTGCAAATCAGTTTCAAACATGCTTGTACTTGGTATTAAAGGTCCTAATCCTTTCTACACTCCATAATTGAATGCTAACACATTGGATATTGGCTTTAATCTTACTTATGGAGATTTGCACAAAGAATTATTCCAAAAATGGCATAAAGTTCTCAATACCATTTTCATAAAGCAAGACTTTTACAACTTTGTAATTCTTGAGCCATGAACCTGATCTTTTGTTGCAAACAAGATCCATAGTTATCAGGAAAAGTTTAACAACTCTCATTAGCTAAGGAGCTATCAAGTACAAGCTTTTGTATTGTCGCTTCCAACTTTCTTCAAAAGCAAGAAACTTGCAAAAGTCAATACAACTCATCCATCTAATAAAGGCAAGCCTTGGCTTCATTTCAAACACGTTCAGAACATTGTAACAAGCCTAAGAACTAATTGCTAACATCTCAAACACTCCAACACACAAAAAAACACATTTCTGCCCAAAACATGGCAGCTTCTGCAAATCTCAAGCCAAATCAATATTGGCTCGTGCGTTTCATGATTCAACCTTTGAAACACCTTCCATACATCACACCTAAACTGTCCAGGCCCTTGTCTTGCAATTGTGTGCCCTGTTTCAAGCTTCACCATTTTCATTTTGAAGGTTTGCAGGTTGACTCGTGCAGCAAGATTCAAGCATCTACAAGGCAAGCTGAGCATTGGAGAAGCTTGAGGGAACTTCAAGGAAGCTCACAAGAACTTCAGGCCTCACTCAAAGTCCCCAATTTGCCATATCCAAACTCAACTGAACAAGGTATTTTTCAAGTTTCTATCTCTCTATTCAGGCATCCTTAGGTCACGATTTGTGAAGCAAAAATGTAGTCTTTAACTTGCTTAAGATGTACATATGCATAGTTTCCATTTATATTAACTGAGCTAAGAGTATTTGGTTGTTGAACATGCTGAAAAAACAAGGTCATAAATTAGGACCATTAAAATTCTCCTTGGTCTTTTAGAGTTAGGTCATGTTTTTTATATCATTGGAATCATGATAAAAAATGCTACAAGTTTCATGTTGCAAGATTTTTTTGTGTGCAAAGAATAGAGAGTTCCAGATTTGAACACAGGGCGCGCGCGAAGGAGCAAGGACAGTGATGAAGTGGTGTTCTGGGCCTGGCGCCTTGGGCCTTTCACTTTCCACACCCCCCATTTTACTTCTGCACCCCCCTTTGCATATTTTTATATTTTTTGTATTTTCTTGCATATTTTGTATTTCTGACTTTATTATTTTTTTCTGAACATTGAAAAATCCCAAAAAATATTTTCTTAATTTTTTGCATTTTATTTTATTTTTATCTTATTTTTTTGCATAAAATATTGATTAGTTTAAATAGAATAGGAATTATTTTCTTAAAATAAATTGTAAATACCTTAAAATATTATACATTTTTATTTTTATTATTTAACACATAAAATATCATTTTCCACATATATTTTAATTTTTAATATTTGTAAATATTTTTATTTATTTATTTCTTGTACAAAAATGAATAAAATAACATTAGAAAACAATATTTTCTTTAAAATCAAAATTAGGGTTTCCCCTTTCAAAAATAATAATATTATTTTTTCTTATTTTTAGAACTTAAATAATTTATTTATTTTACATACATAAAACAATTACAAAACATTTTTGCATATTTACATTTTATTGCATATTTAAATAATTATTTATTTATTTATTGTACAATATATTCAATTGGGTTGTAATAGTAAATTAGGGTTTTATTTTGTGCAAATATCCCCATTCAAAACTTGTATCCCCCCTCCCATAATATTGTTGTAATAGTTTAGATTTACTTTACGCAATTCATTGCATTATATACATGTTTAGTAAATTAGGGTTTGCATGATAAGGCAAAAATCAAACAAATAGACATGACCTAATACAAGACAAAAATGCATGAAAAAAGACAACACATTGCACACAAGCACCTCTAGGGTTTCATCCACTTGGTTGCCTTAAAACATGGCCATGGTATGCATGCTAGGTAACTTGGTAAAACAATACAAAACAAAAGATCATAGTCCCCCGATGACGCTATCAAAAGGTTGCCTAAAAACAAAATGATCTTAGTCCCTAAAAACTTGCTAAAGATACTTGGCACCATTGCTATCATGGTCATACGATGACCCACGCCCGTCCCGTTTAACATCCAAAGATAGGGTTATCTACCAAAACAATGGTAGGTTAACAATGTCAAAGGAATAAAAAGGTATAGGAAAGACTTTTGAGTAGGTAGATGCTTCTAGTTACTTGATCAATTTGCAAACCATCCTTGCTATTTTCAAACAAACACACACACATTTCAAAACATTTTCCAAAAAACTTTCAAAACATTGAAACATTTTTCAAAAGACAAACATCTTTGTATACATTCTTACAAACAAGAATCATTACAAAGATTGACTAAACGATGGCCTCTTTTCAAAATAATTTCAAAACCACACAAAGCACCATTTCAAACAATTGTCAAAGCAAAGCAAGTGATCTAAAATAAGTAACTAAGAGTCCATGGAAAACCATGGATGAAAAGGGTGCTAGCACCTTCCCTTTTCATAATCTACCCCCCGAACCCAAAAACAATCTCAAATGTCTTTCCTATGCTTTTTTACCTTTCCTTTTGGATAAAATAAAAGTCGGTGGCGACTCTTGCTAAACTGCAACATTTGCGAACACAAACACAAAACCTTAAGTCAGTTCTCCCACCGCATCACAGAACTGGCGACTCTGCTGGGGAATATTCTAAACATGGGGTTACCTTAGGGTTTTAGATCACCTTTACATGCTTATCTTGCATGAATTGTTTGCTTTACATTTGGTTCTATTGTTTGGGTTTGAATCCTCTACCCGGATTTGGGAAACATTCATAGGTAAATAGTAATACGTTGTGAAATTGTGCGGGGTATATCGACATGGTCTAAGCAATAGCTATATTAGTGCGACATATTTGTGGGTACCGGTAGACTTTGAGTCAATCAAAGAGAATACAGGGCCGCTTAGTGATGTCATGAAGCACTAATGGACTTTTAGAACCATTACTTGACCAACTTGGCCTTTTAGGATGTAGTGAGATGACCGACTTTGGTGCAGTCCGAAGTTGGTAGATACTCGATACTACACTCATTGAGGGTTGGTTCCTTGGAATATTTCGGTCGCCAGTAAAGAGGCTGAATTGAAACAATGAACAAGGAAACAATCTGGTGATATTGAGCTCCTTAGAACCCGGTTACTATTTCTAGGACAGGTTGAGCCAACTAAACTTCAAGAGGGTACTTACCTATGAAACCCCATGCAAGCCTAAACTAGGAACTTGTGTGATTTGTTTGTACATATATACTTGTGCATAACATCATGGGCATCATGAAGCATCATATGCATCCACTAACCATTTCAAGGATTTTGGATTTTCATCTTTGTTCCTGTTTTGTAGGTTATGGATTCACTTCGCAGGAAAACTGTCCAAATCAACCTTGTAAGAATTCCTCCATAACTCAAGGAGCTAGCTTCAAGGATTCATGAGAATTCTCCATTCACCGAGAGGCATGGTCGTCTTCTCAACTTAGTCACTGCCAACACAGAGGAGAATATGCTAAAAGTTCTCTTCCAGTTCTTTGACCATTTACATCATTGCTTCACATTTCCTGACTACCAACTTGTGCCTACTTTGGAGGAATTTTCTCAACTCCTAAGGATTCCTATTCTCAATCAACTACCCTTCAACGGTACGGAAATAAATCCAAAGCCAGAAGAGATTGCTCAAGCCTTACACTTGCACTTATCTGATGTCACAACACATTGGGAAACTAGAAGGGGTGTCAAAGGCTTCTTGTCAAAGTTTCTGTTTGAGAAGGCCCAAAGTTGTTGGAATTCTCTAGACTTGCAAGCTTTTGAAGAGATTGTAGCTCTTCTCATCTATGGTATGGTCTTCTTCCCTAACCCTGACCAACTTATAGATGTGTGTGTTGTCAAAATCTTCATGACTCGTAACCCGGTGCCTACATTGCTTTGAGATATCCTCCACTCTTTTCACACTCGTACAATGAGGAAAAAAGGTGTTCTCATGTGTTGCACTCCTCTACTGGCAAGATGGTTTATTTCTCATCTTCCCCAATCAGTTTTAAAGAATGAGCAAGGTTTGAGGTGGTCACAACGATTGATGACTCTTACCCATTTAGATATCCATTGGTGTTCTCGATCAAAAGAGAATGTCATCATCATTGACCGTTATGGGGAATTCCCTAATGTCCCTCTACTAGGCATTAGGGGAGGCGTCACCTACAACCCTTGCTTGGCTCTGAGACAGTTTGGGTATGCCCGAAGGGATGGCTCACATGACATGCTAATTCAAGGTTTGGTTTTCGACTTCGACAACGACGATCAGAGACTCCGACAAAGGTTCATCCGAGCTAGGAGGATACCCAACAAGGTGGACAATAAGACCTTGGGACACAAGAACTCCATCCCCCTTGAGCCTTACCTCAAGTGGGTACGAACCCGCGCCCAAAGTCTTATGATGCCTTACCCCTCCATTCTCCCAGTGATTATAGAGCCTGTTATGGAAGGATAGGTTCCATACACCCTCTTACATCCTGACATGCCAACATCACTCGAAGATTTACAAAGTAGTTGGATACAGCTCAAGGGAGAGCGCGATACTTTCGAAGCCCAATTCTATGCAAGAGAGAAGAAGGTTTTGGAACTCACTCGTCAACTTCACGAAGAGCAGACTCTCAATACCTACATTACACCAAAGAGGATGCACAATGTCTTTTTACCTTAGAATTTTGTATTATTTTGCCCATGGGGCATTGATGTACTAACAAAGTCTATCTTATTAATATGACGTGTATTTCTTTTTTGTTTAAAACAAATTTGAATTTCTAAATCCTTGAAAGCATTACATGAATACATATCATTCATCATATGCTTAAACAGGTCTTCACGCAAAGTTTCCTCATCTCTCTGTTGTTTATTTCAGCAAGATAGATATTGAACAAACGGTCAAAGATTTACAAGCCCAGAATTCAAAATTTCAACAGCTACTCTTGACCTTGGCTAAGGGGCAGGAGGAGCTCAAAATCTACTAGAGAAGGAAAAAGAGACAAAGAAGAAGAAGAGAGCTGGTGTGGCTATCTTGGGCAGAAGGTTTGAAGGACAAGCCAGACGGACTTTGGAATTCCCATCAACATCTGAAGAAGGGGAAGGAAAAGGTAATGGAACTGCAGTGCCATCTGATTCTGAGGCAGGGGAAGAGGAAGATGAGGACTATTCTGAACAGCAGTACCCTCCGGCCGAAGACAAATACAAGAACTTGGAAGAACGTCTAGCTGCTATGTTGATACAGAGAGTGCCTGGGCTGGACTTTGAAGAGTTAGGGCTGGTTTCTGGAATTGTAATCCCTCCTAAGTTTAAAGTACCTCTGTTTGCTATGTATGATGGGGTGTCTTGCCCAAAGATGCACCTACGATCTTATGTTAGGAAAATTCAACCATATTCTTCTGACAAAGACTTGTGGGTTCACTTTTTCCAGGACATTTTATCGGGGACGCAACTGGATTAGTTTTACCAGTTGGAGAGGTCTGATGTGCATAATTGGGAAGACTTAGCAGCCGCATTCTACAAACAATATCAATACAACGCCGACTTGGCACCAACCCGTACTTAGATACAGAGTATGGCTATGGCTACCAATGAGGGTTTCAAAGACTACGCCTAGAAATGGAGGGATTTGGCCGGAAGGGTGCAACCACCTTTATCTGAAAGAGAGATAGTGGACATATTCTTGGGGACTCTGTCAGGTCCTTTCTTTAATCACCTGATTGGGAGCTCCTCTGCAGGTTTCACTGAGTTGATTCTAACTGGCGAGAGGGTGGAAGTCGGTATTAGAAATGGGAAAATTCAGAAAGATGCATCTACCTCTGCTGCTGCAAAAAATCCCTTCACTGGAAAGAAGGAAGTGTCAGCTGTCTATGCCTAGAGAAATCAGGGAAGAGTTGAAAGACGACCAACAGTAGGGGCTGTCATGATTCAGAAGTCTGCATCAGACCAACCGAGAAACAACCAACCAAGGAATGATCAGCCGAGGAATAACCAACAAAGAGTGGAAAGGCCTGTAAGGAAATTCACCAAGATAAACATGACTCCTGCTCAAGTCTTACCACATCTCTTGAAGTTGAACCTGGCCATGCTAAAGGAGGCCCCTAAAAATCCTTACACTACCTCTCCACATTACCACCCCAACGCCAGATGTGCTTATCATTCAGAAAGTCCAGGGCACGACACCAACAACTGTTGGGCCCTGAAGAACAAGATTCAAGATCTGATCAACACCAAGGAAGTAGAATTTGAAGCTCTCGAAAAGCCGAATGTAATCTCCGCACTGATTCCCAGGCATGGACACAATTCCAATGTTGTGGAAGAAGATCTGTTTGTTTCTGCTGTGGATGAATTGTCAACTCCTATCCTATCCATCAAGTTAAATTTGTTGAAGGCTGGGGTGTTCCCAAGATGTGATCAAGATTTCCATGCTTGTCTGTCCTCCCCATTTGACTGTCTTCTTTTGAAAAAAGGAATCCAACAATTGATTGATGACAAGGAAAATTTGTTTGAGAAAACTCCCGTCTCACCCATTCCAGTTCCATAAGTTTCAATAATAACCATATACGCCAATCCTTCCAGGGTTCCTAAAAAACCCGTTAGGATTACATCTGCTCCTATGACTACTCCGTTGAAGATAACAATGCCAGGGCCAACCCCTTACAAAACTGATAAAATTGTACCATGGAACTGTGGTGGAGAAATCTACTACCATGGTGTCAAACAGATTGAACAGACCATTGAAGAAGAAAGCTCTAAGGAAGATAATCCCAACATCAGTAACATTGCTGGAACAAGCAAAATTAATCGTAGTGGGAGAATTTTTTATCCAGAGATTTCTCCTCCAACAGCAGTCTTCGGAACCGCGGTCATCCCGAAGATTATACCTATACCAGTAACTGTACCTACAAGTGTACCCGCCAACAATGACAATGCAATTCCCATCCATGTTTCCGATGCTGAGAAAAAAGGAAAGAATGTTCAAGAGGAGCCTGTCTTGACGAAGGCTCAGTCATTAGTCATTCCTGATACATCCCAGAAAGAGATGGGAGAGATTCTAAGGATTATTAAGAAAAGTGATTACAATGTTGTTGAACAACTGAGGAAGACCCCCTCCAAAATATCTATGTTAGCATTGTTGTTGTACTCTGAGGCACATGCTAAAGGTTTGGTCAAGTTTTTGAAGACGGCCCACGTGCCACAAGAAACCTCCGCTGATCAATTCTAGGAATGCGTGGCCAGCTTAATAGTTGACAATGGCCTGAGATTCTCCAATGCAGACTTGACCTCCAAAGGGAGAAAACATAATGACGCACTACATGTCTCAGTGGAGTGTAGGGGAACCACCCTAGCTCATGTTTTGATTGATACTGGGTTGTCTCTAAACGTCTTGCCGAAGAAAGCTTTGGATAGGTTGGATTGTGAAGGCCTAACCCTGAAACCCAGTAACATCATTGTTAGAGCCTTTAATGGTTCTAAGAGGATGGTCCATGGAGAGGTGGATATCCCGATCAAGGTGGGTACCCAGACGTTCAATTCAACATTCTACGTGATGGACATCCGTCCTTCCTACTCATGCCTGTTGGGAAGACCTTGGCTTCACCATGCTGGAGCTGTCACTTCTACTCTGCATCAAAAGCTTAAGTACCCTTTTCCAGGGGAAAATCATAACTGTTCATGGCGAAGAGGAGTACATGATCAGTCATCTAAATTCTTTGTGTTATGTAGAATTGGATGGCGAATTCATAGAAACCCCTTCCCAACACTTTGAAGAAGTCTCTGAAGAGATAGCGGCGACCAAGGCACTATCCTCAACTCTTGTGATCACAAGACCTCCGCCTCGGATGTCTTCTCTAAAGGATGCTAGGGCAATTATGGAAGAAGGCGGATCCACAGTCTGGGGGCAGCTTCCGGACTTTCCTTTCAAATCAGACAAATTCGGCCTGGGATTTACTTCGATTGGTCAGAAGGCCACGCGTCGCTCCCATGTCGGAGGGCCACCTATGAAGATCAGCCATCGAGGAGTTAATGCACTAGAGGACAGTGAAGAAGAGGGCAACTTGGAAGACTGGATTTTCCCTACTGTTGACAGAGGACTGTGCAACTGGGAAGCAAAAGATTTTGTTCCGATTACTTTCATAAATCAGTAATTTATCTTTTCTGTTTTCTGTTGGACTGTAATAATTCACAAACAATTCGTACTTTTTCAACCATGTGTCTTACCCGAGGCACATAGGTCCATTTGTAAGGGTTCTTATTTTCATTTCATATGTCATTTTAATGAATCATGGACGCTTTTCATATATAAACCTTTTTGCTTATTGTCTTTCTTTTACATTTTGTTGTTTTAAGATGGCTATGCCCTTACACACACCCACACTCACAAATGCAGGTACCCTTCCATTCCGGAACCCATGGTTAACGATACTGCTATAGCCTTCAGTGACTCTGAAGATCTGATTAACCAAGCCGAATACGAAGGTGAGGAAGATTGTGAGGTGCCAGGGGAATTGGCCAGATTACTACTGCAAGAGGAAAGAGCAATTCAGCCTCATGAAGAGCAGTTGGATACAATCAACTTGGGAATTGAGGATGACAAAAAGGAAATCAAGATAGGTGCCAACCTAGAGCCGAGTGTCAAGGAGCGCCTTATTCAGCTACTGCATGATTATGTTGAAATCTTCGTCTGGTCATACGAAGACATGCCAGGACTCGATACAGACATTATGGTACACCGTCTCCCCACAAGAGAAGACTGTCCACCAGTGAAACAAAAGGTCCGCCGCATGAGACCTGACATGTCCGAAAATATCAAAGCAAAAGTTATGAAGTAGTTCAATGCTGGATTTTTGGCTGTTACTTCCTATCCACAATGGGTTGCTAACATTGTGCCCGTGCCTAAGAAGGACGACAAAGTCAGAATGTGCGTGGATTATAGAGACTTAAACAGGGCCAGCCCTAAAGATGACTTTCCACTTCCGCACATTGACATCCTGGTTGACAACACAGCTCAACACAAAGTATTTTCTTTCATGGACGGATTCTCAGGCTATAACCAGATCAAAATGGAACCTGAGGACATGGAGAAAACTACTTTTGTTACACAGTGGGGTACGTTCTGCTACAAAGTGATGCCATTCGGACTGAAGAATGTAGGGGCAACCTATCAACGCGCCATGGTAGCTTTGTTTCATGATATGATACATCATGAGATAGAGGTCTATGTAGATGACATGATAGCCCGATCAGAAACTGAAGAAGAACACCTTGATCACTTACAAAAGCTATTTGTCAGGTTGAAGGAGTACAAGCTCAGATTGAACCCAAACAAGTGTACATTCGGGGTCCGGTCCAGTAAACTCTTGGGTTTCATTGTCAGCAACAAAGGCATCGAGGTTGATCCTGCCAAAGTCAAAGCTATATAAGAAATGCATGCTCCTCGCACTGAGAAGGAGGTCAGAGGTTTCTTGGGACGCCTAAACTACATTGCAAGGTTCATTTCCCACCTAACATCTACCTGTGAACCAATCTTCAAGCTGTTGAAGAAAGACCAGGTAGTTAAATGGAATGATTACTGTCAAATTGCTTTCGATAAAATCAAGGAGTATTTTCTAGAACCTCCTATCTTGATGCCACCCATCGAGGGAAGACCGCTAATCATGTATCTGACCTTCTTAGAGAATTCAATGGGGTGCGTACTGGGCCAACATGACGAGTCTGGACAAAAAGAGCATGCCATTTATTACCTTAGCAAAAAGTTTACCGGCTGTGAGACTCGATACTCACTGCTCGAGAAAACTTGTTGCGCTTTGGTATGAGCTGCTCGCCGACGAAGGTAGTATATGTTGACTCATACCACTTTGCTGATATCTAAGATTGATCCAATCAAATACATCTTTGAGAAGCCTGCTCTATCTGGAAGAATAGCTAGATGGCAGATGATCCTAACGGAATACGATATACAGTACACGACCCAAAAATCTATAAAGGGGAGTGTGCTAGTTGATCATCTAGCTCATCAAGCTGTCGAAGATTACCAATCCATGAGGTTCGACTTCCTTGACGAAGACATCATGATATTGGACAACGTTGAAGACATCAGACCATATGACGGACCTGAACAAGGATCCTGATGGACCCTGTACTTTGATGGGGCTTCCAATGCACTTGGCAACGGTATCGGCGCGGTACTCATCTCCCCAGAAGGTTGCCATACACCTTTCACGGCCCGACTTTGCTTCAATTGTACGAACAACATGGAAGAGTATGAAGCTTGTATTTTTGGACTCAAGGCTGCCATAGACTTGGGAATCAAATCTTTGATCGTGTTTGGGGACTCAGCTTTGGTCATCAGTCAGATCAAAGGAGAGTGGGATACTAAACATCCAAACCTCATCCCTTACAAAGAACATGTCTTGACATTGTTACCACATTTTGAGCAGATTACCTTCGAGTACTTCCCGCGAGAAGAAAATCAGCTAGCAGATGCTCTAGCTACAATGTCATCCATGTTTAAACTTAACTGGGATAATGAGTGTTGTACCCTAAAATTTTCCCTCCCATATTCTTCAAGGTTTGTCAAGAATCATCTTCAAATGGTTCAAGATTGCTCAAGGATTGCACAGTCAAATCACCTCCTAAGCCAACTGAAATTAGGGTTTTGGTTCTTCCAAGGAATTTTGGGTTTTCAATGGTTCAATCAAGTCTCATAGGCCTATATGCATGCTCAAGCACCTACATGCCAAGTTTCAAGACTCACAGTCCCAAGTTGCACAGTCAAAAGCCTTATTTGACCCACAGTCAACTGCAGGGGTAAAATGGTCATTTTGTAGTCAAAAGTCAGAATTTTTGGTCAACATATTATTTTGAGTCCACAATCATCATTTGATCAAGTCTTGATCATGATTCCACAAGGATGGCTCAAAAATCATCAAGATGCAAAAAGTTATTATTTTTGGACAGTAGAAAAGTCAATTGTATCTTGACCAGGGCATAACTTTTTCATGGTTCATCAGAAAAATCCCATCCAATGCTCATTTTGAAGGGGATGACATTTCCTACAATCCATATTCACATTCCAAGTCCAAGAAATGCTCTCACAAAAAGTTATCAATTTCTACATTATAGGTCAATTTCAAAAGTCAACAAAAATGCATTTTAAGTCAAAGACCATAACTTGAGATTGGTAAATCCAAATGACATGGGATCAAAGGCATTGTTTATAAGAATTCAAGACCTTTCCAAAATGTCCAAGAACATGTTCATATGATCAAAATTGAGCAAGATATGCATTGGAGAAGTTGGGAAATTTTTGTGAATTTGCAAAAGTCAACTTTGCTCAAAACACCTTATTTTTGCTAATGGGCCTCAAATTTCTTCTTGAAACTTTATCCATGGCCTATGCACGACCCATAAAGCTTAATTGAATTATTCTCTTATTTTTTATTAATTAATTGGATTTTTTATTAATATTAATTCATTTAATTAATTTAAATTGTAGGAAAATATAAAGATATGGTTTTTCAATCTTTTTATGAAGCAAGAATGACCTAAAAAGGCTGGAAATTTCGTGCATCAAGTCAAAGATGCAATATCTCCCAAATTGGCAACTTTTTCCAATCATGAAGATTCAAAAATATTTGATTTCCAATCAAATATTCAATCATCATTCCAAGGGATTTTTGTGCAAGATTCTGACCTAATTCCCTTCTCCTATATATACACAAGCCAACCCTAATTATGCACACGTGAAATTTCTGCAGAAAAAGCCATAACCAATTCAAGAAAATTCAAATAAAAGTCAAAACTGATTCTTGTGTTCCAAGCCAATTCAAGGCATTATACTGATTCAAACATATTGTAGGAAGTGAGAGGAACGTGTAGCAATCAAAACCAAGCGCTAAAGCTCAAGAAATCATCACTTACAGTCGCACGGTTTGACACTTTTTTTTCATAATCGTAACTCATGATTCATAAGCATTTAACATGATTTCTTGATCGTTTTGTGTTGCTAGGGACTGTACAAAGCTAATGGCATAGTTTAATTGCATTGAAACGCCATAAATCAAAAGTCACCATGGATGAATTCTAGGGTTATGATGCTGTGAATTTAGGGCTTTGCAGTACAAGAAAAATTAAGCCTTGTGAGACCCATGGTTGGAATCGTTGAGACCAGACGAATCCAAAGCAACCATCGCGAAATATTTATGTAGCCTGTAGCTCTAGTTGCTATTATTCGTCATTGCATATTGTGGGGGTTAAAAACCCCCGCTATCTAACGTTGATTTTACAGGTTCAGCGAGGAAGATGATGAGTTGTTGATGTCTCATTGGTCAGTTTGAAAAACGCGCGTGTTTTTTTGTGCTAACAGCATATGAGTTGATTTGTATATATTTAATTGATTGTTATTATATTATCAAAAGCAAGCAGTTGGTTGGAGTGGTTGGGCGCTTGTCCAATAAGCACTGGGACCTGGGTTCGAATCCCAGGTCCCCCAAAATACTTATTTCTATTTTTTCTTCACATAATTACATGCAGCGTTCCAGGAGGTGTCTACCATATGCCTCCAATCATCCAAGCGCCATGTGGCTATGGGCACAGATCTAATGGCCACGAGAGAAGGAACACCATGCTCCCAGTCAACACGCACCATGGACAATCCCCAAAGTCAAACAGGCTTGTGTGTAAATGGGCTTGGAATTTACAAACTAACCTCCTAAATGGGCCAACACCCCCTGGGTTCTTTTTCTTTTTTCTCTTTATATTTTCTTTTAATTATTTTACTTTTAATAATAATAATAATTATTATTTAGTTAACTCATAAATTAATTATTTTCATAATAAATTCAGAAAACCTAAAAAATTAAAATATTTTTATTATTATTAATTTCACCTTTTATTTATTATTTTTGTAAATAAATGTAATTAATTAATTTAGTTGTTTTAATTAGGTTAACTTTAATTATTTTCATAACAAATAAAATAAGTTAGAATTAGGGTTTTCTTGACACTTTTAATTTCTTTTTATTTATTTCATTAAAACATAAAAAACCAAAAAATGCTTTTTTTCTTTTAATTAATTAATCAATTAGTTTTAGGTTTAATATCAATTAAATGCCAAATAACAAAAAACTCTTTCTTTCTCAAAAAGGGTCAAAACCCTAAGGACTTTCTCGATTCAATTTCTTTTCGCGCATATTATTTTTTGATCATATTTATGTAATTGCTCCAAGGATGTAATAGATATTTAGGACCCCTTTTATCTCTTTCTTTATTTTCCGCATTTACTTTTCAAGGGTTGCTTTTTGGCGATGTAAATACCCGACGCCTTGTAATAGCTTAGATTTACTTTCCGCAATTTACTTTCCGCACAATTATTAATTGCTATGCATGACAAGACTGATCTGAAAATTAAAATCAAAACGTAGCTCACCATGACATGTGCAAAGATAATATAAACTGAATCCTGACACACTCGCACATGCCACTCCTAGGGTACGCCTCACTTGGTTGCCTCGACGTGGTTATTAAGTATAGGGTGTTTTAGAGGTCGCCCTCTTGTCTAAAGATCCAAGTTGCCTCGAAACGGTTGCCTCAGATAAAAAGGATCTAGGACATTAGGGTTACCGCTAAGGCGTCCTACTATTGCTTTGGTGACCACATATCCCTATAATCGAATTGACCCGAATAACTCCAACGAAGGTGCTACCTACTTCTCAATAGTGGGATAGTACTGTCTAAAGGACATTTACACAGCTTAATTTCTTTTGAGTAGGTAGAGGTTCTCAGGTACTTGCTCTTTCAAAACAAAAACAACTTTTCGCACTTACACTTTTCTGACAAAAGTTTTCAAACAAAACACTTCATGACACTCTTGAGGACTGATACAAGAGTTAAAACGGAGTTTTCAAACAAACTTTTTCAAAACCCACAAACACAAGAAAAGCAAAACATTTTGAAAACATAGTGAGCAAGTACCTAAGAGCCCGTGGATAACCACAAATAGAAAGGGTGCTAATACCTTCCCTTTCTATAATCTACCTCCCGAACCGAGAAACATCTCGAAAAGGAATTTTGTTGTGCTTTTGTCCTTTCCTTGTTGGAGAACATAAAAGACGGTCGTGACTCTTGCTTACCGCGACATTTCGCGAACCAGCATTTTAAAACAGTCAGTTCTATTTCCACCGATCACAGAACTGGCGACTCTGCTGGGGAAATGATAAGTGAGGTGTACGTTAGGATAAGATCACTTATGTTTTCAATTGTATGCCTTGTTTGCTTTAATATTGTGGGCTTGCATCAGAGTTTCATAGATCCTAACCCGGATCTGGGGAAGACCCTTTAGGTAGCAATAAACTGTGAGGGACCTGCCTGGCGTAGACCAACACGGGTGAAGCAGTAGCTACGTTGGTGTGGCACCTTGGTCTGTACTGATATCCCTTGTGTTGGAACGAGGAGAATATGGGTCTTCTGAGGAGTCGTTAAGCACCAACTGACCTTAGCACCTTAAATTGACCAACTTGGCCATAGAACAGTAGCAGTATGCTACACTCATTGAGGCTAAACTCTCGCGATGGTTCCGGCCGCAAGAAAAGGTTGTGAAGCTGGAGTTATGACCGATTGAGGGTAGTCAGTGATATTGAGATCCTCTAGAACCCGGTTACTATTTTCTAGGACAGGTCTTAACCAACTGAAACTGAAAGAGGGTAGTACCTAAACTTCATGCTGGCCTGAGCTCTAAGGGCTGTCTTGTGTGACTTGTGTGCCTTACCATGTTTGCCTTTTGTGAATACTTGTGGTGTGCCTTTATCATAACATCATACCATCATAACATCGCATGCATCCTGCATAAGGACTAACACATTTCAAGGATCTCAAAGGTTTGTGATACAGGTCATAATGAACCAAATGTCTAGCAAGGGGCAAAGGGGATTTATTTTCCTCTAGACAAGGTTGTTCGGAGATCAAAACATGATGACTTGAGTCAGGGGCTATGACCCACTCGATATGGTGAGCTTTAACTCTTGAAGAAGGACGCTCAGCAACATGAAGTTCCTTCAATCAAGCTACCAGATTCAAATTCTAACAAGTTTCTCTGTTTACCCCGCGAGATCCTTGAAAACATTGCATACATATATCATACATATCATTGCATAACAGATCACCCTTTACAGGTCTCTCACGTTCTCGCTGTTTATTTCAGCAATGGCTCTCCAACAAGATATTCATACTCAAGAGACTCAGTTCAGGGAAATCTTCCTAAGCCTATCCAAGGGGCAGGAAGAGTTGAGAACACTCCTCATGGGGACTTTGGTCAGGAACAGTCCTGAAGACGATAAGGACGAACGGCTGAAACGTCTGCAAGCTGAGGTAGATACAATGAGAACCCAGATGCTGGGGCAAGTGGCCCTTATCCAAGGCTTAGCTCGGGAGCAAGAAGAGTTGAGAACCGTGATCAACCAGCTTCATCAAGACAGATACAATAGTATGAAGCAAACGGTCAAGGCTGGGGATCAAACCAGTAATCAACCTCACCAAAAACAACAGGTTGATCAGAGTAAGCCAAACATGCCCAGGAGGCAATTTACCAAGATCAACATGTCGTCGACTCAAGCGCTACAACACATGTTGAAGACAGGGCTGATTACATTAAAGGCTCCTCCCCGGAATCCCAACACCTATGCTCCTACCTATCATCCCTATGAAAGGTGTGCATACCACTTTGACGGTCCGAGACATGACACCGACAACTGTTGGAGTTTGAAGAACAAGATCCAAGACTTGATCGATGGAAGGGTGCTGGAGTTCATGCCGGACGGTGAGATGAAAATCTTCCGTTGAGAATTCTCCATCTGAGATGACTAAATCAAACTAAGAAACTTTTGTTCATTTGAATTCAAGTTGTATTTTTCTTTGCTTAGTCAAACAATTATCATGTCAAACTTTTTATTTCATTAATACATCGCATATGCCTGTCTTGAATCAATCCATTCGTATTCACTATATTCAAATTGCTTTCATTTTTTTTGTGATGATCAACTCTCGATTAAAAATTCTAAACCTTTTGAGGGAGGATGACGAAAACGATATCACGATCTTTACAGTATGCTTTTGAACAGACCCCGCTGATGAGGTACAAGCATTGTTTCAAATCCTAAACAGTGGAGTTATAAGGAAGATAATCCCTCGTCAACCCCTTTGAGACAAAGAAGTTGGAGTTTTTCTTTTCGCAAAATTAAAAACCCTTAATTATAACCTGGGGCTGGGTAGTTCTCTCAGTTAATCCAGGTGCACAATGAAGGGCATCACTCAGTGATCCAGGTGCACAATAAATGACATCAAAGGAGTCCTTCCAAAAACAAAAGACAGTGATGGTTCCGAATAATCATAAAGACAGGCAGTCGTTGTCTTTCAAAAACAAAAGCCTAATAAGTCAAAACCTATGAAGGAGACTTACAAAAACTGGGGCATCCCGCTGACTGTAATCACAAAAGAAGCAGTTCAGGCAAAAAAGAAAGGGATAATAAAGTCAAAAAGAAAGAGGTCCTATAAACCCTCAACCAAAAAAGGAAATGACTGCCTATTCAAAATAAACTATCAGTATCCGAACCATCACCGGAATATCAGAGCAAAGACTCAACAAGATCTAATGCACGATTAGCTGAGTTTAGGTTTGAAGAACATCACGAAGAACGGGTGGGTACAAATAAAATTTGAGCCTTTATCCTTTGTTTCTCAAACCGTGAACCAAGCCACGTTACAACCCTTCAAAAGTCCTAACTGAAGCACGAGTTAGTTCGAAAGCATACTGTTACAAAAGGTATCCTGACTCCTGTAAGGCTTGTTGTAAAATCTTGAGTTGACATCACATTTTACAAAAAATTCACTTGTTTTATTAAAAAACTACATTTTCAAAAACTTCAAGACAGACATAAGTTTTGCATTTTTAAATAACATTGTTTGCATATGACTATTTGTTCAAACAGCAGAGGAATTCGCACGACGAATATCTAGTGAACAAAAAACCTTCTCAGCAAAAAGGATCACCTCAAGTGGAAAAACACTTCCAATCAAGGGGCAAGACATGATCATGGTCCGTCGGCAGTCCAGTCAAGATTCAGAGAATCTCTCAAAAATGCCAAATAACCAGGGGCAAATCTCCGCCCGAGTCACTTGGGGCATTGGACATGAATTCCAACCACAAATCTTGCATGATCAAACGAAGATCTTCTGGTAGTATGGCAACACAACACTATCGACAGTGACAACTCCCTGCACTCTGAGAACGTGGACATAGTTGAAAAAATACTACGCGCAATCAAAGACCCGCTAGGTCGACTGGCCTAGGCAAAAATAAGGGCTTCCCGGCGAACCAAAAGGGTTCGGGTAAAAATAAGGGATGAAAACGAAAAATTTGTACACCCGGCAAGTCGAAAACCTGAAAGGGCGGCTTGGGCAAAAATGGGTATCCCGGTGGACTGAAAACCCGAAAGGGCGGTCCAGGCAAAAGTTAGGGATCACAGCGTACGACTATGTCCCGACATCTCGTCACTTGCCTACCAGAAGAAGATTTATCAAATCGACAGTTATCAAGACCTCCACAGGTACCTTCTCCCATCAAGGGCACGGTATCCCCAGCAAGTCAGCAATGCTCTCCCCAAGCAGAGTTAGTCTACCATCAGTCCTGGAAAGTTGGGTATCCCCAGAAGATCTTAATATTCCTTAGCAGAGTATACAGATATTCCTCAGCAAGCATCCCCGGCAGTCTTAATATTCCTCGACAGAAATATAAGATTGTTCCCCGGCGGAATACGAGATACCCCCAGTGGAGCCATTTTCCCAATACAATCCAAAAAGTTTCCCCAGGAGAGTTGAATCACCTCCCCAGTAGATTCTAGAAGCTTGTCCCCTGCAAAGTACAAATATCTCTCCCCAGCCATATTCAGAAGGTTATCCCCCACCAGAGTCTAACTGGGTTATCCTCAGCAAGGTACAACAGAAAGATCATCCTCAGTGAAGTTCTTCCTACCCCCAGCGGAGTTCATCAAAATCCCCAACAAAGGTTATCAACGGATTCCCCAGCGGAGTTATCATTAAAATCTCAGCGAAGTATCTCTCCGCAGAGTAATCTCTTCACCAGGTTTATTCCCCCAACGGAGTCATCTTCTCCTATCGGTTTATTCTTGCAATCATCTTCGTTCATCATCCCCAGCGGAAGCGAAGAACTCTACTCTTCAATATCAACCCAGGATTTAACAAGCTCCCGACATTCGTCAAGGATTTATTTTCCTAGACGAAAATAAATTCATAAACATTTCACATTTCATACCTCCTATTTACATACATGATAAAGTGCATACGACACGATCTCATTTATTTTTTAGAACATCATGACATCATGCATTTCATACATCATGACATTGCATACAACTAATGTTTTGCCTTTTCAGGAAAAGGTCAAGCAAAAGATGATCACCATCAACTTTTTTAAGTTCCAGATCAACACCTGTATCTAGCCAGGAAATATCTGTGAACGACTGATTGTAGATCTATACCTGAAACTAGCCAGGAAAGTTATCTACATGAAGAGATTGAAGATCAAAACCTGTAACAGGCCAGAAAACTATTTTTCTTTCTCAGGTCAAAGATCAATACCTGTAACCAGCCAGGACAACTATCTCCTCGACCAACCTTTTTAAGTTCCAGATGAATACCTGTAACAAGCCAGGAAAATTCTATGGACGATTGATTGTAGATCTATACCTGAAACCAGCCAAGAAAGTATCTGCATGAAGAGATTGAAGATCAACACCTATAACAGGCCAGGAAATTATCTTTCATTCTCAGGTCAGAGATCTACACCTGTATCCAGCCAGGAAAGCTATCTCATCGACCAACCTTTTTTAAGTTCCGAATCAACACCTGTATCTAGCCAGGAAATATCTGTGAACGACTGATTGTAGATCTATACCTGTAACTAGCCAGGAAAGTATCTACATGAAGAGATTGAAGATCAACACCTGTAACAGGCCAAGAAATTATCTTTCTTTCTCAGGTCAGAGATCTACACCTGTATCCAGCCAGGAAAGCTATCTCGACCAACTTTTTTAAGTTCCAGATCAACACCTGTATCTAGCCAGGAAATATCTGTGAACGACTGATTGTAGATCTATACCTGTAACTAGCCAGGAAAGTATCTACATGAAGAGATTGAAGATCAACACCTGTAACAGGCCAGGAAATTATCTTTCTTTCTCAGGTCAGAGATCTACCCCTGTATCCAACCAGGAAAGCTATCTCGACCAACTTTTTTAAGTTCCAGATCAACACCTGTATCTAGCCAGGGAATATCTGTGAGCGACTGATTGTAGATTTGATACCTGTAACTAGCCAGGAAAGTTATCTACATGAAGAGATTGAAGATCAACACCTGTAACAGGCCAGGAAATTATCTTTCTTTCTCAGGTCAGAGATTAATACCTGAAACCAGCCAGGACAACTATCTCATCGGCCAACCTTTTTCAAGTTCCAGATCAATACCTGTAACAAGCCAGGAAGAATCTGTGAACGACGGATTATAGATTAATACCTGAAACCAGACAGGATAACTATCTACTTGACCATCATGAAGCAACCTTACACCGGTTCCTTCTCTTCCAAGATGCAGTTTTACACGGACTCATCATCAGGCAACCCCATACAGGTTCCTTCTTTCAACCTACCAAGTCACAATTTAACAAACAATCTCCAAATGGCATCTATAATCCCACCTCCACTACCATCCATTACATTTCCAGATGGCATCTATAAGCCCATCCCGACAAGATTCTGTCACATCTCCAGATGGCATCTATAAGCCCATCCTCCAATCCATCATCTCTCCAAATGGCATCTGTAAGCCCATTCCCGACATCACATTGCTGATACTACACCATGCGAGTACAAATTTCTGGGCACTTTAGTGTTCAATCATCTTCCACCTTCGGATCACGAAAGGCGCGCAAGCCAATCTACATCCTCAGGTTTAAGAAGATTGAACAGGGGCAACTGTTGTACCCCAAAATTTTCCCTCCCATATTCTTCAAGGTTTGTCAAGAATCATCTTCAAATGGTTCAAGATTGCTCAAGGATTGCACAGTCAAATCACCTCCTAAGCCAGCTGAAATTAGGGTTTTGGTTCTTCCAAGGAATTTGGGGTTTTCAATGGTTCAATCAAGTCTCATAGGCCTATATGCATGCTCAAGCATCTACATGCCAAGTTTCAAGACTCACAGTCCCAAGTTGCACAGTCAAAAGCCCTATTTGACCCACAGTCAACTGCAGGGGTAAAATGGTCATTTTGCAGTCAAAAGTCAGAATTTTTGGTAAACATCTTATTTTGAGTCCACAATCATCATTTGATCAAGTCTTGATCATGACCAGGGCATAACTTTTTCATGGTTCATCATAAAAATCCCATCCAATGCTCATTTTAAAGGGGATGACATTTCCTACAATCCACATTCACATTCCAAGTCCAAGAAATGCTCTCACAAAAAGTTATCAATTTCTACATTATAGGTCAATTTCAAAAGTCAACAAAAATGCATTTTAAGTCAAAGACCATAACTTGAGATTGGTAAATCCAAATGACATGGGACCAAAGGCATTGGTTAGAAGACTTCAAGACCTTTCCAAAATGTCCAAGAACATGTTCATATGATCAAAATTGAGCAAGATATGCATTGGAGAAGTTGGGAAATTTTTGTGAATTTGCAAAAGTCAACTTTGCTCAAAACACCTTATTTTTGCTAATGGGCCTCAAATTTCTTCTTGAAACTTTATCCATGGCCTATGCACGACCCATCAAGCTTAATTGAATTATTCTCTTATTTTTTATTAATTAATTGGATTTTTTATTAATATTAATTCATTTAATTAATTTAAATTGTAGGAAAATATAAAGATATGGTTTTTCAATCTTTTTGTGAAGCAAGAATGACCTAAAAAGGCTGGCAATTTCGTGCATCAAGTCAAAGATGCAATATCTCCCAAATTGGCAACTTTTTCCAATCATGAAGATTCAAAAATATTTGATTTACAATCAAATATTCAATCATCATTCCAAGGGATTTTTGTGCAAGATTCTGACCTAATTCCCTTCTCCTATATATACACAAGCTAACCCTAATCATGCACACGTGAAATTTCTGCAGAAAAAGCCATAACCAATTCAAGAAAATTCAAAGAAAAGTCAAAACTGATTCTTGTGTTCCAAGCCAATTCAAGGCATTATACTGATTCAAACATATTGCAAGAAGTGAGAGGAACGTGTAGCAATCAAAACCAAGCGCTAAAGCTCAAGAAATCATCACTTACAGTCGCACGGTTTGACACTTTTTTTTTCATAATCGTAACCCATGATTCATAAGCATTTAACATGATTTCTTGATTGTTTTGTGTTGCTAGGGACTGTACAAAGCTAATGGCATAGTTTAATTGCATTGAAACGCCATAAATCAAAAGTCACCATGGATGAATTCTAGGGTTCTGATGCTGTGAATTTAGGGCTTTGCAGTACAAGAAAAATTAAGCCTTGTGAGACCCATGGTTGGAATCGTTGAGACCAGACGAATCTAAAGCAACCATCGCGAAATATTTATGTAGCCTGTAGCTCTAGTCGCTATTATTCGTCATTGCATATTATGGGGGTTAAAAACCCCCGCTATCTAACGTTGATTTTATAGGTTCAGCGAGGAAGATGATGAGATGTTGATGTCTCATTGGTCAGTTTGAAAAACACGCGTGTTTTTTTGTGCTAACAGCATATGAGTTGATTTGTATATATTATAATTGATTGTTATTATATTATCAAAAGCAAGCAGTTGGTTGGAGTGGTTGGGCGCTTGTCCAATAAGCACTGGGACCTGGGTTCGAATCCCAGGTCCCCCAAAATACTTATTTCTATTTTTTCTTCACATAATTACATGCAGCGTTCCAGGAGGTGTCTACCATATGCCTCCAATCATCCAAGCGCCATGTGGCTATGGGCACAGATCTAATGGCCACGAGAGAAGGAACACCATGCTCCCAGTCAACACGCACCATGGACAATCCCCAAAGTCAAACAGGCTTGTGTGTAAATGGGCTTGGAATTTACAAACTAACCTCCTAAATGGGCCAACACCCCCCTGGGTTCTTTTTCTTTTTTCTCTTTATATTTTCTTTTAATTATTTTACTTTTAATAATAATTATTATTATTATTTACTTAACTCATAAATTAATTATTTTCATAATAAATTCAGAAAACCTAAAAAATTAAAATATTTTTATTATTATTAATTTCACCTTTTATTTATTATTTTTGTAAATAAATGTAATTAATTAATTTAGTTGTTTTAATTAGGTTAACTTTAATTATTTTCATAACAAATAAAATAAATTAGAATTAGGGTTTTCTTGACACTTTTAATTTCTTTTTATTTATTTCATTAAAACATAAAAAACCAAAAAATACTTTTTTCTTTTAATTAATTAATCAATTAGTTTTAGGTTTAATATCAATTAAATGCCAAATAACAAAAAACTCTTTCTTTCTCAAAAAGGGTCAAAACCCTAAGGACTTTCCCGATTCAATTTCTTTTCGCGCATATTATTTTTTGATCATATTTATGTAATTGCTCCGAGGATGTAATAGATAATTAGGACCCCTTTTATCGCTTTCTTTATTTTCCGCATTTACTTTTCAAGGGTTGCTTTTTGGCGATGTAAATACCCGACGCCTTGTAATAGCTTAGATTTACTTTTCGCAATTTACTTTCCGCACAATTATTAATTGCTATGCATGACAAGACTGATCTGAAAATTAAAATCAAAACGTAGCTCACCATGACATGTGCAAAGATAATATAAACTGAATCCTGACACACTCTCACATGCCACTCCTAGGGTACGCCTCACTTGGTTGCCTCGACGTGGTCATTAAGTATAGGGTGTTTTAAAGGTCTCCCTCTTGTCTAAAGATCCAAGTTGCCTCGAAACGGTTGCCTCGGATAAAAAGGATCTAGGACATTAGGGTTACCACTAAGGCGTCCTACTATTGCTTTGGTGACCATATGTCCCTATAATCGAATTGACCCGAATAACTCCAACGACGGTGCTACCTACTTCTCAATAGTGGGATAGTACTGTCTAAAGGACATTTACACAGCTTAATTTCTTTTGAGTAGGTAGAGGTTCTCAGGTACTTGCTCTTTCAAAACAAAAACAACTTTTCGCACTTACACTTTTCTGACAAAAGTTTTCAAACAAAACACTTCATGACACTCTTGAGGACTGATACAAGAGTTAAAACGGAGTTTTCAAACAAACTTTTTCAAAACCCACAAATACAAGAAAAGCAAAACATTTTGAAAACATAGTGAGCAAGTACCTAAGAGCCCGTGGATAACCACAGATAGAAAGGGTGCTAATACCTTCCCTTTCTATAATCTACCTCCCGAACCGAGAAACATCTCGAAAAGGAATTTTGTTGTGCTTTTGTCCTTTCCTTGTTGGAGAACATAAAAGACGGTGACGACTCTTGCTTACCGCGACATTTCGCGAACCAGCATTTCAAAACAGTCAGTTCTATTTCCACCAATCACAATGAGGCTCCCCAAATCACCATTGAACGGATGGTTGAACCTGCACATTGTCACGAGATTAACACTGAAGAAGTAGTGGACCAACCGTGGTTTCACGAAGTCAAAAGGCATCTCGAGGCACAAGAATACCCTGAAGGAGCTTCAGTCAATGATAAAAAGTTCTTAAGGAGATTCTCGGTAAAGTTCTTCTTAAGCAATGGCATCCTGTACAAGCGCAATCATGATTCTGTTCTGCTCCGTTGTGTGGACAAAGCTGAAACTGAAAGGATTATGGCTGAATTGCATGAAGGTACCTTCGACACTAACTCTAGCGGGCATACGATGGCTAAGAAGATTCTAAGGGCAGGCTATTACTGGTCTACCATGGAAGCTGACTGCTATCAACACTCCCAAACATGTCACAAATGTCAAATCTATGCAGACAAGGTACACATGCCTCCAGTTCCTCTAAATTTCCTAACAGCTCGTTGGCCATTCGCTATGTGGGGAATCGACATGATTGGAGAGATCAAGCCTACAACATCCAATGGACATCGTTTCATTCTGGTGGCCATTGACTACTTCACCAAGTGGGTCGAAGCAGCTTCCTTCGCATCCATTACTAAGAACGTTGTTGCCCTCTTTATCAGGTAAAACCTTATTTACCGGTATGGTATCCCCGAAAGGATCATCACTGACAATGGTACAAACCTTAACAATACTATGATCACCTCCCTGTGCGAACAGTTCAAAATTCAACATCACAATTCATCTCCCTACCGGCCAAACATGAATGGTGTTGTCGAAGCTGCTAACAAAAATATCAAGAAGATCATATAAAAGATGACAGTCACCTGCAAGGACTGGCATGAAATGTTATCGTTTTCTCTTCACGGGTACCGTACCACGGCACGCACATCAACCGGGGAACCACCCTATTCCTTGGTATATGGCATGAAGGTTGTTTTACCTATCGAGGTTCAGATTCCCTCCTTGAGAATCATGAAGGATGCTGGTTTGAGTGAAGACGATTGGATTCAAACCCGACTTGATCAACTTAACTTGATTGATGAAAAGAGACTTACTGTTGTTTGCCACGGTCAGACGTATCAAAAACGAATGATCAAGGTTTTCAACAAGAAAGTCAGACGCCAGGTATATCAAGTCGAGGATTTAATAATCAAGCGGATCATCTTGCCGCAAAGTGATCCCAGGGGCAAATGGACTCTGTTGTACCCCAAAATTTGCCCTCCCATATTCTTCAAGATTTGCCAAGTCAAAGCTTCAAAATTTCCCCAAGGGTTGCACAGTTCAAGGGCCTCCTAACAGTCAAAATTAGGGTTTTGATTCTGACAAAGAAAATGAAGTTTCCAAGGGTCCAATCAAGTCCCATATGCCTACAAACATGGTCAAGCATCCTCATACCAGGTTTCAAGACCTACAACACAAAATTGCACAGTCAAAAAACCTAATTGCACTACAGTCAACTGCAGGGGCAAAATGGTCATTTGACAGTCAAAAGTACAAATTTTTGGTCAACATCTCATTTTGAAGCCATAAACATAATTTGATCAATTCTTGATCATGATTCTCAAAGTTTGGCTCAAAAAGTCTCAAGATGCAAAAGTTTCCATATTTGGACAGTTGAAAAAGTCAACTGTAACTTGACCAGGGCATAACTTTCACATGGTTTATCAGAAAAATTCCATCCAAAGATCATTTTGAAGAGAAAGACGTTTCCTACAACTCCTCTTCACACTTCAAGTCCAAGAAATGCTCTCACAAAAAGTTATCAATTTCAACATTATAGGTCATTTTCAAAAGTCAACAAAAAGGGACTTTAAGTCAAAGGCCATAACTTGAGATTGGTAAATCAAAATGACATGGGACCAAAGGCATTGGTTAGAGGACTCCAAGACCTTTCCAAAATGTCCAAGAACATGAGAAAAGCTTAATAATTGAGCAAGATATGCCTTGTGGAAGTTGGGAAATATTTGGATATTTTGAAAAGTCAACTTTGCTTCAAATGTCTTAAAATTGCTAATGGGCCACATTTTCTTCCAAAATTCATCATCCAAAGCATGTGCACGACCATTTGGCCCAAAGGGAAGTTTTTCATCATTTTTATTTATTTATTTGAATTTTTAATTGCTAATAATTCATTTAATTAAAATAAATATGTGGAAAATACCAAACCAAAGTTTTCAAATCTTTTTATGCATGGAATAAGCTCAAGATTTCGTGCATGATCAGATTTGGAAAGAATCAAGGTAATTGAACATGATTTGTATCAAATTTGCATGAAAAAAGATTTGAAAAGATTAGGCAAAATCACAAAATCAAAAGCATTGATTCCATGGATATTTGGCTTATTTTGTTGACCTTAAACACTCACACATATATATACATGACAACCCTAATGCCAAGAACATGAATGCTGCGCCCCATCTCAAGAATCAAACTTGCAATTTTATCAAAAAAGTCCAAAACTGAAAGTGGCCTTAGAGGACGATTCAGAGGCAAAGAACAATCCCAATAGCTTGTAAAAGTGTCAAGGAAACTTCCTGAATAGTTTTCCACATCCCTAACGCCCAGAATTGGTATATGGAATTCAAGATTTCTCACATTTTATCCATATTCGTATTTCAATTTTCAAGCATTTCCATTGCATTTTTTTGTGGATTCATACTAATTGATTGATTCTAAAACTAACCATATGATTTAATTGAGTTTTCATGCATTTTGTGAAGAATTACCATTGAAGCACCTTAGGGTTTCAGACCTGAAAAATTGGGGGTTTACTCCTATGGAAAAATTGGAACACGAGACTCAGACTATTAGAATCAGGACCTTCAGACAAATTCAATGATGGGGTCGCGCCCAATTTCTGATTACAGACGAGCTAATCGCTATTTTTTCACACTGCATATAGTGGGGGTTTAAAACCCCCGCAATCTTGTTTGTTTTGTTTCAGGAAAAACATAAGCAACGAAGAAGAAGATTAGGTGTCAAGGCGTGATTGGTTTATTTGAATTTCGCGCTAAATCTGTCCACTAACTCACGTTTTGATTGATATTGTTTATTAGTTATATAATAATCAAAACGCGTTTACAGCTCCATTGGCAAGGCATTTGGTTGGTAATCTCTGGGACCTGGGTTCGAGCCCCAGGTCCCCCCTTTCTATTCCATATTATTTTTCTAATAATGCTTCTATGCAGTTCAAGCTTCAAAGCCTACCATACACTCACAGTCCAGGCACGCCACATGGCTACTAGAGGCAATCCAAGGGCCCTGATTGGAAGAATACCATGGACCCTAGTCAAACGTGCCACATGCTTCCTGAAAAAGTCAGAAGGGCCAGGATCTATTGGGCCAACAATGCTAAAGTATACCTCCTAATTGGGGACAGAACCCCCCAAGGTTTTGTAATTCTCTTTTTTTTTTGTTTCAATTATTTCTTTTTAATTCTTTAATTTAATTTATTTTCATAAAATATAAAAAAAATAGTAAAAAAATCAGAAAAGACAAAAATCAAAATATATTTTATTTAATTAATATTTTTTGTAAATAAATAATATCATTTAATTTAGTTTTCAATGCTAGGGTTAAGTTTAATGCTCTTCTTAATAAATCAAAAACTTGTAGAATTAGGTTTTAATTATTTTAATTACTTTTTCTTTTATTTTCTCATTACTAATAACTAATTATTTATTTTTATAAATCAAATTGCATTAATTAATTAGGTTTAATTCTAGGTAATTTTCATATTTTCTTAATAAATTAAAAAATAGCTAGAATTAGGTTTAAATTTCATTTAATTCTCATTAAAATCATAAATACCAAAAAACCTCAAAAATAATTCCTTTTTGTTTTATTTTAATTAATTTGTTAATAATAATTTAATTTCATTAAAAAGGGTCCAACGCCCTCGCTTTCAATTTTAATTCAATTCGCGCGTTTTATTTCTTTTTCTTATAATATTAATGTAATTCTCCAAAAGCCGTGTAAATTTATATTTCTCGCACTTTCCTTTATTTTATGTCAAATCGGGTCCTGGATTTAAATTTGGCGATGTGGACCCGCGCCTTTGTAATAGTTTAGGAATTTTATATTTCTCGCAACCTTTTAAACTGCTAATAATTGCATGCAAGAATGAATGTCTAAATAAAAACAAAAGCGTAGATCACCCACGACATGACAAAAGACAAAAATATCTGAAAACGATACACAAATCACACACCACCCCTAGGGTACGCCTCACTGTTGCCTTGCCTCTCGAAAGGTGATCGTCGAGTAGAGGATGTCTTAGTAAGTCCTCATGATCCGGGAACCTGGCATGAGGGTAGCTTCTAAGGTATCTTCCCATTGCTCCGGTGATCACCATGTCCCGAACCTCGAATTGACCCGACTCCTCCAACGGTGGTGCTACCTACCTCTCAATGGTGGGATGGCACTACTTTAAAGGACATCTACACAGACGAATTCCTTAGGGTAGGTAGACGACTCTAGATACTTGCTATAATTTCAAAACAAAATCAAAAATACTTTCACAACGACACCTTTTCAAAAAGCTTTCGAAAGCAACTTTTCAAACACTCTTGAGGACCGATACAAGAGTCGAACTGAAATCTTCAAAGAAACCTTTTTTAAAACCCACATTGAAAAGCAAACAAACCATTTTTGAAAACACAAATGAGCAAGTATCTAAGAGCCCATGGATAACCATGGATAGAAAGGGTGCTAGCACCTTCCCTTTCTATAACCTACCTCCCGAACCGAGAGCAATCTCTTTAAGGAATTTTTCTGTGCTTTTGTCCTTTCCATTTGGAGAAAATAAAAGACGGTGGCGACTCTTGCTTCTGCGACATTTCGCGAACCAGCGTAAAACAGTCAGTTCCAGATCCACCGATCACAGAACTGGCGACTCTGCTGGGGACTTAAACTTAAAGTGAGGTGTACCTTAGGGTTAGTTCATAACTGTGTTTTCAATTGTATTGACTTGTCTGCTTTAAATTTGTGGGTTGCATGGGAGTTACATAGATCCTAACCTGGATCTGGGGATACCCTATTTAGGTAGCATAAGCTGTGAGAGACCTGTCCGGCGTAGACCGACACGGGTGAAACAGTGGCTACGTTGGTGTGGCACCTTGGTCTGTACCGATATCCCTTGTGTCGCAACGAGGAGAATATGGGTCTTCTGAGGAGTCATTAAGCACCAACCAAACTTAGAACCCTAATTTGACCCAACTTGGCCAATAGAACAGTAGCAGTATGCTACACCCATTGAGGCTAAACTCTCGTGATGGTTCTGGCTGCAAGAAAAGATTGCGATGCTGGAGTTATGACCGATTGAGGGTAGTCAATGATATTGGGACCCTTAGAACCCGGTTACTTCTAATAGGACAGGTTGAGCCCACCAACTTCAAGAGGGTAATACCCGGACCCCATGCTGGCCTAAACTCTAAGGGCTTCTCTTGTGTGACTTGTGTGCCTTCCAACTTGACTACTTGCATGCTCGTTATCTGACACTTGAGTTTCTTGCAGGTTTTGTTTATAGTCCTTAATTGGGACTCATAACAGGGTTTACTAAGTTTCTTGCAGGTTTTGTTGATAGTCCTTAATTAGGACTCATGACAAGTTTCACTTGAGCTACTTGCAGGTTTCGTTTATAGTCCTTAATTAGGACTCATAACAGGGTTTACTGAGTTTGCTTGCAGGTTTGGTTTATAGTCCTTAATAAGGGCTCATAACAGGGTTTATCCATATTACCCCATGCATCATGACATTATACCAATGCATACATCCTGCATAAGGACTAACCCATTTCAAGGATCTCAAGGGCTTGTGATGCAGGTCATGATGAATCAAACATCTAGCAAGGGGCAAAGAGGATTTATTTTCCTCTAGCCAAAGTTGTCAGGGGCTATGACCCACTTGATATGGTGAGCTCTGACTCTTGAAGAAGGTTCCCCTAACCAAGGTTGTTTGGAAACCAAAACCAGACATAATGACTAAAATCAGGGGCTATGACCCACTGGATATGGTGAGCCTTTGACCCTTGGAGAAAGACTCTCAACAAATATGAAGTTCTTTCAATCAAGCTATTGGGTCCCAAATTCTAACAAAGTTTCTTGTTTATCCCACGGGGTCCTTGAAAACATTACATGCATGTCATACACATCATTGCATAACAGGTATCCTTGTTGCAGGTCACTTACCTTTCTCGCTGTTTATTTCAGCAATGGCTTCCCAACAAGATAACCAGGACCTTCTTACTCAAGAGACTCGGTTCGGGGAAATCCTCCTGAATCTATCCAAGGGGCAGGAGGAGCTAAGGACACTCCTCATGGAGACTTTGGTCAGGAACAACGCTGAGGACGAACGGCTGAAACATCTGCAAGCTGAAGTAGATGCATTGAGAGTCCAGATGCTGGGGCAGGTGACTGCCATTCAAGACTTAGCTCAAAGACAAGATGAGCTCGGGGTTCTCGTCAACCAACTGCTTCGGGGTGACCAACTGGGGCAAACATCTAAAGGTAAAGAGTCAGTCATCGTTCAACCACCTTTGAGACAAGGAAATAAGGGGAGAACTCCTCAATTGGCTTCAGGGTCACAAACTCAGTATCAACCTCATCAACTTCAGCAAGACAAGCCCAGGAGGCAATTCACCCAGCTCAACATGTCGCTATTTCAAGCTTTACAACGCCTGTTGAGATTGAATCTGATCACATTAAGGGCTCATCCCCGGAACCCCAACACAGCATCTCCTATCTATGATCCCAATAAAAGGTGTGCTTACCACTCTGCCTGTCCAGGACATGATACAAATGAGTGTTGGGCTTTGAAGAACAAGATCCAGGACCTGATTGATGAATGGGCATTGGAGTTCACACAAGATGGTCAGGCTGAATTTTTCTACCATCCCTCCAAGGCTCACCATTTGAAGTGACAAGCCCTGAGACTAGAAAACTTTTGTTCATTCGAATGTTCAAGTTGTAATTTTCTTTTGTTCAAACATTTATTCATGTTAAACGTTGTTATTTCATTAATGCATCGCATATGTCTGTTTTGAAGCAATATATTCGTATTCACTATATGCAAATTATTTTCATATTTTTTCTGATGATCAACGCTCGGTTAATAATTTTAAGCCTCTTGAGGGAGGATGACGAAAATGATACCACAATCTACAGTATGCTTTTGAACAGACCCCGCTGATGAGGTACAGGCATTGTTTCAATCCCTAAACACTGGAGTTATAAGGATGATAATCCCTCGTCAACCCCTCTGAGCCAAAGAAGTAGGAGTTTTTCTTTTCGAAATTTAAAACCCTTAATCATAACCTGGGGCAGGGTAGTCTCTCAGTTGATCCAAGTGCATAACGAATCGCACCAAAGAGGTCCTTACAAAAAAAGAAGAAGACAGTGATGGTTCCGAATAATCAATGAAGAAAGGCAGTCATTATATCTCAAAAATCAAAACCCAATAAGTCAAAACCTATGAAGGAGACTTACAAAACTGGGGCATCCCGCTGATTGTAATTCCAAAAAAGGAAACAGTTCAGGCAAAAAAGAAAGGGATAACAAAAATCAGACAAGAAAGAGGTCTTACAAACCCTCAACAAAAAAGGAATGACTGCCTATTCAAAATAAGTTATCAACATCCGAATCATCACCGGAAAATCAGAGCAAAGACTCAAACAAGGTCTAACGTATGATCAACTGAGTTTAGGTTTGGAGAACATCACGAAGAGCGGGTGGGTACAAATAAAATTTGAGCCTTTATCCTTTGTTTCTTAAACCGTGAACCAAGCCACGTTATAACCCTTAAAAGTCCTAGCTGAAGCATGGGTTAGTTCGAAAGCATACTGTTACGAAAGGTATCCTGACTCCTTAAGACCTACGGTAAATACGGAGTTGACGGCACGTTTTACAAACATTCACTTGTTTTATGAAAAAAAGGCATTTTCAAAATCTTCAAGACAGACATAAGCTTTGCATTTTTGATATAACATTGTTTGCATATGACTATTTGTTTGAACAGCAGGGAAATTCGCACGATGAAAGCCTAGTGAACAGAAGCACTTCCAATCAAGGGGCGCGACATGATCATTGTCCATCATCTGGGGCAGTTAAGTCAATTCAGAGAATCTCTCAAAAGCCAAACAGCCTGGGGCAAATCTTTGCCTGAGTCACTCGGGGCATTCCAACAACGAATCTTGCCTGATCAAACATCTTCTGGTAACATGGAAAAACACTTCTAACAGGGGCAACTCCCTACATTCTGAAAGCACGGACATAGTCGAAAAATACTGCGCATAATCAAAGACCCGCTAGGTTGACACACCTAGGCAAAAATAAGGGCCTTCCGGCGAACCAAAAGGGTTCGGGCAAAAATAAGGGATGAAATGAAAAAAACATGTACACCCGGCAAGTCGAAAACCTGAAAAGGCGGTTTGGGCAAAAATGGGTATCCCGGTGGACTGAAAACCCGAAAGGGCGGTCCAGGAAAAAGTTAGGGATCAAAGCGTACGATTATGTCTTGTCATCACTTGCCTACCAGAAGTAGGTCTGTCCATCAACAAGCTATCAGCACCTCACAGGTCTTCCTCTCCCACCTCAGAAACAGGGGCAATAAAGAGTTGTCTAAGCAATCTAATTGTTATATCCTCCAAGGTACCAAGGTAGGTTCAGCTGAAGAACATAACCAGTACATCCCAATTCCCCAGAGAGTGAGCCAGCAAGTCAGTACACTCTCCTCAAGCGAAGCTATTATCAACCTTAAGGAAGTTGGGTATCCTCCAGCAGATCTCAGCATTCCCCAGCATACAAACATTCTTAACAAGCATCCCCGGCGGTCTTGGCCTAAAGATTGTTCCCCGGCGGTATACCAGACATTTAATGGAGTCACCTCCCCGGTACAATTCAAAACTTCCCCAAGAGAGTCCAATCCAGTTTCCCCAGGAAAGTTGGAATCCATCTCCCCAAGCAGTAAGCTTATCCCCAGTAGATTCTGGAAGCTTATCCCTCGCAGAGCACGAACGCGTCTCCCGGCTTTATTCAAAGAGTTATTTCCCTACCAGGATATAACTGGGTTATCCTCAGCCAAAAGCCACGGAAAGATCGTCCTCGACGAAGTTTTCTTATCCCCAGCGAAGTTACCATCAACATTTCAGCAAAGTATCTCTCTCCCCACAGCGTATTGCTTCCCAGCAAGATCGCTAGAGTATCTTTTCTCCCCGCAGAGTAATCCATTCGCCAAGCTTATTCCCCAACGGAGTTATCTTCTCCTACCGGTATTCTTGCAACTATCATCCCCAACGGAGGCAAAAATCTATTCTTCAACATCAGCCCAGGAGTGACTTCCCGGCACCCGTCAAGGATTTTATTTTCCTAAAAGACAAAAAGATACATTCATAAACATCATATTTTCATACATTATAGCATGCATCTACGCATCATATCTCACAAATCTCATTTATATTGAGAACATCATTACTTGATCCATATCATGCATTACATATGACTGACCTTTACCTTTCAGGAAAGATTCAGTTAAGTTCTCAGCTACATTTCAAGACCTAGACCGGTTCAGTTAAATCGACCCTAAGATTTTTCTGTTTCTTATCCAGTCAAAGGCCTTCTCTGGTTCAGTCAGATCGACCCTAAGATCTCCCTGTTGAAGATTTCAAGACCTAGACCGGTTCAGTTAAATCGACCCTAAGATTTTTCTGTTTCTTATCCAGTCAAAGGCCTTCTCTGGTTCAGTCAGATCGACCCTAAGATCTCCCTGTTTCTTATCCAGTTGAAGATTTCAAGACCTAGATCGGTTCAATTAAATCGACCCTAAGATTTTACTGTTTCTTATCCAGTCAAAGGCCTTCTCTGGTTCAGTCAGATCGACCCTAAGATCTCCCTGTTTCTTATCCAGTTGAAGATTTCAAGACCTAGACCGGTTCAGTTAAATCGACCATAAGATTTTTCTATTCCTTATCCAGTCAAAGGCCTTCTCTAGTCCAGATAAATCGACCCCTAACAGATTTTCCTGATAAAGACTTAGTAGAATATACCCAAGATTCTCTCAATGATTACTGTTGAGGTTGAAGTCGCCCAAGATTCTCTCAATGATTACTGTTGAGGTTGAAGTCCCCCAAGATTCTCTCAATGATTACTGTTGAGGTTGAAGTCGCCCAAGATTATCTCAATGATTACTGTTGAGGTTGAAGTCGCCCAAGATTCTCTCAATGATTACTGTTGAGGTTGAAGTCGCCCAAGATTCTCTCAATGATTACTGTTGAGGTTGAAGTCGCCCAAGATTCTCTCCCCGTTACTGCGGAGGTAGTAATCGCCCCCAGATTCTCTCAGCGTTACTGTTGAGGTTGAAGTCGCCTATGGTTCTCTCCCCGTTACTGCGGAGGTAGTAATCGTCCCCAGATTCTCTCAATGATACTGTTGAGGTTGAAGTCGCCTAAGGTTCTCTCAGCGTTCCTGTTGAGGTAGTAATCGTCCCCAGGTTCTCTCAGCGTTCCTGTTGAGGTAGTAACCATCCCTGGTTCATTCATCACCGTTTGATGCTCCAGATTCAGCTCCTGTAACCAGTCAGGACACATCTACACAAAGAATTTGAAGACCAGCTCCTGTAACAGGTCAGGTAATCACTTTTCTTTGCAGGTACGCAAGTTCTCTCTAAGGAATCTCTTACGCGACCAACATCCAGATGGCATCTATAAGCCCATCATCCTATTCATCAATCTCCAAATGGCATCTATAAGCCCATTCCCATCATCACACTACTATGTGAGCGCAAATTTCTGGGCACTCTAGTGTTCAATCATCTTCCACCTTCGGATTACGAAAGGCACGTCAGCCAATCTGCACCCTCAGGTCTAAGAAGATTGAACAGGGGCAACTGTTGTACCCCAAAATTTGCCCTCCCATATTCTTCAAGATTTGCCAAGTCAAAGCTTCAAAATTTCCCCAAGGGTTGCACAGTTCAAGGGCCTCCTAACAGTCAAAATTAGGGTTTTGATTCTGACAAAGAAAATGAAGTTTCCAAGGGTCCAATCAAGTCCCACATGCCTACAAACATGGTCAAGCATCCTCATACCAGGTTTCAAGACCTACAGCATAAAACTGCACAGTCAAAAACCCTAATTGCACTACAGTCAATTACAGGGGCAAAATGGTCATTTGACAGTCAAAAGTCCAAATTTTTGGTCAACATCTCATTTTGAAGCCATAAACATCATTTGATCAATTCTTGATCATGATTCTCAAAGTTTGGCTCAAAAAGTCTCAAGATGCAAAAGTTTCCATATTTGGACAGTTGAAAAAGTTAACTGTAACTTGACCAGGGCATAACTTTCACATGGTTTATCAGAAAAATTCCATCCAAAGCTCATTTTGAAGAGAAAGACATTTCCTACAACTCCTCTTCACACTTCAAGTACAAGAAATGCTCTCACAAAAAGTTATCAATTTCAACATTATAGGTCATTTTCAAAAGTCAACAAAAAGGGACTTTAAGTCAAAGGCCATAACTTGAGATTGGTAAATCAAAATGACATGGGACCAAAGGCATGGGTTAGAGGACTCCAAGACCTTTCCAAAATGTCCAAGAACATGAGAAAATCTTAAATATTGAGCAAGATATGCCTTGTGGAAGTTGGGAAATTTTTGGATATTTTGAAAAGTCAACTTTGCTTCAAATGTCTTAAAATTGCTAATGGGCCACATTTTCTTCCAAAATTCATCATCCAAAGCATGTGCACGACCATTTGGCCCAAAGGGAAGTTTTTCATCATTTTTATTTATTTATTTGAATTTTTAATTGCTAATAATTCATTTAATTAAAATAAATATGTGGAAAATACCAAACCAAAGTTTTCAAATCTTTTTATGCATGGAATAAGCTCAAGATTTCGTGCATGATCAGATTTGGAAAGAATCAAGGTAATTGAACATGATTTGTATCAAATTTGCATGAAAAAAGATTTGAAAAGATTAGGCAAAATCACAAAATCAAAAGCATTGATTCCATGGATATTTGGCTTATTTTGTTGACCTAAAACACTCACACATATATATACATGATAACCCTAATGCCAAGAACATGAATGCTGCGCCCCATCTCAAGAATCAAACTTGCAATTTTATCAAAAAAGTCCAAAACTGAAAGTGGCCTTAGAGGACGATTCAGAGGCAAAGAACAATCCCAATAGCTTGTAAAAGTGTCAAGGAAACTTCCTGAATAGTTTTCCACATCCCTAACGCCCAGAATTGGTATATGGAATTCAAGATTTCTCACATTTTATCCATATTCGTATTTCAATTTTCAAGCATTTCCATTGCATTTTTTTTGTGGATTCATACTAATTGATTGATTCTAAAACTAACCATATGATTTAATTGAGTTTTCATGCATTTTGTGAAGAATTACCATTGAAGCACCTTAGGGTTTCAGACCTGAAAAATTGGGGGTTTACTCCTATGGAAAAATTGGAACTCGAGACTCAGACTATTAGAATCAGGACCTTCAGACAAATTCAATGATGGGGTCGCGCCCAATTTCTGATTACAGACGAGCTAATCGCTATTTTTTCACACTGCATATAGTGGGGGTTTAAAACCCCCGCAATCTTGTTTGTTTTGTTTCAGGAAAAACATAAGCAACGAAGAAGAAGATTAGGTGTCAAGGCGTGATTGGTTTATTTGAATTTCGCGCTAAATCTGTCCACTAACTCACGTTTTGATTGATATTGTTTATTAGTTATATAATAATCAAAACGCGTTTACAGCTCCATTGGCAAGGCATTTGGTTGGTAATCTCTGAGACCTGGGTTCGAGCCCCAGGTCCCCCCTTTCTATTCCATATTATTTTTCTAATAATGCTTCTATGCAGTTCAAGCTTCAAAGCCTACCATACACTCACAGTCCAGGCACGCCACATGGCTACTAGAGGCAATCCAAGGGCCCTGATTGGAAGAATACCATGGACCCTAGTCAAACGTGCAACATGCTTCCTGAAAAAGTCAGAAGGGCCAGGATCTATTGGGCCAACAATGCTAAAGTATACCTCCTAATTGGGGACAGAACCCCCCAAGGTTTTGTAATTCTCTTCTTTTTTTTTTATTTTTTGTTTCAATTATTTCTTTTTAATTCTTTAATTTAATTTATTTTCATAAAATATAAAAAAATAGTAAAAAAATCAGAAAAGACAAAAATCAAAATATATTTTATTTAATTAATATTTTTTGTAAATAAATAATATCATTTAATTTAGTTTTCAATTCTAGGGTTAAGTTTAATGCTCTTCTTAATAAATCAAAAACTTGTAGAATTAGGTTTTAATTATTTTAATTACTTTTTCTTTTATTTTCTCATTACTAATAACTAATTATTTATTTTTATAAATCAAATTGCATTAATTAATTAGGTTTAATTCTAGGTAATTTTCATATTTTCTTAATAAATTAAAAAATAGCTAGAATTAGGTTTAAATTTCATTTAATTCTCATTAAAATCATAAATACCAAAAAACCTCAAAAATAATTCCTTTTTGTTTTATTTAATTAATTTGTTAATAATAATTTAATTTCATTAAAAAGGGTCCAACGCCCTCGCTTTCAATTTTAATTCAATTCGCGCGTTTTATTTCTTTTTCTTATAATATTAATGTAATTCTCCCAAAGCCGTGTAAATTTATATTTCTCACACTTTGCTTTATTTTATGTCAAATCGGGTCCTGGATTTAAATTTGGCGATGTGGACCCGCGCCTTTGTAATAGTTTAGGAATTTTATATTTCTCGCAACCTTTTAAACTGCTAATAATTGCATGCAAGAATGAATGTCTAAATAAAAACAAAAGCGTAGATCACCCACGACATGACAAAAGACAAAAATATCTGAAAACGATACACAAATCACACACCACCCCTAGGGTACGCCTCACTGTTGCCTTGCCTCTCGAAAGGTGATCGTCGAGTAGAGGATGTCTTAGTAAGTCCTCATGATCCGGGAACCTGGCATGAGGGTAGCTTCTAAGGTATCTTCCCATTGCTCCGGTGATCACCATGTCCCGAACCTCGAATTGACCCGAACACCTCCAACGGTGGTGCTACCTACCTCTCAATGGTGGGATGGCACTACTTTAAAGGACATCTACACAGACGAATTCCTTAGGGTAGGTAGACGACTCTAGATACTTGCTCTAATTTCAAAACAAAATCAAAAATACTTTTCACACCGACACCTTTTCAAAAAGCTTTCGAAAGCAACTTTTCAAACACTCTTGAGGACCGATACAAGAGTCGAACTGAAATCTTCAAAGAAACCTTTTTTAAAACCCACATTGAAAAGCAAACAAACCATTTTTGAAAACACAAATGAGCAAGTATCTAAGAGTCCATGGATAACCATGGATAGAAAGGGTGCTAACACCTTCCCTTTCTATAACCTACCTCCCGAACCGAGAGCAATCTCTTTAAGGAATTTTTCTGTGCTTTTGTCCTTTCCATTTGGAGAAAATAAAAGACGGTGGCGACTCTTGCTTCCGCGACATTTCGCGAACCAGCGTAAAACAGTCAGTTCCAGATCCACCGATCACAGACTCCTACCTACGAAGGACCTTTTGTGATCAAGAACATATTTTCTGGTGGGGCAATGATGTTAACCACCATGGACGGTGACGACCTGCCGCACCCTGCGAACGCAGACATAGTCAAAAGATACTACGCATAAATGACCCGCTAGGTTGAGACACCTAGGCAAAAAAAGGGCATCCCGGTGAATCGAAAACCCGAAAGGGCGGTTCATGAAAAAATTAGGGATAAACAAAAAAAAATCTGAATACCCGACAAGTTGATTACCCGAAAGGGCGACTTGGGCAAAAAAGGGTTTCCCGGTGGACTGAAAACCCGAAAGGGAGGTCCAGGCAGAAGTTAGGGAATTAAAGCATATGACTATGTCTCGTCGAATCACTTTAAGGACAATCTTTTCACTGACAAATCTGGAACTTCTGATCAATCCAATCATCTTCGGACGAAGCAACATATGGACAAGATATTCAGAGTTACGAAGGTTATAGCGGAATGGGAACACCATAAGATTTTTACACACATAGCTATCTTTCTTTGTATAAAATTTTCTTACTTTTATGACACCATCCTCTTACTAGGATTTTTGTCTCCTTTGTACAATACACTTATTCAAAGTAAATACAAAGATATCTCTTTCAAAGTACAGAAAACTATTTGCCTTTTTCTTTTACACTTGTGTTTTTATATGCAAAAACGTCCAATGATTCATTAATGAACATATGCATGTGAACATAATTACTGTTTACAAATAAACAATGTGGAAAAGAACAATTACTGACAGACTGAAAGGATAGGAAAACGTCTTTAGGCTATTCCAGGAGTAATTCCTACAGTACATCATCTAGATCCCCAGCGGAGCTAAAACCTTGAAATACATATCCCCAGCGGAGTTATAATTTCAAATCCTTAATCTCCATCAGAGTTAAAACTTCAAACTCCCAATCCACAGCAGAGCAAAAACTTTGAGTTACAGATCCCCCAGCGGAACTGAAACCTTCATCCCCAGTCGAGTCAAGAATTCTAATCCCCAGCGGAAACCATCCAATTTCCCAGCAAGTTATCTTGAAGCCTGGAAATCAACCAGATAACAGTTAACTTTTGTCTCTCCCCAACCTAGGATAACTTCCCAGTAGAGTGGCAGACGACCGAAAACTCCTGAACTTACTCTCCAACAGTAAGCCTTCTTCCCCATAGAGTTTTTACTCCCCAACAGAATGAAGATTCTCATTCTTGATTCCCTAGTGAAGTTGCCAGAGTCTTCATTACTCCCCAGCATGAAGTCGCCAAAGTTTTCATGGCTCCCCAACAGATTGAAGATTCTCATTCTCGTTTCCCCAGTGAAGTCGCCGAGGTTTTCATTACTCCTCAAAAGAATGAAGATTCTCATTCTTAGTTCCCCGCAGAAATCATCAGAGTTTTCCCTATTCCCCAGCCGAGTAAGGATTCCCATTGTGTAATTCCCAGTAAAAGTCATCAAAGTTCTCTGGATTTCCCAAGCAGATTTCTCAAGCAGTTTGGCATTACTCTCACAACAGATTTTTGTCAATACTCCGACTTCAAGACATGAAGGATCCTCACATCCCCACGGAAGTTGTCAAGGATTTTAATCCCCAACAGTGACCAAGGATTTCTCATCCTCAACAATCAAAGATTTTGAATCTCCAGCAGCGGTCAAGGATTTATTTTCCTCCGCAATACAACAAATCAGCTTACATGCGCATACATTACATCCATATATCATAAACATTGATAAAACACATTTATTGCATCATACATTTCATGCAACATAACTTTGTGTTTCAGCTAACATTTTACCCTTTTCAGGATAAGATTAACAGCTAAAGTTTAACAATATACAATCATGATACAGTACAGATACACTCCAGACAAGGAAGTCGTTTTGTTGCTCGTTCAGATTCAGATTTCAGAGACAGTTCAGATACGCTCTAGACAAGGATGCCATCCTGATACTTATTCAGATTTCGACTATCAAATACAGATTAGATACGCTCCAAACACGGAAGACATTCTATTTCTCATTCAGATTCACTTATTCAAATTCAAGTTCAGATACACTCCAGACACGGAAGTCATTCTGTCACTTATTCAAATTCAAGTTCAGATACGCTCCAGACACGGTTGCCATTTTGTCACTTATTCTGATTTTCCCCAGCTCAGAGACGCTCCAGACACGGATGCTATTCTATTGCTTATTCAGATTCAACATTCAGATACAACTTGGATACGCTCCAGACACGGATGCTATTCCATTTCTCATTCAGATTCAATCCCCAGACACAGTACATATACGTTCCAGACGCGGATACCATTCTGATACTTATTCTCCTGACTTACAACTTACAATTCAGCAAACATACTTGGATGTCATCTACAAGCCCATCTCCAACAAGATTCTATCACATCCCCAAATGGCATCTTTAAGCCCATTTCCTCAACTGCATTTTGACGAGTGCAAATTTACGGGCACTCTAGTGTCCAATCATCTTTTACCTTTGAGTCACGAACGGCAAACTCGCCAATCTAACTCTTCAGGTTCAAGAAGATTGAACAGGGGTAGATGTTGTACCCAAAAATTTTCCCTCTCATATTATCAATATTTTCTTCACAAGACCTCTTGGACTCCAGACAGGATTAGGGTTTGCTCAGCTCAAGACCTCATCTTGCACTGATAGACTGAAATTAGGGTTTGAGTTTGCACAAGGATTCTTGGACCATAAATGCTTCATGTGACTTTCATACAACATCTTGGACCCCTAAGTTTATTCATACCAAGTTTCAAGCCTTGAATCACATTTTTGCCCAGTCAATTAGACAGTTGACCTAAAAATCAGTTGCATTGGGGAAAAAGTCAACCATGGCCAATTTATAGTCAAACTTCATAATTTTTGATCCACAATCACATTATAGGCTCCTGTGTTCCATTTGATCAAGTTTGGACCATAACTCCTCAAGAAATTTGATCAAATAATCAAAAGGGCAAAATGGTCAAAATTAGGGTTTTTACTGAGAAAGGGAAATTTCTGATTTTTTACCTAACCAATGGACAATTGGGTTCAAGAATGATTTCAAGGACTCAATAGCATCATCTTGACCTAATCACATAGTTCAAAAGATCTCAAATGCATAGGATTGACAAATGAATTTTGCAATCAACTGATTAAAAATCAACTGTACACTGAAAAGTCAAACTTTGACTTTTTGGTCAAAATCAAGTGCCAGGGGTCATAATTCATCAAGATATGTCAAAATGTGAAACTTGTTTATCAATAAACCTAATTTTGCAAATTAGGGTTTTAGTTTGAAATTTTTCATAACTTAGAATTTTTCTAAGTTATGGAAAATTTCTTATTTTTTCCCAACTTTCCACAACTTTTTCACCATGATGCAATTGAATTCAAAGAAAACTTCCAACATGAAAGTTGTAGTCCTCCATGAAATATACAACTTTGATTCACAAAGTTTTCCCAAAAGATTCTTGGATCTCAAGTTATGATTTTGTGAATAAGGGTCCATAAACTTTTTAACTTAGTGAAATTTTGCCCTAGTTTAGGCAGATTTTTTACCTAACTTCATGACAATTTTTCACCTAGTTCCAAGAGGAATATCAAAATGCATTTCAAAGATGGACTGTAGAGCATGTTACAAGCTTTCCAAAATGTCAAAGAACTCTCAAGATCATTTATGGTTATGGAGAATCAAAGAAATGAAAATGGCAATTTATCACTTTTGTTCAAGGCATTTTCACAATGTTACAAGTTGCAAATCAGTTTCAAACATGCTTATACTTGGTATTACTGGTCCTAATCCTTTCTACACTCCATAATTGAATACTAACACATTGGATATTGGCTTTATTCTGACCTATGGAGCTTTGCACAAAGAATTATTCCAAAAATGGCATAAAGTTCTCAATACCATTTTCATAAAGCAAGACTTTTACAACTTTGTAATTCTTGAGCCATGAACCTGATCTTTTGTTGCAAACAATATCCACAGTTATCAGGAAAAGTTTACCAACTCTCATAAGCTAAGGACCTAGCAAGTACAAGCTTTTGTATTGTCACTTCCAACTTTCTTCAAAAGCAAGAAACTTGCAAAAGTCAATACAACTCATCCATCTGATAAAGGCAAGCCTTGGCTTCATTTCAAACACGTTCGGAACATTGTAACAAGCCTAAGCACGAATTACTAACATCTCAAACACTCCAAAACACAAAAAAAAACACATTTCTGCCCAAAACATGGCAACTTCTGCAAATCTCAAGCCAAATCAATATTGGCTCGTGCGTTTCTTGATTCAACCTTTGAAACACCTTCCATACATCACACATAAACTGTCCAGGCCCTTGTGTTGCAACTGTGTTCCCTGTTTCAAGCTTCACCATTTTCATTTTGAAGGTTTGCAGGTTGACTCATGCAGCAAGATTCAAGCATCTACAAGGCAAGTTGAGCATTGGAGAAGCTTGAGGGAACTTCAAGGAAGCTCACAAGAACTTCAGGCCTCACTCAAAGTCCCCACATTTCCATATCCAAACTCAACTGAACAAGGTATTTTTCAAGTTTCTATCTCTCTATTCAAGCATCCTTAGGTCACAATTTGTGAAGCAAAAATGTAGTCTTTAACTTGCTTAAGTTGTACATATGCATAGTTTCCATTTATATTAACTGAGCTAAGAGTATTTGGTTGTTGAACATGCTGAAAAAAGTAGGTCATAAATTAGGGCCATTAAAATTCTCCTTGGTCTTTTAGAGTTAGGTCATGTTTTTTATATCATTGGAATCGTGATAAAAAAAACTACAAGTTTCATGTTGCAAGATTTTGTTTTTGTGCAAAGAATAGAGAGTTCCAGATTTGAACACAGGGCGTACGCGAAGGAGCAAGGATAGGGATGAAGTGGTGTTCTGGGCCTGGCGCCTTGGGCCTTTCACTTTCCACACCCCCATTTTACTTTTGCACCCCCCTTTGCATATTTTTATATTTTTTGTATTTTCTTGCATATTTTATATTTCTGACTTCATTATTTTTTTTCTGAACATTGAAAAATCCCAAAAAATATTTTCTTAATTTTTTGCATTTTATTTTATTTTAATCTTATTTTTTGCATAAAATATTGATTAGTTTAAATAGAATAGGAATTATTTTCTTAAAATAAATTGTAAATACCTTAAAATATTATACATTTTTATTTTTATTATTTAACACATAAAATATCATTTTACACATATATTTTAATTTTTAATATTTGTAAATATTTTTATTTATTTATTTCTTGTACAAAAATGAATAAAATAACATTAGAAAACAATATTTTCTTTTAAATCAAAATTAGGGTTTCCCCTTTCAAAAAAAATATTATTATTTTTTCTTATTTTTAGAACTTAAATAATTTATTTTTTTACATACATAAAACAATTACAAAATATTTTTGCATATTTACATTTTATTGCATATTTAAATAATTGTTTATTTATTTATTGTACAATATATTCAATTGGGTTGTAATAGTAAATTAGGGTTTTATTTTGTGCAAATATCCCCATTCAAAACTTGTATCCCCCCTCCCATAATATTGTTGTAATAGTTTAGATTTACTTTACGCAATTTATCGCATTATATACATGTTTAGTAAATTAGGGTTTGCATGATAAGACAAAAATCAAACAAATAGACATGACCTAATACAAGACAAAAATGCATGAAAAAAGACAACACATTGCACACAAGCACCTATAGGGTTTCATCCACTTGGTTGCCTTAAAACATGGCCATGGTATGCATGCTAGGTATCTTGGCAAAACAATACAAAACAAAATATCATTGTCCCTCGATGACGCTATCAAAAGGTTACCTAAAAACAAAATGATCTTAGTCCCTAAAAACTTGCTAAAGATACTTGGCACCATTGCTATCATGGTCATACGATGACCCACGTCCGTTCCGTTTAACATCCAAAGATAGGGTTATCTACCAAAACAATGGTAGGTTAACAATGTCAAAGGAATAAAAAGGTATAGGAAAGACTTTTTAGTAGGTAGATGCTTCTAGTTACTTGATCAATTTGCAAACCATCCTTGCTATTTTCAAACAAACACACACATTTCAAAACATTTTCCAAACAACTTTCAAAACATTGAAACATTTTTCAAAAGACAAACATCTTTGTATACATTCTTACAAACAACAATCATTACAAAGATTTCCTAAACGATGGCCTCTTTTCAAAATATTTTTAAAACCACACAAAGAACCATTTCAAACAATTGTCAAAGCAAAGCAAGTGATCTAAAATAAGTAACTAAGAGCCCATGGAAAACCATGATGAAAATGGTGATAGCACCTTCCCTTTTCATAATCTACCCCCCGAACCCAAAAATAATCTCAAAGGTCTTTCCTGTGCTTTTTTACCTTTCCTTTTGGATAAAATAAAAGTCGGTGGCGACTCTTGCTAAACCGCACCATTTGTGAACACAAACGCAAAACCTCAAGTCAGTTCTCCCACCGCATCACATACAACATCACAACTCATCTCCTTACCGGCCGAAGATGAATGGGGTTGTTGAGGCGGCTAATAAAAACATTAAGAAGATTATGCAGAAGATGACGGTGACATACAAAGATTGGCATGAGATGTTACCTTTTGCTCTTCATGGGTATCGTACCTCAGCGCGTACGTTAACAGGGGAAACACCCTATTCCTTGGTCTATGGCATGGAGGTCGTCTTGCCCATTGAAGTTCAGATACCCTCTCTTCGAATTATGAAGTATGTAGGTTTGAGCGAAGATGACTGGATCCAGACCCGACTTGATCTGCTGAACTTAATCAACAAAAAGAGACTTACTACTATTTGTCATGGTTAGACGTACCAAAAGCGAATGATCAAGGCATTTAACAAGAAAGTCAGACGACAAGAGTATCAAGTTTAGGGATCTAGTGATCAAGCGCATCATTCTACCTCAAGGTGATCTCAGGGGCAAATGGACCCCTACGTACGAAGGGCCATTTGTGGTTAAGAATATTTTCTCAGGAGGAGATATGATTCTAACCACCATGGACGGTGACGACCTTCCTCACCCCATCAATGCAGACATAGTGAAAAAATAATATGCATAATCAAAGACCCGCTAGGTTGACTGGCCTAGGCAAAAATAAGGGCTTCCCGACGAACCAAAAGGGTTCGGGCAAAAATAAGGGATGAAAATGAAAAAATCTGTACACCCGGCAAGTCGAAAACCTGAAAAGGCGGCTTGGGCAAAAAAGGGTATCCCGGTGGACTGAAAACCCGAAAGGGCGGTCCAGGCAAAAATTAGGGATTAAAGCGTAACACTATGTCTCATTGGATCACCTTGCAATCAGACTTCGGTATCGACTATCAAGCTCGAACGGCACCACACAATCTGATCTACCTTCAACCAAGTAGCAAAGTGATGAGATGCTCGAGGACATAAAGGCAATAGCAGAGTTAGAACCCAGTGGGATTGTTCACATAGCTGTTTTTCTTTGTTTTTCACAAATTGTATAAATTCTATTTGATCAGGCGGCGTTCTCTTACTAGGACGTCAGCCTCTTGTACAAAAACGCCTAGTTACAGGCTAACTTCAAAATCAATACAAGTCATTTTTACAAAGAAATTTCAAACTGTTTTCCTTTTTTTATTTTGTTTTGCAAAGAACGTCCAATGTTTAGTTTTTGATATATGCATTTGACATTGATTGCTGCTCATAAAATTTACACGCGAAACAAAAGATGATTACTTGTAATATCAGAAACAGGGGCAAACGAGAAACGTCCAAGCCGTACAGTTGCTCTGGCCACCAGGTATAGGGATAGACCTAGCTGGGAGAAACGATTGAAAATACATTCATTCCCCGCAGAGTAAGAGAAAGATAGTGGCATTAGCTTTCCCCAACTAAGACTTGCAACTGTGAATGAATCGGTAATATTCTCCCCAAGCAGAGTTTATCTACCATCAACACTAAAAAGTCTTATTATCCCCAGCGGAGTATAAAAATATCCCCAGTGGAGTTGGAAGAGTTGTCCCCAGTAGACTCTAGAAGATCATCCCCAGTAAAGTCCAAAAGGGCTATCCCCAGTAAAGTCCAAAAGGGCTATCCCCAGTAAGGTCTCTATTGGAAAATCGTCCTCAGCGAAGTTCTTCCTTTCATAAAACAGGAATTTAATCCCCAATAAGGTTCATTATCACCAGCAAAGGTAATTTATCCCCAGCTGAATTTATAAACAGAATCCTCTGGCAGAGCATCTCTTCCCCACAGAGTCATTCTCTCGTCAGTTTAGTCCCCAGAGAAGTTATCCTCCCCTACAGGTTTATTCTCACAAATATCTTCATCCACTATCTCCAGCAGAAACGAAGAATTCAATTCTTTTCTCCAACAACCATCTGGGATTTATTTTCCCCAGCTAAAAACATCACATTTTCATGCATCATGACATGCATACGCATCATACGACATAATCTCATTTATTTTGAGAGCATCGTTGCTTGATACATATCATGCATTACATACAACTAACCTTTATCTTTCTGGAAGGATACGGTTAATTTCTCACAAAGTGGAAGCTGTGAAGCTTTTACCTCAGTTGAATTACGGACAAGTTCCTAAATATCAACAAAGATTTTCTCAGTTGAATTACGGACAGGCTCCTAAATCTCAGCAAAATAGTTGAATTACGGACAGGCTCCTAAATCTCAGCAAAGTAGTTGAATTACGGACAAGTTCCTAAATCTCATAGAAATTATTTCCTCAGTCGAATTACGAACGAGTTCCTAAATCTCGATAGATATTTCATCAGTTGAATTACAGATAAGTTCCTAAATATCGATAGATGTTCTCTCAGTTGAATTACAGACGATGTTCCTAAATCTCAACAGAGATGGTTTCTTAGTTGAATTACGGATAAGCTCCTAAATCTCAGCAAAGATGTTTCTCCAGTTGAATTATGGACAAATTCCTAAATCTCAGCAAAATAGTTGAATTACGGACATGATCCTAAATCTCAGCAAAGTAGTTGAATTACGAACAAGTTCCTAAATCTCAGCAAAATTATTTCCTCAGTCGAAATACGGACGAGTTCCTAAATCTCGATAGATATTTCATGAGTTGAATTACGGACAAGTTCCTAAATCTCGACATATGTTCTCTCAGTTGAATTACGGACGATGTTCCTAAATCTCAACAGAGATAGTTTCTTAGTTGAATTACGGACAAGCTCCTAAATCTCAGCGAAGATGTTTCTCCAGTTGAATTACGGACAAGTTCCTAAATCTCGACAGATATGTTCCTCAGTTTAATTATGGACAAGCTCCTAAATCTCAGCAGAGAGGTTTCCTCGGTTGAATTATGGACGAGTTCCTAAATCTCAGCAGAGATGGTTTCTTCGTCGAATTACGGACGAGCTCCTAAATCTCGACAAAAGATATTACCTCAGTTGAATTATGGACAAGTTCCTAAATCTCGACAAAGATATTTTCTCGGTTGAATTAAGGACGAGTTCCTAAATCTCAGAATAAATACTCCCTCAGTTGAATTACGGACGAGCTCCTAAATCTCAGCAGAGATGTTTCCTCGGTTGAATTACGGACGAGCTCCTAAATCTCAACAAAGTTATATCCCCAATTGAGTACGGACGACCAAAGTTCCTAAATATCAACAGAAACGACCCACCAACAGAATAACGGACGACCAAAGCTCCTAAGAGTTCTACTTTTCTCCACAAAGATCAGCCTTCCCCAGTGGAATCTTCCTCAACGACAGGTATACAAGCTCTCACTGAGGAATCTCTTATGCGATCGAAACTCCTTCAGATGGCATATTTAAGCCCATCCCCTCGTCAGAAATTTCCAAATGGCACCTGTAAGCCCATTCACGACATCACAAGACAATTACCACTTCATGCGAGTGCAAATTTATGGGCACTTTAGTGTTCAATCAACTTCCACCTTCGGATTACGAAAGGCACAGAAGCCAATATACATCCTCAGGTTTAAGAAGATTGAACAGGGGCATCTGTTGTACGCCAAAATTTTCCCTCCCATATTTCTCAAAACATTTCAAGAAAGATCCTCAAGTTGCTCAAGGCAGTCCAAGGGTGGGCCAGACAAGCTCTCTCCTAAGGTAGTCTACCCCAATTTAGGGTTTCATGTTGCATCAAGATCCTTGAGTACATGTGGTCCCAAATGCTCACCAATTTCCTAATATATTCTCAAGATCATCCATGTCAAGTTTCAAGCCTTGCAGAGGAAGTTTGCTCAGTCAATTGCTCAAAGGTCTAAAAATCGACTATGCTAGGGCAAAAGTCAACTGTGACCTACATACAGTCAAACTTCAAGATTTTTGGTCAACATTCTCATTTTGAAGTATATTTCATCATTTTATCAAGGGTTTATCATGATTCATCAAGGATTGCTCACAATTCATCAAGATTCAAAAGTTGCTAAATTAGGGTTTTGCAGGAAAAGTCAACCTAACTTTGACCAAGCATAACTTTCTCATAATTTATGAGAAATGACCATCCAAAGCTCATTTTGAAGAGGATTAAATTCCCTACAATACATCTTCAGCTCCCAAGTTCAAAATATGCACTCATAAGAAGTTATGAATTTGGACATTATAGGTCATTTTGAAAAGTCAACAAAACACTTTTTTTGTCAAAGCTTCATACTTGAGCATGGAATATAAAATTTAGATGATACCAAAAGTTTTGATTAGAGGACATATCAAGCTTTCTAAAAGTCCAAGAACACCTCCAAAGAGTCAAAATTGAGGAAGTTATGAATTTTTGAAGTTGAACTTTTTTGCAAAATTGCCAAAAGTCAACTATGCCCAAAACATCAAATTTTGGCAAATGGGCCCATTCTTTTTCACTTGTTTTGAGTTGGCATTATAGCCCACATGCTCTAGCCTTGGCCATGTGTCCATATCATATTTTTATTATTTAATTTGGTTTTATTTTAATTAATTCAATCTAAATCAAATTAAATCAAATAAAATCGAAAAACATTGAAACCAAGGATTTGGTGATGATTGCAGGTCTTATTACACAGCTAGGACTAATCAAACTCGTATCAAGGCATTTGTGTACAAAAAGATTCAAAATAAGCCAATTTTGGAAAGCTTTAAAGAAGCAAATCAAATCAATATCAAAATCATTGATGGAGAGGGATTTGGATAGAATTTGCAACCCTAATGCATTGTACAATACATAAGGAGGAAAGGCATATCAAAAACAAGGTTGGAGATAGGCGTGAGAGAACAAACAAAATCTGAAAAATATCAAAGAAAGTGTGAGGTCGAAACAGAGGTTAGAGGCATCCTCAAGGCCTGTTACTTGTCTCAATCGCTTCCTGGCATTCTCTAGAAGCTAAAGCAACTCAGAACCGGTCCATTCCAATCCCAGAATACGCTGTAAGTCACTCACGAACTCGCCCTGTTCTTGAATCTGTATTTTGAAATTTAGGCATTGTTGACATGAATTGATGGCATATTCTTAATTTACAAATCATTTGCAAGCTTTTGGCATTACTCAATTGCATTTATATGACCTGTAACGAAATCCACCATTGTTAGGGTTTCAGATTTGTTTTTGGGGTTTTTCTTTTCATGAATAATTGGCTCTAATAATGGGTATGGTTATGATCAGAAGAAGGAGACGAGTCTAACCATGGTGTTAGAATTCATTTACATGGCCTTTACGAGATTTTGAGAGTGGACAGGTTTGTAGCGACGGACATTTGTCCATAGGTATATGTATTTGGACTTTTAGCGACGGTGCCATGACAGGGATGAAGGCGTGTCATCCCACCATTCGTGCATTCAAACGAGCGCGCATTTTTTTTTGTTTCTGACCACTAACATTTGTTTTTTTATATTATTATTACTTTGTATTTTATTAACAAATAGAACAACGCAGCCTAGTGGTTGCCACGCAGGTCTTAAGCCATTAGAGGCTGGAGGTCAGGGGTTCGATCCCTGCCTCTAGTATTTGTTATTTTACATTGTTCTTACAGGAAATCCAGTGCATGCATGAGCTTGGGGACTATCATACTCCCTCACCAGCCAACATGCCAGATGGCCAGATGGCCAGATCTGGTGGCCATTATTGAAGGTGCACCAAAGGACCAAGTCAACGCCAGCGCATGGGATTGCAAAAATCAATATGGACTTCACAAATGGGCCAGAATAATTGCTATGCACACCCTCAAAATCAGGCCCATTCTCTACTTTTTTTTTTATATTTTGTTTATTTTATTTAATTATTTTATTTTGTTTAATTTAATTACTAACCAATAAACAATTTTCTTTTTTATCAAAAAATCATAAAAAATATTTTTTACCCAATTAAATTTCAGAAATTTATTTTTCATCAATAAATCAATTAATTTAATTAGGTTGATTAATTAGGTAACTTTAATTTATTTTTGAAAATAATTAAAAATCAATTAGAATTAATAGGTTTTAACATTAACTTAATTATTTTATTTTCTTTCCTAAATTAACAAAACTCCAAAAATATGTCACTTAATTATTTTTCATTTATTTAATAATTAATTTAGCATTTAATTTTAGGATTTAATTTCTTTTCTTAAAAAATAAAAACAACAAAAATATTTTCTTTTAATTAGGAGGGTTAAAACCCTAATTTCGCATTCGATTTAATTTTGCACCGCGCGCTTTATTTTTCTTTATTCAATTATTGTATCTGCTCCCGGTTTGTAATATTTAATTATGACATTTACTTTTACCGCTTTTACTTTTAAAGGGTTGTTTTTGGCGATGTAAATACCCGACGCCTTGTAATAATTTAGTTTAAATTCTGCACCTTTAATTTTTGCAAATATTCAACTGTTAGATGTTTGGTAATAGGACTTGCATGACAAGAATGAATGTTTAATCTAAAATCAGTTAGATCACCCTAAACATGTGTAAAGAGAAAAATAACTGAAATATACACACTCACACATGCGCACTCCTAGGGTACACCCCACGTGGTTGCCTTCGTAAACGGTCATTGAGTATAGGTTGTTTTAGAGGTCGCCCTCTTGTCTAAAAGATCATAGTTGCCTCGAAATGGTTGCCTCAGATATTGTTGCCTTGAACAAATGATCTAAGACATTAGGGTTACCGCTAAGACGTCCTAACATTGCTTTAGTGACCGTATGTCCCTCTTTCAAATTGACCCTCAAACTCCAACGACGGTGCTACCTACTCGCTAATAGTGGGATAACATTGTCTAAAGGAAACAAACATATAACGATTCCTTTTTCGAGTAGGTAGATTAGTTCTTAGATACTTGCTCATCCAAAACAAAACTTTTTCACACTTACACTCTTTTGCAAACAAGTTTTCAAAAACACTTCATTACACTCTTGAAGACAGACGCAAGAGTTAAATTGAAGTTAAAACAAAATATTTTCAAAACCCATAAGCACAAAGAAAACTATTTTAAAAATGATGAGCAAGTACCTAAGAGCCCGTAGATAACTACGGATAGAAAGGGTGTTAATACCTTCCCTTTCTATAATCTACCCCCTGTACTCAGAAACATCTCGAAAAAGGAATTTTTCTGTGCTTTTTTCCTTTCCTTGTTGGATAAAATAAAATTCGGTGGCGACTCTTGCTTACCGCGACATTTTGCGAAAACAAACGCAAAACGCGAACCAGCATTCCAAAAACAGTCAGTTCTTCCCACTGTATCAGATATATCATTACATAACAAGTCTTCCAATACAGGTTTCTCATTTTCTCGCTGTTTATTTCAACAAGGAAAATGGCTCTCAAACAGAATGACAAAAATCTCCAAACCCAAGATGCCTAGTTCAAGGAAATGTTCCTGAATCTAGCCAAGGGGCAAGAAGAATTGAAAACTTTCCTCGCCGAGAATCTAACCAAGAAACATCCTGACAACGACAAGGATGAACAATTGGAACAACTACAAGCTAAGGTAGAAGCAATGAAAATCCATATGCCGGGATAAATGGCTCTTATCCAAGGCGTAGCCCGGGGACAAGAAGAGTCGAGAGGCATTGTCAATAAGCTTCATCAAGACGGATGCAATCGTATGAGGAAAACAGTCGAGACTGGGGATCATGTCATTAATCAACCCTTAATGAGACAAGAAGTTGGCTTGGTGGAGAGTAGACCTTTCCAAATTGTTGTTGCGTCACAACCTCACTAACAACAACAGGGTAATCAGCAAAAGCAAGACAAGCCCAAGAGGTGGTTTACCAAAATTAACATACCATTGTCTCAGGCATTGCAACATATGTTGAGGATGAATTTGGTTACATTGATAAGACCTCATCCAAACCCTAAAATTTCTTCCCCTAACTACAATCCTGATGCAATATGTGCCTACCATTCCAATAGTCTTGGACATGATATGAATGATTGTTGGGAATTGAGAAATAAGATTCAAGACTTGATCGATAAAGGAGTGTTGGAGTTCGCACAAGATGGCCAGACTGAATTCTTTTGCCATCCCTCAAAGGCACGTCATCTGAAGTGACAAGTTCAAACAAAGAGACTTTTATTTATTAGAATTTTCAAGTTGTAATTTTCTTTTGATTGTTCGAACATTTATCTATGTCAAACTTTGTTATTTCATCAATGCATTGCATATGTTTGTCTTGAATTATTTCATTTGATGTCACTATACTAAAACTGTGCTTTTACTTCCTTTTTGTGATGTTCAACTCTTGATTAAAATCCCTAAGCCTTTAGAGGGATGATAACGAAAATGATACCACAGTCTCTACAGTATGCTTTTGAACAGACCCCGTTGACGATGTACAGGCTTTGTTTCAAATCCTAAACAGTGGAGTTATAAGGAAGATAATCCCTAGTCAACCCCTTTGAGCCTAAGAAGTAGGAGTTTTTTCTTTTCACATAAATTAAAACCCTTAATCATAACTCGGGGCAGGGTAGTTTTCTCAGTTAATTCGATGTGCATTCAATCACAAACTTTCCCCTTCATGCACGATAAATAGTGTTGAAGATGATCTCCAAAAGATGGTGATGGGTCCACATAATCGTCAAGACAGGCAGTCATTGTCTCTCAAAATAAAAGCCTTCTAAGTCAAAACCTATGAAGGAGACTTAAGAAAAAAACTGGGGCATCCCGTTGACTGTAATCACAAAAGAAACAGTTCAGGAAAAAATTAGGGATAATAAAAACCAAAAAAAAGGTCGCTACAAATCCTAAAAAAAAAGGTTACAAAAATGACTGCCTTCTCAAACAAACATTCAATTTCTGAACCATCACCGAAATATCAAGGAAAAGATTCCAGACTCAATCGGGATTTAAACGCATAATTAATTGAGCATATGACTGAAGAACATCACGTAGAATGGGTTGGGTACAAGAAATTTTTGAGCCTTTATACTTTGTTTCTTAAAACTGTAAACCAGGCCACGTTACAACCCTTACAAGTCCTAGCTGAAGCATGGGTTAGTTCGAAAGCATACTGTTGCAAAAGGTATCCTGACTCCTGTAGGACTTGCTACAAATCCTGAGTTGATATCACACTCTTACAAAATTTGTTTGTTTTACTAAAAAATGAATTTTCAAACTTCAAGACGAACATAAACTTTACATTCTTTAAATGACATTGTTTGCATATGGTTAATTGTTCAAACGACAGAGAAGTTCACACAACGAACATTCAGTGAACAAAGATCCTCTCAATGGACAGAATCACCTCAGACGAAGAAAACATTCCCAATAACAGGCCTTTCATAATCAAGGGACACGACATGGTGTCTAGTTAATCTTGGGGCATTCAAATCAAGGTTCAAGGATTCTCTCAAAAATGCCAAATAGCCAGGGGCAGATCTCCATCTGAATCGCATGGGGCATTGGACATGAATTCCAACAACGAATCATGCACGATCAAACAAACGCCTTCTGGAAGTGTGACAACACTTACTACTATGGACAATGACCATTCTCCCTACCCGGTGAACATGGACATAGTCGGAAAATACTACGCATGAAAAAAGACCCGATAGGTTGACTGGCCTAGGAAAAAATAAGGGCATCCCGACGAACCAAAAGGGTTCGGGAAAAATTAGGGATATATACAAAAATTATACAGCCGGCAAGTCAAAAACCTGAAAAGGAGACTTGGGCAAAAAAAGGGTATCCCGGTGAACTAAAAATCAAAAAGGACAGTCCAGGAAAAAGTTAGGGATCAAAGCGTACAACTACATCCCATCATCTCGTCACTTGTCTATCAGTAGAAGGTTTATTACCCTGATCTGCATTCACCAAGGACTCCAAGAGTTGGGATAACGCTCAAACCATCTACAAAATCCCAGCAGATACTTTCTCTAGCAGGTACAGAGGCAAGGGCGTTCTACTACAAGGTCACTGCCATGTTCTTAGCATGCAGCCTATTGATGTCAGGTGTTCTCATACCCTCGGCAAAGCAAGAATCTCCAATTACTGCTCCAACATCTAAGAATTCCCCAGTGAAGTCGCCAAGCTTCTCATGATTCCCTAATGGATTTCTTCTCATAACAATAAAATAGGAATCCCCAGTGGAAACATTATAAATGAAGCGGATTCTCCTCTAGAAACAGTTCAGATACGCTCCATATGCAAATGCCATTCTGATACTCATAAAATACAACTTCCAGATACAATTTAGATACACTCCAGATACGAAACCCATTATGATACTCATTCAATACATCTTTCAGATACAGTTCAAATACGCTCTAGATACGGATGCCATTCTGATACTCATTCAATACAGCTTCCAGATACAGTTCAGATACGCTTTAGATACGGTTGTCATTCTGATATTCATTCAATACAGCTTCCAGATACAATTTAGATACGCCCCAAATACGAATGCCATTTTGATACTCATTCAATACAGCTTTCATATACAGTTCAGATACGCTCAAGATACGGATTCCATTCTGATACTCATTCAATACAGTTGTCAGATACAGTTCAGATATGCTCCAGATAGGGATGACATTCTGCTACTTATTCAATACAACTTCTATATACATTTTAGATATGCTCCAGATACGGATACCATTTTGATACTCATTCAATATAGCTGTCAGATACGGTCCAGATACAGATTACATTCTGTGATGCAGCGGGAGAACTGACTTGAGGTTTTGTGTTTTATCTCAAATGTTACGGTTAGCAAGAGTAGCCAACTACTTTTCTTTTATCCAAAAGGAAAGGTGAAAAAGCACAGGAAAGACCTTTGAGATTGTTTCTTGAGTTCGGGCGGGGGGGGGGGGGGGTAGATTATGAAAAGGGAAGGTATTAACACCCTTTTCATCCATGGTTTTCCATGGGATCTTAGTTACTTGCTTAGATCACTTGCTTTTGTTTGTTTGAAATTGTGCTTGGTGTGGTTTTGAAAGTATTTTTAAAAAAAGAGGCCATTCGTTTAGGCAATCTTTATAATGATTCTCGTTCGTAAGAATGTATATAAAGATGTTTGTCTTTTGAAAGTGTTTTCAATGTTTGTAAGATTTTTTGAAATGTATGTGTTTGTTTTGAAAATAGCAAGGATTGTTGTTTGAAAGGGAGCAAGTAACTAGAAGCTATCTACCTACTCAAATGTCTTTCTTATGCATTTTATATTCCTTTGACATGGTTGTCTTACCATTGATTTGGTAAGCAACCCTATCTTTGGATGTAAGCGGGATGGGTGTGGGTCATCGTATAACCATGATTAGCAATGTTTGCAAAGTATCTTAGCATTTTGAGGGACCAAGATCATTTTTGTAAGGCAACTTTTGAATAGCGTCATCGAGGGACTATGATCTTATATTTGTTTTGTTTTGCCAAGATACTTCGCATGCGTAACATGGCCATTTAATTTTAGGCAACCAAGTGGGGGAAAACCCTAGGGGTGCTTGTATGCAAGTGTGTCATTTTCATGTTTTGATTTTGTCTTGTATTTAGGGTGTTCTATTTTCTTTGTTTTGTTCTTGTCATACAAACCCTAATTACTAATCGTGGCATATGAAAGCGATAAATTACGTAATGTAAATATACTAAGCTATTACAACAATTTTATGGGAGGGGGGAATACAAGTTTGAATGGGGACTTGCACAAATATAAAGCTAAATACATTATTACAACCAAATCGAATTTGTAGGAATTTAAAATAAATACAAAACAATATTTAAAATGTAAGGCAATGTAATGTACATGTAAAGAGATTTTTGATGTCTTATTTTTATGTAAAAGAATATTTAATCTAAACCTAAAAAGATAAGGAAAAAGATTTAATTTTTTGAAAGGGGTTTAACCCTAATTTTATTTAAAAGAAAATAATGTTTTTATATGTGTTATTTTGTGTATTTTTTGTGTGAAGATAATAAATAATATTGTATATAAATATTAAAATTAAATATATGCAAAAATAAGTATTTATAAGTATGAAATGCAAAGATAAATTAAATTAAATATATTTAATTATATTTACAAATTTATTAAGAAAATAAATTATATCCTATCAAAATAAACTATATTTTTTTGTGAGAAATAAGATAAAAATAAAATAAAAGTGTAATATTATTAATTCATATTTTTGGGATTTTTATATATTAGGGAAAATATTTAAAATATTAAACATGTAAATAAAACAAATAAAAAATAAAAATGTAGAAAGTTGGCAAGGGGGGTAAGATAGCAGATTAGTGGTGATGATGATAGAAAAAATCCCTGGCCCAAATGACCAAGCCCTAAGTTTCAAATTTGGATTTCTTGTTGAACAAGTTTCACATTTGGAAATTTTTTGATGAATTATGACCCTTGGTACTTGATTTTGACCAAAAAGTCAAAGTTTGACTTTTCAGTATACAGTTGACTTTTGATCAGTTGATTGTAAAATTCATCTATCAATCCAATGTATTTGAGATATTTTGAGCCATGTAATTAAGTCAAGCTGATGCCATTGAATCCTTGAAATCATGCTTGAACTAAATTGGTCTTTTGCTAGGTTAAAGATCAGAAATTGCCCTTCCTCAGTCAAAACCCTAATTTTGACCATTTTACCCTTTTTGTGATTTGATCAAATTTCTTGAGGAGTTGTGATCCAAACTTGGCCAAATGATATATATAAGTTTAAAATGTTGATGTGGATCAAAAACTATGAAGTTTGACTGTAAATTGGACATGGTTGACTTTTTCCCCAATACAGCTGATTTTTATGTCAACTGTCCAATTGATTGATCAACAATGTGGTTCAAGGCTTGAAACTTGTCATGGGTGACCTTAAGGATCCCTAATGATGTCTAAAAGTCATATGAAGCAATGATGGTCCAAAAATCTTTGTGCAAACTCAAACCCTAATTTTGGGTCATTAGTGCAAGATGAGACATCTTGAGCTGACCAAACCCTAATCCAATCTTGAGTCAAAGAGATCTTGTGAGAAAAGTCTTGGTAAATGAGAGGGAAAATTTTGGGGTACAACAGCTGCGCCTGTTCAATCTTCTTAAACCTGAAGAGTTAGAATGGCGAGTTTTGCCATTCGTGACTTGAAGGTGAAAGATGATTGGACACTAAAGTGCCCTTAAATTTGCACTCGACGGTGTGTAGTTGAGGGAATGGGCTTAAAGATGCCATTTGGAGAAGTGATAACATCTTGTTAGATATGGGATTGTAGATGCCATCCAAGAATTTTTGTTGAAGTGTAACTTGTAAGCTGAAAGAATGAGTATCATAATGGCATCCGTGTCTATAGCGTATCAGAACTGTATCTGAAACCTGAATTTGAATGAGTAACAGAATAGCATCCATGTCTGGAGCGTATCCGTACTGTATGTAAACTTGAAATCTGAATGAGTAACATAATGGCTTCCGTGTCTGGAGCGTATCTGAACTGTATCTGAAAGTTGAAATTTGAATGAGTATCAGAAAGGCATATGTGTCTGTAGCGTATCTGAACTGTATCTGAAAGCTGAAACTGAATGAGTAATAGAATAGCATTCGTGTATGGAGCGTATCCGTACTATATTTGATCGCGTATTGTTAGCGATAGCTGTTAATCTTATTTTGAAAAGGGTAAAATGTTAGCTGAAACATAAAATTATGTTGCATGAAATGTATGATGCAATATATGTGTTTTATCAATGTTTATGACATGTGGATGTAATGTATGCGCATGTAAGCTGATTCGCTGTATTGCTGTAGGATTGAGGAAAATAAATCCTTGACTGCCGCTGAGGATATGTGGGTTCTTCATGTCTTGAAGTTGGAGTATTTGACAAAAATTCTATTGTGAGAGCAATGCCATATACTGTTTGAGGAATCTACTTGGGGAATCCAGAGAATTTTGATGACTTCTACTGGGGATAAATGGGAGTCTTTGTTCCATTGGGGAGTAGAAGAAGTCAGATTTCAGGCTTCAAAACAACTTGCTGGGGAATTTGGAGAAACTGGATGGTTTCCAACGGGAATTAATAGTTTTAAGTTTTAGCTCCGCTGGGGATTTAAGTGACATATTGTGGGGATTGCCCATGGAATAGCCTAAAGACGTTTTCCTATTCTTTCAATCTGTCAGTAATTGCCTTTTTTCATTTTTATTATTTGTAAACTGTAATTATTTTCAAACGCATATGTTCATTAATGAATCATTGGACGTTCTTGCAAATAAAACACAAGTGTAAAGAAAAAGGAAAAATAGTTTTCTGTACTTGAACGATATATCTTTGTATTTACTTTGAATAAGTATTTTGTACAAAGGAGACAGACATCCTAGTAAGAGGATGGTGCCGTAAAAGTAAGAAAAAATTTACAAAGAAAGATAGCTATGTGTGATAATCCCATGGGGTTCCCATTCTGCTATAGCCTTCGTATCTCCGAATATCTTATCTATTTGTTGCTTCGTCCGAAGATGATTGAATTGATCAGAAACTCTGAGTTTACCATTGGAAGTCAAGAGGTTGTCCACAAAATGATCTGACAGGACATAGTCATACGCTTTAATTCCCTAACTTTTGCCTGGACCGCCCTTTCGGGTTTTCAGTCCACCGGGAAACCCTTTTTTGCCCAAGTCTCCCTTTCGGGTTTTCAACTTGCCGGGTGTACAGATTTTTTTTTTATCCCTAATTTTTGCCTGAACCTTTTGGTTCGCCGGGATGCCCTTTTTTTTACCTAGGTGTGTCAACCTAGCGGGTCTCTTACGCGTAGTATCTTTTGACTATGTCCGCGTTCACATGGTGTGGAAAGTCGTCGCCGTCCATGGTGGTTAAGATCATTGCCCCGCCGGAGAAGATGTTCTTGATTACAAATGGTCCCTCATAGGTAGGAGTCCATTTTCCCCTGGGATCACTTTGTGGCAAGATAATGTGTTTGATCACTAGATCTCCAACTTGATATACTTGGTGCCTGACTTTCTTGTTGAAATCCTTGATCATCCGTTTTTGATACATGTAACCATGGCAAACAGCAGTGAGTCTCTTTTCATCAATTAAGTTCAATTGATCAAGTCAAGTCTGGATCCAATCGTCTTCATTCAAACCTGCATACTTCATAATTCTCAAGGAGGGGATCTGAACCTCAATAGGCAAGACAACCTCCATGCCATAAACCAAAGAATAGGGTGTTTCCCCAGTTGATGTATGAGCCGTGGTACGGTACCCGTAGAGAGCAAATGGCAGCATATAATGCCAATCCTTGTAGGTGACTATCATTTTTTGTATGATCTTTTTAATGTTTTTATTAGCAGCTTCGACCGCACCATTCATCTTCGGCTGATAGGGGGATGAATTATGATGTTGAATTTTGAACTGATCGCACAAGGCGGTGATCATAGTATTGTTAAGGTTTGTACCATTATCAGTGATGATCCTTTCTGGGATACCGTACCGGCAAATGAGATTCTGCTTGATGAAGCGGGCAACAAGATTCTTAGTAACAGATGCGAAGGAAGCTGCTTCGACCAATTTTTTAAAATGATCAATGGCCACTAGAATGAAGCGGATTCTAATGGAGGTTGTAGGCTTGATCTCCCAAATCATATCGATTCCCCACATAGCAAAGAACCAAGGAGCCGTCAAGACATTTAGAGGAACCGGAGGCACATGCACCTTGTCAGCATAAATTTGACATTTATGACAGGTCCGGGAGTGTTGATAGCAGTCTGCTTCCATGGTAGACCAGTAATACCCTTCTCGTAGGATTTCCTTTGCCATCGTATGCCCACTGGAGTGAGTGCCAAAGGTACCTTCATGTAATTCAGCCATGATCTTTTCAGCCTCAATATTATCCATACAACGGATCAGAATAGAGCCGTGATTGTGTTTAAACATGATGCCATTACTCAGGAAGAACTTAGCAGAGAATCTCCTTAAGAACTTCTTATCATTGATTGAAGCTCCTTCTGGATATTCCTGAGCCTCGAGATACCTTTTGACTTCATGAAACCAAGGTTGGTCCACTACTTCTTCAGTATTAATCTCGTGACAGTGTGCTGGTTCATCCATTCATTCAATGGTGATTTGGGGAGCCTCGTTATCCCAATTAAGTTTAAACATAGATGACATTGTGGCTAGAGCATCTGCTAGCTGATTTTCTTCTCGCGGGAAATGCTCGAAGGTAATCTGCTCAAAATGTGGTAGCAATGTCAAAACATGTTCTTTGTAAGGGATAAGGTTTGGATGTTTAGTGTCGCACTCTCCTTTGATCTGACTGATGACCAAAGTTGAATCTCCAAACACATCTAAAGATTTTATTCCCAAGTCTATGGCAGCCTTGAGACCAAAGATGCATGCTTCGTATTCCACCATGTTGTTCGTACAGTTGAAGCAAAGTCTAGCAGTAAAGGGAGTATGACACCCTTCCGGAGATATGAGTACAGCGTCGATACTGTTACCAAGTGCATTTGATGCCCCATCAAAGAACAGGGTCCATAGGGATCCTTGTTCAGGTCCGTCATATGGTCTGATCTCTTCACATTTGTCTAGTGTCTTGATGTATTCATCCGGGAATTCAAACTTCATGGATTGATATTCTTCTACAGCTTGATGAGCAAGATGATAAGCTAGCACACTGCCTTTTATAGCTTTCTGGGTAGTGTATTGTATGTCATATTCTGTTAAGATCATTTGCCACCTAGCTATTCTTCCAGACAGAGCAGGCTTTTCGAAGATGTACTTTATCAAATCCATCTTAGATATCAACAAAGTGGTATGAGTCAACATATATTGTCTTAGCCGGCGAGCAGCCCATGCCAGAGCGCAACAATTTTTCTCGAGCAGTGAATATCTGGTTTCACAGTCGGTAAACTTTTTGCTCAGGTAGTAAATAGCGTGCGCTTTTCAGCCAGACTCATCACGCTGCCCCAATACACACCCCATTGAGTTCTCTAAAACGGCCAGATACATGATTAGTGGTCTCCCTTCGAATGGCGGCACCAAAACAGGAGGCTCTTGTAAATACTCCTTGATCTTGTCAAAAAGCAATTTTGCATTCGTTGTTCCATCTAACTACTTGATCTTTCTTCAACAGTTTGAAGATTGGCTCACAAGTAGTCAAGTAAAAAAATGAATCTGGCAATATAGTTCAGGCGTCCCAAGAATCCTCTAACTTCCTTCTCAATGCGAGGAGCAGGCATTTCTTGTATCGCTTAAACCTTGACAGGATCAACCTCGATGACTTTGTTGCTGACGATGAAACCTAAGAGTTTACCAGACCGGACTCCGAATGTACACTTGTTTGGATTCAATATTAACTTGTACTCCTTCAACCTCACAAACAACTTTTGCAAGTGATCAAGGTGTTCCTCTTCAGTTTGTGATCGGGCTATCATGTCATCTACGTATACCTCTATCTCATGATGTATCATATCATGAAATAAAGCTACCATGGTGCGTTGATAGGTTGCCCCAGCATTCTTTAGTCCGAATGGCATCACTTTGTAGCAGAATGTTCCCCATTGTGTGACAAATGTAGTTTTCTCCATGTCCTCAGGTGCCATTTTGATCTGGTTATAGCCTGAGAATCCGTCCATGAAGGAAAACACTTTGTGCTGGGCCGTATTGTCAACCAGGATGTCAATGTGGGGAAGTGGAAAATCATCTTTAGGGCTGACCCTGTTTAAATCTCTATAATCCATGTACATTCTTACTTTTCCGTCCTTTTTAGGCACAGGAACAATGTTGGTAACCCATTAAGGATAGGAAGTGACGGCTAAGAATCCAACCTTGAACTGCTTCATGACTTCTGCTTTGATCTTCTCTGACATGTCAGGTCTCATGCGGCATACTTTTTGCTTCACTGGTGGACAGTCTTCTCTTGTGGGTAGACGATGAACCACGATTTCTGTATCAAGTCCTGGCATGTCTTCATGTGATCAGGCAAAAACCTTAACATAATCATGCAATAGTTGAATTAGACGCTCCTTGACACTCGGCTCTAGGTTGGCACCCACTTTGATTTCCTTTTTATCTTCCTAGGTACCCAAGTTGATTGTATCCAACGGTTCCTCATGAGGCTGAATAGCTCTTTCCTCTTGTTGTAGTAGTATGGCCAATTCCCCTGGAACTTCACAATCTTCTTCACCTTCGTATTTGGCTTGATAGATTGGATCTTCATAGCCACTGAAGGCTATAGCAGTATTGTTACCCATGGGATCCGGAATGGAGGGATACCTGCATTTGTGAGTGTGGGTGTGTGTAAGGGTATAGCCACCTTTAAACAATAAAATGTAAAAGAAAGACAATGAGCACAAAAGGTTTGTATGTGGAAAAACATCCACGATTCATTGAATGTCATATGAAGATGAAATAAAAACCCTTAAAAATGGACCATTGTGCCTCGGGTAAGACACAAGGTTTTTAAAGTGCGAATTGTTTGTGAATATTACAAGTCCAACAGAAATGTAAAAGATAAATTATTGAGAGATGAAAGTTATTGGGACAAATTCTCTGGCTTCCCAGTTGCGGAGTCCCCCGTTGACAGTAGGAAATATCCAATCTTCCAAGCTGCCATCTTCTTCACTATCTTCCACTGCGTTGACCTCTCGGTTACTAATCTTCAAAGGTGGCCCTCCAGCACGGGCATGGCGCACAACCTTCTGAGCAGTTGAAGTAAATCCCAAGCCAAACTTGTCTGATTTATACGGGATGTCTGGAAGCTTCCCCCAGATGGTGCATCCACCCTCTTCTACTACTGCCTTAGCGTCCTTTAGAGATGACATCCAAAGCGGAGGTCTTGTGATCTTGGGAATCTAGGATACCGCCTTAGTCACCGCTACTTCTTGAGAGACTTCTTCAAAATGTTGGAAATGGGTTTCAATGAACTCACTATCCAGCTCCACATATCGGAAGGAATTCAGATGACTAATCATGTACTCCTCCTCTCCATGGACAGTTATCATCTTTCCTTGGACTGGGTATTTCAGCATTTGGTGTAGTGTGGAGGTGACGGCACCGGCATTGAGGATCCAGGGGCGTCCTAACAAACAGGAGTAAGAGGGATGGATGTCCATCACATAGAAGGTTGAATTAAAGGTCTAAGTTCCCACCTTTATCGGGATGTCCACCTCCCCGTGGACCATCCTCTTCGAACCATCAAATGCTTTCACAATTATGTTACTGGTTTTTAAAGTCATCCCTTCGCAATCCAATCTGTTAAGGGCTTTCTTCGGTAAGACGTTCAAAGATGAACCTGTGTCCACCAATACATGGGCCAGAGTCGTTCCTCTACATTCCATAGAGACATGTAATGCCTTGTTGTGTTTTCTCCCTCTGGGTTTCAAATCAGCATTAGAGAAGCCTAGGCCATTATCAGCTGTCAAATTGGCCACACAATCTTGGAATTGGTCAGCAGACGTCTCTTGTGGCACATGGGTTGTCTTCAGAAATTTTACCAGAGCTTTTGCATGTGCCTCAGAACACAGTAGCAATGCTAGCATGGAGATCTTGGAGGGAGTTTTCCCCAACTGTTCAACCACGTCATAGTTACTCTTCTTTATTATCCTCAGGATCTCTTCCATTTCCTTCTTGGATGTTTCGGGGATAGCTAGTGATTGAGCCTTCATCCGGACAGGCTCTTCTAGAATGCTTTTTCCTCGATTTTCAACAGTAGAATTAATGGTAGGGATAAAAATAGGGGTCTCGTCGTCTTTGCGGGTATGATTATTGGTACAGAGGTAATCTTCGGAACGGCCACGGGTCCAAAAACTGCCTTTGGAGGGGCAATTTTTGGAGAGAAGATTCTACCGCTACGGGTAATCTTGCTAGTCCCGGAAATATTGCTAATGTCGGAATTTTCTTCTTCGGTGCTTTCTTCTTCGATGGTCAACCCATCTTGTTTAATACCATGGTAGTAGATTTCTCCACCGTAATTCCATGGTACTGTCTTGTCTGATTCGTATGGGACCGGCTCGGGCATTGTAATTATGAGAGGATTACTCTTCGGAATTGATGTAATCCTAACAGGTCTTTTGGGGGTCTTGGAAGGATTGGCGGAGATGGTTATGATTGAAACGTCTTTAACTGGAATGGGTGAAACAAGAGCATTCTCAAACAGAATTTCTTGGTTGTCAATCAGGCGTTGGATACATGTCTTCAGAAGAGGGCAATCAAATGATGAGGATAGGCAAACATGGCAGTCTTTATCGCAACCTGGGAATATACCAGCTTTCAACAAATTCATCTTAATGATCGAGATCGGAGTTAAGAGTTCATCTACTGTAGAAAAAAACAAATCTTCCTCTATAGCGTTGGCATTGTGACTATGTCTAGGCATAGGAGCGGAAATAAAATTTCGTTTCTCTGGCGCCTCAAACTCAATCTCTTTTGCATATATGAGGTCTTGAATCTTGTTTTTCAAAGCCCAACAGTTATTGGTGTCGTGCCCTGGGCTTTCGGAATGGTATGCGCATCTGGCATTCGGGTGATAATGGGGGGACACCATGTTGGGATTGTTTGGAGCTTCTTTTAAGGTCACTAGATTAGATTTCAACAGATGTGGTAAAAACTGGGCTAGAGTCATATTAATTCTGGTGAATTGCCAGACTGGCCTTTCCACCCTTGGTTGGTTATCTCTTGGTTAATCAGATGCAGATTTTGGGATCATAACTGCCCCTACCATTGGTCGGCGTTCAGCTCTACCTTGGTTCCTTTGTGGATAAACAACAGATACCTCCTTCTTTCCAGTGAAAGGCTTTCTCACAGCTGTAGAGGCAGAAGAATCTTTCTGAATCTTTCCACTTTTTATGCCAGTCTCTACCGTTTCTCCGGTTAATATTAACTCAGTAAATCCAGCAGATGAACTCCCAATCAAATGGTTGAAGAAAGGGCCCGATAAAGTACCCAAGAACATATCCACCAACTCTCTTTCAGACAGAGGGGGTTGCACTCTCCCAGCTAGATCTCTCCATTTTTGTGCGTAATCTTTGAAACCCTCATTGGAAGCCATAGCCATACTCTGAAGTTGAGTACGGGTAGGCGCCAAATCTGCATTATACTGGTATTGTTTATAGAAAGTTGCAGCAAGGTCTTCCCAGTTGTGGACGTCAGCCCTTTCTAATTGGTAAGACCAATCGAGTTGTGTTCCGGATAAACTATCTTGGAAACATGCACCCACAGGTCTTTATCGGTAGAGTGTGGCTGAATCATTCTCACGTATGATCGGAGGTGCATTTTAGGACACGACACTCCATCATATTTTTCAAATAATGGCACTTTAAACTTTGGCGGGATTATAATTCCTGACACCAACCCCAATTCTTCAAAATCTAGATCCGGTACCCTATGTATTTCCATAGCGCTTAAACGCTCTTCAAGATGTCTGTACTTATCATCAGCCAGAGGGTATTGTTCCTCAGAGTAGTCTTCATCTTCCTCCTCCTCTTCAGATTCTGACGGTACCGTCATTTCTTTTCCTTTTCCTTCTCCTTCCCCGGAAGTGGTTGCAAAATTCAAGGTCCTTCTAGTCTGTCCTTGAAATCTTCTCCCCATATTTAAAACCCCAGTGGTTTTCTTTAGTTTCTTCTTTCTTTCTTCAGCTAACAAAGTCTTTAATTCATCCTACCCCTTGGCTAGGGTCATGAGTAACTGTTGAAACTGCGTGTTTTGAGCTTGAAGATCTTTGAGTGTCTGTTCGAGATCCATGTTACTGAAATAAACAGTAGAGAGATGAGCAAACTGGTTGCAAAAGACATGTTTATGTTATGATGAATGATATGTATATATGCAATGCTTTCAAGGATTTGAAAATTCAAATTCGTTTTAAACAAAAAGAAACACACGTTATATTAATAAGATTGAATTTTAGTACATCAATTCCCCTTGGGCAAAATAATACAAAATTCTAAGATAAAAAAGTGTTGCGCATCCGCTTTGGTGCTATGTAGGTATTCATAGTCCGCTCCTCATGAAGTAGTCTAGTGAGTTCCAAAACCTTCTTCTCGCTTGCGTAGAATTGGGCTTTGAAAGTATCTCGCTCTCCTTTGAGTTGTATCCAATCCCTTTGTAGATCTTCGAGTGATGTGGGCATGTCAGGATGTAGCATAGTGTATGGAACTTCTCCTTCCTTAACAGGCTCAATAATCACTGGGAGAATGGACGGATAAGACATCATAAGACTTTGAGCGCGGGTTCGTACCCACTTGAGGTAAGGCTCAAGAGGGATGGAATTCTTGTGTCCCAAAGTCTTGCTGTCCACCTTGTTTAGCATCCTCCAAGCTCGGATAAATCTCTGGCAAAGACCTTGATCTTCGTTGTCGTAGTCGAATACCAAGCCTTGAATCAACATATCATGTGGGCCATCCCGTTGGGCATAACCAAATTGTCTTAGAGCGAAGCATGGGTTGTAGGTGATGCCTCCCCTAATTCGAAGTAGAGGGACATTAGGGAATTCCCCACATCCGTCAACAATGATAACATTCTCTTTGGATCGAGAGCACCAATGAATATCTGAATGCTTAAGCGTCATTAACCTTTGTGACCACCTTAATCCTTGCTCATTCTTTAAGACTGATTGGGGAAGATGAGAAATAAACCATCTTTCCAAGAGAGGAGTGCAACACATAAGGACCCCTCTCTTCCTCATTGTACGAGTGTGAAAAGAGTGTAGGATATCCCCTAGTAATGTAGGCACCGGACTGCATGACATAAAGATTTTGATGGTGCTCACATCTATGAGTTGGTCAGGATTGGGGAACAAGACCATCCCATAGATAAGAAGAGCCACAATCTCCTCAAAAGCTTGCAAGTCTAGGGAATTCTAATAGCTTTGGGATTTCTCAAACAGAAACTTTTCCAAGAAACCTTTGACACCACTTCTAGTTTCCCAATGGGTTGTGACATCAGATGAGTGCAAGTGCAAGGCTTGAGCAATCTCTTCCGGCTTTGGATCTCTTACCGTACCGTTGAAAGGTAGTTGATTGAGAATAGGAATCATCAAGAGTTGAGAGAATTCTTCCAAAGTATGCACAAGTTGATAGTCAGGAAATGTAGAGCAATGATGCAAAGGGTCGAAGAATTGGAAGAGAACCTTCATCATATCCTCCTCTTTGTTGGAGGTGACCAAGTTAAGTAGACGACCATGCCTCTCGGTGAATGGAGAGTTCTCAGGGATCCTTGAAGCTAGCTCCTTGAGTTGTGGAGGAATTCTTACAAGGTAGATTTGGATAGTTTTCCTACGAAGTGAATCCATATCCTACAAAACAAGAACAAAGATGAATCTCCAAAATCCTTAAAATGGTTAGTGGATGTAGACGATGTTCATGATGTCCATGATGTTATGTACAAGTATGCATATACAAGAAAATCAAACAAGTTCTTAGTTTAGGCTTGCATGGGGTTTTATAGGTAAGTACCCTCTTGAAGTTTAGTTGGCTCAACCTGTCCTAATAATAAAGTTGTACCCTAAAATTTTCCCTCTCGTTTTATCAAGATTTCCCCTCACAGGACTCTTTGGACTCCAGACAGGATTAGGGTTTGCTCTGCTCAAAACATCTCCTTGCACTGTTGACCTGAAATTAGGGTTTGAGTTTGCACAGGGATTTTTGGATTTTCAATGCCCCGTATGACTTTCATACTTCGTGTTGGACTTAGAAGATTGCCCATACCAAGTTTCAAGCCTTGAATCAAATTTTTGCCCAGTCAATTGGACAGTTGACCTAAAAATCAGTTGTATTGGGGAAAAGTCAATTGTGGCCAATTTACAGTCAAACCTCATAATTTTTTATCCACATCAATATTATAGACTCATATGAACCATTTGATCAAGTTTGGACCATAAATCCTCAAGAAATTTGATCAGATCTTCAAAAGGGCAAAATGGTCAAAATTAGGGTTTTGACTGTAGAAGGGCAATTTCTGATTTTTCACCTAGCTAATGGCAAATTGGGTTCAATAATGGTTTCAAGGACTCAATGGCATCATCTTGACCTAATCACAAGGTTCAAAAGATCTCAAAAGCATTGGATTGACAGATGAATTTTCCAGTCAACTGATCAAAAATCAACTGTACACTGAAAAGTCAAACTTTGACTTTTTGGTAAAAATCAAGTGCCAAGGGTCATTTTTCATCAAGATGTGTCAAAACATGAAACTTGTTCATCAAGAAACCTAATTTTGCAAATTAGGGTTTAAAATGGAAAATTTTCATAACTTAGAAATTTTCTAAGTTATGAAAATTTCTTATTTTTTCCCAACTTTTTCACCGTGATGCAATTGGATTCAAAGAAAACTTCCAACATGAAAGTTGTAGTCCTCCACAAAATCTACAACTTTGATTCACAAAGTTTTCCAAAAATATACTTGGATCTCAAGTTATGATTTTGTGAACAAGGGTCCATGAAACTTTTAACTTAGTGAAATTTTACCCTAGTTTAGGCAGGATTTTGACCTATCTTCATGGCAATTTTTCACATAGTTCCAAGTGGAATCTCAAAATTAATTTCAAAGATGGATTGTAGAGCATGTTACAAGCTTTCCAAAATGTCCAATAACTATCCAAGATCATTTAAGGTTAGGTAGAATCGAAAGTTTGAAAATGGAAAATTATCACTTTTGGCCAAGGCATTTTGCACATTGATACAACTTGAAATTCTGTCCAAACCATGCTTGTACTTGGTTTACAGGTCCTTAAACCTTTACACACTCATAAATTAAATGCAAACACATTGGATTAAGGCTTTGTTCTGATCTATGAAGCATTATACAAAGGTTTAATCCATTTTTGGCAAAAAGTTAACAATGGCATTTACATAAAGCATGCTTTTGGAAATTTTATTTCTCTTGAGCTGTGAACCCAATCTTTTTCAGCAAACCAACTCCACAAATATCAGGAAAATTATACCAACCATGTTCAGGCTTTGAGCTAGCAAGTACAACCCTTGGCATTGTCAACCTCACCTTTTGCTTCAAAAATAAGTCATTGTGCAAAAACCACATAACTTTGTTATCTGATAAGAGCAAGTTTGGTTATCATTTCAAACAACCTCGACACATTGCCGAAGGTCAGAAACACGAGCTAGCAAGTTCTCAAACACCCAAATACACCAAAACTTCATTTCTGACCAAAACAGGGCAAGTTCTGTAGATCACAAGTCAAAACCAAATCCACTCGTGCGTTTTGCTTGAAACGAGTTCCAACACACTCCATACAACATACCTAAACTATCCCAACCATTCTCAAGCCACTGTAACTCCATTTTCACACTTCACCATTTTTGCTTTGAAGCTTTGCAGGTTGAGTTCTACAAGCATATTCAGGCCATTTCAAAGCAAGCCAAGCATTGGGGAAGGTTAAGGGAACATCAAGCAAGCTCAAAAGAACCTCAAGCCTCACTGAAAGTTGTTGCATTGCCATACTCGAGCTTGACTGAAACAGGTAAATTTCAAACTTCTATCTCCTTATTTAGGAATCATTAGGCTTAGGTTTGTGAAGCAAAAATGTAGTCTTCATTGTCCTTGAACTGTACATATGCTTAGAATTCATTTATGTTAATTGAGCTAGGAGTATTTGATAGTTGAACTTACTGAAAAAACTAGGTCAAGATTTAGGGCCAATGAAATTCTCTCTGGTCTTTGAGAGTTAGGTCATGTTTTTTACATGGTTAGAATCGTGTGATCAAAAGCTATAACTTTCATGTTGCAAGTTTTTGTTTTTCAGCATGTATGCAGGAGTTCCAGTTTGAACAATGGCGCGCGCGTATCTTTGTCTCAAGGACAGGGATGAAGAGGAATGTGGGTTGGGCCTGACTTGGCTTTGCTTTTGACATCCCCTAGCTTACTATTTGCACCCCCTGACCCATTTCTCTTATTTTTTATATTTTCTCATTTATTTTACATTTTCTGACTTTTATTATTTTTTTTAAATATAAAAAATCACCAAAAATATTTTCTTAATTTTTACATTTTTATTTTATTATTTTTATTATTTTTGGGCATAAAAAATAGTTTACTAATAATATATATTTTGTTTTCTTAAATAAATTGCAAATAATTTTTAAAATACTTACATATTTTATTTTATTATATTATACACTTAAAAATAATATTGTCATACATATTTTATTTTTTAACATTTTTGTATATATTTTATTTTTATTTTCTTGTACATAAAAAATGAATAAATAAATATTTAGAATATATATTTTCTTAAAACAAAATTAGGGTTTCTTCACCCTTCCCAAAAACAATCATATTATTTTCCCTTTTTTAAGACATTAAAATAATTTCATTTTTACATACATAAAAATAAATACAAAAATATTTTGCATATTTATATTTGATTGTCCATTTAAATATTATTCATTTATTTATTTATGCAAATAAATTTAATATGGTTGTAATAATTTTAGGGCTTTATATTCTTGCAAATATCCCCTTATTCAAACTTGTACCACCCTCCCCATAATAATGTTGTAATAGTCTTAGATTTACTTTTACGTATTTATTGCTTTTATATGCATGATTAGTAAGATTAGGGTTTGTATGATAACCAAAAAATCAAACAAACAGCTTGACTAAACACAAGACAAAAATGCGTGAAAATGACAACACAGTGCACACAAGCACCCCTAGGGTTTCATCCACTTGTTGCCTTAAAAATGGCCATGGTATGCATGCTAGGTATCTTGGCAAAACAAATAAAAAAAACAAAAGATCACAGTCCCTCGATGATGCTATCTTAGTTGCCTATACAAAATGATCCAGTCCCTCAAAAAACTTGCTAAGATACTTAGCACCATTGCTATCATGGTCATACGATGACCCGCGTCTGTCCCGTTTAACATCCAAACACAAGGTTGTTTACCAAATACAATGGTAAAAAAACAATTTCAAAGGGTTAAAAATGTGTAGGAAACATCTTTGAGTAGGATAGACAACTCCTATCAAACTTGCAAACATCCTTGGTATTTTCAAAAACACTCAACACAATTTCAAAACATTTTCCCAAAACAAACTTTCAAACATTGAAACATTTTTCAAAAGACAAACACCTTTATATACATTCAAACAAGAATCATTACAAAGGTTGCCTAGACAAAGGCCTATTTTCAAAATACTTTCAAAACCACACACAAAAGCACCATTTCAAACAATTGAAAAGCAAAAGCAAGTGATCTAAAATAAGTAACTAAGAGCCCATGGAAAACCATGGATGAAAAGGGTGCTAGCACCTTCCCTTTTCATAATCTACCCCCCGAACCCAAAAACAATCTCAAAGGTCTTTCCTGTGCTTTTTGACCTTTCCTTTGGATAAAATAAAAAGTCGGTGGCGACTCTTGCTAAACCGAAACATTTGAAAACACAAACGCAAAACCTCAAGTCAGTTCTCCCACCGCATCACAGAACTGGCGACTCTGCTGGGGAATATTCTAAAAGTGGGGTTACCTTAGTGTTCTAGATCACCTTTACATGCTTATCTGGTTTGACTTGATTGCTTTACATTTAGTTCTATTGTTTGGGTTTGAATCCTCTACCCGGATTTGGGAAACATTCATAGGTAAATAGCAATGCGTTGTGGAAACTGTGCGGGGTATAGCGACATGGTTGAAGCAATAGCTATATTAGTGCGACATATTTATGGGTACCGGTAGCCTTTGAGTTAATCAAAGATAATACGGGGCTGCTGAGTGATTTCATGAAGCACTAATGGACTTTTAGAACCTTTACTTGAACATCTTGGCCTTTTTAGGGGTAGTGAGATGATCGGCTTTGGTGCAGTGCGAAGTTGGTAGATACTCGATACTACACTCATTGAGGGTTATTTTCTTGGAATATTTTGGTCGCCAGTAAAGTGGCTAAACTGAAACAATGAACACAAAATAATCCAGTGATATTGAGCTCCTTAGAACCCGGTTACTATTTATAGGACAGGTTGAGCCAACTAAACTTCAAGAGGGTACTTACCTATGAAACCCCACGCAAGCCTGAAACTAGGAACTTGTGTGACTTGTTTGTACATATATACTTGTGCATAACATCATGGACATCATGAAGCATCATATGCATCCACTAACCATTTCATGGATTTGGATCTTCGTCTTTGTTCCTGTTTTGTAGGTAATGGATTCACTTCGCAGGAAAACAATTCAAGTAAACCTTGTAAGAATTCCTCCTCAACTCAAGGAGCTAGCTTCAAGGATTCCTGAGAATTCTCCATTCACCGAGAGGCATGGTCGTCTTCTCAACTTATTCAACACCAACACTGAGGAAGACATGGTGAAAGTTCTCTTCCAGTTCTTTGACCCCCTACACCACTGCTTCACATTTCCTGATTACCATCTTGTGCCTACTTTGGAGGAATTTTCTCAACTCTTGAGGATTCCTATTCTCCATCAACTACCCTACAATGGTACAGAAAGAGATCCAAAGCCTGAAGATGTTGCTCAAGCCCTACACTTGCAACCATCTGATATCATAGGCTATTGGGAAACTAGAAGTGGTGTCAAGGGTTTCTTGGCAAAGTTCTTGTTTGAGAAGGCCCAAAGCTGCTGGAATTCATTGGAATTACAAGCTTTTGAGGAGATTGTAGCTCTTCACATCTATGGGTTGGTCTTGTTCCCAAACCATGACCAGCTTATAGATGTCAATGCTGTCAAAATCTTCATGGCTTGCAACTCGGTGCCTACATTGCTTGGGGATATCCTCCACTCATTTCACACTCGAACAATGAGAAAAAGAGGTGTTCTCATGTGTTGTACTCCTCTACTGGCAAGATGGTTTATTTCTCATCTTCTCCAATCAGTCTTGAAGAATGAGAAAGGATTGAGGTGGTCACAACGATTGATGACTCTTACACATTCAGATGTTCATTGGTGCTCTCGATCCAGAGAAAATGTTATCATCATTGATCATTGTGGGGAATTTCCTAATGTCCCTCTACTAGGCATTAGGGGAGGCATTACCTACAACCCCTGCTTGGCTCTGAGACAGTTTGGGTATGCCCGAAGGGATGTCCCACATGACATGCTGATTCCAGACTTGGTTTTTGAGTTCGACAACGATGATCAAGGACTTCGACAAAGGTTTATCCGAGCTTAGAGAATGCCCAACAAGTTTGACAGTAAGACCTTGGGACACAAGAATTCCATCCCTCTTGAGCCTTACCTCAAGTGGGTACGAACCCGCCCCAAAGTCTTATGATGCCTTACCCCTACATTCTTCCTGTGATCAAAGAGCCTGTTTTGGAAGGAGAGGTTCCATACACCCTCCTACATCCTGACATGCCAACATCACTAGAAGATTTACAAAGGAGTTGGATACAGCTCAAAGGAGAACGCGGTACTTTTGAAGCCCAATTCTACGCCAGTGAGAAGAAGGTTTTGGAGCTTACTCGCCAACTTCACGAAGAGAAGACTCTTAACACCTACATTGCACCAAAGAGGATGCACAACGTCTTTTTACATTAGAATTTTGTATTATTTTTCCCATGGGGCATTTATGTACTAACAAATTCTATCTTATTAATATGACGTGTGTTCCTTTTTGTTTTGAAACAAATTTGAATTTATGAATCCTTGAATGCATTACATGAATAACACATCATTCATCATATGCATAATCAGGTATTCACACCAGGTTTCCTTATCTCTCTATTGTTTATTTCAGCAAGATGGATATAGAGTAGACGGTCAAAGACTTACAAGCGCAGAATTCACAGTTCCAACAGCTACTCATGACCTTGGCAAAGGGTCAGGAGGAGCTCAAAACCTTGCTGGAAAAGGAAAAGGAGAACAATAAAAAGAAGAGGGTTGGTGTGGCTACCATGGGTAGAAGATTTGAAGGTCAAGCTAGAAGGGTCCTGGATTTCCCCTTAACATCTGATGAAGGGGTAGGAAAAGGAAAGGGAAATGCAGTGCAATCTGAGTCTGAGGAAGAAGAAGAAGAAGAAGAAGAGGATGAATACTATTCTGAGCAGCAGTACCCTCTTGCAGACGACAAATACAAGAATCTGGAATAGCGTTTGGCAGCTATGGAGGTGCAAAGAGTGCATGGGCTGGACTTCGAAGAGTTAGGGCTGGTTGTTGGGATTGTCATCCCCCCTAAATTCAAAGTACCTCTTTTTGCTAAATACGATGGTTTTTCTTGTCCAAAGATGCATTTGCGGTCTTACGTCAGAAAAATTCAACCGCATTCTTATGATAAGGACCTGTGGGTTCATTTCTTCCAAGACATTCTTTCGGGGATGCAGTTAGATTGGTTCTACCAGCTAGAGAGGTCTGATGTGCACAATTGGGAGGATTTGGTTGCCGCCTTCTATAGACAATATCAATATAATGCGGATTTAGCACCAACCCGTACTCAATTATAGAGTATGGGCATGGTCTCAAATGAAGGTTTTAAAGAGTATGCCCAGAAATGGAGAGACTTGGCGGGGCGAGTACAACCACCTCTATCTGAGAGGGAGCTGGTAGATATGTTCTAGGGTACACTGTCAGGCCCCTTTTTCAATCACTTGATTGGAAGTTCGTCTGCGGGGTTCACCGAGTTGATTCTGACTGGTGAGAGAGTTGAAGCCAGAATAAAGAGCAGGAAAATTCAAAAGGATGCATCTATTTCCACTGCCATCAAAAAGACTTTTCCAGCAAAGAAAGAAGTCGCAGCCGTCTACTCCCAAAGAGGTCAAGGAAGATTTGAGCGCCGGCCAGCGGTGGGGGCCATAATGATTCAGAAGTCTGCAGCTGATCAACCTAGAAACAATCAACCCAGAACCAACCAAGCCAGGGTGGAAAGGCCTGCACGACAATTCACCCGGATCAACATGACACCTACTCAGGTTCTCCCTCATCTCTTGAAGTTAAACCTTGCAAGTTTGAAAGAGGAGCCGAAGAATCCAAATACATCTTCTCCTTACTACCATTCAAATGCCAAGTGTGCTTATCATTCAGACAGCCTGGGGCATGACACCAACAATTGTTGGGCCCTCAAAAATAAGATTCAGGATTCAATAGATGCTAAAGAATTTGAATTCGACGCCCCTGAAAATCCTAATGTGATCTGTGCTCCAATGCCAAAGCATGGCCACAATGCCCATGCTGTTGAAAAAGATCTTTTTGTTGCTACTGTTGATGATTTGATGACTCCGTTACCGATAATCAAGTTGAATTTGCTGAAGGATGGGATTTTCCCAGGTTGTGAAGAAGATTGATGCCTTTGTTCATCCTTACCAACCGACTGTCTGTTGTTGAAGTTAGGCATCCAGCGCCTAATGGATAATCAAGAAATCCTTTTTGAGAAGACTCTTGTTACACTGATTCCCGTCAACAATGTTTCGATAATTACCATATCCACCAATCTTTCCAAGGTCTCCAAAAGACCTGTTAAGATTACATCCGATCCGAAGATTGTACCTTTGAAGATAACCATGTTGGGGCTTATCCCGTACAAGTCCAACAAATCAATACCATGGAACTATAGGGGAGAGATCTTTTACCACGGTATTAAACAAATTGAATCAAATGAAGAGAGTTCTGATGAAGAGACTTCCTATATTGGAAACATTTCCGGAATGAGTAAAATCACCTGCAGTGGAAGAATTTTCTCTCTGGAGATTGCGCCTCCAAAGGAAATCTTCAGACCCTCAGCTTCTCCTAAGGTTACTCCTGTGTCGGTCAACATATCTGCGAGAACTCCAGTTATTGAAGAAGTTTTGACTCCTGTAGTTATCCCCTCTGCTGCTGATGATGATAGAGGGAAAGGGATCCAAGAAGAGCCCGTCAGAATGAGGGCTCAGCCGTTGATCATCCTTGAGACATCTCAAAAAGAAATGGAAGAGATTTTGAAAATAATCAAGAAAAGCGATTATAATTTTGTAGAGCAATTGGGGTAAACCCCCTCAAAAATATCTATTCTGGCCTTGCTGCTTTCTTCAGAAGCTCATGCCAAAGCTTTGATCAGATTCTTGAAGACGGCCCACGTGCCACAGGAAACCTCCGCAGACCAGTTCCAGGAATGTGTAGCTAGCCTAACAACAGACAATGGTCTAGGATTCTTCGACGCCGATCTAACAATCAAAGGGAGAAAACATAATGACGCTTTGCATGTCTCAGTAGAATGCAGAGGGACTACTCTAGCACATGTACTGGTGTACACTGGTTCATCGTTGAATGTCCTACCAAAGAAGGCATTGGATAGGCTAGATTGTGAAGGTTTGACTTTGAAGCCCAGCAACATCATTGTCAGAGCCTTTGATGGTTCTAAACGGATGGTCCACGGGGAGGTGGACATCCCGATTAAAGTGGGAACTAAAACCTTCAACTCCACATTCTATGTCATGGACATCCGTCCCTCCTATTCTTGCTTGTTGGGAAGACCCTGGATTCATCATGTTGGAGCCATCACTTCTACTTTGCATCAGAAGCTCAAGTACCCTGTCCAGGGGAAAATTTTGATTGTTCACGCTGAAGAGGAATACATGATAAGCCATCTTAATTCTTTCCGCTATGTGGAATTGGATGGTGAATTCATCGAAACCTCTCAACACTTCGAGGAATTTTCTGAAGAGATTGCAGCAACCAAGACAGTTCCTTTTGTACCCATGATTACCCGACCTCTGCCTCAGATGTCGTCTCTCAAAGATGCGAAGGCTGTGATTGAAGAAGGAGGAAGCACAATTTGGGGGCAGCTTCCCGATTTTCCTTTCAAGTCTGATAAATTCGGCTTGGGTTTCACTGCTTCTGCTCAAAAGGTTGTGCGTCGCTCCCGGGCTGGAGGGCCACCAGTGAAGATCACCCATCATGGAGTCAATGCTTTGGAGGATAGTGAAGAGGAGAGCAATCTAGAAGACTGGATTTTCCCTACCGTTGAAGGAGGACTATGCAATTAGGAGGCAAAGGACTTTATTCCCATTACTTTCATCAATCAGTAATTTATCTTTCAAACATTTTTGTTGGTTTGTAATAATTATTAAACAATTTGTACACTTTTAACCTTGTGCCTTACCCGAGGCACATAGGTCCATTTGTAAGGGTTTGATTTTTCATCTTCATATGCCATTTTAATGAATCGTGGACGTTTTCACATATAAACTTTTGTGTTCATTTTCTTTCTTTTTACATTTTATTTGTTTAAAGGTGGCTATCCCTTACACACACCCACGCTCACCAATGCAGATACCCATCCATTCCGGATTCCATGGGTAACCATTCTGCTATGACCTTCAGTGACTCTTAAGATCTGGTCTACCATGCCGAAAACGAAGGTGATAAAGACTGTGAAGTGCCTGGAGAGTTGGCTAGACTGCTACAACAGGAAGAAAGGGCTATTCTACCTCACGAGGAGTTGTTAGAGACAATCAACTTGGGAATAGAGGAAGACAGAAAAGAAGTTAGAGTGGGTGCCAACCTAGAGCCAAGTGTCAAGGAGCGTTTAGTTCAGCTATTGAATGAATATGTCGAGATCTTCGCCTGGTCCTACGAATACATGTCGGGACTTGATACATATATTGTGGTACACTGTCTCCCTACAAGAGAAGACTATCCACCAATTAAACAGAAAGTTCGCCGCATGCGGCCCGACATGTCTGAAAAGATCAAAGCTAAAGTTATGAAGCAGTTCAATGTTGGATTTCTGGTTGTTACTTCCTATCCACAATGGGTTGCTAACATTGTGCCTGTGCCTAAGAAGGACGACAAAGTGAGAATGTGCGTGGATTACAGAGATTTAAACAGGGCTAGCCCTAAAGATGACTTTCCACAACCGCACATTGACATCTTGTTTGACAATACAGCTCAGCACAAGGTATTTTCTTTCATGGACGGATTTTCAGGGTACAACCAGATCAAAATGGCCCCTGAAGACATGGAGAAAACTACTTTTGTTACACAGTGGGGTATGTTCTGCTACAAAGTGATGCCATTCAGACTGAAGAATGCCGGGGCAACCTATCAACGCGCCATGGTGGCTTTGTTTCATGATATGGTACATCATGAGATAGAGGTCTATGTAGACGACATGATAGCCCGTTCACAAACTGAAGAAGAACACCTTGACCATCTGCAAAAGCTGTTTGTCAGTTTGAAAGAGTACAAGCTCAGACTGAACCCTAACAAGTTCACTTTCGGAGTCAGGTCCGGTAAACTCTTGGGTTTCATTTTCAGTAACAAAGGCATCGAGGTTGATCCTGCCAAAGTCAAAGCTATACAATAATTCCCGCTCCTCGCACTGAGAAGGAGGTCAGAGGTTTATTGGGACGCCAAAACTACATTGCAAGGTTCATTTCTCACCTAACATCTACCTGTGAACCGATCTTCAAGCTGTTGAAGAAAGATCAGGTGGTTAAATGGAATGATGACTGTCAAGTTGCTTTCGATAAAATCAAGGAGTATTTGCTAGAACCTCCTATCTTGATGCCACCCGTTGAAGGAAGGCCGCTAATCATGTATCTCACCATCCTAGTGAATTCAATGGGGTGCGTATTGGGCCAACATGACGAGTATGGCCGAAAAGAGCATGCCATTTATTACCTTAGCAAAAAGTTTACTGACTGTGAGACCCGATACTCACTGCTCGAGAAAACTTGATGCGCTTTGGTATGGGCTGCTCGCCGGCTAAGGCAGTATATGTTGACTCATACCACTTTGCTGATCTCTAAGATGGATCCGATCAAGTACATCTTTGAGAAGCCTGCTCTATCTGGAAGAATCGCTAGATGGCAGATGATCTTAACGGAATATGATATACAGTACACGACCCAAAAAGCTATAAAGGGGAGTGTACTAGCCGATCATCTGGCCTATCAAGCTGTCGAAGATTACCAATCCATGAGATTCGACTTCCCCGACGAGGATATCATGACTTTGGATAACGTTGAAGATTTCAGACCATATGACGGACCTGAACAAGGATCCCGATGGACCCTGTACTTTAATGGTGCCTCCAATGCACTTGGCAACGGTATCGGTGTTGTGCTTATCTCTCCAGAAGGTTGCCATACACCTTTCACTTCCAGACTTTGCTTCAGCTGCACCAACAACATGGTCGAATATGAAGTTTGTATCTTTGGTCTCAAGGCTGCAATAGACTTGGGAATCAAATATTTGATTGTATTTGGGGACTCAGCTTTGGTCATCAGTCAGATCAAAGGAGAGTGGGATACTAAACATCCAAACCTCATCCCTTACAAAGAACATGTCTTGACATTGTTACCACATTTCGAGCAGATCACCTTCGAGCACTTCCCGCGAGAAGAGAATCAGCTAGCAGATGCTCTAGCTACAATGTCATCCATGTTTAAACTTAACTGGGATAATGAGGCTCCCCAAATCACCATTGAACGGATTGACGAACCTGCACATTGTCACGAGATTAATACCGAAGAAGTAGTGGACCGACCTTGGTTTCATAACGTCAAAAGGTATCTCGAAGCACAAGAATACCCTGAATGAGCTTCAGTCAATGACAAAAAGTTCTTAAGGAGGTTCTCTGCCAAGTTCTTCCTGAGCAATGGTATCCTATACAAGCGCAATGATGATTGCATTTTGCTCCGTTGTGTGGACAAGGTTGAAGCTGAGGAGATCATGGTTGAACTGCACAATGGTACCTTTGGCACTCACTCTAGCGGACATACGATGGCTAAGAATATTCTGCGGGCAGGCTACTACTGGTCTATCATGGAAGCTGACTGCCATCAACATTCCAGGACTTGTCACAAATGTCAAATTTATGCTGACAAGGTACATATACCTCTAGTTCCTCTCAATGTCTTAACAACTCCTTGGCCATTCGCTATGTGGGGAATCGACATGATCGGAGAGATCAAGCCTACAGCATCCAATGGACACCGCTTCATCCTGGTGGCCATTGATTACTTCACCAAATGGGTCAAAGCAGCTTCCTTCGCATTCGTTACAAAGAATGTTGTTGCCCGCTTCATCAAGCAGAACCTCATTTGCCGGTATGGTATCCCCAAAAGGATCATCACTAACAACGGTACAAACCTGAACAACACTATGATCACCGCCTTGTGCGAGCAGTTCCAGATTCAACATCACAATTCATCTCCCTATCGTCCAAAGATGAACGGTGTTGTTGAAGCTGCGAACAAAAATATCAAGAAGATCATACAAAAGATGACAGTCACCTACAAGGACTGGCATGAGATGTTACCATTTTCTCTGCACGGATACCGTACCACGGCACGTACATCAACTGGGGCAACACCCTATTCTTTGGTATACGGCATGGAAGTTGTTTTACCTATCGAGGTTCGGATTCCCTCCTTGAGAATCATGAAGGATGCTGGTTTAAGTGAAGACGATTGGATTCAGACCCGACTTGATCAACTTAACTTGATTGATGAAAAGCGACTTACTGTTGTTTGCCATGGTCAGACGTATCAAAAACGGATGATCAAGGAATTCAATAAGAAAGTCAGGCGTCAGGTATATCAAGTCGGGGATCTTGTAATCAAGCGGACCATCTTGCCACAAAGTGATCCCAGGGGAAAATAGACTCCTACTTACGAAGGACCATTTGTGATCAAAAACATCTTTTCTGGTGGGGCAATGATCTTAACCACCATGGACAGAGACGACCTTCTGCACCCTGTGAACGCAGACATAGTCAAAAGATACTACACATAAAGGACCCGGCAAGTTGAAAACCCAAAAGGGCGACTTGGGCAAAAAATGGGCATCCCGGTGAATCAAAAACCCCAAAGGGCGATTCAGGAAAAAATTAGGGATAAATAAAAAAAATATGTGCACACGGCAAGTTGAAAACCCGAAAGGGCGACTTGGGCAAAAAAGGGTTTACCGGTGGATCGAAAACACGAAAGGGTGGTCCAGGCAAAAGTTAGAGAATTAAAGCGTATGATTATGTCTTGTCGAATCACTTTAAGGACAATCTCTTCACAGACAAACTCCATGATTCTGATCAATCCAATCATCTTCAGACGAAGCAACGAATGGACAAGATATCCTGAGTTATGAAGGCTATAGCAGAATGGGAACCCCATGGAATTTTTACACATAGCCATCTTTCTTTGTATAAATTTTTTTCATTCTTTATGACAACGTCCTCTTACTAGGATGTTTGTTTCCTTTGTACAAAATACTTACAAAGATACTTCAAAGTGCAGAAAACTATTTGTCTTTTTTCCTTTTTACACTTGTGTTTTATTTGAAAACGTCCAATGGTTCATTAAATAAGCATATGCATTTGAATATAATCACTGTTTACAAATAAACGAAATGTGAAAGAATAATTACTGACAGGTTGAAAGGATAGGAAAACGTCTTTAGGCTATTCCAAGAGAAATCTCCTGCAGTACATCATCTGGATCCCCAGCGGAGCTAAACCCTTGAAATACATATCCCCAGCGGAATTAAATTTCAATATCCCCGCCAGAGCTAAACTTCAAACTCCCAATCCCCGGCGGAGTTATATTTCAAACCTTTACCCACCATCAGAGTTAACCCTCCAAACTCCCAATCCTCAGCAGAGCCAAACTTTGAACTACAGACCCTCAGAGGAGATGAAACCTTCTTCCCCAAAGGAGTCAAGTTTCCAACTATCAATCCACAACGGAAACCATTCAGTTTTCCCTAGATTTCCCAACAAGTTATCTTAAAGTCTAAGAATCAACCAGATAACAGTTAACTTTTATCCCCAACCTCCGGATAATTCACCAATAGATTGGTATACAACCCAAACTCCTGAACTTTTTCCAAACAGGAATAAGCTTTTTCCCCGGAGAGTCTTGAACTTACTTTCCAGCAGGATAGCTACTCTCTAGCAGTATAGCGATTTCCCACAGAGTTTTTACTCCCCAACAGAATGAAGATTCTCATTCTTAACTCCCCAGCTCGAAGTCCCCATGGATTTATTTTCCCTAGCAGATTGAAGATTCTCATTCCTGATTCCCCAGTGAAGCTACCAGAGTCTTCATCACTCCCAGCTTGAATTTGTCAGAATTTTTAATCCCCTGCAGATCGAAGATTCTCATTCTCACTTCTCCAGTGAAGCCCCCAAGGTTTCAACTTTCCCCAGGAGATTGAAGTTTCTCATTCTTAATTCTCCGCAGAAGCTATCAAAGTCTTCCTTATTCTCCAGCAGACCAAGGTATTCCTGTCATCTAATCCCCAATAGAGATTCGTCAGAGTTTCCTTATTCCCCAGCCGAGTAAGGATTCCCATGGTGTAATCCCCAGCCATAGTCATCAAAGTTCTCGGGATTCCCCAAGCAGGTTTCTAAAGCAAACTTGAAGGATCCCTATCCCCAGGAAAGACATGAAGGATTCTCACATCCCCACAGAAGTTGTCAAAGTTTTGATAATCCCCACGAGTTGCCAAGGATTTTCTATCCCCAACAGTGGACCAAGGATTTCTCATCCTCAGTAATCCAAGATTTGGAATCTCCAACAGCGGTCAAGGATTTATTTTCCCCGATAGCAGTCAAAGATTTCATTATCTCCAGCTATCAAGGATTTATTTTCCTAAGCAAGACAGCTAATCAGCTTACATGCACATACATTACATTCATATATATCATAAACATTGATAAAACACATTTTATTGCATCATACATTTCATGCAACATAACTTTGTGTTTCAGCTAACATTTTACCCTTTTCAGGATAAGATTAAAAGCTATCTTTAACAAATACTCAAAGATTTCAGATATAGTATGGATACACCCCAGACACGGAGGTCATTCTATTACTCATTCAGAATTCAAAGTCAAGATACGGTCCAGATACGCTCCAGACACGGATGCCATTATGTCACTCATTCAAACTTCAACAATCAGATACAGATTATATACGCTCTAGATACGGAAGCCATTCTTTTTCTCATTCAGATTCAACTATCAATTTCAAAATTCAGATACACTCCAGACACGGAAGTCATTCTGTCACTTATTCAGATCCCAGTTACAGTTTAGATACACTCCATACACAGAAGTCATTCTGCTAGTCATACAGATCTTAACTTCAAATACAGTCCAGATACGCTCCAGACACAGTAGCCATTCTGTCACTTATTCTGACTTTTTCCCCTGCTCAGAGTTGCTCCAGTCACGGACGCCATTCTGTCGCTTATTCAGATTTCAGATTCAGATACAATACAGATACACTCCAGACACGGAAGTCATTCTATTATCCATTCAAGAATCAAATACAGTTACAGCTCGGATACACTCCCGACACAGACGCCATTCCCTGGCTCATACAAATCCAATCTCCAGATACAACTCAGATACGTTCCAGATACGGATACCATTCTGATGTTCATTCTCCTGATTTTCAACAAATAGTCTTGGATGGCATCTTTAAGCCCATCTCCAACAAGATTCAATCATCTCCAAATCGCATCTTTAAGCCCATTTCCTTAACTACATTTTGACGAGTGCAAATTTACGGGCACTCTAGTGTCCAATCATCTTTTACCTTTGAGTCACGAAAGGCAAAATCGCCAATCTAACTCTTCAGGTTCAAGAAGATTGAATAGGGGCATCTATTGTACCCTAAAATTTTCCCTCTCATTTTATCAAGATTTCCCCTCACAAGACTCTTTGGACTCCAGATAGGATTAGGGTTTGCTCTGCTCAAAACATCTCCTTGCACTGTTGACCTGAAATAAGGGTTTGAGTTTGCATAGGGATTTTTGGATTTTCAATGCCCCGTATGACTTTCATACTTCATGTTGGACTTAGAAGATTGCCCATACCAAGTTTCAAGCCTTGAATCAAATTTTTGCCCAGTCAATTGGACAGTTGACCTAAAAATCAGTTGTATTGGGGAAAAGTCAATTGTGGCCAATTTACAGTCAAACCTCATAATTTTTTATCCACATCAATATTATAGACTCATATGAACCATTTGATCAAGTTTGGACCATAAATCCTCAAGAAATTTGATCAGATCTTCAAAAGGGCAAAATGGTCAAAATTAGGGTTTTGATTGTAGAAGGGCAATTTCTGATTTTTCACCTAGCTAATGGCAAACTGGGTTCAATAATGGTTTCAAGGACTCAATGGCGTCATCTTGACCTAATCACAAGGTTCAAAAGATCTCAAAAGCATTGGATTGACAGATGAATTTTCCAGTCAACTGATCAAAAATCAACTGTACACTGAAAAGTCAAACTTTGACTTTTTGGTAAAAATCAAGTGCCAAGGGTCATTTTTCATCAAGATGTGTCAAAACATGAAACTTGTTCATCAAGAAACCTAATTTTGCAAATTAGGGTTTAAAATGGAAAATTTTCATAACTTAGAAATTTTCTAAGTTATGAAAATTTCTTATTTTTTCCCAACTTTTTAACCGTGATGCAATTGGATTCAAAGAAAACTTCCAACATGAAAGTTGTAGTCCTCCACAAAATCTACAACTTTGATTCACAAATTTTTCCAAAAATATACTTGGATCTCAAGTTATGATTTTGTGAACAAGGGTCCATGAAACTTTTAACTTAGTGAAATTTTACCCTAGTTTAGGCAGGATTTTGACCTATCTTCATGGCAATTTTTCACATAGTTCCAAGTGGAATCTCAAAATTAATTTCAAAGATGGATTGTGGAGCATGTTACAAGCTCTCCAAAATGTCCAATAACTATCCAAGATCATTTAAGGTTAGGTAGAATCGAAAGTTTGAAAATGGAAAATTATCACTTTTGGCCAAGGCATTTTGCACATTGATACAACTTGAAATTCAGTCCAAACCATGCTTGTACTTGGTTTACAGGTCCTTAAACCTTTACACACTCATAAATTAAATTCAAACACATTGGATTAAGGCTTTGTTCTGATCTATGAAGCATTATACAAAGGTTTAATCCATTTTTGGCAAAAAGTTAACAATGCCATTTACATAAAGCATGCTTTTGGCAATTTTATTTCTCTTGAGCTGTGAACTCAATCTTTTTCAGCAAACCAACTCCACAAATATCAGGAAAATTATACCAACCATGTTCAGGCTTTGAGCTAGCAAGTAAAACCCTTGGCATTGTCAACCTCACCTTTTGCTTCAAAAACAAGTCATTGTGCAAAAACCACATAACTTTGTTATCTGATAAGAGCAAACTTGGTTATCATTTCAAACAACCTCAACACATTGCCTAAGGTCAGAAACACGAGCTAGCAAGTTCTCAAACACCCAAATACACCAAAACTTCATTTTTTTCCCAAAACAGGGCAAGTTCTGCAGATCACAAGTCAAAACCAAATCCACTCGTGCGTTTTGCTTGAAACCAGTTCCAACACACTCCATACAACATACCTAAACTATCCCAACCATTCTCAAGCCACTGTAACTCCATTTTCACACTTCACCATTTTTGCTTTGAAGCTTTACAGGTTGAGTTCTACAAGCATATTCAGGCCATTTCAAAGCAAGCCAAGCATTGGGGAAGGTTAAGGGAACATCAAGCAAGCTCAAAAGAACCTCAGGCCTCACTGAAAGTTGTTGCATTGCCATACTCGAGCTTGACTGAAACAGGTAAATTTCAAACTTCTATCTCCTTATTTAGGAATCATTAGGCTTAGGTTTATGAAGCAAAAATGTAGTCCTCATTATCCTTGAACTGTACATATGCTTAGAATTCATTTATGTTAACTGAGCTAGGAGTATTTGATAGTTGAACTTACTGAAAAAACTAGGTCAACATTTAGGGCCAATGAAATTCTCTTTGGTCTTTGAGAGTCAGATCAAGTTTTTTATATGGTTAGAATCGTGTGGTCAAGAGCTATAACTTTCATGTTGCAAGTTTTTGTTTTTCAGCATGTATGCAGAAGTTCCAGTTTGAACAATGGTGCGCGCGTATCTTTGTCTCAAGGACAGGGATGAAGAGGAATGTGGGTTGGGCCTAACTTGGCCTTGCTTTTGACATCCCCTAGCTTACTATTTGCACCCTCTGACCCATTTCTCTTATTTTTTATATTTTCTCATTTATTTTACATTTTCTGACTTTTATTATTTTTTTTAAATATAAAAAATCACCAAAAATATTTTCTTAATTTTTACATTTTTATTTTATTATTTTTATTATTTTTGGGCATAAAAAATAGTTTACTAATAATATATACTTTAGTTTTCTTAAATAAATTGCAAATAATTTTTAAAATACTTACATATTTTATTTTATTATATTATACACTTAAAAATAATATTGTCATACATATTTTATTTTTTAACATTTTTGTATATATTTTATTTTATTTTCTTGTACATAAAAAATGAATAAATAAATATTTAGAATATATATTTTCTTAAAACAAAATTAGGGTTTCTTCACCCTTCCCAAAAACAATCATATTATTTTCCCTTTTTTAAGACATTAAAATAATTTCATTTTTACATACATAAAAATAAATACAAAAATATTTTGCATATTTATATTTGATTGTCCATTTAAATATTATTCATTTATTTATTTATGCAAATAAATTTAATATGGTTGTAATAATTTTAGGGCTTTATATTCTTGCAAATATCCCCTTATTCAAACTTGTACCCCCCTCCCCATAATAATGTTGTAATAGTCTTAGATTTACTTTTACGTATTTATTGCTTTTATATGCATGATTAGTAAGATTAGGGTTTGTATGATAACCAAAAAATCAAACAAACAGCTTGACTAAACACAAGACAAAAATGCGTGAAAATGACAACACAATGCACACAAGCACCCCTAGGGTTTCATCCACTTGTTGCCTTAAAAATGGCCATGGTATGCATGCTAGGTATCTTGGCAAAACAAATAAAAAAAACAAAATATCACAGTCCCTCGATGATGCTATCTTGGTTGCCTATACAAAATGATCAAGTCCCTCAAAAAACTTGCTAAGATACTTAGCACCATTGTTATCATGGTCATACGATGACCCGCGTCTGTCCCGTTTAACATCCAAACACAAGGTTGTTTACCAAATACAATGGTAAAACAACAATGTCAAAGAGTTAAAAATTTGTAGGAAAGATCTTTGAGTAGGGTAGACAACTCCTAGTTACTTGATCAAACTTGCAAACATCCTTGCTATTTTTAAAAACACTCAACACAATTTCAAAACATTTTCCCAAAACAAACTTTCAAACATTGAAACATTTTTCAAAAGACAAACACCTTTGTATACATTCAAACAAGAATCATTACAAAGGTTTCCTAGGCCTCTTTTCAAAATACTTTCAAAACCACACACAAAAGCACCATTTCAAACAATTGAAAAGCAAAAGCAAGTGATCTAAAATAAGTAACTAAGAGCCCATGGAAAACCATGGATGAAAAGGGTGCTAGCACCTTCCCTTTTCATAATCTACCCCCCGAACCCAAAAACAATCTCAAAGATCTTTCCTGTGCTTTTTGACCTTTCCTTTGGATAAAATAAAAAGTCGGTGGCGACTCTTGCTAAACCGAAACATTTGTGAACACAAACGCAAAACCTCAAGTCAGTTCTCCCACTGTATCACAAATAGTAACCGGGTTCTAAGGATCTCAATATCACTGCATTGTTTCCTTGGTCATTGTTTCATCTCAAGCCTCTTTAATGGCGACGGAAATGTGCCAAGAAACCAAACCTTAATGAGTGTAGTATCGAGTATCTACCAACTTCGGACTGCACCAAAGCCGGTCATCTCACTACATCCTAAAGGCCAAGTTGGTCAAGTAAAGGGTTCTAGAAGTTCATTAGTACTTCATGACATCACTCAGCGGCCCTGTATTCTCTTTGATTGACTCAAAGGCTACTAGTACCCACAAATATGTCACACTAACATAGCTATTGCTTAGACCATGTCGGTATACCCCACACAATTTCTACAACGTATTGCTATTTACCTATAATGTTTCCCAAATCCGTGTAGAGGATTCAAACCCAAACAAAGAACCATAATGTAAATCAAACAAGTCAAACAATGTAAGCAAATAAATGTGATCTAAAACCCTAAGGTAACCCCACTTTTATAATATTCCCCAGCAGAGTTGCCAGTTCTGTGATGCGGTGGGAGAAATGACTTGAGGTTTTGCGTTTTATCGCAAATGTTGCAGTTAGCAAGAGTCGCCACCGACTTTTCTTTTATCCAAAAGGAAAGGTGAAAAAGCACAGGAAAGACCTTTGAGATAGTTTCTTGAGTTCGGGGGGTATATTATGAAATGGGAAGGTATTAGCACCCTTTTCATCCATGGTTTTCCATGGGCTCTTAGTTACTTGCTTAGATCACTTGATTTTGTTTGTTTGAAATTGTGCTTGTTGTGGTTTTGAAAGTTTTGTAAAAAAGAGGCCATTCGTTTAGGCAATCTTTGTAATCATTCTCGTTCGTAAGAATCTAGAAGCTATCTACCTACTCAAATGTCTTTCTTATGCATTTTCTATTCCTTTGACATGGTTGTCTTACCATTGATTTGGTAAGCAACCCTATCTTTGGATGTAAACCGGACGGGTGTGGGTCATCGTATAACCATGATTAGCAATGTTTGCAGAGTATCTTAGCATTTTGAGGGACCAAGATCATTTTTGTAAGGCAACTTTTGAATAGCGTCATCGAGGGACTATGATCTTATATTTGTTTTGTTTTGCCAAGATACTTCGCATGCGTAACATGGCCATTTTATTTTAGGCAACCAAGTGGGGGAAAACCCTAGGGGTGCTTGTGTGCAAGTGTGTCATTTTCATGTTTTGATTTTGTCTTGTATTTAGGGTGTTCTATTTGCTTTGTTTTGTTCTTGTCATACAAACCCTAATTACTAATCATGGCATATGAAAGCGATAAATTGCGTAATGTAAATATACTAAGCTATTACAACAATTTTATGGGAGGGGGGAATACATGTTTGAATGGGGACTTGCACAAATATAAAGCTAAATACATTATTACAACCAAATCGAATTTGTACGGATTTAAAATAAATACAAAACAATATTTAAAATGTAATGCAATGTAATGTACATGTAAAGAGATTTTTGATGTCTTATTTTTATGTAAAATAATATTTAATCTAAACCTAAAAAGATAAGGAAAAAGATTTAATTTTTTGAAAGGGGTTTAACCCTAATTTTATTTAAAAGAAAATAAAGTTTTTATATGTGTTATTTTGTGTATTTTTTTGTGTGAAGATAATAAATAATATTGTATATAAATATTAAAATTAAATATATGCAAAAATAAGTATTTATAAGTATGAAATGCAAAGATAAATTAAATTAAATATATTTAATTATATTTACAAATTTATTAAGAAAATAAATTATATCCTATCAAAATAAACTATATGTTTATGTGAGAAATAAGATAAAAATAAAATAAAAGTTTAATATTATTAATTCATATTTTTGGGATTTTTATATATTAGGGAAAATATTTAAAATATTAAACATGTAAATAAAACAAATAAAAAATAAAAATGTAGAAAGTTGGCAAGGGGGGTAAGATAGCAGATTAGTGGTGATGATGATAGCAAAAATCCCTGGCCCAAATGACCAAGCCCAACCTGCAAAAAGTGTGAAAATGGAAAAGAAAGAATGATAAATAACAAAAGTAGCGCGCAGGTTCGAACCCAGGACATGGGTCTCACCAGCGCGCTGCTTTACCACTGGGGTGGCCATACATCCATTATCTTTATTGAAAGAGAAATAACATATTACAAAACGCGCCCTTGCTCTGTTTCATCTTCTTCCTCAAGCCTTGGCTGGATCCCCTATAATTTCCTCATACTTCCATGAAAATAAAAACTTATAACATTAAAAATGTAGCATTTGAACTCACGATTCCAACCATATAAGTTATGTAATCTAACTATCAAAGATCAAAGAGAATTTTAAAAGCCCTAAATCTTGACCTAATATTTCAAGAAATTTCAAGTTTCAAATTCTCTTAGCACAAATAATATCAATGCAAGATAATGATAATCTTGACCTAATATTTCCAGAAATTTCAAGTTTCAAATTCTCTTAGCAAAAATAAAATCAATGCAAGATAATGATATGTACAGCTTCATTATGATAAGGACTACATTTTTTATTCACAAATCGTGGCCTATGGTTTCCTGTACAAAGAGATAGAGTTTGAAAATTTGCCTCCTTCAGCTGGAATCGTGTATGGAAATGGAGTGACTTTAATGGAGGCCTGATGCTTGCTTGAGCTTCCTTGAGCTTCCCTGAATCTATTCTAACCCTTGCCTTGCTCTGAAAGTGACTGAAACTCCTTGGCCAAGTCCAACTGCAAGCTTTGAACTCAACAATGGCAGATGGTGGAAAAATTATTACAGAGCAAGGATGATGGTTTTGATGGGTTTGATATCAAGTATGTATGGTGTTTGAATGATCTAAACACAAAACGCATGAGCCAAATGGAAGATGGGGGTGCTTGTGCAGAAACTGCGTGTTTTAGACAGTTTTTAGTGTTTTGCTTGCTGAGAGTCTTTCAGGTCCTTGCCAAGCCTATTATGTGTTGCATATCGTTTGTATATTAGTGTTGAAATGATCTTAGGTCAGCTTCCCAACAGATCTGCCAATGCTAGCCTTTTTGCCAACTTTCTTGTACTTGAAGCAAAGTGACAAGACCAAAGCTTCACATGCTTGTACCAGCTTGCTTAGGGTTGGTATGAGTTTGTACAACTTACTTGAGACCTGTGTGGTTTGTATGCATCAAGTGGACATGTTCAAAGCTCAAAATTGTAAAGTTTGAAAAAGTGGTTCTTTTTCAAAATGGCAATGGAACCTTTTTGCCATAAATGGAATTACAAGTTGGATAAAGGTTCAAAAGCATGGTATAGGCTTTGTCAACTGAGTAAGCATTTAATTAAGGAGTTTGGAACAAGTTTAGGACTTGTACAACATTAATTAGTTAGCATAGGATTGATTTGCAACTTTGTTCTTCACGAAATGGCTTGAACAAAAAGTGAGAAAATGCCAACTTCCTCTCTTCGATTCTCCCTACCCAAAAATGATCTTGAGGAGTTCTTGGACATTTTGGAAATATTTAAATGTGATCTATAATTAATATTTGAAATGCATTTTGAGATACCTCTTGGAACTAGGTGAAAAATTGCCATGAAGTTGGATCCAAAACCTGCCTAAATTATGGCAAAATTTCACTAAGTTAACAAGTTCATGATCATGTATTCACAAATTTATATCTTGAGATCCAAGCATCTTTAGGAAAAAGTTTGTGCAGAAAAGTTGTATATTTCATGGATATCTACAACTTTCATGTTGGGAAATTTCCTTGAATCAATATGCATCATGGTGTAAAAGTGGCCTAAAGTTGAGAAAAAATAAGAAAATTTTCATACTTAGAAAATTTCTAAGTTATGAAAATTTTCAAATTCAAACCCTAAGTTTCAGATTTGGATTTCTTGATGAACAAGTTTCACATTTGGAAATTTTTTGATGAAATATGACCCTTGGTACTTGATTTTGACCAAAAAGTCAAAGTTTGACTTTTCAGTGTATAGTTGACTTTTGATCAGTTGACTATAAAATTCATCTGTCAATCCAATGTATTTGAGATATTTTGAGCCATGTAATTAAGTCAAGCTGATGCCATTGAATCCTTGAAATCATGCTTGAACTCAATTGGTCATTTGCTAAGTTAAAGATCAGAAATTGCCCTTCCTCAGTCAAAACCCTAATTTTGACCATTTTACCCTTTTTGTGATTTGATCAAATTTCTTGAGGAGTTGTGATCCAAACTTGGCCAAATGATACATATAAGTTTAAAATGTTGATGCGGATCAAAAATTATAAAGTTTGACTGTAAATTGGCCATGGTTGACTTTTTCCCCAATACAGCTGATTTTTAGGTCAATTGTCCAATTGAATGATCAACAATGTGGTTCAAGGCTTGAAACTTGTCATGAGTGACCTTAAGGATCCCTAATGATGTCTGAAAGTCATATGAAGCAATAATGGTCCAAAAATCCTTGTGCAAACTCAAACCTTAATTTTGGGTCATCAGTGCAAGATAAGATGTCTTGAGCTGACCAAACCCTAATCCAGTCTTGAGTCAAAGAGATCTTGTGAGAAAAGTCTTAGTAAATGAGAGGGAAATTTTTGGGGTACAACACATTCTGATACTCATTCCAGATTTATCTTTCAGATACAGTTCAGATACGCTCCAGATACGGATGTCATTCTGATACTCGTTCCAAATTTCTCTTTCAGATACAATTCAGATATGCTCCAAATATGGATATTATTATGATACCCATTTGATACATCTTCAGATACAATCAAGACATGGATTTATTTTGATACTTCCCAACTTGAGTGTGTTTCTACCACAAATCATTGGCAAATCCCTCTCTCCAGCAAAGTTCCCTCAGAGAGCTGAAATCAAAGTATTCTGCAATAGAGTTTTATAAATCTCAAGTAGTTTATAAATCCTTACCCCCAATAGAGTTTATTTGTCTAGCTACGGAAGTTCATCCCCCAGCGAAGTTTATTTCTCCAAATTGGTGAAATCTCCCAACAAAACTCTTCCCCTCGGCAAATTTATTCTCAAACAGAAGTCGAAGATCCTCGGCAGAGAAAGGGAATCGCCAAAAAAAATATCTCCATTCATTATCCCCAGCGGAAATTGAAGAATCACTTTCTTCACTCACCAACAACAGTCTGGGATTTAGCTTCCCGGTACTCTTCAACAGTAGTCAGGGATTTATTTTCCCAGACAAAGATATTGCGCAACAGCATTACATGTTCATACATCATGGAATGTGCATACAAGTACATATATCAATATCTCATTTATTTTGGGAGCATCATGCAATTCATACATCATGACATCGTATGAAACTGATTTTACATTTTCAGGTTAAATTAGCAGACAAACAAACACTATCAACTTTTACAGCAGGTCAAAGATTAATACCCGAAACCAGACAGGGAAACTATCTACACGACCAAGTGGTATGAACTCTCGAAACAAGACAGGTTTACCAACAAATACAGCAGGCCACAGATTAATGCCTGAAACCAGACGGGGAAACTATCTATGTGACCAGCAAAATAAGTTCTAGATTAATACCTGTAACAAGCCAAGATAACTACCTGTGGATGACTGACTGTGGATTAATACCTGTAACAAGCCAGGAGAACTATCTACATGAAGTGATTGAAGATTAATACCTGTAACAAGCCAGTAAAACTATCTTTCTTTCTCAGGTTAGAGATTAATACCTGTAATAAGCCAGGACAACTATCTCAACGACCAACAATTTTCAAGTTCTAGATTTAATACCTGTAACAAGCCAGGAAAACTATCTATAGACGACCGACAATGGATTAATACCTAAAACCAGCCAGGACAATTATCTCAACGACCGAAAATTTTCAAATTCCAGATTAATACCTGAAACCAGACAGGACAACTATCTATGAACGAGCTGATTACAGATTAACACCTGAAACCAGATAGGAAAGCTATCTAGATGACCAGACGAAGAAATCTTACACGGGTCCTTCTCAACATCCAAATGTAGTCTAACACGGACTCATCTTGAAACGGCCATACAAAGGCTCTTTCTAGTACATTTCCAGATAATGGTTAATTCCATTATCCCCAACAAATTACTGGATGTTTGGACTTCAACCAAAATACAACAAATTGTCATCTTTCCAGAGATAACTCTTCAGCAGAACCTTGGACAACTTAAGTTCCTAGACTCTATTCCCCATAGAGTTTTCCTCGAGTAGGAGAACAACAGAAACCCACATTCCCAAATGGACTCCTCCTCATACAGCAGGAACCCCCAAAGGGACCATGTGTGAAATCAGCATCTACTTTGGATGGCATCTTTAAGCCTATCTCTGATGACTCTCTGTCATCTTCTCCAAATGGCATCTGTAAGCCCATTCCCGACATCATCGACCATCGGTATTACTTCACGTAAGTGAAAATTTCTGGGCACTCTAGTGTTCAATCATCTTCCACCTTCAGATCACGAAAGGCAGACAAGCCAATCTAAATCCTCGGGCTTAAGAAGATTGAACAGGGGCAGATGTTGTACCCCAAAATTTGCCCTCTCATATTTCCCTAAGGTTTTTATCTTATATGGGTGGTTACAAGCACTTGTCTAAAGATTTTTTTTTTAATGAAAGTGTCTTTCGATTGGAAATTCAGCAATGTCCTTTGATTGGCGTCTGAACAGGGTACTTCAATTGGCATCTGAGCAAGCTTCGATTGGGCGCTGAACTACCTTTGACACAATCCTGATTCACAAGCTTCGATTAGGTGCTGGGCCCCCTTCGATCAAGTTCAAATCACAAAGCTTTCGACTGCGCATTGGTTGCTTCAGGCATGCCTGTGATTCACAAGGCAAAAACTTCCTTCATGCCAGCAAGCACAAGGCAATGGCCTCCTGCATACATCCTTTGATTGCACTATTGGCTTTACATGCTGGCTTGACTCACAATGCAATGGCTACCTGCATGCTATCTTAATTCTTGTTTCGATTGGGCATTTGATTTCTTTTGAGCAAGCTTAATTCCTGCTTCGACTAGGCAAATTCTCCCTTTGTGCGTGCCTTCAGCGCACAAAGCAAGAATCCCCTACAAGTTTGTTTCGATTCATGAGCAATGAACTTCTAAATACCATCTCCAATTAGGCACTTAGTATCCTTCGATCAAGCCAATTTCACAAAGCTCCCACTGAGCAAAAGGCCCCTTAGCTTGTCACTAGTGCACGTATGCATCTTCATGCTTGCCTTGGTTTCACAAGGCAAATCCCCATCAGCATGCCTTCGATTCACAAGGCAAAAGGCCCATCTCACTAGTTTTCGATTCACAAGGCAAAGGCCCCCTCTTCAGCTTGCCTTCAGCACACAAGGCCAAGACTCCTTCAGATTTGCCTTCTATCCACCAGGCAAAAAGCTTCTTTTGATCCACCAGGAAAAAAAGTTTCCTTCAACCCACAAGGCATTGGCTACCTTTGTACTAGCTTCACCTAGGCAATGGCCTCCTTTATGCTTGCTTTGACCTGCCTCATGCTAGCATCCACAAGGCATAGGCTGCCTTTGTGCCAGCTTCGACTAGGAAATGGCCCCCTTTCAAACAATTGTACACACTTCAACACGCATGATAGCCCATTCGAAGGACACACCTTAGTGGCCTATTCGAAGAGGGAATAAAGCATACATACAAAATGTCCATTCAAAAGTCCATTTGAAGGAGGCAACCAAAGGCCCATTCTAAGGGTACACAAAAGGTCCATTCAAAAGACCCCTTCGAATGAGGCAACCAAAGGCCCATTCTAAGGGATCACAAAAGGTCCATTCAAAATACCTAGTCGGAGGAGGAAACTTGAGGCCAATCGAATGGCAGGGACTGAAGGTATTCGAAAGCCAAAGGTGTCCACATTCATTCAAATTCAAAAAGAGACATGAATTCCACATCTTTGGCAAAGTTACAAAACATCATTCATGGCTTTGAAAACACTTATTTATGGTTGTTTAAACCTTTATTTTCTTGTCCCCTCCATCCTCTCTATATAAAGTGCACACTAGCAAGCTCTAATGGAGGCTAGACATAACCAGAGAGGGAGTCACAAGAAATTGCAAACACATTCTTGGAGATCTCCTTAAGCTTTTCCAATCAGCACCATCCCCTAAGCAAGCATACATCCAGAAGTTCCAAATCGAAGCAACCCTTAAACAAGGGTACCCACGCCTGAAGCCAAAGATTCATCCATCACCATTGGTAGGAATTGGTAAAAAGATCAAACTTTACATGTGCATGAAACATCAACACTTGTAGTTCATTCGATTTGTTATTCAAGACTAAAGACCTGGGTTCGACCACAGGTCTGCATTTGTTTTGCTTCTAACACTCGTTGCAGATATAGCCTGAATAGACCCAACGTGTGCAGGATTGAAGGACCTGAGTTCGATACCCAGGTCCTACATTTTTGTTTTGCTAACACAGCTTTGCAGATTCAGTGCCCTTACAAGTGATCCATTTGGTCCTTCCAGCAACGCCCTCTGGATCAAAAGCCACGTCATGTCACTGGATCAAAGGGTAACATCCTTCACAGAATCGAAAGGCAACATCTACCGCTGGATCGAAAGACAATCATCCTTCATTGGATCGAAGGCCACCTTTCTTCCTCTGGATCGGAAGCCACCTTCCTCTGAATCGAAGGCCACTTTCTTCCTCTGAATCAAAGCCCTCATCTCTCCCTGCAATCGAAGGATGCCTTCCTTTGTATTTTTTTTTAATTTTCTTTATTGACCCCTTTTTTTATTTAAATTAACTTTAAATAAAAAAAACCAAAAAAAAACACTAGGATAGTTTTTATTAATCAAATTAATTTGTAAATAAATTAATTAATCATTTTAACCTTTTCCTTAATTTAAAATTAAATAGACTTAAGTTTTATTTTTTTCATAAATAAAAAACAAACAAAAAGATTTCTTTTCCTTAGGATTTAGACGTCCATTTTAATTTGTTTGCGCATTTATTTATTTTCGCATTTTTTTCATCTTATTGCAACTGCTTTCCAGTTTGTAATAGTAACTAGGACTTTACTTTTCGCATTTTTATAATGTACCTCTCACAAAGCCATGTAATAGCGTAGGATTTACATTCCCGCACTTTACATTTCAGCACTTTAAATTCTTGTATGTATATTAACTGCTAGTAACTAGGATTACATGACAAGACTAATAACAAAACGTTAGTAAACCTAACACAAAAGACAAAAATAACTGAACATAACACACATTGCACATATATACCTCTAGGGTACCTCACTTTGGTTGCCTTCGGAAATAAAATAGTCATATCGCTCGAGACAGAGACGCTTTAGCAAAGACCTATAAATCAAAAGATCATTGTCCCTCGATGACCCTACAGTTGCCTTTCAGTAAATGGTCTAGTCTCTAAACAGAAATTGCTAAAGCATCTTTACATTGTTGCCTTTATGACTGTATGTCCCTTTGAATATCCCCCATACATCCAACGATGGGGATTCTTGCCAAATCAATGGTAAGATAGCAACATCTAAAGGTGGAGGAAAATAATATTAGACATTTTGACTAGGTAGGATGCTCATAGTTGCTCGCTTGCTCACAACAAAAAAATAATTTTCACACATACATTTTCAATTGAAACATTTTCAAAAGCCAAAGCTCTTTGTATGCATTCTTATAGAGACGAGAATCATTACAAGGGAAATTTTCAAAATCACTTTCAAAAACATCTTCCACAAACACTTCTTTGAACTATTTTCAAAACCAATACTTTGTACGCATTCTTATAGAGACGGGAATCATTACAAAGATGTTCTTCAAAGTATTTTCAAACTCACACCACAAGCACATTTTCAAACAAAAGTAAGTGAACTAGCAAGCAACTAAGAGTCCATAGATAACTACGGATGGAAAGGGTGATAATACCTTCCATTTCCATAATCTACCCCCCTTACTCAAAAAACTCTCAAAAAAAGGTCTTTTTCTATTCTTTTCACCTTTTCCTTAATTTGGATAAAAGAAAAGTCGATGGAGACTCTTACTTACTGCAACATTTGTGAACACAAACTCAAAACCAGTATTAAACAGTCGGTTTTTCAACCGCATCATAGTCCAAAATCTTGAAGTTTAACAGTAGGTTGACCATTATGGACTTTTTTCCAATACAGTTTATTTTAGGCCATCTGATGAATTGACTGAGCAATTTTGTGATCCAAGACTTGAAACTTGTCAGGAGAAATATTGAGGGTCTATAATGATCAATGAAAGTCATTTGAAGTATTAGAAGTCCAACTATCTTTGTTCAAACTCAAACCCTAATTCGAGGCATCAGTGTTGAGAAGATGGCTTAACCTAGTCAATACTTGTACAAGCTTGAATATTTGAAGATCTTTGTGAGAAATATCTTGAGAAAAGGGAGGGAAAATTTTAGGGTACAACAGTTTCCCTTGCGGGTTTTCAACCTACCAGGAAAATTTATTCTATTTATGTCCCTAACTTTTGCCTAGGCCGCCCTTTCGGTTTTTCAGCCTACCGAGACACTCTTTTTTGCCTAAGCCTCTCTTTCGGGTTTTAAACTTAGCGAGTTGTTCTTTTATTTATTTAGAAAAAAGTATTTCTTAACTGCATCAACATTCATAGGACAGGGGAACTCCTCACCATCCATAGTTTCAAGAATCAATGCACCTCCAGAGAAGGCTTTCTTGACTTTTTATATGGGCCTTTATAATTAGGAGTCCACTTGCCTCTAGAATCAGCTTTAAAATACATGATCTTTCTGAGCACGAGGTAGCCTTCTCTGAATTCAAGAGGCTTGACCTTCTTATCAAAAGCTTTCTTCATTCTTTTTTGATATAACTGACCATGACACAAGGTTGTCATTCTCTTTTCTTCAATTAAATTCAGCTGGTCAAACCTGTTTTGGACCCATTCAGCCTCTGACAACTTGGCTTCCATTATTACAAGCAAAGAGGGAATCTCAACCTCAATGGGGAGCACTGCTTCCATACCATACACAAGAGATAACGGGGTTGCCCTGTTGAAGTGAGGACGAATGTGTGATACCCATGCAAAGAAAAAGGGAGCATCTCATGTCAATCCTTATAGGTAACAACCATCTTCTGGATAATTTTCTTAATGTTTTTATTAGTAGATTCAACAACCTCATTCATCTTAGGCATGTAAGGTGACAAATTGTGATGGACAATCTTGAATTCTTTACAAAGTTTTGTCATCATCTTATTATTCATATTTGAGTCGTTATCAGTGATAATCCTACTTGGCACACCATACTGACATATAAGGTTGTTCTTGATAAAATGTACTACCACATGCTTGGTGACATTAGCATCGGAAGCTGCTTCCACCCACTTGGTAAAGTAGTCAATTGCCACTAAGATGAAATGATGTCCATTTGATGCCTTGGCTTCAATCATTCCAATCATATCAATAACCCACATAGAAAAAGGTCATGGGAAAGAAATAACATTGAAGAACGTTGGAGGCACATGAATCTTGTCAACATAAATCTGACATTTATGGCACTTCTTTGTATATTTGTAATGGTCATATTCCATTTTCAGCCAATAGTAACCTACCCTAAGCATCTTCTTTGCAATCTAATGTCCATTGGCATGGGTACCAAAGGAACCTTCATGGATCTCATGCATCAACATGTATGCTTCGTGTCTATCCATGCATCTGAGAAAGACCATGTCATAATTTCTCTTGTATAACACATCTTCATTGAGGAAAAAGCTACATGGCAACTGTTGTACCCAAAAATTTGCCCTCTCATTTCACTCAAGACATGTCCTTTGAGATCCCCAACTTGCCCTAGGATGACTAAGAATTGACCAGACAAATTCTCCTCATAAGGCAATAAACCTCAAACTAGGGTTTCAATTTTAAGCAAGATGTGTGAGTCCCAAGGATCCTAAATTTTCTCCATTGTCCTAATATGTACTCAAGATCATCCATGCCAAATTTCATGCCTTGAACAACAAGTTTGCTCAGTTAACTGCTCAAATGCTTGGAAATCAAATGTACTTGGTCAAAAGTCAATTGTGGCCTATATACAGTCAAACTTCAAGATTTTTGGTCAACATCAACATTTTGAAGTGATATCCATCATTTGATTAAGGGTTGATCATGATTCCTCAAGAAATGTTCCTAACTCATCAAAAGTAAAAAATGACAAATTAGGGTTTCTATAGGAAAAGTCAACCAAACTTTGACCAGGCATAACTTTCTCATACTTTATCAGAAATTTTTCAACCAAGGCTTATTTTGAGAGAATCCAATACCCTACAACTCCTCTTTATCCCTCAAGTTCAATAAATGACCCAATCAAAATATATAAGCTCATACATTATAGGTCCTTTCAAAAAGTCAACAAAAACACCTTTTGGGTCAAAGCTCCTTACATGAACATGGAATATTAAATTGATATAAAACCAAAAGGGTTGTTTAGAGGACATCCTAATCTCTCTAAAAAGTCCAAGAACACCCTCTTAGGGTTAAAATTGAGAGAGATGTGCATTGCTAAAGTTGACCAATTTTATGAAAATGCACAAAAGTCAATGTGAGCAACTTGGATTATTTTGAACTAATGGGCGTGGGTTTTGGATCTCAAACATATCCAGGGACTTATGCAAGACATTTAAATCCATTATTTTATTTTTCTAATATTTGTTTTTATTCATTTGAATTTTTATTCATTTAAATCTTAATAAATCAAATAAAATAGTAAAATGATGAATTAAGTTCAAAGATTTGTTTTGTGATCAGATCATGAGCCTAGCATTAGAAGATTAAATCCAAAACTTGTGTAAAGGCTGATTGGAGAGAGATGAGCAAGTTTTGTCCAAAATTAGAAACATAAAATTCCAAATGCAAATCAAATCTTTTCTACACAAATCTTCAAGATTCAATCCATATTTGTTGACCTAATGGGATACATTATATATGCATAAATGTTCCAGACCTAAAGCAGGCACATCTGCTGCAAAAAAAGACCTTGTTACAAGCTTGAAATTTCAAAGAAAAAGTGTCAATCGGATTTTGGAATTACATAAGGATTCAAGGTGTTCTGAAGCTTGCAATCAATTCTTGGAGGCATTTTGAAGCTAGCTGCATCACTCCCAAGCGCCAAAGCTCCAAGAATCATGCCCAAAACAGTCACGATTTGTCTTTCTTTTTTGAAAAGGATTATGGTGATACGTGTATTATAAATGGATTTGGATCATGAATTCTTGCTTGTGTGAATGATTAGAACATGTTTGAATCGTTAATTGCATGTTTTGATGAATGTATGACAATATGCCATTGTTAGGGTTTTGACCTTTGATTTAGGGTTTTCATATACATGTAAAATTAGGCCTAAAGAGGAGCACCATCATGCTTAGGAGATCAAACCCAGTTGATCCATGGTGTTAAACTGAACTTATATTGCGTGTTATAGATTTTGTAAATTGCATGTGATTTAGTGACGGATACTGTCTGTAGGTAAAGATCTGTGGGCTAATACGACGGAGGGTTGTGGAAGACGAATGCGTGGCACAGCCTGGTTGGCTAGTATGAAATAGCGCGTGTTTTTAAAAAAGGAATTTCTGACCATTATTTTGATTATATTGTTTTGTATTTATTTCATATAACGAATGACAAGGTGGCTTGGTGGTAAGGAAGGACGCGCATGAAGTGGAAGACTTGGGTTCGATTCCCAAGTCTTGAATTTTATATTTTCTAACCAATTTCTTTCAGATCCAATGCACTGCCATCTCACGCGTATACCATGCACCCTTAGATCCATCCATTGGATCATTCATCCTCCAGATCCAGCGCCCAATGATGCTTCCCCATTGTGGACCTCCCAAGTATGCCTCCCACTAGATCTCACGCAGGCTGTGGGCTTGCACAAAATCTGGGCCTTGGAATTCAGCAGTACACCCCTCCAATTGGGTTTCTCACCCCTCAGGCCCATCCTATTTTAATTATTTAATTTAATTTTTTTAATTAGTTTATATTTTTGTTTATTTACTTTTTTTTTAAATCATAAAATCAGAAAATCATAAAAAAATTAGGATGTAGAGTTTTTTCTTTCTTAATAAAATTAATTTAATTAATTTTTAAATTTTTTCTTTAATTTAAAATTAGTTAGAAATTAGGTTAAATTTCTAATCTTTTTTCATAAAATACCAAAAAGTATTTTTAATAGGCAATTAGATTTTAGGGTTTCAAACGCATGCTAGTCTTAATTTTTGCACGCTATTCTTTTTCATACGATTATTTTATTATGTAACTGTGCCCGGTTTGTAATAGTTTAATTAGGGTTTTCAAGTTCCGTATTTTAATTTTCAATCATTATTTATGTAACTACACCAAAGCCTTGTAATAGTTGTAGGAACTTTATTTCTCGCTTTATATTTCTTATGTGCTTGTATATAAACTGTTAGTAAATTAGGTGTGCATGACAAGAATCAAATAATAATTAGGTCATTAATTTCAAGATAAATATAACTGAATTGAACACATCCCTCACACTTGTACCCCTAGGGTATAACCTCACTGGTTGCCTTCGGAAATGGTCATGTCCCTTGAACGTAGGGATATCTTAACAAAGACCCTCAGTTTAAAAGTCATCATAAAGATCATGGTCCCTTAATGTCCCTCGAGTTACCTACAAGAAATGATCTTGTCCCTCGATGTTGCCTATATAATGACAGTCCCTTCGAAATGCTAAGGTATCCTTACATGTTGCCTTCAATGACCATAAACGTCCCTTTCGATAGTCCCTCAACATCCAACGATAGGGCTACCTACTCACTAATAGTAGGATGGCACTATCTAAAGGGTAGGAGGAAAAGAACATCATTTTTCGAGTAGATAGATAGCTCTTAAGTACTTTCTCAAATCTGATTCTTTTTACACTTGCACACTTTCAAACTTCTTTTCAAAAATGCTTTATCACACTCTTGAGGACTGATACAAGAGCTATCATAAAGCAAACAAAATCTTTCAAAACACACAAACACAAAAACAATTTTAAAAAATAAGCAAGTACCTAAGAGCCCGTGGAAAACCACGGATGGAAAGGGTGCTAACACCTTCCCTTTCCATAATCTATCCCCTTTACTCAGAAAATCTCGAAAAAAGGTCTTTTTTTGTTCTTTTCACCATTTCCTTTGTTGGATAAAAGAAAAGTCGGTGGCGACTCTTGCTTACCACGACATTTGTGAACAAAAAACGCAAACCAGTATTAACAGTCGATTCTTCCATTGTATCACAGAACTGGTGACTATGTTGGGGAGTTATAAAAAGTGGGGTTACCTTAGGGTCTAGTTCATTTCTAATCTGATTTCCTTGTTTGTTTTGATTGCTTTATTTTTAAGGGTATTGTTTGGGTTACTATAGATCCTACACCTGGATCTGGGGAAACCTTTTAGGTAAGTAGCAATAGATCGTGGAAACTGTGTGGGGTATACGGACACGGTTGAAGCAATGTCTATGTTGATGCGACACTATGGTTGTTACCGGTAGCCCTTGAGTTAATCAAGGAGAATACGGGGCCGCTGCATGGTGTCATGAAGCTTCAACTGACCTTAGAACCTTAATTGAACAACTTGGCTATTAGGACATAGTGAGATAACTGTCTTTGGTGTATTCCCAAAGTCAGTTGATACTCGATGCTACACTCATTGAGATTTGACTCCTGAGTTTTGTTTGGTTGCAAGTCAGTTTCCTATCAGAACGAAACTTGTGGGAAAGATCAGTGATATTGAGATCCCTTAGAACCCGATTACTATTTATAGGACAGGTTGAACCAATCAAAACTTCAAGAGGGTATTACCTTAAAACCCATGCAGGCCTTAAACCTTAGGTTTTTGTGTGATTTGCTTGTGCTTGCTATATCTGTGATTTCTTAGCTTAATCATGATATCATAACACATATCATACTAACCATTTCAAGGATTTTTTAGGGCTTATCTTTGTCTTATTTTGTAGGACATGACATCTGCAAGCAGGAACACTATCCAAGTCAACCTTGTGAAAGTACCTTCTCAACTTAAGGAATTAGCATCAAGGGTTCCTGAAAGCTCTCCCTTCACTGAAAAACATGGTCGAATTCTCACCTTGGTGACTTCAAACCCTGATGAAGAAATGTTAAAGGTGCTCTTTCAGTTCTTTGACCCGTTACATCACTGTTTCACTTTTCCTGATTACCAGTTAGTGCCCACTATGGAGGAGTTTTCTCAGTTGTTAGGGGTACCTATCCTTAATAAGTTACCATTCAACAGTATGGAAAGAGACCCAAAGCCTGAAGAGATTGCTCAAGCTCTGTCTTTACAACGGTCTGACGTAGTGGAAAATTGGGAAACCAGAAGAGGTGACCAAGGATTTCCAGCTAAGTTTTTATTTGAGAAAGCTCACCATTTTTAGGATATCCTGGATTTACAAGCTCTTGAAAAAGTGTTGTCCCTTCACATCTATGGGATGGTACTATTCCCTAACACGGACCAACTCATAGATGTGAATGCGGTTAAGGTTTTTATGTCTCATAATCTGGTGCCTACTTTACTTGGGGATATTCTATACTCTCTGCATACTCGCACTCTAAACAGAAGAAGGACCCTTCTATGTTGCACTCTCTATTGGCTAGGTGGTTTATTTCACACCTACCTCAGTTTATTTTTAAGAATGAGCAGGGTATGAGATGGTCTCATAGGTTGATGTCCCTTACACATTCGGATATTCATTGGTGTTCTCAATCCTTGGAGAATGTTACCATCATTGATCGCTGTGGGGAATTCCCTAATGTCCCCCCTCTTAGGCATTAGGGGAGGAATCACTTATAATCCTTGTTTGGCATTACGAAAGTTTGGTTATCCTAGAAGGGATAGTCCTCACGAAACACTCGTCCAAGGAATCACATTTGACTATGAGAATGATGTTCAGGGTTATCGTAAGAGGTTCATTCGAGCTTGGGACATGATAAACACAGTTGATAGAAAGACACTAGGGCACAAGAATTCCATCCCTCTTGAGCCTTACCTCAAATGTGTACGAGCTCGTGCTCAATGTCTTATGATGCCTTACCCCGCCATCTTACCTGTGATTATGGAGCCAATTGCTGAGGGAGACACTCTTTACATTGTGCTTCTTCCTGACATGCCAACTGATTTTGAGGAGCTACGGAAATCCTGGATCCAACTCAAAGAAGAACGGGATACCTTTGAAACTCAATTCTACGCCAATGAGAAGAAGGTTTTAGAGCTCACCAAGTTACTTCACAAGGAGAAGAGTATAAATGCTTACATTGCACCAAAGAGGATGCGCTGGTGGGAAGCTTGAGTCTCTTTGCTTGGAGAGTTTATTTTTGCTTTGTTGCTTTCCGCCCAAGAGGCATTATGGTGACCAATAAAACTTCCTAATGCAATTAATGTTTGTTCTCTTTTTTGTTTAAGCAAATTTAAGTCTTAGAAATCCTTGAAAACATTACATTCATATATCATACATATCATTGCATAAGCAGGTTTCATAACAGGTCTCTCATGTTCTCGTTGTTTATTTCAGCATGGCTCTCAAACAAGACAACAGATATCTCCAAACTTAAGAAGCTATGTTCGTGGAAATATTCCTAAACCTATCCAAGGGGCAGGAAGAGTTGAAAGTACTCCTCGTTGGGAACCTGGCCAAGAAAAATCCTGAGGACAATAAGGACGAACGGTTGGAACAACTGCAAGTTGAGGTTGAAGCAATGAGAACCCAGATGCTAGGACATATGACTCTTATCCAAGGCCTAGCCCGAGGACAAGAAGAACTAAGAGACGTTATCAATAAACTTCATCAAGACGGATGCAACCGTATGAAGAAAACAGTTGAGGTTGGGGACCAAGTCATTAATCAACCTCCGATAAGACAAGAGGTTAGTTTATTGAAGAGTGGACCTTTTCAAATTGCTACCACATCACGGGTTCAACAACAACCTCGCCAAAATCAACGGGTTAATCAGCGTAAGCCAGATACACCCAAGAGGCAGATTACTAAACTCAACATGCCGTTGTCTCAAGCTTTACAACACATGTTGAGGATGAATCTGGTTACGTTGATAGGGCCTCATCCGAATCCCAAGACTTCTTGGCCTAACTACAATCCTGATGCAAGGTATGCATATCACTCCAACAGTCCAGGGCATGATACTGAGGAATGTTGGATGTTGAAATATAAAATTCAAAACTTGATTGATGAAGGAGTGTTGGAGTTTACACAAGATGGTCAGACTGAGTTCTTCTTCCATCCCTCCAAGGCACACCATCTGAAATGACAAGATCAGACGAAGAGGATTTTTTCATTAGAATTTTCAATTTGTAATTTTCTTTTGATTGTTCGAACATTTGTTTCATGTAAAACTTTGTTACTTTATCAATGCATTACATATGCCTGTTTTGAATCAATTCATTCGTATTCACTATATTTAAACTGCTTTCCTTTTTGTGATATTCAACTCTCGATCAAAAGCTTTGGGCCTTTAGAGGGAGGATGGCGAAAATGATACCACAATATCTACATTATGCTGTTGAACAGACCCCGCTAACGATGTACAGGCATTGTTTCAAATCCTAAACAGTGGAGTTATAAGGAAGATAATCCCTAGTCAACCCCTTTGAGCCAAAGAAGTAGGAGTTTTCTTTTCACACAAATTAAAACCCTTAATCATAACCTGGGGCAGGGTAGTTTTCTCAGTTAATTCAAAGGCACATTTAGTCGCAAGTTCATCCTTCATACACGACAAATAGTGTAGAAGATGCCTTCCAAAAGATGGTGATGATTCCGCATAGTCATCAAAGCATGCAGTCATTATTTTTCAAAAGAAAAGCCCGCTAAGTCAAAACCTATGAAGGAGACTTAAGAAAAAACAGGGGCATCCCGCTGACTGTAATCACAAAAGAAACAGGTTAGGCAAAAGAAGGGATAACGAAAACCAAAAAAAAATGTTACTACAAATCCTCAACAAAAGAAAAGGTTACAAAAATGACTGCCTTCTCAAACAAACGTTCAATTTCTGAACCATCACCAAGTATCAGAGCAAAGATTCCAGACTCAATTAGGATCTAAACGCACAATTAACTGAGCATAAGACTGAAGAACATCATGAAGAGAGGGTTGGGTACAAATAAAATTTGAGCCTTTATCCTTTGTTTCTTGAACCGTGAACCAGGCCACGTTATAACCCTTAAAAGTCCTAGATGAAGCATGGGTTAGTTCGAAAGCATGTTGTTACAAAAGGTATCCTGACTCCTGTAGGGTTCGCTATAAATCCTGAGTTAACATCACACATTTACAAATGTGTTTGTTTTACTAAAAAATGAATTTTCAAACTTCAAGACAGACATAAGCTTTGCATTCTTAAAATACCATTATTTGCGTATGACTATTTGTTCAATAGAAGAGAAATTCGCAGGACGGATATTCGATGAACATAAATCTTCTCAGTGGACAGAATCGACTCAGAGGGAAAGAGATTCCAGTGATAGGCCTTTCATAATCAAGGGTCATAGCATGATGTCCAGCTGATCTAGGGAAGTCAAGTCAAGGTTCAAGGAATCTCTCAAAAATTCCAAATAGCCAGGGGCAGATCTCCATCTGAATCACTTGGGGCATTGGACATGAATTCCAGTAACGAATCTTGTACGATCAAACAAACACCTTCTGGCAGTGTGACAGCACTTACTACTAAGGACAATGGCAATTCTCCACACCCGATGAACGTGGACATAGTCAGAAAGACTACGCATGAAAAAGACCCTCTAGGTTGATAGGCCTAGGCAAAAATAAGGGCATTCCGGCGAACCAAAAGAGTTTGGGCAAAAATTAGGGATATATACAAAAATAATGCACCCAGCAAGTCGAAAACCTGAAAAGGCGGCTTTAACAAAAAGGGGTATCCTGGTGGACTAAATACCCGAAAGGGCGGTCCAAGCAAAAGTCAAGGATTAAAGCGTATGACTATGTCCCGTCATCTTGTCACTTGTATATCAGTAGAAGACTTGTTATCCTGGTCAACATTTACCAAGCATCCCATGAGTTGGGAAGACACTCAAGCCATCCACAAAACCTCCGCGGATACTTTCTCTAGTAGGTACAGGGGTAGAAACATCCCGATGAAAAGTCACAACTATGTCCTCAGCATACGTCCCAGTGAAATTTATATCCCTCACAGAGTTATTCTTAGGCAGGAGTTAAAAATCCCCGACAGAATATTCTCAAACGGGAAAGGGAAATCCCCAGCAAATAATCTCCATTCATCATCCCCAGCAGAAATGAAGGATTCATCTTCCCAATACTCTTCAGCAGCAGTCTGGGATTTACTTTCCCAGACTAAGAAATATCGCAATAGCATCCCATATTCATACATCATGGCATGCGCATACACATCGCATACATCATAATCTCATTTATTTTGAGAACATCATCACAATGCATTTCATACATCATGACATTGCATACGACTAACTTTTTACCGTTTTCAGGAAAGATCAAATCAACAAACACCGTTGACTACTTATACGACCTGATATGATAGTCTTTTCAAAAGCTACGTCTAATGAAGGGCTATTTCAGCATTTTCCTCAGAAAAATGTTCTCGAAAGACCTTCTCTGGTTCAGTTAGACGACACTAAGATCTCTATGATTTCTATTCCAGTTGAAGATATTCCAAGACTTTTGTCTGGTTCAGTTAAATCGATACTAAGATTTTCCTGATTTCCATTCCAGTCAAAGTTAATTAAAGACCTTTCTCTGGTTCAGTTAAATCGACACTAATATTTTTCTGATTTCTATTCCAGTTAAATAAACTGCAAAGCCTAAAGTCCGACTAGATAGCAGTTAATTTCATGTTTCCCCAGTAATTTTCTACGAAGCCTGGAATCCGACCAGAGAGTAGTTAATTTGTTCAATCACTATGAAGCCTGGATTTCAACCAGATAACAGTATAAGGTGTTGTGAAGCCTGGAATCCAACCAGATAACAGTTTACTCTGTCAATTACTATGAAGTCCGGAACCCGACCGGATAATAGTCAATCAACAATTCAGGATATTGTGAAGCCTGGAATCCAACCAGATAACAATTTGAGTTGCTGTGAAGCCTAGAATCCAACCAGATAGCAGTTTACTCTGTCAATTACTATGAATCCTGGAACCCGACCAGATAATAGTCAATCAACAATTTAGGACACTGTGAAGCCTGGAATCCGACCAGATGACAGTTTGAGTTGCTGTGAAGCCTGGAATCTGACCAGATAGAAGTTTACTCTATTAATTACTATAAAGCCTGGACTCGACCAGATAATAGTATACCTCAAATTCAAGTTGAAGCATGGGTCCGACCAGATAATAGCTTAAGCTCTTCAAATCACTGAATCCTGGACACTACCAGATAACAGTTCAAGTCACTGAAGCCTGGATTTCGGCCAGATAACTGTTTGAGTTACTGTGAAGCCTGGAGTACGACCAAATAGTAGTTTAATTTCAATATTCCCCAATAGATTATTGTGAATCCTGGAATATGACCAGATAGCAGTCAGTCTTATTATCCTCAGCAAGTCACTGTGAAGCCTGGATCCCGACCAGATAGCAGTTCATTTATGTATCTTCAATCAAGAGATGACTCCCTAGTAGAGTAATGGACAACTGAAGCTCCTAAACTCTATTTTCCAAAACAGAGACCAACATTCCCCAGCAGAGTCCTCCTCAACAACAGGAATAGGAAGTCCCACAAAGGAATATCTCGTGAAATCAACATTACTCTGGATGGCATCTTTAAGCCCATCTCTGACGAATCTCTGAATGGCATCTTTAAGCCCATCTCCGACGATCTTCTGTTACCTTATCCAAATGGAATCTGTAAGCCCATTCTCGATATTATCTACACAATCAAGTATCATTTCAGACGAGTGCAAATTTCTAGGCACTCTACTGTTCAATCATCTTCTACCTTCAGATCACGAAAGGCAGCCCAACCAATCTACATCCTCAAGTTTAAGAAGATTGAACAGGGGCAGTTGTTGTACCCCAAAATTTTCCCTCTCATTTCACTCAAGACATGTCCTTTGAGATCCCTAACTTGCCCTAGGATGACTAAGAATTGACCAGACAAATTCTCCTCCTAAGGCAATAAACCTCAAACTAGGGTTTCAATTTTAAGCAAGATGTGTGAGTACCAAGGATCCCAAATTTTCTCCATTGTCCTAATATGTCCTCAATATCATCCATGATAAATTTCATGCCTTGAACAACAAGTTTGCTCAGTTAACTGCTCAAATGCCTGGAAATCAACTATACTAGGTCAAAAGTCAATTGTGGCCTATATACAGTCAAACTTCAATATTTTTGGTCAACATCAACATTTTGAAGTGATATCCATCATTTGATCAAGGGTTGATCATGATTCCTCAAGAAATGTTCCTAACTCATCAAAAGTCAAAAATGGAAAATTAGGGTTTCTATAGGAAAAGTCAACCAAACTTTGACAAGGCATAACTTTCTCATGCTTTATCAGAAAGTTTTCCACCAAGGCTCATTTTGAAGATAACCCAATCCCCTACAACTCTTATTCAATCCTTAAGTTCAATAAATGCCCCAATCAAAAGATATAAGCTCATACAGTGTAGGTCCTTTCAAAAAGTCAACAAAAACACCTTTTGGGTCAAAGCTCCTTACATGAACATGGAAGATCCAATTGAGATAAAACAAAAAGGGTTGTTTAAAGGACATCCTAAGCTTTCTAAAAAGTCAAAGAACGCCCTCTTAGGGTTAAAATAGAGAGAGATATGTATTGCTAAAGTTGACCAATTTTATGAAAATGCACAAAAGTCAATATGAGCAACTTGGATTATTTTGAACTAATGGGCATGGGTTTTGGATCTCAAACATATCTAGGGACTCATACAAGACATTTAAATACATTATTTTATTTTTATGAGATTTGTTTTTATTTATTTGAATTTTTATTCATTTAAATCTTAATAAATTAAATAAAATAGTAAAATGATGAATTAAATTCAAAGATTTGTTTTGTGATCAGATCATGAGCCTACCATTAGAAGATTGAATTCAAAACTCGTGTAAAGGATGATTGGAGAGAGATGAGCAAGTTTTGGCCAAAATTAGAAACATAAAATTCTAGATGCAAATCAAATCTTTTCTACACAAATCTTCAAGATTTAACCCATATTTGTTAACCTAATGGGATACACTATATATGCATAAACGTTCCAAACCTAAAGCAGGCGCAGCTGCTGAAAAAAAGACCCTGTTACAAGCTCGAAATTTCAAAGAAAAAGTGTCAATCGGATTTGGAATTACATAAGTATTCAAGGTGTTCTGAAGCTTGCAATCAATTCCTGGAGGCATTCTGAAGCTAGCTGCATCACTCCCAAGTGCCAAAGCTCCAATAATCGTGCCCAACACAGTCACGGTTTATATTTCTTTTTTTAAAAGGATTATGGTGATACGGGCATTATAAATGGATTTGGATCATGCATTCTTGCTTGTATGAATGATTAGAACATATTTGAATCATTAATTTCCTGTTTTGATGAATGTATGACAATATGCCATTGTTAGGGTTTTGACCTTTGATTTAGGGTTTTCAGATACAGGTAAAATTAGGCCTAAAGAGGAGCACCATCATGCTCAGGAGATCAAACCCAGTTGATCCATGGTGTTAAACTGAATTTATATTGTGCGTTGTAGATTTTGGAAATTGCAGGTGATTTAGTGACGGATAATATCTGTAGGTAAAGATCCATGGGCTAATACGACGGAGGGTTGGGGAAGACGAATGCATGGAACAGCCTGGTTGGCTAGTTTGAAATAGTACGCGTTTTTAAAAAAGGAATTTCTGACCATTATTTTAATTATATTGTTTTGTATTTATTTCATATAACGAATGACAAGGTGGCTTGGTGGTAAGGAAGGACGCACATGAAGTGGAAGACTTGGGTTTGATTCCCAGGTCTTGAATTTTATATTTTCTAACCAAATTCTTTCAGATCCAATGCACTGCCATCTCACACGTATACCATGCACCCTCAAATCCAGCCATTGGGTCATTCTTCCTCCAGATCGAGTGCCCAATGATGCTTCCCTATGCTGGACCTCCCAAGTATGCCTCCCACTAGATCTCACGCAGGATGTGGGCTTGCACAAAATCTGTGCCTTGGAATTCAGCAGTACACCCCTCCAATTGGGTTTCTCACCCCTCAGGCCCATCCTATTTTAATTATTTTATTTAATTTTTTAATTAGTTTATATTTTTGTTTATTTACTTTTTTTAAAATCAGAAAATCATAAAAAATTAGGATGTAGAGTTTTTTTTCTTTCTTAATAAGTTTAATTTTTGCAAATTAATTTAACTAATTTTTAACTTTTTTCTTTAATTTAAAATTAGTTAGAAATTAGGTTAAATTTCTAATCTTTTTTCCTAAAATACCAAAAAATATTTTTAATAGGCAATTAGATTTTAGGGTTTCAAACACAGGCCAGTCTTAACTTTTGTGCGCTATTATTTTTCATACGATTATTTTATTATGTAACTGTGCCCGGTTTGTAATAGTTTAATTAGGGTTTTCAAGTTCCGCATTTTACTTTTCAGTCATTATTTATGTAACTACACCAAAGCTTTTTAATAGTTGTAGGAACGGTCGATTTTGCCACCATATCACACCAACCTTCTCAATGTCTTCCTATCTTTGTTTGACGCACCAAACGGATACTCCTGAGTCTGAAGGAAGTTCTTGATATCATAATACCTGGGTTTTTCATCTGATGTCCCCTCTGTAGCAAACACATGAGCTAGTCTATCAAGACGTCGATCTGTAATTTGAGGTACATCATTTCAAGCATTCACTTGATACATGGAATCCAAGGTAGCTAGAGAATCATCCATTTGATTCTCATCTCTGGGAATATGATGGAACTCAACTTTATTGAAGAAAGATAATAATCTTCTTGCATTATCATTATAGGGAATCAAGCCAATGTGACGAGTATCCCATTCTCCTTTGATCTGATTTATTACCAAAGCTGAATCACCATATACATCAAGGATTTTGATTCTAAGATCAATAGCCTCTTCGAGACCCATGATATAAACTTCATAAACCACCATATTATTGGTACAATCAAATGTCAATCTTGCAGTAAAAGGGATATGTGACCCATGGGGAGGGATAATCACAACACTAATTCCTTTTTCATAAGCATTTACAGCTCAATCAAACACCATACCCCATAGGGATTCGGGATCAGGACCTTCCTCAGGCAAAGGTTCATCACAATCTTTAACATTTAAATACATCACATCTTCATCAAGAAATCATATTTAACAGACTGATAATCGTCAACCGGTTGGTGAGCAAGGAACTCTGCCAACACGATGCCTTTAATAGCCTTCTGAGTATGGTATTCAATATAATATTCAGACAATAACATCTACCAATGAGATAAACATTATTTTTTCCATGTCCTCAGGAGTCATCCTAATTTGATTGTATCTGAAAAATCCATCCATGAATGAGAACACTTTTAATTTTGTTGTGCTATCAACTAATGTATCAATATGGGTGTGATACGGTGGCAGAACTGGACTGTTTTAGGAAAATGCTGGTTTGCGTTTTGCGTTTTGTGTTCGCAAAATGTCACGGTAAGAAAGAGTCGCCACCGAGTTTTATTTTATCCAACTGGAAAGAAAAAAAAGCACAGAAAAATTCCTTTTTCGAGATTTTAAGTACGGGGGGTAGATTATAGAAAGGGAAGGTATTAGCACCTTTTATATCTGTGGTTTTCCACGGGCTCTTAGGTACTTTCTCATCATTTTAAAAGAAATTGCTTCTTTGTTTGTGTGTTTGAAAAGTTTTTGTTTTACTTCGATTTAACCCTTGCTTCTGTCTTCAAGAGTGTTACGAAGTCGTTTTGAAAACTTTGTTTGAAAAAGTGTAAGTGTGAAAAAGTTTGTTTTGAGCAAGTACCTACTAGCATCTACCCACTCGAAAAAAGAATGTTTATGTTCTTGTTTCCTTTGGACAGCGCTATCCCACTATTAGTGAGTAGGTAGCACCACCGTTGGAGTTGTAAGGGTCAATTTGATAGGGGCGTACGATCACTAAAGCAATGTTAGGGCGTCTTAGTAATAACCCTAATGTCTTAAGATCATATTCGAGGCAACATTTTCGAGGCAACCTTTCCGAGGCAACATATCTGAACGGGACTTTTGATCTTTGTTTAGACAAGAGAGAAACCACTAAAATACCCTATACTTAATGATCATTTACCGAAGGCAACAGAAGTGAGAGTATACCCTCGGAGTGCGCATGTGCGAGTGATTTGATTTCAAGTTATTATCTTTGCACGTTTAGGGTTTGCTAACCGTTTTAAAATTTACATATAGTCTTGTCATGCAATCCTATTCTTATACATCTAACAGTTAATATTTTGCGAGAATAAAAATGCAGAAAATAAAACTACGCTATTACAAGGCTTCGGGGAGGGGGATTAATTACATAGCCAAAAACCCGTAAAAACGAAAAATAAAAGGAAAATCCTAATAAAACTATTACATCCCATAAACAGTTACATCAATATTTGCAAAAATAAATAAGTGCGCGATGAATTGAGAGCGAGAGAAATTAGGGTTTTGACCCCGTCTAACCTAATTAAAATAAAAATTATTTTTGGTTGTTTTTGATTATTTTGAGAAAATAAGGTTTTAATTAAATATGTACCAACCTAATTACTAATTAAATTAAATTAAGAAAAATGATTAATTTTGACCTATTTTTGTACTTTGGTTATTTTGAGAAAATAAAATATAAAAAATTAAATTAAACAAAACCCTAATTTTCTAATTTATTTTAATTTATTTAAAAAAAGATTAAAGTTACCCTAAAATTAATTAAACTAATTAAATTAAATTAATTTTTGATAAAAAAATAAAACCTAAATCTAATTTGATGAAAATTGATTTTATGATTTTTTGTAAAAAAGAATTAATTTTGTGAGAAAAATAAATTAAATAAAATGAATAAAAGAAAATATATAAGAGAAAAGAAAAGAGAATTGGGACTGGTGTCAAAGTAGAAAGGGAGGTGTCCATAGAAATTTTGGGCCCAAAAACCTTGGTCCACGTTGACCCTCCTGGTTCCAATGTTGCAAGTTGACCAAGGTGCACTATGGTCCTCTAAATGATGGGCGTTAGATCTGGCCTTCTGGAGATCTAGTGATTGAACCTAGAGGACACATGGTAAACCCCTTTACCTATACACATGCATAATCACACAAGGAAAAATGTTATGAAATAATATGGGGACCTGGGATTCGAACCCAGGTCCTATGGCCTTTTCCACACACATCCTCACCAACTCTACTAGCGCGCTTGTTTGTACAATAGATAGAAACAAGGATTATATTGAAAAACGCAACACATTAACTTTCCAGCGCGCGAATTTTCAAATGGGAAAATGGGGTGGTGCCACGCAGTCCTTCTTCTTCCTCTCTCCGTTGGTAAAAGTCCCAGACTTTTACCTATGGACAAATGTTTGTAGCTATAGTAGCCCCTGCAATTTTCAAAATCTCATACAGGCACAATAAATGAAAACTAAAGGTGCAGCTCAACTCGTCTTGACCTTATGAACATCATAGCACCCCTCTTTTGGGCCAATTTTGCCTGCAATCAAAAACCCTAAAAACGAACCCTAAACCCTAACAATGGTGGATCTCTCTATGGTTAGCAAAAATACAATTACTCATTACCAATAGCTTTCAATTGTTTCAATGAACAAGAATATATAAGTAATTCATGCTACAAGTGCCAATATCATGATATTGAATTTCAAGAAAGTGGCGAAGTCGTCAGTCACTTACAGTGAGTTTTAGTGCATGAAAGTGCTTGCTAAGGATTGGAATGGACTCCTTGAACACCCAGGAAACGAATGAGTTAGCTTGGAAGGCTTGAGAGTGCCTGGAACTATGAAATCAGATTGCACTTTTTCTTGATTTTTTGAAAGTTGTTCTTCACTCTACACGCCTCCAACCCTTATGCATCTGGTCTGAGTTTGTCCTATATATGTCCTTGAGTGAATTAGGTTTACAAGCTTGCTCCAAATCTTTGTAATTATGAAGATTGAACCATGATTTGATTCTTATTCAAATCTTTCTAAAACTAGCCAAAAACCAATCTTTTTGTGTACAAACATGCCTTGCACGATTTGATTCCCTTGCTAGATGTATAAGATACCTGAAATATGCACAAAATCTCAAAGTTTAAATGATTTTGATATTTTCATGATTTTATTTTGATTTAATTTGATTTAATTGAAATAAAAATCAAAATAAATGGAAAAATAAAATAAAGGCAAGTGGGAAGAATCATGGGTCGTGGACCATGTTACAAACTCAAAACAAGCACAAAAAGTTGGGCCCATTTGACAAAAATTGCAATTTGAGGCACATTTTACTTTTGACAATTTTGCAAAAAAGGTCAACTTCACCAATGCATAACTTCCTCAATTTTGACTCTATGAGGGTGTTCTTGGACTTTTTAGAAAGCTTGAGATGTCCTATAGGCAACCCTTTTGGTATCATCTCAATTGAGTCTTCCATGTTCATGTAATACGCTTTGCCAAAAAAAGTGTTTTTGTTGACTTTCAGAATGACCTATAATGTCCAAATTCATAACTTCTTGTGAGTGCATATTTTGAACTTGGTAGATGAAGATAAATTGTAGGGCATTGCATCCTCTTCAAAATGAGCTTTGGATGGGTCATTCTGGATAAAGCATGAGAAAGTTATGCTTGGTCAAAGTTGGGTTGACTTTTCCTGCAAAACCCTAATTTAGCAACTTTTGGGTTTTGATGAATTGTGACCAATCCTTGATGAATCATGATCAACCCTTGATCAAATGATGAATAATACTTCAAAATGAGTATGTTGAACAAAACTCTTGAAGTTTGACTGCATGTGGGCCACAATTGACTTTTACCCTAGCACAGTCGATTTTCAGGCCTTTGAGCAATTGACTGAGCAAACTTTCTCTGTAGGGCTTAAAACTTGACATGGATGATCTTGAGAACATATTAGGACAAATTGTGAGAATTTGGGATCCCTTGGACTCAAGTATCTTGATGCAACATGAAACCCTAATTTGAGGTAGACAGCCTTAGGATAGAGTTTGTTTGGTAAACCCTTGGACTTCCTTGAGCAATTTGAGGACCTCACTTGAAATGTATTGAGAAATATGGGAGGGAAAATTTTGGGGTACAACAATGGGGCAATGGGAAATCATCTTTCAGACTTGATTTTTTTAAATCTCTATAATCGACGCACATGTGGACTTTTTTGTCTTTATTTGGTACTAGAACAATATCGACAATCCATTGAGGGTATAATGATGTCACGAGAAAACCAGCATCAATCTGCTTCAAAACCTCTTCTTCAATCTTCACTTCCATGTCAGGATGATTTCTTTGCAGCTTCTGCTTAATTGGTTGACATTATGGCTTTAGCGGAAAATAATGTTCCCTAATATCGATATCCAAACCAGGCATGTCTTAGTAAGACCAAGCAAAGATATCCATATACTCTTTAAATAACTCAATCAACTTGCTCTTCACATCATGATGAAGCAGTGCTCCAATCTTAACTTCTTTTGGATCTTCCTATGAACCCAAGTTAATCGTCTCCAACGGATCTTTATACGGCTGAATGGTATTTTCCTCGCGCTCAAGCAATCTTGAAACCTGTTCTGGGATTTCATCATATTCTTCTTCTTCATGCACATACACAGGATATTCAAAGTTGGGAGAGGGGGCAAGGTCATTTCATTCAACGGGTTTTTTAATTAATATGCACATATGATTTATGATTAACTTTAGAAACTAACATATGTAACAAGTGATTATGTAGATTTATTTACAGTTATTATTTATTTCAAAAGGTTTTTTTATTACCATTTTCCAAGAAAAAACAGAAAATAAAGACACAAATTTAGAAATCTAAAACAACTTTTATTAATGATCTTAAAAATCAAAACAAAAGACACACCCATACATCATTACTTTCACCTTGGGCAGAGTGAAAGACTTTTGAAAAGACAATGAAAAAAACAAATTACTTTCAAATATGGATGCAAGAAGGAACATCAACAGTGATCCAATTCTGGACTCTGACTCCATGTGTCACAAAGTTCGGCATCTCTTGCTCTGACTCTTCTTTGAGAATAACATTGATCCTTGGAGTAGTCGAATGGAGATATCATGCACTGTGAAAGATGTCTTGATATTTACTCAAAGTGGACTTCGACTTCACAACTTCCTTCTTCACGGAGAAACCCAAACCAGTCTCATTCATGTTCACAGGTTAATTAATAATCTGCCCCTGCACCTTGCTAGGGCCCTTCTGCACAAATTATTGCGCATCCTTAAATGAGGTGATCGAATCTTCATTCATCCTTATATTATCAATAGACAAAGCTTGGAACTGAGTTCCAATAGCGGCTTCATCAGATTCTATAATTCTAAAGGAATACAAATGAGATATCAACAGAGCTTGCTCACCATTCACAATGATTACCTTTCCTTCACACATAAATTCCAGCTTCTGATGCAAGGTTGAAGTAATAACTCCTGCTTCATGGATCCAGGGTCATCCCAATAAACAGCTATCAGCTAGGACAATATCCATAACTTGAAAGGTGATTTGGAATAAATGCAGACCTATGTGAACAGGTAAATCCACCTCTCCAATGACAGTCTTTCTCGAACCATCAAAAGCTTTCACTATAATGCCACTTGGGCGCATGGGAGTTCCTTGGTACTTAAGCTTCATGAGAGTGATTCTTGGTATGACATTAAAAGTAGATCCATTGTCTATTACCACATTGGACAAATATTCATTCTTATAATTCATAGATATATGCAAAGCCAGGTTATGGTTTCTCCCTTCATCAGGCAACTCCTCATCATAAAAACTCAGATTGTTACAAGATATAATATTCCCCATAACACAGTTGAACTGATCCAGAGACATATCCATTTCAATAAAATCTGGATTCGACACCCTCATCAGAGATTTCCGATGAGCAAAATAGTTTATCAACAAGGCTAAAATGGAAATCTTAGATGAAGTTTGCAACAACTGTTCCACAATCTTGTAATCACTCATTTTGATGATTTTTAAAATATCATCAACATCCTATTCCAAGGCGGATCCACTAGACTCTCCTACCACTTTCTTAGGTTCAGCATTCTTAACCACCTTCTTACCATAATTAACATCTCCTCAAAAGGCAGGGGCGAAGACACGACCACTGTGAGTTACCCGACTAGCTTCGGCAATATTCTCAACATGGGACAAAGGTTGGATAGGAATTTTCACATCATATTCCAAGATAGTTTCATTATACTTATAAGGCACAACGTTATCTGATTCACATGGTACATGACCAAGCATCAAATTACTACGGGAGCAACAACAGGCTTGTTGTGGCATACAATTTCTATAGGAGTGAGAACACCAAAATATGGCACAATGACATTCACCCTGATTTCTTCAGAATACTCAGGAATCACATAATCATTATAAGAAAACATACCTTCATCAGAAGAAAATAATTCATCAGCAGAAACGTACTTACCATCAGACATGGCCTCAACAGAGTAGTCTTCAATCATATTAACTCCATTATAATCATCTCTATTTCCTATAACCCTGATAGTACCTTTATCTAACAGTAATTGAACACCTCTTCTTACAACAAAACAACCACGGGAATCTCTACAGTAGATCTTACAGGACCCATAATGATGTACCTCCTGGCCATTCATGTGACAAAACGTGGTGTGCATCTGTACCAGACCATAATTCATATAGCTTACATCAAAAATCTAGAATTTGTTGGGACAACCATAAACCATATTCACCTCTTATTCATATTCAACCCTTGGTCTGATTATGTGGATAAGACCTGCATCCATCATTTCTTAAAGATCAGCTCTCACTTTATCACATCTATGGATATTTGAACTACAAATACTTTAACTCGCATGATCGTGTGTATAATAGTTTAACTCAGAGATAAACATGCATCTTCCCTAAATCACCTCTGACCAAATTGATATAAAAAATCATGAATCCCCCGGACAACCAGCAACCATATTTACAGCACTTCCACCTCCATGTTTGGATAATGGATTATCCTTCACATTGGGACCAACATCTTTAAAAGACATGGGACCAAATCTTACCATCTTCTGCACTTTATACTTCAACGGATAATAGATTCCAATGTTGTGCCCAGGGGATCCTTGATGAAAATAACAAGTTTGATCCGCCTTATAATACCATGGCAAAGTTGAAGATATAGCAGGGGGAGGCCTAGTTTACACCAATTTCTTTTGAATCAATAACAATCACAATTATGCATAACTCATTGGAATAGGATCAAAAGCTTCTCTCTTTTGACCTTTCCCTTGATTACTTTGTTGTGGTGCTCTCTAATAGGAAATAGCAGTCGGAGCCACATTGACAACCGGAGTTATAGAAGCAACCTTGTTGATGCTGATGACGTATTCTTGGAGGTCTAACCCTTCTTTCTTCAGCAACAACATTGGTTTCACTTTATTTCTTCTTAGAAAACCCATATGATGATTTCTTTGTTCCACTATGTACCCCAAAATTTTCCCTCTCTTTTCTCAAGACATTTCTCACAAAGGATCTCAAATGCTCAAGGATTCTCAAGACTTGATCAGACAAGCTGACCTCCTAAGCACTGAGACCACAAATTAGGGTTTTGGTTTTTACAAGGAAATTTGGACTTCTAATACCTCAAATGACTTTCATAGTTCATTATAGACCTCCAAGATTGCACATACCAAGTTTCAAGTCTTGCACTATAAATTTGCTCAATCAATTGCTTAGATGACTGAAAATCAGTTGTATTAGATAAAAAGTCAATTGTGGTCAATATACAGTCAAACCTCATGATTTTTGACCAACTTCAACATTTTGAAGTCATATTAATTAATTGAACATGTGTTGATCACAATTCTTCAAGAAAAACACTCAAATCATCAAAGGGGCAAAATGGTCAAAATTAAGGTTTTAATTGAGATGGACTAAGCATTGACTTTTGACCTAATACATGACCCAATGGATTGAAGCATGATTTCAAGGATTCAAACACAACATTTTGACCTAACTTCATGGCTCAAACCATTTCTCAAGATTAATAGATTGATAGTTGAATTTTGGATCAACTGATGAAAAGTCAACTAATACACAAAAAGTCAAACTTTGACTTTTTGATCAACATTGAATTTCAAAGATCAAGATTCATCAAGATAATTAAAAATGTCAAACTTGATCATCAAGAATCAAGAAAGTCTAGAAATTCCACATTGAATTTCTAAGTGTTTTTATACTTGATAAATTCATTACTACATGACATTTTTTCACCAAGACGCAAGACAATTCAAGGAAAACTTTCAACATGAAAGTTGTAGATATTGATGAACTATACAACTTTGTATTAGAGGGTTTATGTCCAAAAAATTCTTAGATTTAAATATATAAGCCCATGAAGTCATGACATTTTTCATAAAACACTTAGTGAATATTTTGACAAGTTAGGCAGATTTTTTGTCCCAACTTCTTGGAAATTTTTCACCTAGCTCCAATTTGATTTAGCCAAAGCGGTCAACATGAAGGTTGTTGACAATGTTTCAAGCTTTCTAAAATGTCAAAGAACTTGAAGAGATCATGCTTTAGCTAAAAGAATCGAAGAGAAGAAGTTGGGCATCCAATCTTGAATTACAAGTCATTTTCTTGATGAACACATGATCCAATCTCACAACTATGCTGCATAATCTTGCTTTATAGGATTCTTGACTTGAAAATCTATCAATAATAAGATATTTACACAACTAACTGAGCTATGATCCAATAGCTTAAGCCATTGTCCAAGTGATCCTGCCATTTAGGGAAGAAAGTTCACACTTCCATTTTGGAAAAGTGACTTTAATCACAAAGTCAACTTGTCTTGAGCCTCTAACTTATTTGTTCTGATCACATTCAACATGTATGCTTATAAGTAACATGTTTATAGCCTCTAGCCGCCCTAAAAGCCCTTGTAATATGCATTGAAACCATGTTTGTCAAGCTTGCTTCAAAGTGAAGTTTTAACACCATAACATGTGATCTTTTGTTTCTGATCCCTTCAAGCTTCCAAACCTCTTGCCTATAAATAGAGAGGTTATTTGTAACCAAAGACATGAATTCACATGCCTTGAAACTCCCAGAAACTCCCTGAAACTCATTACTTCTCCAAACCTCCATAACTTGTCATTTCTGGGCAAAAACTTCAATCTCATTATTCACTCGTGCGTTTTCCCTCTAAATCATTCTCAAAGCTTCTTTACATTAAATATAACTCATCCACGTCCCTATTTCACAACTGTAACACCTCCATCATCATCCTCCATTTCCAAAAACAAAGTTCTGCACATTGACTTCTACAGGAAGATTCAGCCACTCTTAATCCAAAGTAAGAATTACATTAGCTTCCTAAAAGTCCAGTGAAGCTATTCAGATCATCACCACACCTCCAGAAGTGATCAAACTCCATACACAATTTCCAGTTTTGAGGTGAGTTTTCTCAACTTTCAACTCTCTCTACAAGCATCATTAATGTTTACTTTGTGAACAAAAAATGTAGACATCATAGCCCTGAAGCTAACCATGCCCTTAGATTTCATTTATGTTACCTGAGTGATGAAAATTTTGAAGATGAACTTTCTGGAAAAAAATAGGTTTTTATTTGGTAGCGGTAAAATTCTCATTCATCTTTGATTTATAGCTCATGAAATTTATATGGTTGAATTCGTATTGAAAAATGGAGCAAGTTTCATGTTCATACTTTTGCAAATGGTTGAGAAATGAGTGAGTTTAGAAATTCAAAAATCTTGTCAATGGAATTTGGCGCAAGGTCATGGATAAAGTTACATTTAGAAATGAGTTTGTAATATATTTGTTAGTTTTTGTTCTAATACCAGATGAAACATCCACCCTAGTGGTAGAAGAAGCGCGGGTAAGGCATTAATCTATAGGACATGGGTTCGAGCCCTAGTGGTACCCTTTTGCCTTTTCATATATTTCTTATTTCAGGTTCCATGTATACAAGCTACGCGCGTGTATCATGTTCCCTCATCTCATCACCATCAGATCATTGTGAAGATAGATCCAACACATTCCAACGCCAGCCTATGGTTAACTTCAAGAAGCCGTCCTTTCTGGATCAAACAAGGCGTTGGACCTCCCAAAACCTGGGCCTTTTCTCTATTTTTTTTTGTTTTTTTACTTTACCGCACCCCCATTTTACTAAACACAACCTAGCCTAATTCCATTATTTTTTATTTTTCCGATTCCAAACAAAAAATTGCTTGGGCCTATTTACTACCCTTAACCCTCATTTCACTTTTTTAACACCAAGCCCAAAACTTTTTATATTGTTTATATTTTTCTATATTTTATTTATTATTTATTTTATTTAACCAAAAAAATGCCAAAATATATCTTCTTAAATAATTATATTATTAAATATTTTAATTTAAACACTTCTTTTATTTTTGTTAATATTTAGAACTAGGTTTATTTATTGTCCATGCTTCAAATATTTTTAAATTAACCTTCAAATTATTTTCTAATTAATTATTTTAGACTTAGGTTTCATTTTTTATTCTTAATTTAATTAACTTAGATTATAGGTTTTATTTAAGATAATTAATTAATTTATTTTGTGATTAAAATTTAGTTTAATTAGGTTAATTAAAATCTTTCTTTCATAAAAATCCATAAAAACAATTTCTTTTCCCTTTACAATTCTTTGCGCATTTTACTATTTCGCATTACAATTTATGTAACTATCAAAGTCTTGTAATAGCAATTACGGTTTATTTTACTTGTCATCCCCATTTGTAAATTTGTATCCCCCATTTCCAAAAGTATTGTAATAGCGTAGGATATTTAAATTCCGCAATTTTTTGTTTTCTGTATTATTGCTAGTAATTAGGGTTTGTATGGCAAGATTTAAAATCAACATTAGACAACCCTAATTCAAGACAATATACTTGAAAACAAAACACTTTGCACACATACACCTCTAGGGTAACCCACACTTGTTTCCTTGGATTAAAACAGTCATGTCCCTCAAGCATGAGATGATTTTAGCAAAGACCCTCGATTAAAAGATTGCAGTCCCTCAATGACCCTTCAATGTTTCCTTCGGTAAACAATCTTAGTCCCTTACGAAAATTGCTAAAAACATCTTACATGTTTCCTTCTATAATTGTATGACGACTCACGCCTGTCCCTCACATCTAATGATAAGGCTCTCTACCAATCAATGGTAAAGTAACATTATCTAAAGAAGGAGGAAAAGAACAAAGACTTTTTGAGTAGGTAGATTATTGTAATTGCTTTCTCACAAACAAAACCATTTACACCTCACACTTTCAAAACACTTTTCAAAACAAACATTTTGTATACATTCTCAACGATACGAGAATCATTACAAAATTGCCTTGCATTGGCACTTTCAAAACATCTTTCAAAACACTCATTTTCAACAAATATTTTAAAAACCAACACTTTGTATACATTCTCAACGATATGAGAATCAATGCAAATTTTTCCAAACTTAGGCGTTTTCAAAATATTTTCAAACTTACACAAACACAAAGCATTTTAAAGTGATCAAGCAATTAAGAGCCCGTAGATAACTACGGATGAAAAGGGTGCTAACACCTTCCATTTTCAAAACCTACCCCCCGAACTCAAGAAAATTCTCAAAAGGTCTTTCCTGTTCTTTTCACCCTTTCCTTTATTGGATAAAAGAAAAGTCGGTGGCGACTCTTGCTATTCGCAACATTTACGATCAAACGCAAAACACCCAAGTCAGTTCTCCCACCGTATCACAGAACTGGCGACTCTGTTAGGGATGCATTGACTAAAAGTGGGGTTACCTTTAGAGCTAAATCACCTTTATTTTCTTTAAGTGTTTGCTTTACATTTGTGGGTTATGCTTGGGTTTATACTTGTAAAAACCCTATACCCGAATTCGGGGCATATTAAGTAAGTAGTGATAGATCGTGGGGATTATGCAGCATAATACCGACATGGTTGAAGAGATGGCTATGTTAATGTGACACATTTGTTGATACCGGTGTCTCTTGAGTCAAGTCAAGGAGAATATGGGGCCGTTGTATGGTGTCATGGAGAACTAACTAACCTTAGAATCTTAGTTGAATAACTTGGCCATTAGAAAGTAGTGAGATAGTTGGCTTTCGTGCAAGACTAAAGTTGGTTGATACTCGATGCTACAATCATTGAGATCAGAATTTTGGGATATTTTGGCCGCAGTTTGGATGCTTGAGCTAAAACAATGCCCAATGAAGAAAGATCAGTGATATTGAGATTCCTTAGAACCCGGTTACTTTTGTTATGACAGGTTGAACCAACTAAACTTCAAGAGGGTACTTGCCTATAAAACTCATGCAAGCCTAAACCTAATCCATGTGTGCTTTTTTTTGTGTGATTATTTATTCATAAACATCATGACATCATGCCATAGCGTTTTCACTAACCATTTCAATGACCTAGGGATTTACCTTTGTTCTATTTTGTAGGATATGGCTTCCACTCGCAGAAATACCATCTGAATCAACTTTGTAAGGGAGCCTCCTCAACTCAAAGAGTTAGTGTCAAGGGTTCCTGGAAATTCTATGTTCACCAAAAGATATGGTCGACCTCTCAATCTGGTTACCTCAATCTTTGAAGAAGACATGATGAGGGTGCTCTTTAAGTTCTTTGACCATGCACATCATTGTTTCACCTTTCCCGACTATCAACTAGTGCCCACAATGGAAAAATTCTCTCAACCATTGGGAGTACCAGTCCTTGATCAAATACCATTCACCATTTTAGAGGAAATTCCAAATCCTGAAGATATTGCCAAGGCCTTACATTTGAAGAGTTCTGACATTGTAGCTAATTTGGAGACAAGAAGTGGAGTCAAAGGCTTTTTGGCTAAATTCCTGATGGAGAAGGCTCGTTTATTTTTGGATGCTTTGGATTTACAAGATTTTAAAGAAGTTTTAGCTCTTCTAATCTATGGGTTGGTGCTTTTTCCTAACCCTGACCAACTTATAGATGTGAATGCTGTCAAAGTTTTCCTTACTCGTAATCCCATGCCTACTTTGCTTAGAGACATTCTACAGTGTCTTCACACTCGTACCATGAGGAAGAGAGTGGATCTTATATATTGTGTTATGTTGTTGCCTAAGTGGTTTATTTCGCACCTTCCTCGATCAGTATTGAAGAATGAATAAGGCTTGAGGTGGTCTCAAAGGATGATGTTGCTCTCTCATTTGGATATCCATTGGTGCTATCGATCTCAAGAAGACATTACTATCATTTACCATTGTGGGGAGTTCCCTAATATTCCACTTTGGGCATTAGGGGAGGTATTACTTATAACCCTTCTCTAACTCTATTATAATTTGGCTATGCTCGAAGGGATGTTCCCCATGACGCACTCATTCAAGGTATCATATTCGACTATGAGAATGATGTTCAAGGTTATCATCAAAGGTTTGTACATGCTTGGGGCATGGTAAGCAAAGTTGATAGTAAGACTTTGGGGCACAAGAATTCCATCCCTCTTGAGCCTTATCTCAAATGGGTACGAGCTCGTGCTCAAAGTCTCATGATGCCATATCAAGCTATCCTACCAATAGTTGTGGAGCCTGTTGCCAAAAGGGGGTGTTCCTTATACCATTCTCCATCCTAACATGCCTACCAATCTTGAAGAATTGCAGAGATCGTGGATCCAACTCAAGGGGAAACGAGATACCTTTGAAGCTCAATTATATGCAAGTGAGAAGAAAGTGTTGGAGCTCACAAGGTAACTTCACGAGGAGTGAAGCTTGAATGCATACATTGCACCAAAGAGGATACTTCCGTGGGAGACCTACGTCTTTTTTTTAGGAGTTTAGTTTGTTGTCTCTTTGAGACCTAGTTTCTTTTTCATTGTAAGCCTGAGGGAAAATTGTAATCTTTGAACTTATTAATACAATTGTGGTGTTTGTTTCCTTTTTGGATAAGCAAATTTAAATTCCTTAAGGTCCTTGAAAACATTGAATCCGATACAGGTTTCCTCATCTTTTTACTGTTTATTTCAGTATAAGATGGCTCTAAAGAAAATCGTCAAAGATCTGAAGACTCAACGCGTGCAGTTCCAAGAGACTCTCCTCAACCTAGCCAAAGGTCAGCAAGAAATGATGACACTCCTTGTCACCAAGAAAAAGACTAAGAAGAGGGATGTCATCCTTAACATGGGAAGAAGGTTCAAGGGTCATGCCCGACTAGCTCAAATAGAAGAGGCTTCTTCTGAGGAAGAAGACAATCAAGAAGAGGAAGCTAGAAGCACTAGAGCTAGATGTGGAAATAACCAAGCTACTGAGGACAAAGACTATTCCGAGGAGCAATACCCACCGGCAGATGATAAGCACAAACAGCTCAAAGACCGACTTAAGGCTATAGAGATCCAAACAATGCCTGGTTTGGACTTTGGAGACTTAGGTCTGGTCCCTGGGATGGTCATTCCCCATAAATTTAAGGTCTCTATCTTCGCCAAATATGATGGGGTCTCCTGTCCAAAGATGCATTTGAGGTCTTATATCCGCAAGATTCAACCGCACACTGCTGATAGAAAGTTATGGGTGCACTTCTTTTAAGAAAGCTTATCTGGAACACAGTTGGAATGGTTCTATCAACTTGAGGGGAATAATATCCACTCCTGGGAGGATCTAGTTGCTGCCTTCTACCAACAATACCAATATAATGTTGATCTTGCACCAACTCGTGTGCAGTTGCAGAATATGACTATGGGTTCAAATGAAGGTTTTAAAGAGTGTGCTCAAAAGTGGAGGGATCTGGCTGGAAGGGTACAACCCCCATTGACTGATAGAGAATTAGTGGACATGTTCATGGGCACCTTGACTGGTCCGTTCTTCAATTTGCTTATTGGGAGTTCCTCATCAGGGTTTACTGAATTAATCTTGACTAGTGAGCAAGTTGAAAGTGGAATCAAAATGGAAATATCCCCATGGCCTCAACCTCTACTGCTGTAAAGAAACCATTTATTGGTAAGAAGGAAACTAATGTTGTTTATGGACAAAGGAGTCGTATTAAGAACGATCGTCATCAGTCGGTAGGAATTGTATTAATTTCAAATCCAACCCGAGTTCAACGACCACATCAATCAAACAATCAACAAAGGCCTGGCGTCTCGAGGAGGCAATTCACTAGAATCAACATGCCACTGTCTCAAGCTTTACAACATCTGTTGAAGGAATATTTGGTAATGCTGCGAGACCCTCCTCCAAATCCCAATACTGCTTCTCCCAAATATAATCTGAATGTGAAATATGCCTATCATTCAAATAGTCCCGACCATTACACCAACAATTATTGGGAATTAAAGAACAAGATACAAGATTTGATTGATAACAAGGTGATCGAGTTTGACCCTCCACAGACCCCTAATTTCATTATTGCTCCCATGCCCAATCATGGTAAATGTGTCAATGCTATTGACGATGCCTCCTTTGTCTCCACCATTGATGATTTGACTACTCCATTATTGACCGTTAAGAAGAATCTGCTGAGAGCCAATTTATTTCCTCGCTGCCTTGAAAATTGTTACCATTGTGCTTCCCAAACCAATGGTTGTATGTGGCTAAAGAAAGGTATTCAACGTCTGATTGATAGCCATGAAATTCTTTTTGAGAAAAATCTGTCTGTGAAGAGTTTGCTTGAAAGTTCTTTCCAAAAGTTGAGACTTGAAGATATTTCCATAATCACCATTTCCAATACTCCTGTTAGGATCACCTCTAAAGGCCCTATAAGGATTCTTTCTGAGCCAAGAGTGGTTCCCATTATTATCACTACACCGGGGCTAGTCCCATATTCATCTGACAAAGCAGTACCTTGGAACTATGGGGCAGAAGTTTATTATCATGGAATCAAGCAAGAGCCATGGATTATTGAAAATGAAGAGCATGAAATTACAAACATAACCAGAACTAGTAAGGTCACTAGAACAGGAATGGTCTTCTCTTCCGAGATCTCTCCTCCAACAATAATACATATTCGTATTCCCACTATTAGGCCAACTACTGATACCCGAGGTAAAGAGAAAGTTGTTGAGCCTGCCCTGACGGAAGTGCCCTTAAAAGAAGTGATAATTGAAGACCCATCTAGACAAGAGATGGAATAAATTCTAAAGATCATCCGAAAAAGTGATTACAAAATAGTGGAACAACTGGGGTAGACACCCTCAAAAATATCCATGTTTTCCTTGTTGTTATGCTCTGAAGCACATGCCCAAGCTCTGTTGAAATTCTTGAAGAATGCCCATGTACCTCAAGAGACCACTGCGGATCAATTTGAGAACTGTGTTGCAAGCCTAATGCTGATAATGGATTGGGATTTTCTAATGCAGATTTAACTTCGGCAGGGAAGAATCACAATAAGGCTCTCCACATCTCTATTGAATGCAAAGGCACCACTCTGGCACATGTGTTAGTAGACACTGGATCCTCCCTTAATGTTTTACCCAAAGGTGCTTTGGAAAGATTGGACTGTGAAGGGCTGGTGCTGAAACCTAACAATATTATGGTGAGGGCCTTCGAAGGTTCGAAAATAATGGTCCACAGAGAGGTTGGTCTCCCGATCAAGGTGGGATCTTAAGTCTTCAATTCAATATTTTATGTAATGGATATTCGCCCGGCCTATTCATGCTTGCTCATACGCCCATGGATTCATGAGGCAGGTGCAGTTACCTATACATAACATCAAATGTTGAAGTACCCAATAAAGGGGAAGGTTGTCACAGTCTGTGGAGAGGAAAATATATGGTCAGTCATTTGAATTCTTTCAAATACGTTAAAATGGATGGTGAATTCATTGAAACCCTCTGCCAAGCATTTGAGGTAATCCCTCCAATGGTTATTGTTGCTACTTCTGCTACACCTGAAATCTCTAAAGGCACACCAAGAATATCCTCTCTGAAGGATGCTAGGGTTGTTGTAGAAGATAGGGGTTGCACTATCTGAGGACAACTTCCTGACATGCACTACAAATTTGACAAATTTGGGTAGGGTTTTACTTCAAAGGCTCAGAAAGAGGTTCGACGTGCTTGTGCTGGTGGACCACCTCTCCATATTAGAAACAATGAATTCAATGCACTGGAAGACACTAGTAGTGACGGTGACCTAGACAGTTGGATCTTCCCAACTGCTGACGGTGGACTTAACAACTGGAAGGCCGGAGACTTCATCTCAATCTCCTTCAACCAGGAGTAATTTCTATTTCTTATTTCTATTGCTTTAAGAAATTTCGCTGTATAATTTCCTTCAAAACAATAACTTTAAACCATGTTCCTTACCTGGGGCACAATGGTCCAGTTGTTAAGGATTTTTCATTTCATGTATCATATGCTCATTTAATTAAAACATTGGACGATTTTACATTCAAATTTTGTGCTCTTTGTCTTTCTTTTATTTTACTACATTTTCAAAAATAACCATGTGACCAACATGCCCACACATACATTTGCAGATCCACATCCACTCTGGATCTCATTGACAACAATTCTGCTATTGTCATTTATGACTTCGAAAATCCAATATATCAAGGCAAAGACGAAGGTGAAGACGATTATGAGATACCTGAAGAAATCTCCAGACTCCTGATACAAGAGGAAAAGGCTATCCAAATGCACGAAGAACCGATCGAAGTGATAAACTTGGGTACTGAAGCAGATAAGAAAGAAGTCAAGATCGACACCAACTTAGAAGGCGGTGTCAAGAGCAGATTAGTTCAGATGTTGCATGACTACGTTGAGGTATTCGCTTGGTCATATGAAGATATGTCGAAGCTCGATACTAATATTGTGGTTCATCGTCTTCCAATGAAAGAGGGTTTTTCTCCGATCCAACAAAAGTTTCATCGCATGTGTCCTGACATGTTTGAAAAGATCAAGGCCGAGGTAATGAAACATTTCAATACAGGTTTCTTGGCAGTGAATTCGTATCCCCAATGGGTTGCAAATGTTGTTCCAGTGTCGAAGAAAGATGGTAAGGTCTGTATGTGTGTAGACTACATGGATTTAAATAGGGAAATCCCCTAATATGACTTCCCACTACCGCATATTGATGTCTTAGTTGACAACACTGCTCAACACAAGGTGTTTTCCTTCATGGATGGTTTCTCGGGTTACAACCAAATCAAAATGGCACCCGAAGACATGGAGAAGACTACTTTTGTCACACAGTGGGGCACCTTCTGTTATAAAGTCATGCCTTTTGGGCTGAAGAATGCAGGTGAAACTTATCAACGGGCTATGGTGGCTTTATTTCATGACATGATCCATCATGAGATGGAAGTCTACGTGGATGACATGATAGCAAGATCCAAAACTGAGGAAGAGCACCTTGATCATCTGCACAAGCTGTTTAAGAGATTGAAGAAATACAAGTTGAGGTTGAATCCCAACAAATGCATCTTCGGGGTAAGGACTGGAAAGCTCTTAGGCTTCATTGTCAGTGGAAAAGGAATTGAAGTCGATCCTGCCAAAGTCAAAGCTATCCAAGAAATTCCATCTCCTCATACAGAGAAGGAGGTCAGATATTTTATAGGATGACTAAACTATATTGCCCGATTCATTTCTCACCTGACTGCTACTTGTGAGCCACTCTTCAAGTTGCTGGAGAAAGATCAAGTGGTAAGATGGAATGATGACTTCCAAATAACTTTTGACAAGATCAAGGAATACTTGCAAGAAACACCAGTTCTGATGCCACCAGTTGAAGGAAGACCTTTGATCGTGTACTTAACTGTGTTAGAGAATTCAATGGGGTGTGTACTGGGGAAACATGACGAGTCTGGTAGAAAAAAGTTTGCAATATATTACCTTAGCAAAAAATTTACCGATTGTGAAACAAGATATTCACTACTCGAGAAAACTTGTTGTGCTTTGGCATGGGTTGCTCGCCGACTAAGATAATATATGTTGACTCATACCACTTTACTGATATCTAAGATGGATCCCATCAAGTACATCTTTGAGAAGCCAGCTCTCTCCGGAAGGATAGCTCAATTGAAAATTATCTTAACTGAATACGATATCCAGTACACTACACAAAAAGAAATCAAAGGAAGTGTGTTGGCAGATCATTTGGCACATCAAGTTGTGGATGACTACCAATCTATGAACTTTGAATTCCCGGATGAGAATATAATGTTGATTACAGATTGTGAAAAACCTGGACCGTATGAAGGATCTGAACAAGGATCCAGGTGGACTATGGTTTTTGATGGAACTTCCAACGCACTGGGTAACGGAATTGGGGCTGTAATCATTTCTCCCAAAGTTGCCATACTCCTTTCACTGCCAGACTCTGCTTTGATTGTACCAACAATATGGCTGACTATGAAGCATGCATCCCGGGTCTTAAAGATGCTATTGACTTAAGAATCAAATTTTTAAGCGTATATAGAGACTCAGCTTTGGTCACCAGTCAAGTTAAAGGAGAGTGGGATACAAAACATCCAAACCTTATTCGTTATAAAGAGCTTGTGCTAACCTTGATCCCATACTTTGAAGAGGTTGCCTTTGAGAACATTCCGAGGGAAGAGAATCAGTTGGCAGATGCTTTGGCTACCATGTCTTCTATATTCAAGGTCAGATGGGACAACGAAGCTCCCCAAATTATTGTCAAAAGATTTGACGAACCAGCGCATTTCTATGAGATTGGTACTAATGGTGTAGAGGAGAATCCTTGTTGTCATGAGGTGAAAAGATATCTCGAAACTCAAGAGTATCCAGAAGGGGCGTCAGTCAACGACAAGAAATTCTTGCGGAGGTTCTCAGCCAAGTTCTTCCTGAGCAGTGGGATCTTATACAAGCGCAATCGTGATTCAATTCTGCTCTGTTGTATGGACAAGAATGAAGATGAGAAGATAATGGAGGATATGCATGAAGGTATCTTTGGTACTCATTCTAGAAGACATACTACGGCCAAGAAGATTTTGTGAGCTGGTCACTATTGGTCAACCATGGAAACCGATTGTCATCACCACTCGAGGACTTGCCATAAGTGCCAAATTTATGCTGATAAGGTTCACGTGCCTCCAATAACTTTGAATGTCATTACTTTCCCTTGGCCATTTTCAATGTGGGGAATCGATGTGATTGGATAAATCAAGCCTACTACCTCTAATGGACACCATTTCATTCTTGTCACCATTGACTACATTACCAAGTGGGTTGAATCAGCTTCATTTTCCTCAGTTACCAAGAATGTCGTAGCCTGGTTTATTAAGCATAACCTCATTTGCCGGTATGATATCCCTGAGAGGATCATCATTGCCTCTAATTAACAATGACATGACCAATAAGCTTTGCATGCAGTTCAAGGTCAAATATCACAACTCTTCGCCATACAGACCTAAGATGAATGGCACATTGGAATCTGCTAACAAAAATATAAATAAGATTATGCAAAATATGGTGGTGACCTAAAAAGACTAGCATGAGATACTACCATCAGCGCGAACATCAACTGGGGAAACCCCTTTCTCTTTGGTCTATGGCATGGAGCTGTCCTGCCTGTCGAAGTTCAAATCCCTTCTCTAAGGATTATGAAAGAAGCAGACTTAGACGAAGAAGAATGGATTTAGACCAGGTTGGATCAGTTGAATTTGCTTGAAGAAAATAGGTTGGTTGCTATTTGCCACAGTAAGATGTACCTGAAACGCATGATCAAAGATTTCAATAAGAAGATCAAGCATCGGGTATACCATGCTGGTGACTTGGTAATAAAGCGCATCATTCTACCACAAGGAGATCCCAGTGGAAAATGGACTCCCACTTAAGAGGGGCCATTTGTTGTTAAGAAAGTATTCTTGGGTGGTGTTATGATGCTAACCACTATAGACGGTGAAGATTTCCCGCACCCTATGAATGCGAACACAGTAAAAAAATACTACGTATAAGAATGACTCGCTAGGCTGACATGCCTAGGAAAAAATAAGGGCATCCCGGTGATTCAAAAGGGTTTGGGAAAAAGTTAGGGATATATATAAAAGATCGTACACCTGGCAAGTCGAAAACCTGAAAGGGAGGCTTGGGCAAAAAAGGGTATCGTGGTCGACTGAAAACCTAAAAGGGCGGTCCAGGAAAAAATTAGGGATTAAAAGCATATGACTATGTCCCGTTGGATCACTTACATGCAAGCTTTATTATAAGGGTCAAAAGTTCAAAAGGTTCAATAACAGAGTTTGTAACCCAATGAGATCACTTCCACATGGCTATATATATTTGTTTTCACTTTGTATTCCTTTCATTTTTATGACGACTTCCTCTTACTAGGATTTCCGTCTCTCTATACAAAATCGTCGATTTATAGGCAAATTATCAATACAAATACATATTAAAGTCACAACTTTTTGTTCTTCTATTTTGTTTGCAAAAACGTCCAATGGCTGAATTGAATGAACATATGCATATGAACGTGATTAATTGTTAACAAATATATGCATAAGAACAGGAATAATCATTTACTCAAGATCCTAGGAGTTGGGATAACACTCAAGATGCCCATCAATCCCCACATATAATCTTCACAAATTTATCTTCACATACACCACCATTTCTCAGCAGATCACTTTAGCAGATAAAAGAAAATGATTAGTATAATTCATGGAAACACTATTCCCCAGCTGAGTTTGGTCCTCCAAAACTGAAAAAGAAACCTTGCAGAGTTCTTCTCTTTAGCAAATTCAAGTTCTCCAGGGTTTATTTCACAAACAACCTACAAATCCCCCAGCTTGAGCCTATTCCTCAGACTACTACAAATCACTAGAAAAATTCTTCTCCCCGGTAAAATTGCCACTATCCATATAAAGTTGCTGTAAAACCTGGAATCTGACCAGATACAAGTTAACTATTTTCCCCAGACGAGCCAACAGTTTAGCCATCTCGTTTATCCTCAGTCAGGATACATAAGAATTAAATTCCCAAATAGAGCTGTGAACAACCGATGTTCCTGAACTCTATTCCCCGAGCAGAGATCAACATCCCCAACAGAGTTTCTTCAAACAAGTAAGCGGGAATCCCCCAGCGGAAGCACTTTAGACACGATTGAAGATACACACACTCTTCATCCCTCAACAATAAGTCAGGGATTTGTTTTCCTAGATAAAAATACACTTCAATACATCTCACATCATTTACAAATATCATAGAATATGCATACGAAACGCATATGACACAATCTCATTTATTTTGAGAACATCATTATGCAATGCATTTCATACATCATGACATTGCACACAGCTAACTTTTTTATCTTTTCAGGAAAAGATTAATCAACAGACAGACATCACCAACTACTCATATGATCCAACAGTATTCTCAAAGGCTACATCTGACAATGGGTTATTTAAGAAATTTCCTCAAAGGGTCATTCGAAAACAAGACTTTTGTTAGTTCAGTTTAAATCGCTCAAAGATTTATTCTAATTCTTTTCTGGTAGACACTTTTTCTGGTTCAGATTTTATTCTGATTCTTATCTAGTTAAAGACAAATACAAGACATCTATTGGTTCATCTTAAATCGCCTAAAGATTTATTTTGATTCTTTTCTGATAGACACTTTTCTGGTTCAGTTTAAGTCACCTAAAGATTTTATTCTGATTCTTCTCAAGTTAAAGACAAATACAAGACATCTGTTGGTTTAATATAAATCTCCTAAAGATTTATTCTAATTCTTTCTCTGTAGACACCTTTTCTATTTCAGATTTATTCGGATTCTTATTCATTTAAAGACAAAGACAGACATTTGCTGGTTCAGCTTAAATCGCCTAAAGATTTATTCTGATTCTTTTCTGGTAGACACTTTCCTGGTTCAGATTTATTCTAATTCTTATCTAGTTAAAGAGAAATACAAGACATCTTTTGGTTAAACTTAAAGCTCCTAAAGATTTATTCTGATTCTTTTCCGGTAGACACTTTTTCTGGTTCATATTTATTCTGATTCTTATCCAGTTAAATACAAAGACAAACATCTGCCGGTTCAGCTTAAATCACATAAAGATTTATTCTGATTCTTTTCTGGTAGACACTTTTTCTGGTTCTGATTTGTTTTGATTCTTATCCACTTAAAGACAAATATAAGATATCTATTAGTTCAGCTTAAATCTCCTAAAGATTTATTCTGATTCTTTTTCGATAGACGCTTTTTCTGGTTCATATTTATTCTGATTCTTATCCAGTTAAAGACAAATACAAGACATATGTTGTTTCAGCTTAAATCGCCTAAAGATTTATTCTGATTCTTTTCCGATAGACACTTTTTTTGGTTCAAATTTATTCTGATTCTTATCTAGTTAAAGACAAATACAAGACATTTGTTGGTTGAGTTTTAATCGCCTAAAGATTTATTCTGATTCTTTTTCGGTGGATACTTTTCTAGTTCAGATTTATTCTGATTCTTATCGAGTTAAAGATAAATATAAGACATTTGTTGGTTCAGTTTAAATCGGCCTAAAATTTATTCTGATTCTTTTCTAGTAGATACTTTTTCTGGTTCAGATTTATTCTGATTCTTTTCTAGTCAAAGACAAACACAAACATCTCCTGGTTTAGTTTAAATCGACTCAAGATTTATTCGGATGCTTCTTCCGGTTGAAGTCAAGCTTAGACTTAGTCTAAATTCTATCAACAATCACCTTTGGATGGCATCTATAAGTCTATCTCCGATAACTCTCCATCATCTCTCCAAATGGCATCTTTAAGCCCATTCCTAATAATCAATAAACTGTTCACTTCATGCATAAACGGGTGCAAATTTCTGGGCACTTAAGTGTTCAATCATCTTCTATCTTAAGGTCAGGAATGCCGCACATGTCAATATAACTCTTCAGGTTCAAGAAGATTGAAGAGGGGCAGCTGTTGTACCCCAAATTTGTCCTCTCTTTTCTCAAGACATTTCTCGCAAAGGATCTCAAATGCTCAAGGATTCTCAAGACTTGATTAGACAAGCTCACCTCTTAAGCACTAAGACCACAAATTAGGGTTTTGGTTTTTACAAGGAAATTTGGACTTATGATACCTCAAATAACTTTCATGGTTCATTATAGACCTCTAGTATTTCACATACCAAGTTTCAAGTCTTGCACTACAAATTTGCTCAGTCAATTGCTCAGATGATTGAAAATCAATTGTATTTGATAAAAAGTCAAATATGGTCAATATATAGTCAAAAATCATGATTTTTTACCAACATAAACATTTTGAAGTAATATTCATCAATTGATCAAGTTTTTATCACAATTCTTCAATAAAAACACTCAAATCATCAAAGGGGCAAAATGGTCAAAATTAGGGTTTTGATTGAGATGGAATGATCATTGACTTTTGACCTAATACATGACCCAATGGCTTGAAGCATGATTTAAAGGATTCAAACACAACAGGTTAACCTAACTTCATGTCTCAAATCATTTCTCAAGATCAATAGATTGATAGTTGAATTTTGGATCAACTGATGAAAAGTCAACTGATACACAAAAAGTCAAATTTTGACTTTTTGATCAACATTGAATTTCAAAGATCAATATTCATCAAGATACTCGAAAATATAAAACTTGATCATAAATAATAAAGAAATTCCACAAAAAGTCAAAGTTTTCAATACTTTGAAATTTTCTAAGTGTTTTTATACTTGATAAATTCATTACTTCATGACATTTTTTCACCAAGATGCAAGATGATTCAAGGAAAACTTTCAACATGAAAGTTGTAGATATTTATGAACTCAAAAAATTTGTATTAGAGGTTGATGTCCAAAAAATGCTTATATTTGAAGATATAAGCCCATGAAGTCATGACATTTTTCACAAAACACTTAGTGAAAATTTTGGCAAGTTAGGCAGATTTTGTTGTCCCAACTTCTTGGTAATTTTTTACCTAGCTCCAATTTGATTTAACAAAATGGGTCAATATGAAGGTTGTATACAATGTTTCAAGCTTTACAAAATTTCCAAGAACTTTAAGAGATGATGCTTGAGCTAAGAGAATCAAAGAGAAGAAGTTAGGCATCCATTCTTGAATTACAAGTCATTTTCTTGATGAACACATGATCCAATCTCACAACTATGCTTCATAATATTGCTTTGAAGGCCTCTTTACTTTCAAATGTATCCATAATCAGATGTTTACATAGCTAATTGAGCTATGATCCAAGATCTTGAGCCATTGTCCAAGTGATCATGCCATTTAGGGAAGAAAGTTTACACTTCCATTTTGGAAAAGTGACTTTAATCACAAAGTCAACTTGTCTTGAGCCTCTAACTTGTTTGTTATAATCATACTTAACATGTATGCTCATAAGAAACATGTTTAAAGCCTTTATCCATCCTACAAGCCCTTGTACTATACATTGAAACCATGTTTGTCAATCTTGCTTTAAAATCAAGTTTCAATACCATAACATGTGATCTTTTGTTTCTGATCCCTTCAAGCTTCCAAACCTCTTGCCTATAAATAGATAGGTTATTTTCAACCTAATACATGAATTCACATGCCTTGAAACTCCATGAAACTTCCTCAAGCTCATAACTTCATCCAAACCTCCATAACTTGTCATTTCTGGCCAAAAACTTCAGTCTCATAACTCACTCGTGTGTTTTCCCTCTAAATCATTCTCAAAGCTTTCTTACATCAAATATAACTCATCCCTATCCCTGTTTCACAATTGTAACACCTCCATCACCATCCTCCATTTCCAAAAATAGAGTTCTGCATATTGACTTCTATAGGAAGATTCAACCACTCTCAATCCAAAGTAAGCATTGCATTAGCTTCCTAGGAGTCTAGTGAAGCTATTCAGATCATCACCACACCTCCAAAGTGCTCAAACTCCATACACGATTTCCAGTTTTGAGGTAAGTTTTCTCAACTTTAAACTCTCTCTATAAGCATCATTAATGCTTACTTTGTGAATAAAAAATGTAGACATCATAGCCCTGAAGCTAACCATGCCCTTAGATTTCATTTATGTTGCCTGAGTGATGCGAATTTTGAAGATGAACTTTTTGAAAAAATTATGTTTTTATTTGGTACCAGTAAAATTCCAATTCATCTTTGATTTATAGCTCATGAAATTTATATGGTTGAATTTGTATTGAAAAATGGAGCAAGTTTCATGTCCATACTTTTGCAAATGGTTAAGAAATGAGTGAGTTCAGAAATTCAAAAATCTTATCAATGGAAGCTGGCGCGAGGTTAGGGATAAAGTTACATTTAGAAATGAGTTTGTAATATATTTGTTAGTTGTTGTTCTAATACCGGATGAAACAACCACCTAGTGGTAGAAGAATCGCACGTAAGGCATTGATCTATAGGGACCTGGGTTCGAGCCCCATTGGTACCCTTTTGCTTTTTCATATTTTTCTTATTTCAGGTTATATGTTTACAAGCTACGCGCATGTATCTTGTGCCCTCATCTCATCACCATCAGATCATTGTGAAGATAGATCCAACACATTCCAACGCCAGCCTGTGGTGCACTTCAAGAAGCCATCCTTACTGGATCAAACAAAGCGCTAGGCCTCCCAAAACCTGGGGCTTTTCTCTATTTTGTTTTGTTTTTTACTTTGCCTCACCCCCATTTTACTAAACACAACCAAACCCAATTCCATTATTTTTTATTTTTCTGATTCCAAACAAAAAACTGCTTGGGCCTATTTACGACCTTTAACCCCCATTTCACTTTTTTAACACCCAGCCCAAAACTTTTTATATTCTTTATATTTTTATATATTTTATTTATTTATTTATTTTATTTAACCAAATAAATTCCAAAATATATTTTCTTAATTAATTAAATTATTAAATATTTTAATTTAAACAATTCCTTTAAATTAAATTATTGTCCATGCTTCAAATATTTTTAAATTAACCTTCAAATTATTTTCTAATTAATTATTTTAGACTTATGTTTCATTTTTTCTTATTAATTTAATTAACTTAGATTATAGGTTTTATTTAAGATAATTAATTAATTTCTTTTGTGATTAAAATTAAGTAGTTTAATTAGGTTAATTAAAACCTTTCTTTCATAAAAAGCCATAAAAAACAATTTCTTTTCACTTTACAATTCTTTGCGCATTTTACTATTTTGCATTATAATTTATGTAACTGTCAAAGCCTTGTAATAGAAATTAGGGTTTATTTTACTTGTCATCCCCCTTTGTAAATTGTATCCCCCATTTCCAAAAGTATTATAATAGCGTAGGACATTTAAATTATGCAATTTATCACTTTCCATATTATTGCTAGTAATTAGGGTTTTTATGACAAGATTTAAAATCAACATTAGACAACCCTAATTCAAGACAATATAATTGAAAATAAAACACTTTACACACATACACCTCTAGGGTAACCCACACTTGTTGCCTCGGATTAAAACAGTTATGTCCCTCGAGCATGAGATGATTTTAGCAAAGACCCTCGATTAAAAGATTGTAGTCCCTCAACGACCCTTCAATGTTGCCTTCAGTAAACAATCTTAGTCCCTTACGAAAATTGTTAAAAACATCTTACAAGTTTCCTTCTATGACTGTACTAAGACCCACGCATGTCCCTCACATCCAATGATAAGGCTCTCTACCAATCAATGGTAAAGTAGCACTATCTAAAGGAGGAGGAAAAGAACAAAGACTTTTAAGTAGGTAGATTGCTCGTAATTGCTTACTCACAAACAAAACCATTTACATCTCACACTTTCAAAACACTTTTCAAAATAAACATTTTGTATACATTCTCAATGATACAAGAATCCTTACAAAATTTCTTTGCATTGGCACTTTCAAAACATATTTCAAAACACTCATTTTCAACAAATATTTTCAAAACCAACACTTTGTATACATTATCAATTATATGAGAATCATTGCAAAGTTTGTCAAACTTAGGCATTTTCAAAATATTTTCAAACTTACACAAACACAAATCACTTTAAAGTGATCAAGCAATTAAGAGTCCGTAGATAACTACGGATGAAAAAGGTGCTAACACCTTCCATTTTCATAACCTACCCCCTGAACTCAAGAAAATTCTCAAAAGGTCTTTCCTGTTCTTTTCACCCTTTTCTTTATTGGATAAAAAAAAGTTGGTGCCGACTCTTGCTATCCGCAATATTTGCAATCAAACACAAAACACCCAAGTTAGTTCTCCCACCATATCACACACTAGAACCTTCATCTTTTGACAATCGTCCTTCCCTGACAGCTTCTTCTAGACGGACACTCATACTTACCATCTTAGTGAAATTACTCGGTGCACTCACCACCATCCTTTCATAGTAAAATGAACCAAGGATTTTTTGGAAGACCTTAGTTATTTTTTACTCTCCCATCGGGGGTACAACTTAGGTTGCAACCTCGCACCAATGTTGTGCATACTCCTTAAATGACTCCTTGTCTTTCTGACCCATTGCTCTCAATTGGTCACGGTCATGTGCCATAAACATGACGTACTTATACTGCTTCACGAAAGCTTCACCCAAGTTATTGAATGTGCAGATGTTGTTATTGTTCAATCCCATATACCATTTCAAGGCAGCACCAGTTAAACTATCCTAGAAGAAATGAATAAGTAAGCGTTGGTCATCAGTTTGAGTAGACATCATTTTGATATACATCCCCAGATGGTCACGAAGACAAGAGTTACCCTTGTACTTCTCAAATTTTGGCACCTTAAACTTTGTTGTCACTTTCATATTAAGAACTAAATAGAGGTCACTGACATTTTGTCAGAATAACTCTTTCCTTCGGAGAGCCTTCACTTCTTTATGAATTTCATTGAATTGATCCTGAAAGTCACCCATTCGGTCATAAAATCCCAAACTTTCACTCGGTGGAGGAGCAGGATGATAAACTTAATCATTAATAACAGTCATAACATTCAATATAACAGGTGAAACATGATTAATCTCATTATTAATAACAGGGACAGCATGCACCACGGGAGGTGCAGAAACAACAGTAGTTTAAACAAATGGAGCAACTTGAGCAGTAGGAATATAACCTTCTAGTATGAAATTCTCAGGCATTCCCCATAAATAATCGCAAGGCATATGGTATTGAGCAGCAATAACTAGAGTAACAGAGATGGGAACTGACAGAACCTCTGAAATAATGATCGTTTGATATGGTTGAGTAGCATGAGGAGACGGAGGATGAGGTGATGGTTGATTCTGAGCAACCACCAATGATTCTACCAAAGAAGTCAGGTTGTCCATACCAGCTCTAAAAACAATAACTTCTTCATGCAGCTCACGATTCTCTTGTTCAAGATTTTCCATCTTCTTTCTAGAATTAGCCCGAGTATTGTAGCGATGATACAGCTTGCTGACTGAACAAATCATAGAAACAAATAATACACCTAGGAAAGATAAGAATGAAAAAATATGTGCAAAATGATGCATGATATGAAATGCACATGATTTATCTTGTTTATTCAAGGAACTCAAAGAATCATAAACAATTGCAAATATTAAAGTACTAATACATTTGGAAAATCTCATTTTAATAACAACTTTGGAATGGATTACAATTTTTAGTACAAGTTTCAATAATCCTAAGTACAAGAGAATAAATATATAATTTAAAATCTTAAGGAGCCAAAGCTGATGAAGATCTCTCCACTCACTGACGCTTTCCCATGAGTCTTGCCATCTGAGCCTCCAACTGCTTGTTCTCTTCTGAAACTTGTCAGAGACTTATTTCCATCCACTGGAATTAGAAAATGGGCGACTAGGACCTGGCTGAACTCTAGAGGAAAATAAATAATCTTGCTTCTCCATCATCTCCATATCATGACTCTCAAGAATCTCAATCAATTCATCCTTCTCCTTTAATTCTGTTGAGTAGGACACCTCCAAAGTTTGGTACTTGTTCTTCCATGATTCCTTCTCTTGTTGTATCCTAACCAAGGCAAGTTGAAGTTATTCCACGTCATCTAAGAGAGGAGGAGGAGTTCTCATAAACACGCTGGGTATAGGTTCTCACGAGAATAAGGCATCTTCAATTAAATTGCCCTTACTTGTACCCAGCGGAGATGAGGCTCTAAGAAAACAACTCATCTTGGTCCCAAATCATTTCTACTCTTACTATGAATATGGTGCCAAGTATTTTCTATCTCTTTCATAGCTTCCTTGTGATCTTCTCCTTCTTTGAGAAAGAAACCACTCAGATTAATGATGTTTGGCTTGTCTCTCATCGAATATCCAAGCTGACAATGTGTAAGAATGTGATTATAGTTAATTCCTCCTTTTGTACCAAGAAGAGGCACATTGGAGAAACTACCACAGCTATCAGTAATCTCTACATCATAATAAATTGGATGATACCAATAAATTCCAGAATGAGTGAGAGCCATAATCTTCGGTGCCCAGCGTGGTTCCTTCTTGATATCCCAAAAAGCAACAGACCGAGGTAAGTGAGAAATAAGCCAATGATATAACAATGGTGTGCAATAGATGACCATCCCTCCATGATAAAATTCCGAAGATGGAAGGAATAATAAGTATCTCCTAGCAGCGTAGGGACTGGGTTCCCAAACAGAAAGATCCTAATGGCATTAACATCCACAAAGTTGGCTATGTTAGGAAACAAGAACAATCCATAGGCAAGCAAAGCAAAGATAGCCTCAAAAGCAGTGACGCTCTTCATCTTGGCGAAGTAACAAGCTTTATCCAATAGAAACTGAGAAGGTAAACCCCTGATTCCTCCTTTGGTAGTCATGTTAGCCTCAATCTCAAACTTCCTCAAGTGAGTTAAGATGACAATTTCATGAGACTTATGCTCTCCCTCTAAGTCGGTGAAAGGAACACAATCAGTAATAGGTAAACCAAGTAAGTATAATACTCCTCCAATGTGGGCATCAACTGATAATCGAGAAAAGTAAAACACTAGCACAACGAATCATAGAACTGGACCAATGTAGAAAGAATAATCTCCTTCATCTTGAGCTTCATAAGAAGCATAATGGCTCCATACTTCTTCCAGAAATATGTAGAACTCTCAATCTCAGGAATCAAACTCATTAGTTCCTCTATATTTGGATCCTTGAAACTATACTTCCGAGTCTTTCTCTTCCCAAAATATATGGTCAAAAAAGTACCTGAGATATTTTCAAAAGTCAACCTTAAGTTCCTTGAATCAACTGTTTAAATAATGCTCATGGGTGCATGAATGTATGATGCAACAATCACACACAAGATCACAAACATGGGGTTCATAGGTTCGACGTCAGGATCATGAAGTCAAAGGTACTACCCACAAGGTAAGGACTAATGGTTTATCACCTGCCGAACAAGGTTCTAAAAGGTTCCCGGAGTCTACATTCTTCCTTCAGATATTATCGACATCCCGAATAGCTCGGTAATCAACAATTCTCAGGAAAAACTCGTATGAATGTAGCATCGGGTGACAACCACTTCTGGGTTGCTCCTTCATAGTCTCTGCACTACACCTAAAAGGTCGGGATGGGTTAAGGGTTTTACGGTCCTCAGCTTCTCAATCTCCCAGGTCAAAAGCAGCATGTCTTCCCGATTGCGTGATAAACAAATATTACAGTCAAACGAGCCTCCATTGAGTGGGGGATCTCATGTCTCCTTTTTTGGGATTCCTCCATCAAAGTTAACATAATTATACCTCCCGTCCTATCTTAAGTTTTCCCAAGTTCGTGTAGACAACTTATAAGAGATCACGAAGCAACCTGGAAACCATAAAAATCCAGACATACATATATACAACAAATGATAATACAACAAATAATAGCACATACACAAATAAACAAATATAGGCTCGACCCACTTAGAGATATTGTCTCCAATTTTCTGTAGCGGTATAAATATTGAGACTAAGCCATTGGATTGACTTAACTAGCATAGATATAATAAAAATCGCCACTGTGCTTTATTGTTTCCAAAGGAAATGGGAAAAGAGCGAATAAACCCAAAAAAGAGGAGGAGAGAATCTAGGTACGAGGGTTGGTTATGCAAAGAGAAAGTATTAGCATCCTAAACATCTATGGTACTCCGCAGGAACCTCTTTGAAAATATGTGTATTTTGGCTATAAAAGGTTTATAAAAAAATAAGATGGTGGAGATGAGAAAAAAAAGTATTTTTTACAATTTTTCACCAGCCACGGTTGCGAACCTTTAGTGCCTACGTACCACCTTCCATGCAATAGGGGATCAGGGTACTCGTAGTTCACCTCAAAAATTTTAAAACGAAAGTGTGTTGGTTAATTTTAAGAGAAGAGACATCATCATCATATACGAGTGGAAAACATACTTACTACCCACGATTATGAGAAAGGAGAATTTGCATCATCTCAAAATGGAGGATATAGCTTGGATTTTAAAATCAAAAAAGCCTCACTCGACACCCAAATGGAAAATATCTCACTTCACTACATATCGTAGAAGTATATTAGCTTGCGTCAGTATAATAATCGACAAGAGTCTAATCTTTTGAGAAAAGTTTTAAAGTAAAAAGCCAAAGTGGAAAAATAGTTTGAATGAGGTAAATGACTTTTAGTCTTGAGAAATATGTCAAAGTATGGTTAAGTTGATTAAAATTTAATTAAGAAAAAAATTTTGAAATGCGTGGACTTAAGTCCAAGTTTATTATGAAAGCGATCCAAGTTAGTAAACCAGAAGAGTTTTGAAAAGGAGGGAGAATATTTTTGAAATTAAAGAAGATATGAGGAGATGAAGGGACTATCCTAAAGCATAAGGTAAAAGCTAAGTAAAATAAATATCTAACAGACAAGAATCCAACACTTGACATAAGAAGTCAATATAGAATTCTCATCCTTTGGATTGAAATCAAGCAAGTAAAAATATTAAACCTTTGAGAAATACCGTGCTTCAATTGAATTAATCCTTCACAAAAATTGGGCAGAGTAACGGTTGTATACATATGAATTCTTAATCACAGACAAAATATATAATCATAATAACCTGCACACAAAGAAAATTAACCCAGTGTCTTGAAGTAAACCACAAGAACTTCAGACAAAATAACAACAGAGCAACAAGGTCCCCAAGTGTCAAGGCTTTTAATCCTAAGTCCGAGAGATCCACAACTCCACAATGCCAAGGATAGTAACCAAATAGTCCAAGTAACCTTAAAGTTTTAAATGTTAGTTGATTATTAAGTATCTTCAAAAGAAAATAAAAGCTCAAATGAGCAAAGATAAAATGAGATAAAGATAAATGCTCAAGTGAGCAAAAGAAAAAATGGCATGGAATGTAAATGCTAAAGTAAATGGTACATAAAAATAAAGACATAAAATAAAAGCATAAAGTAAAGTTAATTGTAAGTGAATTAGAAGTTAGAGGTTAGTTGAGTGACCATCTTGAGGCTTGCATTTGAGAAGTCATTAGAATATTGATAAAATCAAAGATTCTCAAAAACAAGTCTCATTTTCTTTTTGTTAAGTATATCATTCATTTCAAGTGCTAAAAGTAACCACATATGATCAACGATTCTCAAATGATTCACTTATACTAAAGTTCATGAAGTTCATTAGACGATTGATAGAATCAAAGCCTCCTAACAATGAACTTCAAAGTTATCGGATAAAAGGTTTCAAATTAAACACACTTGGGCTTGTAAACATAGGTTTGGGCCACGAATGATCGATTTTCGAATCATGACAAACTTAGCGATAAGTTAAGCAATCATAAGTGGACTTATGTAGAAGTCGCACCTTTTTTTAGATCGGTAAATAGAAATCTATGTACCAAACATGTTAGAGAAATGATATGTATATCTGTTGTACCCCAAAAAATTTCCTCCCATTCTATTCAAGGCATTCTCATTGAGGTCCCCATTTGCTCAAGGTTGACCAAGAATTGACCAAACAAATTCTCCTCCTCAGCAATGGATTTCCATCTAAGGTTTCATTTCTCACAAAGAATTTTGGTTTGAGAGGAAAGAAAGAAATGATTTTGCTTCAAATGATTTCCATGGAACCCTATACGCCTCAGCATAATGGCATAGTTGAAAGAAAGAAAAGAAGTGTACATGACAAGGTATAGGTCGAAAGTTTAAAATATGCCTAAGAGTTTTGGGTCGAAGCAGCTTCGACAGCAGTATGCAGCCTAATTTGATGCCTAACGAAGCACTAGGACCGAAGGAAGGATAGTTCGAAAGAAAGCGTGAGGAGGCTTTTATGAAGTCTTCGATTGGAAGAGCTAGTAAAAGCTTTGAAGGGTTCGTTGTTGAACCATTGAAATATAAGTCATTTGAAGCATTACAAGGAAATACACTTTGACTGTCATGTTGATTGAATTGGCACTTCGAAAAGAGGAAGAGTTTGAATTCAAAAGCTTTGATCTTACGGTTCGAAGGATATGCATGTACCTGAACAGGAAAGGAATAAGTTGAATGATTGAAGTGAAGTTTTGGTGCTCATAGGTTATCATTCGATTGGTGCATACAAGCTTTGTTCACCAATCAAAGATCAATTAGTGAGCAATAAATATATTCTTTTAGACAAAAGCAAAGGTTGAAATGGGAGTCGAAGACACAGTCACAATTGTGTTCGAAGGAAAGAGCAAAACGAAGCTTCGACAGGCTAAGATGAAAAGGTGATTGTAATATGGTGGCAGAACCGACTGTTATATTGGTTTTGCGTTTGTGTTTGCAAATGTTGTGGTAAGCAAGAGTCGCCACCGACTTTTCTTTTATCTAACAAAGGAAAGAGTGAAAAAAACAAAAAAAATACCTTTCAAGATTATTTCTGAGTAAGGGGGTAGATTATGGAAAGGGAAGATGTTAGCACCCTTTCCATCCGTAGTTATCTACGGGCTCTTAGATGCTTAGATCAATTTTTGAAATACCTTGTGCTTTTGTATGTTTGGAAAAGTATTTTGAAAAATGCCTTAGTGCGGCAATTTGTTTTATGATAACTCTTGTATCAGTCCTCAAGAGTGTTGATAAAGCATTTGAAAATGTTTTTGAAAGTTGTTTTTGTGTAAGTGTAAAAATTTGTTTTTTGAGCAAGCATCTAACAGCTATATACTTTTACTCGAAAGGTTTTTTCTTTCCTCCTTTCCTTTAGACAGTGATATCCTACTATTAGTGAGTAAGTAGCCCTATCGTTGGATGTATGAGGGACGTTCGCGCTTCATCGTACAGTCATAAAGGCAACATATAGAGACGCTTTAGCAATTTCGTTTGAGGGACTAGATCATTTACCGAAAGGCAACACCGAAGGGTCATCGAGGGACTATGATCTTTTGATTCGAGTGTCTTTGCTAAAGTGTCCCTACTTTCGAGGGACATGACTGTTTTATTTTCCGAAGGCAATCAAAGTGGGAATACCATAGAGGTGTATATGTGCAAATGTGTTGTATTCAGTTATTTATGTCTTTTGTGTTAAGTTTGCTAACGTTTGATTTTAATCTTTGTCATACAATCCTATTAGTCATACATCTAGCAATTAATATGTACAGGAAATAAAATGCGGGAATATAAATCCTACACTATTACAAAGCTTCGGGGAGGGGGATATTTACATGTCCAAAACTTGGGGAAAAAGCAATAAAGAAAAAAATCCTAAATTAAGTTATTACAGACTGTGAGCAGTTACAATAATTTGGAAATAAAAATACGAAAAGTAAAAACGTGCGCGAATTGTAAGTACGTCTAAAAAATCCTAAGGTATGAAAAAGATTTTTTTTGTTTATTTTATTTGAGAAAATGATTAAATAAAAAAATTAACCTAAATATTGATTTAAAGAAAAATAGAAAAAATTAAAAAAAAATGAAACTAATTAAAGGGAATTAATTCTAATGTTTTTTTTGTTTTTATTATGAAAGGAAAATGAATTAAAATCCTAAGTTCTAATTAATTTTAATTAAGAAAGGGGGTTTAAATAATTAATAATTAATTTATAAAATTAATTCAAATAAAAAAACCTAAAACTATATTTTTTGTGATTTTAATTATTTTTTACTGATTAAAACAAATTAAAAAAATAAAATAGAAGATAAAAAACAAAAAAAAAATAGGCTTGGGTAGTAAAATGAAATGAGGGGGTGGAATGTTGTAAAACGTAGGCCCAATGATAGAAGGAGCCCAATTTTGCCTTGTGATCCAGTGAGGAAGCGTTTTGGGGAGCGCATGGTAATCTGCGCATGAGATCATTGGATCTAGCTACGCTAACACCTGGCAGCACAAATTTGAAGGTGTATGATGAGTGTATTTGGCTTGTACGCATCAGATCTGTAAACAAAATGTTAGAAAAATGAAAATGCATGATTGGGGACTCGAACCTCGGTCCTCTCTCCAACACGCGCGTTTCTTCACCATTTGAACTAGCTGTTCAATCGAAGTAAATGAAACCAACATTGAATCCTGCAAATTTTGTTAGTTTTAAAACAAAACTAAGACCTATCCCAATCGAAATCATCCCCCGAACCCAAATCTAGGGTTATTTCGATCTGTGACGGTCTGTGCCTTGAGTTTCAAAGGTAATATGCTTCGAAAACCCCTAGCAATGGTATCCTAGCATCTGGGCGATGCAACTTACATATATTATATTAAATCATTCACAAACAACAGGAATAACATGAATATGCAATCCACATGAGTTTACATGATAAGATTGAATGAGATTGAAAAACATTTATCAACTGGAGGTGCTTCGATTTGGGATTCTGAGCATGGGATGGCTTGGAATTGACTGGAAATGGTTGGAGATGGGAGTTTCCTCGTGCTCTCTTGCTTTGAAATTTTGGAGAACTTAGGATTTTTCTCTGAGGAAGGTTGTGCATGTTCTTTCGATAGGCAATCCTTGTATGTCTTATTCTGATGCAGTCTTGTCTTTATATAGGGGTGTGATGGTGAATGAAAATGGCATGAATCAGCCATTAACTAAGGCTTTGAAAGCAAAATCAAGGATTTGAAATGTTTCCATTTTGAGATGTTTCATACCATTTTATACTTTGAGTGAACTTGAACATGTTATGTTTGGCGCCTTGTACGAATTTGAATTGTTCATAGTTTTCCTCATCAGAGCTTCTTCGATTACGTTACCATTTGCTTCGTTTGCATGATATGGAAGGATAAACTTAGTCGAATTAGATCTTGTCCCTTTTTAATGACTTTAAGTTCTGATTCGAGTTGCACAAGGCCACATCATCACGGCTCGTTCGATCTACCCTCAAGCTTGATCTCTTCGATTACTCTGAGTCTTGATTCGAATTGCACAAGGCCTCAGCATCCTGGCTTCTTCGATCAGCCCTCAAGTTTTCTCTCTTCGATTGCTTTGAGTCCTGATTCGAATTGCACAAGGCCTTAACATGCTGGCTTCTTTGATCAGCCCCCAAGTTTGCTCTCTTCGATTGCTCTGAGTCCTGATTCGAATTGCACAAGGCCTCAACATCCTGGCTTCTTCGATCAGCCCCCAAGTTTTCTCTCCTTGATTTATCAGAGTCCTTATTCGAATTGCACAAGGCCTCAACATCCTGGCTTCTTCGATCATCCCGCAAGCTTGGTTCTTTTTTATTTCCTTTCCTTTAATTTGAACACTCAAAGTATCAACTCTTCATTTTGACTGGTCGAGCTGCTTCAGTTCTTTACCAATCGAAGACTTCATAGAAGCTTCCTCACACATTCGAAAATCATCAAATCCAAGACCTCATGGAAAAGCCTGCTCCCACATTCTTTCAAATTGTTCTCTCTTCGGTCTAGTGTAAGTTATTCAAAACTTATGTAATCCTATTTGGAAATTCAATGCTTAAGAGGAGAATTTATCTGATCGATTCTTGGTCAACCTTGAGAAATTGAGGATCCTAATGAGCATGTCTTGCATAGAATGAGAGGGAAAATTTTGGGGTACAACAGTGATGCTTCGATTGGTCGAATTAAAGGAAAGGAGATCGAAAGGAACAAGAATTGAGTTTAATTAGGCTGATTGGATATGAGAGTTTTCCAGATCAAGCAACTAATGCAGATGGTGACTCAACCGAAGAAGCCAATATGATGAGGCCTTGAACAATTTGAATTGGGACTCAGAGCCATCAAAATGAGAAAAGCTTGGGAGCATTCGAAAGAATCAATTAATTTGAAATGAACTACAAGTTAAAACGAAAGCCTAATGGGACGAAGCCCAAATTCGTGCAAAACTCCAACCACAACTTGTCCAGGTTCACTCAAAGTCTAAAATGGTAGAAAATCATCAAAAATGGCAACTTTTCAAACCTTTCAATTTTGCTTTCAAAGCAATGATTAATGGTTGATTCATGCCATATTTGTTCACCACCACACCCCTATAAATACAAGACAGGCATTGCCTATCAACACACACAAGAAGTTGCCTCAGAAAACCATATCAATTTCTCAAAATCTCACAAAGTGATCAAAATTCGAAACACACTTTGCAGGCTACTCTGTCCAAACGAATACCAGATCCATATTCCTGAGATTCTCAGAAGCCCATACCAGCTCTTCTTCAAACCTGAAGCACGCCAAAAAGTCACGCACCAAACCCACCAGTCCTTGGTAAAATTCTGGATCATAACCCTTTCGAATACATAATTTAAATTGGTTTTATATGCATGTTTATATTATTATTTATCATTGGGTTAAGTCTAATGTGCTATATGCGAATATGAGTGTTGGAAGTACATGGTGCCATTTTTAGGGCTTCGAAGCAGCCAAGCTTAGAACTAGGTGATACAGGGATCTTTCGCCAATTTTAACCCTAGATTTGGATTCAGGGGATGGTCTCACATAAGGTAGGGTCTTTGGATTTGCTTCGATCCAGCATTTGATCCAGTTTGCAGGTGTGTGTGCCAAGGAAGGACCTGGGTTCGATTCCCAGGTCCTGCATTTTGTTTTTTCTAACTATTTCCTTATAGATCTGGCGCTTCAAGTCCAAACGTATAGACCATGTACCATCATATCATCACCACCTGATCCAGATCCAAATGCCTTAACATGCAACTTCATGGTAGACCCTCAAGGGCTAGCAACACAGGATCCAGCGCAGCTCCTGGGTTCTGTTTATTTGGGCCTAACGGTTTTCCAGATCACACCACCCCTTGTTTATTTTTGTTGCTTGGCCCATTTTATATGTTTGTTTTTTGTTCTTTTTTAGTTATTTTTATTTAACTATAAAATGAGATAAAAATCACAAAAAATTAGGTTTTAGTTTTGTTTTATAAAAATTAATTTTGTTAATTAATTAATTACCTTAACGCTTTCTTAAAATTAAAATTAAGTCTGGACTTAGATTTTATTGTCTTTTATTAAACAAAAACAAACAAAAAGATTTCATTTTCCTTAGCATTTTTAGACGTGCTATCAATTCGCGCGCGTTTTTACTTTTCGCATTTTTATTTCCATATTTTTTGTAACTACCTACTGGGATGTAATAGAATTAACTAGGACTTTTACTTTACTGCTTTATTTTCCCCCAAGTTTTAGACATGTAAATAATCCCATCCCCGAAGCCTTGTAATAGTTTAAGATTTATCTTTCTTCCTGCAAACTATTAAAACTGTTTAGATGCATGACTAATAGGATTGTATGACAAGAGATTAAAATCAAAACGCTAGCAAAACTAAATTCAAAGATAAATAATTAAATATAACACAATTTCACATGCGCACCTCTGGGGTACCGCACTTTGGTTACCTTCAGAAAACAGTCACAACTATCGAAACGTGAGAGATTTTAGTGGCTACCCTCTGGTTTAAAGATAAAAAATGACCCTCTCGATGTTGTCTCGGTAAAAATGATCTTAAAACCCTAGGGTAGTTACTAAGGTTTCTTGCCCAATTTCCTTTGTGACTGTACAAACGTCCCTTCAAATGTCCCTCAAACATCCAACGACTAGGGCTACCTACTAACTAATAGTAGGATAGCATTGTCTAAGGAAAAAGAGGAAAAGAACAACCCTTTCAAGTAAAGTAGATAGCTGTTAGATGCTTGCTCAAACCATTTTTTTACACTTACACGAAACCACTTTAAAAAACATTTTTAAAACGCTTTATCAACACTCTTGAGGACTGATACAAGAGTTATCATAAAGCCATTTGTCTGACTATTGGCATTTCAAATACTTTTTCAAACACACAAAGCACAAGGTATTTCAAAATAAGCTAATCATCTAAGAGCCCGTAGATGACTACAGATGGAAAGGGTGCTAACACCTTCCCTTTCCATAATCTACCCCTTTTACTCAGAAAACTCTCGAAAGGTCTTTTTCTGCTCTTTTCACCCTTTCCTTTGTTGGATAAAAGAAAAGCCAGTGGCGACTCTTGCTTACCGCAACATTTGCGAATACAAACACAAAACCAGTATAACAGTCGGTTCTCCTACGGTATCACAGAACTGGCGACTCTGCTGGGGAAATATTAAAAAATGGGGTTACCTTAGAGCTTAGTTCATTTTTAAATTGCTTTACATTGTGTGTTTGTATGCTTTATCTTTGAGGGCTTGTTTGGATTGTTACTAAAAGATCCTACACCCGAATCTGGGGAACCTTTTTTAGGTAAGCAGCAATAGATCGTGAAGATTGTACAGCATAGACCGATATGGTTGAAGCGATAGCTATGTTAGTGTGCCACATTTGTTGGTACCGATATCCCTTTGTTAAATCGAGGAGAATACAGGGCCGTTGTATGGTGTCAAAAAGCACTAACGGACCATAGAACCTTAGTTGGACAATCTTAGCCATTAGAAAGTAGTGAGATAGCCGACCTTGGTATAAAGCTGAGGATTAGTTGATACTCGATGCTACACTCATTGAGATCGGACTTTCAGGATATTTCAGCCGCGAGAAAAGATCACCTAAGCTGAAACAATGCCTGATAAAGAAAGACCAGTGATATTGAGACTCCTTAGAACCCGGTTACTTTTCTAAGATAAGTTGAACCAAGTAAACTTCAAGAGGGTACTTACCTTTAAACCTCATGCAAACCTTTGAACCTAATTCTACTTATGTGACTTGTATGCCTTCATTATCTAATAGCTTGAACTCCTTGCAGGGTTTGTTTATTATCTAATGATGCAAGTTCCTTACAAGACTTCTTTGTAGTCATTATCCAATAACCTAGACTTCATACAAGACTCGCTTGTCTTCATCGCCTTACACTTTTGTTTGGTGCATGGAATACACATCATGACATCATATCATAGCATTTCCTTAACCATTTCAAGGATCCCAAGGGCCTGCGGTGCAGGTTATGATAAATCAGACGTCTAGCAAGGGGCAAGGGGATTTATTTTTCCTCTAGCCAACACCGTCAAAGCAATAACTTGAGTCAGAGGCTATGACCCACTCGACATGGTGAGCTTAATTCTCGTAGAAGGACCTTCAACGATATGAAGTTCTTCAATCAAAGATGCAGTCAGATTCTAACTGCTTATTATGTTTATCCTACGAGATCCTTGTAAACATCACATGCATGACATTACATATCAGGTATTCTCCAGATAGGTTTCTCATTTTCTCGTTGTTTATTTCAGTAAAAAAGATGGCCCTCGGACAAAATGTCAAAGATCTCCAGGCTCAACATGTACAATTCCAGGAGACCCTTCTGAATCTGGACAAGGGGCAACAAGAAATAATGAAGCTCCTTGCCAAGAAAAAGAAGAAGACTAAGAAGCCAGTTATTGTCCTTAATCTGGGAAGGAGATTCAAAGGTCCGACCCAACTGATTCAAATTGTTAAAGTATCCTCTAATGAAGATGACAAACAAGATGAAGAGGATAGAAACATTAAGCCAGAAGACAGGAATAACCAAGGTTCTGAAGACGAGGATTACTCGGATAAACAATACCCTCCTGCTGATGACATGTACAGACAGTTGGAGGATAGGCTCAAGGCTATATAGGTCCAGAAGATACCAGGATTGGATTTCGGTGAACTAGGGTTGGTTCCAGGGGTGGTCATCCCACCTAAGGTCAGGGTCCCTACCTTTTCAAAAAATATGACGGGGTCTCTTGTCCTAAACTTCACTTGAGATCATACGTCAGAAAGATCCAGCCTCACACTGCTGACCGAAAGTTATGGGTCCACTTCTTCCAAGAAAGTTTGGCTGGAACTCAACTGGAATAGTTCTATCAGTTGGAAGGAACCAACATTCATACCTGGGAAGACTTGGTTATTGCTTTCTACAAGAAGTACCAATACAATGTTGACCTGGCACCAACTCGGGTGCAATTGTAGAATATGTCCATGGGCTCAAGAGAATGATTCAAGGAATATGCATAAAAATGGAGGGATTTAGCTGGTAAGGTACAACCTCCTCTGACTGATCGAGAAATGATAGACATGTTCATGGGCATTCTGACAGGCCTGTTCTTTAATCTGCTGATTGGGAGTTCTTCGTCTGGTTTAACAAAAATAGTTCTCGCTGGGGAAAGGATCGAAAGCAGTATCAAGAGTGGGAAGATTCTGATGGTTGTATCTTCTAATGTTGAGAAGAAGCCATTTGGTGGCAAGAAGGAGGCCAATGTTGTGTATAGCCAGAAGGGTCGTAATAAGATAGACTACAACCAATCTGTAGGGGCAGTACTGGTCTCTAATCCTACGCCTGTGCAACACCATCAATAGGGCAATCAGCGTAAGGAGGTCGCGCCTAAGAGACAATTCACCAAAATCAACATGTCACTAGCTCAAGAGTTATAACATATGTTGAAGGCAGAGTTGATTACATTAAAGGCTCCTCTGTGGAATCCCAACACTTCTGCTCCTAGTTACCATCCCAATTAAAGGTGTGCATACCATTCTGATAGTCCTAGACATGATACGAATGGTTGTTGGGATCTGAAGAATAAAATTCAAGATATGATTGACGCCAAGGATATTGAATTCTACCCTCTAGAGACTCCCAACGTGATCACTGCTCCCATGCCAAATCATTGAGAGCGTCCAGTTCATTTTTTATTTTTCAATTGTCTTTTTTTTTGTTCGAACACTTATCTATTATGTCAAACTTTGTTTCATTAATGCATTGCATATGTTTGTCTTGAATTAATCCATTTGTTTTCACTATATTTAAACTATGCTTTTTGTGATATTCAACTCTCGTTAAAAGTTGTAAGCCTTTAGAGGAAGGATGACGAAAATGATAACATAATCTCTACGGTATGCTTTGGAACAGACCTTGCTGACGATGTACAGGCGTTGTTTCAAATCCTAAACAGTGGAGTTATAAGGAGGATAATCCCTAGTCAACCCATTTGATCCTAAGAAGTAGGAGTTCTCTTTTTCATGCAAATTAAAACCCTTAATCATAACCTGGGGCAGGGTAGTTTCTCAATTAATTCAAAGGTGCATTCAATCGCAAGCTTTCTCTTTATACACGACGAGTGGTTTCGAAGATGCTCCTCTAAATCAAAAGACAATGATGGTTCACCGTAATCACTAAAACAGGAAGTCATTATCTCTCAAAAGAAAAGCCCGCTAAGTCAAAACCTGTGAAGGAGACTTAAGAAAAAAATATGGGGCATCCCGCTGACTGTAATAATAAAAGAAACAGTTCAGGCAAAAGGTAGGGATAATAAAATTAAAAAAAAAGAGATCGCTATAAATCCTCGACAAAAAAAATTTACAAAAAATGACTGCCTCCTCAAAATAAACTTTTAGTATCTGAACCATCACCAGAATATCAGGGCAAAGATTCTAGACTCAACTGGGATTTAAGCGCATAATTAATTGAGTATAGGACTGAAGAACATCACGAAGAACGGGTTGGGTACAAATACATTTTTATTCGTATCCTTTGTTTCTTAAACTGTGAACCAGGCCACGTTACAACCCTTTAAAAGTCCTAATTGAAGCTTAGGTTAGTTCGAAAGCATACTGTTACAAAAAGGTATCCTGGCTCCTGTAAGGCTTACTGTAAATCCTGAGTTGAATTCAGATTCTTACAAATTCTTCTATTTGCTAAAAATGCATTTTCAAAACTTCAAGACAAACATGAACTTCGCATTTGTTTGAATATCGCTGTTTGCATATGGCTATTTGTTTGACAACAGAGAAATTCACACGGCGAATATTCAATGAACAAAAATCCTCTAAATGGATAGAATCACCTCAGATGGAAAGACATTTCTAGTAGCGGGCCTTTCATAATCAAGGGGCATGACATGGTGTCTAACTGATTTGGGGCAGTCGAGTCAAGATTCGAGGAATCTCTCAAAAGTGCCAAATAGTCAGGGGTAGACCTCCGTATGAATCACTTGAGGCATTGAACATGAGTTCCAACAAGGGGCCATGTGCGATCAAGCAAACATCTTCTTGGAAATATCACCAACCTACGAAGTTTCAACATTACAATCCAAGGGAATTCCTCTCCCCAGCTGAGTTTTAAAAACTATAAAAGCCCATGCATACTACTTCTCTCCAACAGAGCTCATTCCTTCATCGCCAGGTTTTATTTCCCCAATAGGGTTTATTCCCCGACAGCACTCCGGGATTTAACTCCCCAAAATTCCCCAACACTTGTCAAAGGTTGGTTCCCGAATGAATAGAGTTCAGATATGATCCAGAGACGGATGACATTCTGACACTTATTCCAGATTCTCTTCTAGATACAGTCCAGATACGATCTAGAGACGGATGACATTCTAATACTTATTCCAGATTCTCTTCTAGATACAGTCCAGATACGATCCAGGGATGGATGACATTCTAACACTTATTCCAAATTCTCATCTAGATACATTCCAGATAAAATCTAGAGACAAATGACATTCTGACACTTATTCCAGATTCCCTTCTAGATACAGTCCAGATACGATCTAGAGACGGATGGCATTCTGACACTTATTCCAGATTCACTTCTAGATACAGTCCAGATACGATCCAAAGACGGATGACATTCTGACACTTATTCCAGATTCTATTCTAGATACAGCCCAGAGACGGATGACATTCTGACACTTATTCCATATTCTCTTCTAGATACAGTCCAGATACAATCCAGAGACAGATGACATTCTGACACTTATTCCATATTTTCTTCTAGATACATTCTAGATACGATCCAGAGACGGATGACATTCTGACACTCATTCCATATTCTCTTCTAGATACAGTCCAGATACGATTCATAGACGGATGACATTCTGAAACTTATTCCATATTCTCTTATAGATACAGTCCAGATACGATCTAGAGACGGATGACATTTTGACACTTATTCTAGATCCTCTTCTAGATACAATCCAGATACGATCCAGAGACGGATGACATTCTGACACTTATTCCAGATTCTCTTCTAGATACAATCCAGAGACAGATGACATTCTGACACTTATTCCATATTTTCTTCTAGATACATTCCAGATACGATCCAGAGACAGATGACATTCTGACACTTATTCCATATTCTCTTCTAGATACAGTCCAGATACGATTCATAGACGAATGACATTCTGAAACTTATTCCATATTCTCTTCTAGATACAGTCCAGATACGATCCAGAGATGGATGACATTCTGACACTTATTCTAGATCCTCTTCTAGATACAATCCAAATACGATCCAGAGACGGATGACATTTTGACACTTATTCCAAATTCTCTTCTAGATACAGTTCATATACGATCCAGAGACGAACATCATTCTGACACTTATTCAACACATTTTTCAGATACAGTTCAAATACGCTCCAAATATGGATGTCATTCTGATACTCATTCAATACATCTCTAGATACAATCACGACATAGATTCATTCTGACAATCCCCAAGCGATTTGTGGAGTTTCCTTTCCCCAATAGATTTTATTTCTCTAGCAAGGGAAATCCATCTCCCAACAGTTTCAACTTCCACAAAATTTGAAGACTTACATTCTTCATCCCCAACAACAATCAGGGATTTATTTTCCCTAGTTCAAAAACACTGCAATAAAACAACTGATACGTTCACATATTACATTCATACATCACTTTACAAACATCATAGCATATGCAACACAAATGCATATATATCACAATATCATTTATTTTGAGAATATCATTACCCGATGCACTTCATGCATCATGACATTACATACAGCTAATTCTTTATCTTTTCAAGAAAGGTCAACAGGAGAATATCATCATCAATTTCCGACAATTCCAAATTAATTCCTTAAACCAGACAGGGCAATTATCTGTGAACAGCTGATTGTAGATCAATTCCCGAAACAAGACAGGGCGACTATCTACAAGACCAGGTTAGAGATTAATTCCTGAAACCAGATAGGGCAACTATCTCAACGACCAACAAAATCAAGTTCTAGATTAATTCCTAAAACCAGACAGGGCAACTATCTGTGAACAACTGATTGTAGATCGATTCCCGAAACAAGACAGAGCGACTATCTATAAGACCAGGTTAGAGAGTAATTCCTGAAACCAGACAGGGACACTATCTCAATGACAAACAAAAGCAAGTTCTAGATTAATTCTTGAAACCAGACATGGCAACTATCTGTGAACAATTGACTATGGATCAATTCCCGAAACAAGACGGGGCAGCTATCTACACGACCAGATGAAGCAGCCCTACCCCGGCTCCTTTTAATATATCTCTAGATGCAGATTTACACGGGCTCATCCTGAAGTAATCTTACATGGGTTCCTTCTAATTTCCAGATGCATCTTTACACGGGCTCATCCTGGTGAAATCTTACATGAGTTCCTTCTCATGATCTCTAGATGTAGCTTTACACGGGCTCATCCTGAAGCAATCTTACACGGGTTCCTTCCAATTTCCAGATGCAGCTTCACACGGGCTCATCATGAAGCAGCCCTACACAGGCTCATTCTCATATATCTCCAGGATAACAATTTACAACACTGCAAAGCCTGGATTTCGACCAGAAAACAGCTAACTTTCATCTCTCCAGTTCAGAGATAACTCTTTAGTAGAGCCATGGACAACTAAAGCTCTTAGACTCTATTCCCCATAGATTCTTTCTCAAGCAAAAGAAAACAACATTCCCCGGTGGAGTCCTCCTCAGACAATAGGAACAGGAATCCCCACAAAGAGACCTCTTATGAAGTCAGCATCTAATTTGGATGGAATATTTAAGCTCATCTCCGACAACTCTCAGTCATATTCTCCAAATGGCATCTGTAAGCCCATTCCTAATATCATCAACCAACAACGTTACTCCATGCGAGTGCAAATTTCTGGGCACTCTAGTGTTCAATCATCTTCCACCTTCAGATCACGAAAGACAGACAAGCCAATCTAAATCTTCAGGTTTAAAAAGATTGAACATGGGCAGTTGTTGTACCCCAAAATTTTCCCTCCCATTCTATTCAAGGCATTCTAATTGAGGTCCCCATTTGCTCAAGGTTGACCAAGAATTGATCAGACAAATTCTCCTCCTAAGAAATGGATTTCCATATAAGGTTTCATTTTTTACAAAGAATTTTGATGTTAGAGAAAAGAAAGAAAAGATTTTGCTTCAAATGATTTCCATGGAACCCTATACGCCTTAGCATAATGGAATAGTTGAAAGAAAGAAAAGAAGTGTATATGACAAGTGCTAGGTCAAAAGCTGAAAATATTCCTAAGAGCTTTTGGGTCGACGCGGCTTCGACAGCAGTATGTAGTCTAATTTGATGCCCAATGAAGCACTAGGATTGAAGGAAGGATAGTTCGAAAGAAAGCGTGAGGAGGATTTTATGAAGTCTTCGATTGGAATAGCTAGTAAAGAGCTTCGAAGGATTCGTTTTCAAACCATTGAAATATAAGTCATTTGAAGTATTACAAGGAAAGACACTTCGACTGTCATGTTGATTGAATTGGCGCTTCGAAAAGAGGAAGAGTTTGAATTCAAAAGCTTTGATCTTATGGTTCAAAGGACATGCATGTACCTGAACAGGAGAGGAAGATGTTGGATTATTAAAGTGAAGTTTTGGTGCTCATAGGTTATCATTTGATTGGTGCATACAAGTTGTATTCACCAATCGAAGATGAATTAGTGAGTAATAAAGATATTCTTATAGACAAAAGCAAAGGTTAAAATGGGATTCGAAGACACTGTCACAACTGTGTTTGAAGGAAAGAACAAAATGAAGCTTCGACGGGCTAAGATGAAAAGGTGATGCTTCGATTGGTCGAATTGAAGGAAAGGAGATCGAAAGGAACAAGAACTGAGTTCGATTAGGATGATTGGATATGAGAGTTTTCTAGATCAAACAACCAATGCAGATGGTGACTCAATCGAAGAAGCCAATATGATGAGGCCTTGAACAATTCAAATTAGGACTCAGAGCCATCGAAAAGAGTAAAGCTTGGGAGCATTCGAAAGAATCAATTGATGTGAAATGAACTACAAGTTGAAACGAAAGCCTAATGGGACGAAGCCCAAATTCGTGCAAAACTCCAACCACAACCTGTCCAGGTTCACTCAAAGTCCAAAATGGTAGAAAATTATCAAAAATGGCAACTTTTCAAACCTTTAGATTTTGCTTTCAAAGCCATGATTAATGGTTGTTCATGCCATATTTGTTCACCACCACACCCCTATAAATACAAGACAAACATTGCCTATCAACACACACAAGAAGCTGCCTCAGAAAACCATATCAAATTCTCAAAATCTCACAAAGTGATCAAAATTCGAAACACACTTTGCAGGATACTCCAGTCCAAACGAATACCAGATCCATATTCTTGAGATTCTCAAAAGCCCATACCAGCTCTCCTCCAAACCTGAAGCACGCCCAAAAGTCACGAACCAAGCCCACCAGTCCTTGGTAAAATTCTGGATCATAACCCTTTCGAATACATGATTTAAATTGGTTTTATATGCATGTTTATATTATTATTGATCATTGGGTTAAGTCTAATGTGCTACATGCGAATATGAGTGTTGGAAGTACAGGGTGCCATTTTTAGGGCTTCGAAGCAGCCAAGCTTCGAACTAGGTAATACAGGGATCTTTCGCCGATTTTAACCCCAGATTTAGATTTAGGGGATGGTCTCACATCGGGTAGGGTCTTTGCATTTGCTTTTATCCAGCATTTGATCCAATTTACAGATGTGTGTGCAGGGGAAGGACCTGGGATCGATACCCAGGTCCTGCATTTTGTTTTTTCTAACTATTTCCTTGCAGATCTGGCGCTTCAAGTCTAAGCGCACACACCATGTACCATCATACCATCACCATCTGATCCAGATCCAAACGCCTCAACATGCAGCTTCATGGTAAACCCTCAAGGGCTAGTAACACATGATCCAGCGCAGCTCCTGGGTTCTATTTGTTTGGGCCTAACGTTTTTCTAGATCACACCACCCCTTGTTTATTTTTGCTGCTTGGCCCATTTTATATGTTTTTTTTTGTTCTTTTTTAGTTGCTTTTTATTTAACTATAAAATCAGATAAAAATCACAAAAAATTAGGTTTTAGTTTTTTTTATTAAAATTAACTTTGTTAATTAATTAATAACCTTAACGCTTTCTTAAAATTAAAAATAAGTCTAGACTTAGATTTTATTCTCTTTTATTAAACAAAAACAAACAGAATGATTTCATTTTCCTTAGGATTTTTAAACGTATTTTTAATTCACGCGCGTTTTTACTTTTCACATTTTTATTTCCATATTTTCTGTAACTTCCTACTGGGATGTAATAGAATTAACTAGGACTTTTACTTTACTGCTTTATTTCCCCCCCAAGTTTTGGACATGTAAATAATCCCCTCCCCGAAGCCTTGTAATAGTTTAGTATTTATCTTTCCGCATTTTAAATTCCTACAAACTATTAAAACTGTTTAGATGCATGACTAATAGGATTGTATGGCAAGAGATTAAAATTAAAAAGCTAACAAACCTAAATGCTAATATAAATAACTGAATATAACACAATTTCACATGCACACCTCTAGGATACCCCACTTTGATTGTCTTCGGAAAAAAAAGTCATAACTCTCAAAACGTGAGATTTTAGTGGCTACCCTCTAGTTTAAAGATAAAAAATGACCCTCTCGATGTTGCTTCGGTAAAAATGATCTTAAAACCCTAGGGTAGTTACTTAGGTTTCTTTCCCAATTGCCTATGTGACTGTACAAACGTCCCTTCGAATGTCCCTCAAACATCCAACGATTGGGGCTACCTACTCACTAATAGTAGGATAGCCCTGTCTAAGGGAAAAGAGGAAAAGAACAACCCTTTCGAGTAAAGTAGATAGCTGTTATATGCTTGCTCAAACCATTTTTTTACAATTACACAAAACCACTTTCAAAACGATTTTCAAAATGCTTTATCAACACTCTTGAGGACTGATACAAGAGTTATCATAAAGCAATTTGCCTGACTATTGGCATTTCAAATACTTTTTCAAAAACAAAAAGCACAAGGTATTTCAAAATGAGCTAAGCATCTAAGAGCCCGTAGATAACTACGGATAAAAAGGGTGTTAATACCTTCCCTTTCCATAATCTACCCCCTTTACTCAGAAAACTCTCGAAAGGTCTTTTTCTGTTCTTTTCACCCTTTCTTTTGTTGGATAAAAGAAAAGTCAGTGGCAACTCTTGCTTACCGTAACATTTGAAAATACAAACGCAAAACCAATATAACAGTCAGTTCTCCCACTTATCACAATATCACTCTCCAAAAACATGTAGTACAAGTAAAAATAAGAAAGTGATAAGATGAAGAGGGAAGGAGATGTATCAGATGAAACTAGAGTTTCAAATATCATCAACATCATTCATCCATTTTGATGGGTTTGGTTTTTCAACCTATCTACACCCAAGATCTAATGAGGTTGAAGAATTTATCCCAAAATAACAATCAAGTGTCTCCAAATCACGACCAATCAAAATAATAAAATATATTTAACTATAAACAAATTTTAAATGATTTAAAAGGGGAATAATTGGTAAAATACACAACATATATTAAAACACAAAATAAAAATTCTAAAAAAATATCAGAGGTCAAACATGAGTCAATAAATGTTGACAAAATTTTTTAGAATTCTTTAAAGTCATAAACTATTTTTAATATTTAAAGAAATAAGCAAAATAAACTAAAATTTGTGAAAAATAGTAAAATCAAAAATAAAAAATAAAATAAAGTCACAAATATTTGTGAAGAGGTCATTGGATCCTTCCATATTTTTTTCCAGAATTTAAAAATCAAGAAAAGTATTTTTTTAAACAATTAAAACAACTCAAATAAAGTAAAAATTCATAAAAAAAATATCAAATCACAAAATAAAATTGTAAAAAAATAAAAATAGAAAAATAGAAAAATCAAAAGTATTTTTGATAAGTTTTTCACAATTTTAGAAGTTGAAATGAAATTTATATGAATTTTTTATGTTTAAAACAAATAAATCAAAAAATCTGAAAATAAAAATAATATCAAAATAATATGGATCATTGGATCAATGTCAAAACGCGTTAGTAAGTTAATCCAAAGGATCAGACACGTTGTGCATGATATGGACATTAGTGAATAAACCACCAGATCATTTATTTAAAAACATATTTGAAAAAAATAGGTGGCGTGATATCATTGGCTGAAGGGAAGACATGTCATCGTCTTCAACCCCCATCCACGCGTGAATTGCAGGTTTCACAAACTATAAAATTAGAAGTTCAAACCGGTCTCATTCGCTCCGTCTCTTCAAGATGTTTCCAATGGTACCCTCGCGAAAAATTTAATATAAACTGTAGTACAGTCGATTTGCAAAAAAACAGAAGGAAAAGAATGAAAAGGGATTTGAAAATTCATGAGCAAAACTCACTTCCATTTAAAAACCAACAATGCTATGAGTATCATAGTGAAGAGAGCTACATTGTAGTAACAAGTTTGGAGAGAATGATGGAGGAATCTACTTATTGAAGCTCAACTTCAGAGCTCTGAAACTTGACTTGACTAGCATGATTTAGGACACCTCAAGTCTTGGTTCTTCTTTTGTTAGCTTCAGTGAAGTTCAAGGATGAAGAATGAGCAAAGAAATTGGATTAAAAAACAAGGAAAGAATGAATTCGAAATCTCAAAATTGTGAGCTATGGAGAGAGTTTGGCAGGTGATTCTGGCCCAAGCTTATGAAAATGAGTGGAATATGGCATGTATTTATAGGAGAAGTGAATTGAATTAAGAGGAGGGTTGAATGATGTAATTTGAGTCGAATTCATGCACACCTGTGTTCATGAAAGAAGTGTGATAACATGTGCATAAAAACTAATCCAAATGATGTGTTTTGACACTCTAAATGATCCAAACATTTATGCTAATCATGTTTAAGTGGAAAACACACAAATTCTGTGATTAGAAGTCACATTATAGAAATTGAAATCTGACCACCAAGAGAAACTTCAGTTCTAAGGTACCAACTTTGAATCTATGGTGCACACAACTCAAAAGGCTTTATGACATGATTCTTAAAACATTTGAAATACAATTTCACAATCTTTACAATATGCCAAGAAAGACTGCATTTGGATAATTGAGCTGAAAGTTATGATCAATTGAAATTGTGAAAAACAAACTGATTTTTGTACTTAGAAATATTTCTAAGTATGGGACCTCAAAACGACCTATAATGTTCTTCAAAATTACATGACCTTCCATTCAAAATTTGGTCTAGATATTTGAAGATGACATGAAGTAGACCTATTGAATTGAATTGTGGAATTGAGATCACTCAAAAATCATAAAAATTGAAAGAGTTATGGTGTTTGGAAGATGATGAACAAATTTGGGAAAATTCACAAAAGACCTATAATCTTTTCAATTCTTCAACAACTTTCCAAGCATTTTCAAGTCTTGCACATTGAAAAAAAGATGTAGTAGACATCCCAAATACTATTATGAAAATATAATGGGCTCAAGGAGACAAAAAATGACCAAGTTATGATCATTTGAAGTCAAACACTATGATTCAAAGGCTTCTCAAAGAGACTTGTAATCTTTCTCAACCATTAATGGTCTTCCATTCAAAATTAGCCTTAAATCCCTGAAGAAAACTTGTTAAGGACCCTTTAAATAGAATCATAGCTTCAGAGTCAATCAAAAATCTCAAAAAATGAGCAATATATGGTCCTTAGAAGTCAACAAACCCTAGCTCAGAGAGTGTCAAAATGACTTGAAACCCCTTTCAACTTTTGATGATTTTTCTTGCACAATTGGATCTTGTCATGTGAAGAGAAGTTGTTGTAGATGATGATAAGAATCCATAGCAAAAAGAACCAATTCAAAATGTTGAAAATTGAAATATTTATGCACTTATGATCATTAAATCAAGCACTTTCTCAATTAGGTCAAACTTGTTGAATCAACCTTGAATCTTCTTGATCTTTTTTACAGAATAAAGCATGATGAGCCACAATAGGCCTTAAAATGATGTTGTCTTGAAGAACACTCAAATATGGAGATTAATTCTCAATAAAACTTGTTGAAGAAGGCATGGACATAAACACATGAACCTATGAATCTTCTTGATGAATGCCACCACCAACTTTGAGGAAATTTTGACCTAAATAAAGTGAGAGAACTCTTTGAACCACAAATATTTGATATCATAGATATGGCCTTGAAGCTTGAGATATTGTAATCCATTGAAGAATCATTTGATTAAGAACCAACCTTCAAACCTTAGTTTAGATGGTGAGATGAATGAAATTGTGATCACCTACAATATGAACATTCAAAGAAACATATATACATATCTTGATGTTAGTTAAAAGAACACATGTACAAGATATACATAATTAGGGTGCTTGGTGATCCATCAAAGACAAACTTAAAGATAGGATGAAGTAAAAGGGAGAACCAACCCTAATGTTTAATCTTGATTTATTGATAAAATGAGATGATGAGAGATCTTAGGGGGGAAATTGGGGTATAACACTACAAGATATGGCCACTAGTACTCCTAGCCTTCAATGCACAGACACACTGACAACCAAATATGGCCAATGATAGTATCTAGCCTCCACGATGTAGAATAAAATATCTACCATATATGTCCACCGGTACTCTAAGCCTCCATTGTGTGGTGATAGCCAATTCATTAGATATGGCTAGCGGTAGTCTTAGCCTACACTGAATAGATCACACAATCCATCAGATATGGACAAAAATACTCTTACCCTTCACTGAATGGAGTAGAATAAATCCCTTTCCACCATATATGGACAACTGTAGTCCTAGCCTCCATTGAATAGATACACAATCTACCAGGAATGACCAATGACACTCTTAGCCTCAACTTAATGGAATATGTTTAACAGAGTTACAATCATCTGTTTTTATGATTTGTTTTTCCCAATTACTACTCTACGTAAGTCTTGAACTCGGGACAAGCACTAATTGTCATACCCAAATTTTTTACCTAAGATCCCACCTTCATTTGCATTTTCATAAAGCATCAAGGTCACGAGATATAATTGGTTTTTAGTTAGCTCACCTTCGAGCATTGCTTATGTAGATATTATCAAGTGTTTCAAACATATAATCTTATGGATCACTAACATCTAATCAAATACAAAGGTGTATGTTTTGTTTCTTTTGTTTCATGATTTGAGACAGGTCTGAATCAAGAGTGTTCAAGTATTGTGAATCACCAATTCTAAAGACCACTTCATCAAAGTTTAGCCTTTAACCAAAAGCACAATCAAGATTTCATCATAACTGGTTCACATGTTCATCAATATGCTTTGGAATGCAAGGATGGATCAAGTTTGCAAGTCAATTCAAAGCACTTCGACCAAAAGTCAACTGTTGCAAGATTAAGTTCAAACAATCATAACTTCTTCATTATTTAATATTTTTGAATGGTTCTTTTTGCGTATAAATTTCCTTGATGTCATCTCCAACTCCTCTTTACCAGTCAAGATCTAATTATATGCAGAGGATCATCAAAAGTTTGAAAACTTTAGAGGTCATTTTATGGAATTTGACCTAATCTCAGAATAGTTGTGCCCAATTTCTGTGGATCATAACTTCCTCGATTTTTAATATTTTGAGGTGATTCTTTTTTCACATTGTCATGATAGATGTCATCAACAAGTTTTCTTTAGGAATCAAGGTCAAATTGTGTTTGGGGCATGAAATTTAAAGACCGTTACAGTGATCATTCAAAGGCTTTTAGGTTTGGTATGGGTTCTTATGCTCACGTGATGCAAGGGGAATTTCGTTCGAGTGGAATGATTTGAATTCAAGGTTGTTGGGAAAAGAATCCATTTAGAATACTAGGAATTTTCATCATGTGAATTCAAAATGTTAACTAGATGGAAGTTATCAAAAGGGCTCATTCAAGATTCAAATCATTCATCACATTCCATTATTCAAGACTTTTTAAGGCGTGATATTTCAAGGTCATCAAACATTATTCAAGACATGGGATCAATTCCAAAAGAAATGATTATTTGGAACTTGCCATCAAGTATTGATTCAAGGAAAGTTATGCAAATTCAAGTTATATTCAATCAAATTGCTTTATCCAAGATCCATTCGAGTGTTTTCAAGAGAAAGTTTTTCATACTCATTCATGATTCAAGTTTCAAGATACATTCATAAAATACAATAGCAATTAAAAGTTACATGAAAACATTGCAAATACTAAAGAATCTAGGCTTTTAATCTTATCCAAGTTTCAAACAAACTTCAAAATTCCATCATTTATGTTACAAGTGAACAATTTCAAGATAAAATTCAAATTTGATTACAAACACATGGAACCAAATCCTAAGAAAACCGTGTGCTACTAATTCTAATCTTCAAAGACTTTCATGCCTTCAACATCCTTCATCAATCTTTGTGCTCAAGTTTCATTCATTTTTATCATGACTTTATGCTCCAAATCAAATTTGTCAAAAGAATTCAAAGGAGGGGAAATCAGAAAATACAGAGAGGAAAAAGACATCTCAAAGACATAACACTATACCCCAAAACATGTTGCTTCCCTACACTAAAACAACCCCAAAACTGTCCTTTGTTTGCTGTCCAAAACCAGCTTTTACAAACCTTGCAAAGCATGCTTCATAAACCTCAAAAAACTTACCAAAAAACCGGTTGCAATGCTGCTCCACCAACCTGCAAAACCTTGTATCATGTCAGTCCAAACATTGCACAAAAATGGCTAAAGAAAAACTACATCAAAAAGGCATTAAGGCAGTTAACTAAAACAATTCAAATCCATCATCTTTCCCTTCAAATCTACCTCAATTCCCTTGTAAAAGGCAGCACTCATACACTGGTAAAAGGGATCTTTTTTCACATAGAGAACCTAGAAAACACACAGAAAATCCATACGAAAATTCATTCCACAACAACTCAGTAGTAGTCACAGTGCACACTTAATGTTCAATAACATAGAACAAGCATTAACTTAGCATACAAAGCAACACAACCACACATAATCAGAGTTAGAAGAGAAGAATCGAAAAGATAGAAAAGAGGAGAAGCAAGAGCTACCTGAGGCTTTTTGTTTGGTAGACCTCCATTGTCATCGATCCACGTAACATCATCTTCTTTTTTGTTTATATTTTTTCTTGCATACTTTGTAACATGTAATCACTGGATATCTAATTGATTGGGGTATCTAGGGTTCATGTTGGGATGGGGGTATTTCAGTTTTTGATATGTTGTTGTTTCTGCTTGTGAAGTTTGAGATGAAAATACAGAGAAAAGAAGAACAAAGCAAGAGAGATAGCGTGGAATAGAATAGGGTGAGTGGCGGCCAACTTATAACATTTCTAGAGTTTTGTTACAATATTGTTATTTTTCGGTTCTGGGCCTTCCATGACCTGATCCAATTTCCTCAACCAAGCCCAATGTTTTTCCAACTTAAGCCTAATATGTTTCTTCTCTTCATCACTCAACCCCAACGAATTAATGCTACACCTCCATTTGCTACTCATCTCAGGCCCATAGTTTGTAGTTTAGTTGATCTTGTTTGTAATCATGAGCCAATCTATTTTATTCTTGCTTAAGCCCATTCTAAATTTCTACTCTCACCCAAATTTTATGTTTCACACCTCTTTCTATAATTAACTTAATTTAGATTATAATTAGTTTAGTTTAGATTTAAATTAATAATTATATAATTAATCTAGTTTAGATCTAATTTAGTAACTTTAGAATGTTAATTTATTTTAGATTTAATTTAATAACTTTAAAATTTTAAGTTAGTAATTTTAGAATTTTAATTTAGTTTTAGTTAGTAACTTTAAAATTTTATTTAGTTTAGTTAGAAACTTTAGAATTTAAGTTTAGTTTACTTAGTAACCTTAGGATTTCAAATTAGTTTAGACAACTCTTTAATTACATTTTTCTTTTATTCATGATTCTTCTTTGTCTGTTTATTTAGTTTTTTATAGTTTATCTTGTCGTTATTTTCTTTGTTTGTTTTTTTTTTTGGATTTTTAATTATTTATGCTTTGATTCTTGCTCGATTATTAGACCTACTTTCTTATGATTAAATCCAAGGGAAATGATTAAATTTGTTGACTTCATGTTATCGAATATATCTAATACGATTGTGCGAAACTCCTTCATACATTTTTTTGTTTTGCTAATCTAAAGACAAATCTCCTAAAAAAATCAACTTTTAAACTTACACTCATTTAAGCCAAAACTTCGACAATAGATCGTCGCATCTTCAAGATCTCATCCCTACACTCATTTAACAAGCAAACCAATTTTAACCAAAAAAACAGATATTTATAAAAGTTCATATAGGATATTATAGATACATAGGGTGCTAGTATCTTCCCTTTGTATAACCAACCCCCGAACCTTCGATCTCTTGCAAATGCATTGTATCTTTCTTTACTTTTAGTTTTGCACTTATTTTGCATAGTCATAGGTTTTATTTCGCACTTTTCTCTTTTCTCTCGGAAATAATAAAGCACGATGGCGACTCTTGCTTTTGCGAGTCAAGTTAATTAATAGCTTGATCTCCGATTTTCACCGCTACACTAATAAAGGTTATTCCTGAATACGCGATTGGGCTCAACAATCTCCATGTGTCTACATCACAACCATCATGGGATTATACATAACTCACATGTGATTATATCAAAATCAAAATATAATGTAACATGTTTCCATACAAGCTCGTTGAATCGCAAATATGACATTGTTTCCCATCTATGCCTCTGATATTCTCGTGGATGGGACGACTTGTCTCTAGGTACTACTCGCTCATGGATACTAACTGAGGAACCTCTTATGTTCAAGTATCACAATCTAAGTTATTTACCATAACCTAAGTTATTTTTCTAGTTTATTCACCTATATGAAGCATATATATATATATATATATATATATATATATATATATATATATATATATATATATATATATATATATATATATATATATATATATATATATATATATATATATATATATATATATATATATATATATATATATATATATATTTGTGACTTCATCAAGACCATTTATCAAATTCAATGGTTAGTATTTAATCATCTTATCTCTTATTTTAAAATCCTCCTACTTGATACTCTCTCTCTCCCTCCCTCCCTCTCTATCTCTCTCTCTCTCTCTCTCTCTCTATATATATATATATATATATATATATATATATATATATATATATATATATATATATATATATATATATATATATATATATATATATATATATATATATATATATATATATATGTTTTCCATGGTTTAAAACAAACTTCAAGAGTCTGAAATAAGAGGATTAATGAGTTTCTAAAATAAGTTGTCTATTCCAAATGTACAGTAAAACTTGGAATCCATGTGAAAAGACTAAAACAGCACCTTTTCAGCATAATGTGTTGATATTGAGATGATCTAATCATCACATGAATCAATCACAATAAGATTGAAAATTATAAATTAGCATAAACATTGAATTTATATGCTTGAATTAGACCTAAGTTTCTTTTTTAGCCTTAAATTTGTTGCAACCATAAAAGACTTGGTAATTCACTTGAAGAAGTACATATGCGATATCTTGAAAAGATTTAATATGCTAAACTGCAACTCAAAAATCACTCTAAAGGAAGAAACATCAAAATTAAGCAAAGATGAAGTTGCAAAGCTGTTGATAGCACTTTATACGAGCAAATTTAGGTATGTTTGAAACTTCAAGCCCAATATTGTATGTTATATAATATGATGCATGAGCCTAAACTGTCACATAAGAAAGAAATCAAAAGGATCATGAGATATTTTAATGTCACAATAAACCATGACATCTTATTTTCAAAACCTAATGTCCAGAGAAATAAGCTCGTTGATTTTTGTGATTCTGGAAGTTGAAAGAATAAGCACATTGGAACATGTGTCTAAATTATTTCACTCTACAATTCAATGGTGATCCAAGAGGCAAACAATAATGGTTGTGTCTTCTCGTTAAGCTGATCATATCTCAGCCTACAATGCAGCTTGTTATGGAGTGTGGCTACAATCTCTATTGATACAGATGGAGATAGGCACATAGAAAGAAGTGGAACTAATGGAATACAATAAATAATCACTTAACATTGTAAAGAATTCTATCTTCATGGAAGGAGAGAATACACATTGTAATCATGTTTCACTTTCTTAGAGATCAAATAAGTAACCACAAAATTATTTTAACATGCCATAAAAGAGGATAATCTTGCTGGTGTTTTAACTAAATCACTCAAAATTGAAAAATTCAAAGAGATTATAAATGTGTACTCCTTCCGTTTCATGTTATAAGAGAAATTTACTTTTTAGATTTATTAAATTATTTTACTCCATAAATGTATCTTTTCTAAAATGAAATAAAATATAAATTTCATTTAATTAATTTTCCTTCTTATTTTTTTCATAACTAACAATATATTTAAATTGATTTTATACTACCTTTATATAAATCTTTGTAGTGGAAGTATCTTCAAAAAACTATCATAAAAAACAGTAAAGATTTTGTATTATATAATGAACCGTTCAATAATCCAAAGGGTATTGAAAATATACTATACGAAATCCCTATCCTACATTGTATAAAGTAAGAGACTCTCTCTAATAATAATAAATAATAGGTCTAACTGCGGTTTTAATAAATAAATTTTATTTCAAACGGAAGGAGTAATACCAGTAATACCGTAGTGCTGTCATATACCGTGCAGTGCACTGTGAATCAATCAGTAACTGAGCTACCTAGCTTTTGTGGGGTCTGTCTGTATCAAAACAAGACTGTTTTACACAATTGATTTTTAGTATACCAATAAACATGGTAGCTTGTCTATCTTTTTGCTTTGAAATTTGGATTCTTTTTTCACTCTCTCTTTCTGCCACTAACACTTTATTAGTTCTTGCATTGCATGGCAAAAAGATTGTATACTCGTTTACTTTTATTTATAGTACTTGAAATAATGCTTACTTGTTCAATGTAATAAATATAGCATCTATTTGACTTGACATGTTTTATTTTCAGTTATGTGTGAATATTTACCAGACTGGTTTGTGTGATAAGGTAGTTTATATGTTTGGTTTGTTTTACAAGTTAAAGCTGCTGCTGCTGCTGCATGCATAGAGATTAGATACATACAAAACTACCTGAATCTCAAGATTCTTTATCATAGGAGGAACTGACAACCAAATTAATAGACATTAATACAAACACAGGTCTTCATGTCAATATGTCTTGGTTACAACATGGATTAGACATCAGACTAGCAGTAAAACATAAGCTTCTTGATGTTTTCACTAAGTTTAGGTAGAGGTGGTGTCTTTGGAGGAGCAGCTCTTGATAATGTAGAGGTGCTTCTGAATAAACCTAATGACTCAGATCTCTCAAGGTAGAGTCTCCCTCTATATGCAGCTAAATGTGCATAATATGCAGGAGGAACCAATGAAATTGGCTTAGTACACCTAACAAATGTAAAGCACAAATTGTAAACCAGCTTCTGAAGTTCATCTGAAGTAAACTCGTTTTCGTCCCACAAGACATGATAATGAGTTGGCCTACTTGTTCCCTTCACACCCCAATGGCTACACAGATAAAAATCGAATTCCTTTGGATGAGTGATCACGGAATCAACCACGGTTCCCGGAGGAATATTTTCGTATTGAGAATGAAAATTGTTGTGTATTGAAGATTGATCGGCTTCGTCAGGAAACAACCTTGTGTGATGTCTCTTTTGCACAACTACGAAAGTAATAAAAGGTTTGTAACCATGAAACCTTGATGAACACGCTTGTTTTATGGATTGTAGTTCCTCGTCGAGAACTTTGTGGAATTGAGTTTCACTAACACCGTCTCTGAAGAAAATTATTCGGCTGGGGAGTTTTTCAACTTCCTGATAAAAATCGTCAAGCAATTCTCCAACCATTGCGCCGAGATCCGCGATGATTTCTTGTCTATGTGTTTGAGATCTTATTCTTGAAATGTATTTGTTGGCTGTTGGCCAGTTCATGCTACCAACAACAGCAGCAACAGATGGACTCGAATCATCAAGAGGATGAGGATGTGTTACATCAGCTCCCATGAACATCACCGGCTCGTTGATGCTAAAAAGACGCGGTAACTGAGAAGGAAGCGAGTTGTACAAAGCAACTGTGCATCCACCGACTTTAGCATTGATCTTGAGAGCCAAATTAGCCAAAAACTGTGAACTTAACTTGACAAGATTCGGATACAGACAGCATTGGCTTACAACACCAACACTTGTCTCGGCAATTCGTTTCAAGTCTCCATAGCCTTTGTGTTTTTTCTCCATTATACAAATAAGAAGCTGCAGATTGTTTGAGGCAACCCTTTGGATTCTATTGAGCTTAGATTCCAAAAGTGCGACATTGTTAAGAATGTGACTTGATTCAAACTGTGGACTTATAACCGTGTTCTTGTTAAGAAAAATGCCTAATTGTTCACATCTTTGAGTTAACTGGTTTATGAATCTCGGGATATAGGATTTTTGCTCAGGTGTGCCTCCGAAACTTATTAGCGCCCATCTTTCAATTGTAGTTCCTTCAAAAACATGGCCGTCAAGAAAGTTCCATTGGCGATCATGACGTGAAGGAGTCAAGTTTCTCACTTGACCTCCATCTCCGAGCTTTAGTTTGGGAGGGTAGAGAATTCTACCGGTCAACCTCGTCATTTCTCTTGAGACTTGGAGTTTGAATTCCTTTTCCTGGTCACCACTGTTACAAGGAACACTTTCAATGCATTAAAAAGTAGAAAGCTGCTCATAGTCCATTTAACTGTCTACATAGACGGTTTGTGGATGAAGACAGATTCAAAGATTAATATGACCCGATTTTTCTTTGGAGGGAGAAATGCGACGTCACTCAAATATATAATTGATTCATAGAATACAAGTACTAAGAAGCACACAAAATATTCAATAAACAAGAAATATAAAAGTACTTAATCGTGTTATAATTACCTCGTAGGACCGGCATTTCCTCTCATGACGCCTTCGATGATGGCTTTTCGTTCTCCTGGTCTTTGACAGCCCATCTTGAGTATTTTTGCCGTCTGATCATCCGACAGTTTTCCAAGGAACTTCTGTCCTTCACAAATCACACAAAGCTCCATAGGCAGATAACAAGGTTTACTCCTACTAATTTGCAAGCATGGTAACTTCCTGAATTGTATGTCATAGTTATAGTGATCTTTAAAGTAACTCATAAGCCTCAAATTCGTTCCATCTCTATCAGGAAACCATAGATTTTCAGTTGCCTCTTCGGTTAAACCATAGACACGGTATCTCTGAACAGTTTCTCTATGGCAAACAAAGACTCTGATATTCTTCAATGCTTTCTCCACTTCCTTCCTTTCTTCACAAGTTAACTCAGTTGCATTCCTTTGAGAAAGGTCTCTGAAAAACTCGAGACGTTTCTGTAAATACGGAATAACTCCTATACTCTCATGGAAAGCGGTTACTGAGAAATCAACATTGAGAGCAAGTCCTTGTTGCGTCGGTCTAAGACTCTGAAAGAAGCCTCTCAATCCAACAGCTCCTCCACCAATATCTTTGCCTCTCCCCATTGAACTCGAAAAGAATGACCTTCCAACTGGTATACATTTCTCAGTAGGACTTTCCCTCAAAATCACATCCAATGCATGTAGATAATGCTGTGGAAGTGGAATCCCGTCATCGCCTTCTCTGCTCAAGTACTTAGTCAACTCTTTCCCGCCAATCTTCGAGACTAGTTTGATATTTATCCGGAATAGTTTATGTTGTTCACGCTTCTCGTTGATATCATTCATTTCTCCATAAGGCGACGACGATTTACTAGAAGGGATTGGAAGGCTTATGTAGAACTCAAGCTTATCATTTTGGAATTCAATTGGACTATAAAGATTCTTCCTCCCATCATACGCCGGAAGAGCACCCGACAAAATCTCCGAATTGCTATTTACCAACTTATGCTTAATTTCTCTAGCAACATCCTTGGAGGGATGAGGAGTAATTTCAACATTGTAATGATATATTTTTTGTGATGAATCAAACTTCACCAAAAAATGGTTTGCAAGGAGAGAAATCACAGGACCTTCTTGTCCACCTGAGTCAGGCCTCCTTGCAACAATCACTTCTTGTGCCCTCCTTGTTGAAATGAGCTTTTTCCCATCATCTTCTTTAAAAGTTGATTTATTTTGCTTATGAATTTCCTTTGTAGCTAAATCATTATCATAAACAAGATATGTTAATCATTTTCACTTCTACAAAAATTTATTTAAACATAAATTACTTTTATACACTTTTAACTAAAATCAATTTTATTGAATCAATCCATTCAAAATCAATTTTTTCACAAGAGAACCAAACACACGCTAATTATTTTATTTTCATATTTAGATATGTTTATGTGAAAAATGCTTTTAGGATAATTTTTGTCAGCAGTTTTAAAGCAAATCATTATTGCTTCTTACCAAAGCAACTTTGAGAAAAAAATCAATTTTGACTTCATGTGAGACCAAATAAGTGATTATTTCACTTTAAATCAAATCTACTATGAGAAAAAACCTATCTTGATTAAAGTTCACAAACGTATAAACAAATTACCACAACCCCAAATGCAATGTTTAAATAAATATAAAAAGAGAAAGAAACAATAAGAAATGTTTTATGTCACTCTCTCCAAGAAGTCAAAGTAAAAATTCAATTTTTTTCTCAAAAAACCAAACAAGCATCCCAAAGAACAGATTTTTAGCATCTATATTAAAAAAACATAGAATGCAAGCAAAAGGGTGTGTTTGAAATGGAAGAAACAATGAAAAATGGTGCTGTATACTTACAAGGAGCAAGTGAAAGTTGAGAAAGATTGTAATCTGATGAAGGAGAAGTATTGAGTTTGCATGGAAGTTTCTGCAAATGGGTTCTTAATTTGATGGATTGATTTTGAGGAAAAGAAGGAATCGAAGGCAGTTGTTGAAGAGAAGGTAAAGGAAGAAGAGCAGTGTTGTTGAAGAAACCAAGTTGAGTTGAGTAGTGTTGAAACTGATTCTGATGATATAGTTGTTGATGTTGTTGATAGAAGTGATGATGGTGATGATGATGATGGTGATGATGATGATGTTGATGAGAGTTGGTTTCATGATTTGTAATAAAGGTAGTTTTTTTAGTTGAGTCTTGTTGTGTTGGTTGTTCCATGATTATGAATGATATTGGAAGAAGAAAATGGGAAGTGAGAAAATGAGAATGTTTTGGTTTTTCTGCTATTATAGTTTGAAGATGTGACAAACAACAGAAAGTTCAGAGAGAGAGAGAGAGAGATATGATGATGAAGAAAGAACAAACAAAAGACAGAAAGGATGGTGTGGTGGGAACAGGGAAGGAGGTGAGAGGTAATAAAGGAACTTTGTTTGGGCCTTTGTTCCTGGCGGTTTTTTAATGCACTATTCTTTGAGATTTTGTTGTGGTATGTTTTTGTCTAAGAAAAGAAAATTGGATAATAGTAAAAAAAGATAGAGATTAGACATCAAAATCATTTGTATCTATTGTCATGTGAAGGAAAATAAGTAAAGCACTATTGGATATGAGTACAAGTGTTTTTTTTTATTCTAATGGTCCTAGAGACTGCTGTACTCTTTGTATCTTTGGCATCATGGTAAATGTGTCATAAATATGATGTGTTTTTGAAACAACAAAATGTATTTATTTTGAAAAATTACTATGGTTCACAATGATTATGACAAATCTACTACATATTACAAATGCCATGAATAAGTGGGTAAGTGATTTAGATATTTATAAAATAGTGATAATTAATCTTGAAATGTAATTCAAGATGTCAGTCACATGGACATTCATCTATTGAGTATAAACTAACTGTTAGATTAAGCTCTTACAAATGTGGATTGGAGGCACTAACAATTATGTTTTTGAAAATTTATTGTTATTGGAGCTTGATATCATTGACATGGTTGAAAAAGGGTGGAAGAGAAGTCGCGAGGTCCACGTTATTACAGATTTGGGAGGTTGTGATGATAGCTTTTAGAGGCGGAGCAAACATATTTGATTGAAATTCAAGGTGATTTTGTCTTTCCAATAAGGACATAATCTACTATAACTCAATTGATTATAGAACCGCAACAAGACTAATTATCACTGTTGCAAACCACAAAGACCAATTATATATGTCTTCTTAAGTCTACAGACTAACACTTAATCACTCAAGGAACCAACCATAAAAACCAATTATCTTTGTCTTTTTGAGTCTATAGACTAACACCTTAGTCACTCAAGGAACAATTAACTTACAGTTGAATACAGATTTTGTGTTTACAAGATTGCTTCTTACAAGAAGATTACACAAGATTGAAATACAAATGATAACACAAAAGTGTTAATCAAGTTAACGAACAAAAGTTCCTTGCTAGCAAGTTAATGAGCAACAACTCCTTACGTTACAAAAATCACAGTTATTTTAACAGCATTTTAGGAACTTGAATAAGCATGAGTTTCTTCAAAGTTCTTCAACATTTCCAATTCTTTCAAGTCTTCCTTTTATAGCTGAAAAGAAATTTGTTGGAGGGTAGAATAAGAATACAAAAATTACAGTTGTTTTCTTGCAATGCTCGGTGAGAGAGTGGCAGACAACCTAGTACAAAAAAATTGTCCTTTCGCCACAAAACCAGCGTAGTCGAGGTGAGGTAATGTTGTACCTTGTACTACTACTCACGTGAAATCTTTTGATCTTCTCTTCTAATCTTCACAGACTTTTTGGATGTATAATGGTTGAAGCATGTGTAGAAGGATCAAAGTTAAGTCTCTAGAACCATGTCATTAGAGTCTTCAGAACTTATTCAACCTAAACCTTGTCTTCAGAGTCTTTAGCACTTGGTCTTCAGAGTCTTTATAACATTTTTTTCAGAGTCTTCAGAACTTCGTTCAACAAAACTTTGTCTTTAGAGTCTTCAGAAGTTGGTCTAAAGAACCTTTAGTCTTCAGAATCTTCAGAACTCGTTCAACAAAATCTTGTCTTTAGAATCTTCAGAACTTGGGCAAGATAACTTGGAAACTTGAGAGCTTTAGAATATATCAAAATCTCTACAACAGAGTCATAGTTAGAAGCAATAAAACTAACGTTATTTCATAATCGTTGCTTTAAGACGCATTCTAAGCCATGAAACACAATCTTATATTCTTCAATGTGTTAAGTCCATAATCTGATGACGTCACACGTCAATTCTTCAGAGTCAGAACCTGTTAGCAACAATTACACACTAAACAAACTATTAGGGTAGTAAATTGTTATATGATCATTCATGTAATGTTATCATCAAAACTCAAGGCCAGACGCAGAACCAAGTCTTGTTTTCACAATTTCCCCTTTTTGATGATGATAAAACCATGTATTTTGATAAACAATTATATCAGTTCAATCACATAAAACACTTTCAGAGTTAGCTAAGCAGCTCCCCTGAGTTATATATTCCTAAAACTTGTTTAATCTTGTTCAAGGTCTCCCCCTGAATTTAAAACTTAAAGAAGTTTTAAGAAATAACACGAATCAATTAGAACAAAGGAATACTTCCCTAATTTAAGATTTATCATACTTCTGACTAGCGATACAAAACTCTTCATCTCAGATTATGGATTGCTATTAGAGTTTGATGAGGTATCTGACCTGGTTTACCATCAGAGTTAGAATAATGTTACAACAATCTTCATCTCAGATTCTAGTTATACTTTCAAAATGTTATGGAGCACATAGTCTGGTTGATAGTATCATATCCTTTTATCACAATCTAGATTAACTTGATCACATCATCAGAGTCTTGATATCCCATCAGAGTCTAGATGATGATATCAGAACCTTGTATAACTTTCTTACTCGTTGTCAGAGTCTGGTTAAATTATCTTCTTTCAGAAGTTATACAACCCATGACTTCTGGATCTCTAGCTTCTAAATCTCCTTCAAAGCTTCCAAATATGTCGGTTTTGGAAACATACAGTGAACTTTCTCAAAGTTCCTGAGTCAAACATTGCTAGTGGCACAAACATATTAAAATGTTTGGGAACAAATTTTGAGAATAGATATATCAAAATCATACCACTTTCTCCCTCTTAGTCAGAAATCAAAAAGATTTAATAAAGACAGAGAAAAATAATTCTATTATCCAAAAGACCAGTTACAAAAGGTTTTATAAATATAGAAAATATCTTAGTTTTAAAAACAAAGGAAAAATAAAGGTCTAAGGGTCTTGAGGAGGAGGAGGAGGCATAAATTTGGCCATGAATTCCTTCATCATGTTGGTCAGTGCACTGATAAAAGCATCTTTCTTCTCAGCTCTTGCATCATTCTTATCCAACCTTTCCTGAAGAAGGGAGTTGGACTTCATTAATTCAGACAGAGACTTTGCAAATGCAAAAGGCACTTCATCAACAACATTCTCCATCTCTCTAGAGGAAGACTCAGCTTGAGCAAGAGCAGTAACACCCTAAAACCTCTGTGTACTTATTAAATAAAATTCAAAGGAATTTAAAACATTTCAACACTCACAATGTTACCTACGTGCATACACATGCTCATCAATATGAAATATGTAACACATTTATAAAAATATAAAATCACATATACTTCATGTCTGAGAAATATTTCATTTATTCGCAGCGGAAAACATCGACAATAATTATTCTTAGCTCTTCAATATGAGTACAGTTATCATAATTCAGAATTCAACATACACCATCAAATAAATTCAACAAATGGAGTTCTACAAAATTTTACTCCCAACATAACTAAAACAAACGCAAATATCCCCAGTGTTACGATTAGAGCTGACACCGACTCAATCTACACAAAATGAGGCAACTCCTCAGCTAACCTCGACCTCGAACCACTTTGGATCATCTGCACGTTACCAATATAAAGATAACATTCAAACATAAGGGGTGAGGTATCATAACAATATAAGAGGAAGCATAATAACGAGTAGATAATGATCTAAGTACATATAATCATACTTCTTTATCTCACACCTTTACTTCGTTTTATAGCAATCACAAAGTATACCAAGATACAATCAACAATCTAAACAACACATAATATCAATCATAGTATAATCCATACATCATCCACATCATATAATGTTGAGTTAATAATAATTCAATGCAATAGGAATGATACCGACTCAATGCATGTGGTACCAACAGGGCATAAGCCCTCTCCATAATGCAACTAAAAAGGCAACAACAGAGCATAAGCCCTTAATAATTTGTCAATCTAGGCCAACAACAGAGCATAAGCCCTCACCAATGCAATGCGTGCAACATCGATGGGCAACAAAATAATTATGCAATCATAAGGCATAATCCTTTAACAATGTGTCAATCCAGACCAACAATAACTTTGTCATCATGCAATATATTATGCAATTCAGTGATATAAATTCACGCAATCATCTACATACTTACATATAACTTTTTGCTATTGCAAGTTTACCCAAAAATATACACAGATAGGTGTCAGTTGATGTCAAATAATTTTTACTATTCCACAATTTATTTTTATAAGATAGAAAATGATTTTAGCTTCGTACTGGTTCAAACGGCGCATCAAACAAACACTTGAGTCAAAAGTTTCAGATTTTCAAAGTTTTGAAAACTTTTTGGTTCAATATAGACCAGAAATCGGTTTCCCTCAAACTAGAAACCGGTTTCTGCAATTTGATAGCAACTTGTAACACAAAATTTCGCTGCGGAAATCGGTTTCTCTCAAACTGGAAATCAGTTTCTGCCACGACAGAAAAAGTTCCAGCACCAAATTATGTATAGGAAACCAGTTTCTCCAAAACTGGAAACCAATTTCTTCAGCCTGAGAGTGAAAAATTATGTTATTTTCATTATTACGGGAATCAATCCTTTCAACCCCAAAAATTCCAATTTTCAATTCAAATCAGTGTCACATAATTCCATAAAACACACACTTCATACCCATCATTCCAACACAACTCACATAAACAATTTTAACCAATTTCATCAGATTTATAATCAACAATTCATCAAAATACAAAACCCCCACAAAGCAATGGTAATGAGAAATCAATAACACACAATCATGGAACCTAATCACTACCATTCTCCATCTATGCAACCTGTGATAGAGTTAAAACCCCACCCTTACCTTGGATTGACGATTCTTAATTTCTATGATGAAAATCCCTTGCTCTAGCCTTTTAGTGCTCTTTTTCTTCTTCTCTCTTCTACGATCGTTCTGACTCTGTTTCTAAGTTCTAACTCTCTTTTATCTTCCCAATATTATTTTATTCCAACAATGACCCCTTGGAGCTCTAAATCATAATCCTAACTTTGCCCTTCTCTAATTAAATAATTATTTAATTAAATAAAAATAATAATTATTATATTATTCTACTACTACTACTACTACTAATAATAATAAAATAATTACTAGTCTTTTCACCACACCTCCATGGTTCTATGGTATCGGTCATACAACCTTAATGCCTTAATTTCAAAATAACTAAGGTAAGAACCTATCGTCAGAGTACAACACACACAATATCGTTCATTAAAACACGCCAAAAATTCCACATTCGAATAATTGCGTAATTTAAATTAAAAATGAAGTGTTGCAACTCTCCCCCACTTAAAATATTTTCGTTCTCGAAAATTACCCGATGTGAACGTCTACAAATACGACTCTCGCATCTTACTCTCTAGTTCTCACGCCATGCACACCAGCTCTACTATTTCATAACATGACAACACCACTATAAGAACGTCAACATAATCGTAATATCGGCACCTTCGACACACAATGTTAGTACCACCATGCTACGATTTACCAATCGAACGTACATCTATTGACATGGAAATAACACAAATAATATATAAACCTTTCACCTAACAATTCCATTCTGGAATGTCCAATAGTTTGCATTATTCCCACAACTTCTAATGTTTAATCCTTGACTCCAAAAGTCATACACGCATAACAAACTGCGTCACATTACGCTTCGGCTGCACCATTCTGATCATTTAACTTAAGTCATTGTCCTTATTTTGATTTCCATCAGCTATCAAATCTATAAGTTTCACATCTAGCTTCTGAACCTCGTTAATAACCACCATAAACTCATTGTTCACCTTTGATATCCTTAACCTTTCACTCTGCAGCATTAGCTCACACACAAACTCAAGTCTCTGAAAGACACATTATTTTGTCAAAAATTCAGTTTTCAAAAGCACCAAAACTCGACTTCTTTTCACAAGAATACTCATCTCCTCGAGTTCCGACTCTGACCCGCGATTCACAAACATCCAACAACATCAACCATATTCGAAAATCACTTATATGATTCCAACAACAAAATTTACAATAATTCATCACTCTATCAACATTCAAAACATCGACATCACACACAATTGTAACTGAACACCGACAACTTCACAATCAACCGACAGTGCCTGAAATATTGCAACCACGTGAGCCTCATCTTTTAATAATTATCCTACTTTCTTAGCTAATGTCTTCAGGGGATCATCAAGAAATTACATGCCTCTTGTATATCACTATCCGTTACATTGCTCTATATCCTCTGAGAAACAACCTTTAACAATACTTATTCTTCCTTAGAGGCATCTTTACTTGACAAACGAACAGGAACCTTGAATCCGTACAACTTTTAGGCATGAGAATCGGCATCGACTCGTCAAAACACTTCGTAATCACTTGGTTTAACTCCAGATAGTTCACCCCAAGGATAACATCAAGTTAATCCAACATCTCGCTCTAATAATAAGACGCAATTATCCTCAGGAAAACATCAAGGCTCACCCACAACTAGCACATCATTAGCCATAACATTGCCCTCCACTTCTAGAGATGTGAACAATACGAGTACCTTATAATTCCATCTCAAGGACACTTTGACCTGACCGTCAGACGTAAATCTTGAATCCGTACTTCCTTCGAATTCGGGAAACAACACGGTCTCACTAACCCTTACACTCATGCAATTCACAGCACACTGAACCAACTGGACACTCCTCACAACTAAAACATCCTTAAGAAGCAACATCTTCTCCCTCACTTGTTTCAATCTCTCTCCTACAAACAAGTGATTAGGAAAACAAGAAAGCACCAACAGTCTTTCACACACATGTTGCGTACTAAGGAACAATATATCGACAATATTCAACCGTCACACCATACTACAGACTCGACAGTCTGGTCGGACGGGCCGACATGATTTGATACCACTAATGTAACACCCTAAAACCCCCGCGTACTTATTAAATAAAATTCAAAGGAATTTAAAACACTTCAATACTCAGGATGTTACCTTTGTACATACACATGCTCATCAATATGAAATACGTAACACACTCATAAAAATATAAAACCACATATACTTCATGTATGATAAATATTTCATTTATTCGCAGCAGAAAACATCGACAACAATTATTCTTAACTCTTCAGTATGAGTTATAATTATCATGATTCAAAATTCAGCATACACCATCAAATAAATTCAACAAATGGAGTTATACAAAATTTTACTCCTAACATAAACAAAACAAACGTAAATATCTCCAGTGTTACATATCAAAGCTGACACCGACTCAATCTACGCAAAATGAGGCAACTCCTTAGCTAACCTCAACCTAGAACTACTTTGGATCATCTGTATGTTACTAATATAAAGGTAACATTTAAACAAAAGGGATGAGATATCATAACAATATAAGAGGAAGCATAATAATTAGTAGATAATGATCTAAGTGCACATAATCATACTTCTTTACCTCACACCTTTACTTTGTTTTATAGCAATCACAAAGTATACCAAGATATAATCAATAATCCAAACAACACATAATATCAATCATAGTATAATCCATACATCATCTACATCACATAACATCAGAGTTAATAATAATGCAATGCAATGGGACTGACACTGACTCAATGCATGTGGTACCAATAGGACATAAGCCTTCTTCATAATGCCACTAAAAAGGCAGCAATAGGGCATAAGCCCTCAACAATTTGCCAATCTAGGCCAACAACAGGGCATAAGCCCTCACCAATGGAATGCATGCAACATTGACATGCAACAACATAATTATGCAACCACAAGGCATAAGCCTTCAACAATGTGTCAATCTAGGCCAACAACAACTTCGTCATCATGCAATATATTATGCAATTAAGCAATATAAATTCACGCAATCATCTACATACTTACACACAACTTTTTGCTATTGCAAGTTTACCCAAAAATACACACAAATAGTATTCAGTTGTTGTCACATAATCTTTTATTGTGCTGCAATTTATTTTTGTAAGATAGAAAATGATTTTAGCTTTGTACTGGTCCAAATGGCGCGTCAAATGGACACCCGAGTTAAAAGTTACAAATTTTCAAAGTTTCGAAAACTTTTCGGTTCAGCACAGACCATAAATTGGTTTCTCTCAAACTGGAAATCAGTTTCTGTAATTTTACAGCAACTTGTAACACAAAATTTCTCTACAGAAACCTCTCAAATTGGAAACTGGTTCTGTCACGACAAAAACAGTTCCAGCACCAAATTATGTACATGAAACCGGTTTCTCCAAAATTGGAACTGATTTCCTCAGTACGACAGTGAAAAATTATTCTATTTTCATTGTTATGGGAATCAATCCTTTAAACCTCAAAAATCCCGATTTTTAATTCAAATCAGTGTCATATGATTCCATAAAACACACACTTCATACCCATCATTCTAGCATAACTCACATAAATAATTTTAACCAATTTCATCAGATTTATAATCAACAATTCATCAAAATAAAAAACCCCACAAAGCAATGGTAATGAGAAATCAAGAACACACAATCATGGAACCTAATCACTATTATTCCCCATCTTCATGCAACCCATTATAGAGTTAGAACCCCATCCTTACCTTGGATTGGCGATTCTTAATATTTATGATGAAAATCCCTTGCTCTAGCCTCTTAGTGCTCTTTCTCTTCTTCTCTTTTCTACGATCGCTCTGACTTTGTTTCTACGTTCTAACTCTCTTTTCTCTTCCCAATCTTATTTTATTCCAAGAATGATCCCTTGGACCCCTAAATCATAATCCCAAAATTTCCCTTCTCTAATTAAATAATTATTTAATTAAATAAAAATAATAATAATCTTATTATTCTACTAATAATAATAAAATAATTGCTACTTTTCTCCCGACACCCTCATGGTTCTATGGTTTCGGTTATAACCCTTAATGCCTTAATTTCATAATAACTAAGGCAAGAACCTCTCGTCAGAGTATAACAACACACAATATCATTCATCAAAACACACCAAAAATGTCGCATTCGAATAATTTCATAATTTAAATAATTTAAATTAAAAATGAGGTGTTACACGAGTCTCCTCAGGCACAAACAAAGTATCATCAGTTTCTGGGGGCTCCTCAAAAGCTTCCATCATACCAATTTCTTCTAGAGGAGGTAATTCAGTAGATGCAGTTAGGCACAAGGGGATGGGCTCTAGGGTGAGAGCGGTGCGCCATAACCTATATTTATTCTAAGCATTTATGCTACAGTAAGCCTTCATGGTATACGAATTAACATTCATTCAACTTCTGAAGTTGTCCTAGAGGAATTCAAATCTTCTTGGACTAATGCTAGTAGAGGAGTTTCTCCGAGTGTAGAGAAGAAGATCTTGAGAATTCTTTTGAAAAAAGTGCATCACTTCTGTAAGTTCTCTAGTTTTAAGGATTGGCATTAATTTTTGTAAAAACAAATAATACAGCAATATGTTAGATATGATGTATTAACTTGCTAACAGGAACATGTTGAAGCAAGAAGTCCTATCTTATGTTGGTAATATTGATTTGAAGAGTTTCACCATCTAGAACAACATGTCGGATAAGATGTCCTATGAAGGAGCATACGATATCGCGCCTGAGCTGAAGTGGACAATTAGATTCTGTTATGATTTAAATGGTGCAGAATATTTTGGTAAATATTATGCAACATTATAGGGCACTAATTTAAAGGTCAAGAAGAATCAATCAGAATATTAAAGAATATACAGTTTCTAAATTTGGATATAATTTAGGAAGATTTGATTGAAGACCTTGTTTGTAGTAGAAGTTACTACTGTTTGTTATAGGTTGTTGTACCCCGAAATTTACCCTCCCATTTCTCAAAGATTCATCCTGGACTCTCAGTTTTGCTTCTATCAAGTTCCAAGTCTTGAATCATCACTTTTCAAGGAAATCATCCATAAGGGCAAAATGGTCAAAAGCACACTGAAAAAGTCAAACTTTGACTTTTAAATCAAAATCAAGTTCCAAGAATCATATTTCATTAAGGCATGAAATTGGTTCATAAAAAATCAGAAGTCAGAAGTTACTTTGAAAAAATCAAATTTTCTAAACATTTAGAAAAAATTCTAAGTGTCTAAATACTATGATACTTCAGAACTTCTGAGCCAGCCTCTATGCAAGTGCAGTTAGAAGTTGCAAAAACGGTCCAGAACATGACGCTTCAATCAGAACATGCAGAAGCGCTGCTCTTTAGTCAGAACATAACGCTTCAATCTGAACATGCAGAAGCGTTACTCTTTGGTCAGAACATAATGCTTCAGTCAGAACATGATTCTTCAACATATGGAGGCTATGTTCAACGCTCTGGTCAGAAGATTCCCCTTCAGCATTTGGAGGTTACGTTTCTGATCTTCTGCAATCAGAACATCACAAAATCCCAAGACCTCGTTTAAACAACCTGTTACACTGCTACAGTACAGTACTCTAACCAGTAGTTAATTCAGTCCATGCCAGCATTCTTCCAAATCTTATATTTGCACCAAATACAAAAAGCTGTGATCAAAAAGCAATGAAACAGTGTGCCAAAAGTTCAAATCCCATCTATTTTTTCACCCCAAAACCACAACAAGTTCATCTATAAATAAGTGGCTCCATCACACTTGCAAGGGGCTGGGCTTTGAAGGAGAGAGATTGGTAAAAAGGGAGAGAAAAGGAAGTTGAAACCTTCATAAGAAATCCAGAAATCCCAAACAGAAAACCAAACCTTTGTTCTTCCTTTTGAATCAAAGAGCTTGGCACTTCCTCTTCCGTTACTCTTGCCGATTCCAGAACATCCACAGGTAGCAGCTCAAAGCTCCAAGCCCACGTTCCAAGTTCAAGGTAAGTCTTTCTGACTTTGCATCTTTTTCATTCATAACATCATTAAACATGTAAATATCATAGTATTGATTTTGTTCATATCATTGCATATGTAGAAAAAACTATGGATAAGAGTTTCTTGATTAAGGCTAGGCTCAGGATCAGGATTAGAACTTCTGTAAACTGTTGTGTTTTTTATCCTTCTGATTTGCTGTTTGTTGAAAACTGAATAAATTGCTGATGTGCTGATTAAGAGTTAAAATATGGCATAAAACTTCTGATTTTCATTCATAGTTTTAACATACAAAACTTCTATGATTTTTATCACTGTTAAACACACACAGAACTTCTGAGTTCTCTTCACTATTTTAACAGACAAAACTTCTATGATTTTCCTCATTGTTAACACACACTGAACTTCTGATGCTTACAAGCTGATAATGCACTGAATTGCTAATGTTCACTCACTGGCTCAGCATAATACAGAACTTCTGATGATTCACTCACTGTTCTAACACAACATAGAACTTCTGATGTTTCCATTTATTGTTTTCAAACACTCAGAGTTTCTGATTTTCACATGCTGACAATACAGAACTTTTGAAGTTTACTCACTATTTTAGTGTAATACAAAACTTCTGACTTGTGGCCCACTGTCTGAATGAAACCCAGAATTTTTGTGTCTGTCCTCTAACATTTCTTGCAGGACCTCAGAGTTTACCAATTCATAACTTCTGATTCCCACTGACGTTCCTCTCTGATTCATCACACGCCTGACTTCAGAACTTCTGATCCTTGTTTATTTTTTCTTGCAGTAGCACGCTGTTTCTGTCTTTCATTTATTTCCCTTTTCATTATTTTTTTTATATTAGCATAAAAAACATAAAAATATTTTCCTTTTAATTTATTTCCTTAAGACAAAAACCATTTTCTAAACAAATCTTTTTCTTTCTTGTATTGTACATTTCAATATGGTTGTAATAGTAACTTAGGACTTATTTTTTATTTGCAACCCCCATTCATAAATATGTAGCCCATCCCCTAAATATTGTAATAGCGTAGGACTTTACATTTCTGCAATTTATCGCTTTCGAATGTAAATGCTAGTAATTAGGGTGTGTATGGCAAGACATGAAATTGATAAATAGATCACCCTAATCAAGACTAAAATGCATGTAATCAAACACACTTGCACACTAGCACCCTTAAGGTTAACTCCACTTGTTGCCTAAAAATGGCCATGTTATGCATGATGGATGTCTTAGCACAAACAAAAATATAAGATCATGGTCCCTGAATGATGCTATCAAAGTTGTGTTTCGAAATGATCTTAGTCCCTAAAGAAAAGTGCTAAGTCATCTCACAACATTGCAATCATGGTTATACGATGACCCACGCCCGTCCCTTCACATCCAACAATGGGGCTTCTTACCAAATCAATGGTAAGATAACAACATCTAAAGGAGGAGGAAAAACACATCTAAGACCTTTTGAGTAGGTAGGTTCGCTCTCAGTTACTTGCTTGCTCACAAAAAAAACATTTTATGCACCAACACTCTCACTTTGAAACATTTTCAAAAGACAAACACTTTGTACGCATTCTTATAGAAACGAGAACCATTACAAAGAATACACCTTTTCAAAATCACTTTCAAAAACACATCTCACAAACACATCTTTGAACTATTTTCGAAACAAACACTTTGTATGCGTTCTTATAGAAACGAGAATCATTACAAAGTTACATTTTCAAAATACTTTCAAAAACCACACCACATGGACATTCGAACAAAAGCAAGTGATCTAGCAAGTAACTAAGAGCCCATGGAAAACCATGGATGAAAAGGGTTCTAATACCTTCCCTTTTCATAATCTACCCCCCGAACTCAAGAAAACATCTCTAAAGGTATTTCCTGTGCTTTTTCACCTTTCCTTATTGGATAAAAGAAAAGTCGGTGGCGACTCTTGCTAAACCGCAACATTTGCAAACGCAAACGCAAAAACAATCAAGTCAGTTCTCCCACCGCATCACATAGGTGATATTTTATTATTTGAAGGCCCGAATCTGGTTAGGTATAGGTTAGAAGGGTTTGTAACCTAGGAAAGGCACGAGTTTAAGATGTAGAATTCTAGGGCTTTGTCTTTTTGCCACTCTCTAGGAGAGTTGGTGTAAGTAAACCACTCGGGTTGTAAGATGGTCACTGTTGTTCTCACTCAAAAGCTGTGAAGTAATGAGTTGAGTATTATTCTTGGAGGAAGCTTTGAAGCAACTCCAAGTTGTTGTCTTAGTCAAGAGTCTTGGCTAGTGATTATCATGGAAGTGTGTCTTCTTGTTTGTTCAGAATTATTTTGATCCAATTATTGTCTGTGATTGAAGAGGGATTGAGGATGGCCTCATATCTAGGTGAGTATTAGATAGAAATCTAGGAAGTGTAGTGATTAAGTGATTAGGCTGTAAACTGGAGGTTTGTTGTAGGGTCTATGAATTGATACTATCATAGTGGATTTGTCCCTAGCTTGGTATGCCCCAGAGTATGAGAATTGCTCCGAATTGGGATAATAATTATGGTGTGTTGTTTATGCTTTCAGTACTGTTTTTATTGTTGATACCCTGCCTATTTATTTATGTGGGATCAGATGTCCCAACATGTCATGGGATATCTGAGTTCTATCATACCAGAATTTTAATTGGTATCAAAGCAGGCATCTTGTCTGTTTCTGGATGAGATATATGGGGGATACTTTATGGTTTATGTACAAGGTAGAAGGTTCTACTGAAAATCTTTATGAACTTGGAGAGATCATATTGTTGTTTAAATGTTCCCTAGAAGTGTATGATAGATTGTTCATGACATGGGACCTCTCTGTGTTGGTTTCAGGCATGTAACTTTAGTGGCAAGCTACTATGTTGAGGGTTTAATTTATTTTCAAATCCAAGTTAACATGTTGCACTTAAGGGATGGTGTTCTGCAAGGGTTACTATTTTTGTTAGATGGTGGTTAAGGAGTTTTTCTGGTTGTATTATGTTGCATATATATCTGATAGAAAACTCCTGGTGGTTTTGTGTGTTAAGGATGCAACACACTGTTATCCTCAAAAGGTATATCCCATGGTGTGGTGATACTTGAGGAGAGGTTCGGCGAGCTTGCTAGAGAAACCAAAGATACTTGAGGTTTATCCCAAGTCCACTCATAACGGCACTCTTGTGTGAGTTTGTTTAAAAGAGATACGGTAAAGGCAATTTATTTTTACTTTCAACCCTAAAAGGCCAATCTCCAGGATTCGATAAAGGATATTTTGATGTGCTCCTTGTAAAGGGAACTGATGTCCTACTAGATGTTGGAACATCAAGCCAGCAGATTGTGCATAATCTAGTTGGACAAAGGTAGGGCATAACAGATACTTGGAGGCTAAACAAATGTGTCTCAAATCACATATGTTTGGAACCTACTCCTGATCGGGAAGAGGAGGAATATGTATCTAAGAGGTTTTTATGATAGAAACATGTCTTAGATAAGTATGTTGGTTAGAACACGATCAACATATTTGGTACTCTCTAAATTAATTTGTTTCTGATCTAAGTGAGTTGGTGAGCAGTCGTTGTGTTGCGATATGGAGGCTTGATAAAGGTATCACATCTGAATACTTTATGTATGGAGAATAAGCTTTAGTATCAATAACTTTCTCTCTAACATCTGGAAGATCCTTTTGATCAAAGGAGATAGGTCAATGGAATCAAAGGAGGGGGATAATGAAGAGGTGGATGATGAGAAATCCGAGGAAGGAGACAACAATCAAGTGTCTGAGGAAGATGAAGCCGACTATACCAAATAACAGTATCCTCCTGCTGATGACAAATACAAGCAGTTGGAGGACCGCCTCAATGCAATGGAAACTTAGAGGGTACCCGATCTGGATTTTGAATAATTAGGATTGGTTCTAGAGGTGGTCATCCCACCTAAGTTCAAGGTCCCTACCTTTGTAAAATATGACGGTGTTTCCTGTCCCAAGCTTCATTTGAGGTCTTACGTCAGGAAGATCCAACCCCACACTACTGACCGGAAGTTATGGATCCATTTCTTCCAAGAAAGATTGGCCGAAACTCAACTGGATTGGTTCTATCAGTTGGAAGGAATCAACATCCATACCTGGGAAGACATGGCTGCTTCTTTCTACAAGCAGTACCAATATAATGCTGACCTTGCTCCAACTTGTACACAACTTCAAAGCATGTATATGAGTTCTAGCGAAGGCTTCAAGGAATATGCCCTAAAATGGAGGGGTCTAGCTGGCAGGGTACAACCTCCTCTGAATGATCAGGAAATGGTAGACATGTTCATGAGCACTCTGACAAGCCCGTTCTTTAATCTGTTGATTGGGAGTTCTTCATCCGGTTTTACAAACATGGTTTTGAATGGGGAAAGGATCAAAAACAGTATTAAGAGTAGGAAGATTCCAATGGCTGCATCCTCTAATGCTGAGAGAAAGCCATTTGATGATAAAAAAGAAACTAATGTTGTCTATGGTCAAAGGCGCCATAATACAAATAACCACCATCCGTCTATGGGAGCAGTGTTAACTTCTAATCCTACACTTGTTCAACATCAACGGGGAAATAGGCGTAGGATAAAGTATCAAGAGAGACACTACACTGATATTAATATGCCTTTCTCTCAAGCATTACAACAATTTCTAAAAGCGGAGCTGATTACACTAAAGGATCCTCCTCAAAAACCTGATACCTCTTCTTCTAAGTACAATCCTAATGTAAAATGTGCTTACCATTATGATAGTCCTGGGCATGACACTGAAAACTATTGGACTTTGAAGAATAAGATTCAGGATTTGATCGACAACAAGGAGATCGAATTTGACTCTCCTAAGACCCCAGTGTGATCACTGCTCCCATGCCAAATCATGGTCAAAATTGAGAGCGTTTATTTCATTTGAATTATCAGTTGTAATTTCGTTGTTTCTTAAAAACATTTATCTTTATGTCAAACTTTGGTTATTCATATTAATGCATTGCATATGTTTTGTCTTGAATTATTTCATCCGTATTCATTATATTCAAACTGTGCCTTTTCTTCCTTTTTGTGATATTCAACTCTCGATCAAAAGCTCTAAGCCTTTAGAGGGAGGATCACAAAAACGATACCACAACCTCTATAGTATGCCTTTGAGCAGACCTTGCTGACGATGGACAAGCGTTCTTTTAAATCCTAAATAGTGGAGTTTTAAGGAAGATAATCCCATGTCAACCCTTTTGAGCCTAAGAAGTAGGAGTTTTTCTTTTCACACAAATTAAAACCCTTAATCATAGCCTGGGGCAGGGTAGCTTTCTCAGTTAATTCAGAGGTGCATTTAGTTGCAAGCTCGTCCTTCAAACACGACAAATAATGCATACCTTCCAAAAGATGGTGATGGTTCCGCATAATCATTAAAGTTGGAAGTCATTATCTCTCAAAATAAAAGCCCACTAAGTCAAAACCTATGAAGGGGACTTAAGAAAAAACGGGGGCATCCCGCTGACTGTAATCACAAATGAAACAGTTCAGGAAAAAGTAGGGATAACGAAAACAAAAAAAAGAGGTCCTACAAATCCTCAACAAAAAAGAAAATGTTACAAAAATGATGGCCTTCCCAAATAAACATTCAATTTCTGAACCATCACTAAGTATCAGAGCAAAGATTCCAGACTCAATCGAGATTTAAACACACAATTAACTGAGCATAGAACTGAAGAACATCATGAAGAATGGATTGGGTACAAATAAAATTTGAGCCTTTATCCTTTGTTTCTTAAACCGTGAACCGGACCATGCTACAACCCTTAAAAGTCCTAGCTGAAGCATGGGTTAGTTCGAAAGTATACTATTACAAAAGGTATCCTGACTCCTATAAGGTTTGCTATAAATCCTGAGTTGATATCACACTCTTACAAAATTTGTTTATTTTACTAAAAAATGAATTTTCAAACTTCAAGACAAACATAAGTTTTGCATTCTTTAAATAACATTTTTTGCATATGGATAATTATTTAAACAACAGAGAAATTCACACAACGAATATTCAGTGAACGAAGATCCTCTAAATGGACAGAATCACCTTAGACAGAAAAGACATTTCCAATAACAGGCCCTTCACAATCAAGGGGCATGGCACGGTATCTAGCTAATCTGGGGAAGTCAAGTCAAGGTTTAAGAAATCTCTCAAAAATTCCAAATAGCCAGGGGCAGATCTCCATCTGAATCACTTAGGGCATTGGACATGAATTCTAGTAACGAATCACGTGCAATCAAGCAAACGTCTTCTGGAAGTATGGCAAAACTTACTACTATGGACAAGTGACAGTTCTCCGTACCCGGTGAACATGGACATAGTCAGAAAATACTACACATGAATAAAGATCCGCTAGGTTGACTGGCCTAGGCAAAAATTAGGGAATCCCAGCGAACCAAAAGGGTTCGGGAAATTTTTTTGGGATATGCATGAAAAAAAACTGTACACCCGACAAGTCGAAAACTTGAAAAGGCAGCTTGGGAAAAAAGGGGTATCGCGATAGACTAAAAATTGGAAAGGACAGTCCAGGAAAAAGTTATGGATTAAATCATACAACTACGTCCTGTTATCTCGTTATTCGTCTATCAGTAGAATGTTTTATTACCCTGATCAACATTCACCAAGGTCTCCAAGAGTTGGGATAATAGTAGGACCATCTACGAAATCCACGGCAGATATTTTCTCCAGAAGGTACAGAGGAAGTGGCATCCTGTTACAAGGTTACTGCCATATTCTCAGCATGTAGCCTATTGATGTCAGTTGTTGTCACATCCCCAGTAGACCAAAAGTCTCAAATTACTGCTCTAAAATTCCCCAGTGAAGTCGCTAAGCTTCTCAGGATTCCCCAACAGGATTTCAATAAAATCCCCAAGCAGTTTATGGAGTTCACCTTCCATAAAAGAGTTTTATAAATCTCAAGTAGTTTATAAATCCTTATCCCCAGTAGAGTTTATTTCTCTAGCTACAGAAGTTCATCCCCCAACAAAGTTTATTTCTCCAAATTGGTGAAATCTTCCAACAGAACTCTTCCCCTCGGCAAAATCATTCTCAAGCAGAAGTCGAAGATCCCCGGAAGACAAAGGGAATCGCCAACAAAACTATCTCCATTCATTATCCCTAGAAGAAATTAAAGAATCACTTTCTTCACTCACCAACAACAGTCCGAGATTCAGCTTCTCGGTACTCTTCAGCAGTAGTCAGGGATTTATTTTCCAAGACAAAGATGCTTTGCAACAGCATTACATGTTCATACATCATAGCATATGCAGTACGAATGCATATATCACAATCTCATTTATTTTGAGAACATCATTTGCACTTTATGCATCATGACATTGCATACAGCTAAACCTTTATCCTTTCAGGTAAATTCTATAAACAGACGGATATCATCAACTATTTACATGACCAGGCGAATTTCTGGTACTCTATTGAGGTAGCAATCATCAAAGATTCCTTAATTATCTTTTGAGGTAGCAATCATCATAGATTCATTCATTATCTATTGAGGTAGCAATCGTCAAATATTCCTTCATTATCTGTTGAGGTAGCAATCGTTAGAGATTCCTTCATTATCTATTGAGGTAGCAATCGTCAAAGATTCCTTCATTATTTGTTGAGGTAGCAATCGTCAGAGATTCCTTCATTATTTATTGAGGTAGAAATCGTCCAAGATTCCTTCATTATCTATTTAGGTAGCAATCTTCCAAGATTACTTCATTATCTATTTAGGTAGCAATCATCTAAGACTCCTTCATTATCTATTGAGGTAGCAATCGTCCAAGATTCCTTCATTATCTGTTGAGGTAGCAATCATCTAAGATTCCTTCATTATCTATTGAGGTAGCAATTGTCAAATATTCCTTAATTATCTACTGAGGTACCCATCATCCAAGATTCCTTCATTATCTATTTGTTATACCCAATTTTTTGCCCCTAATTTGTTCATTCATAACATCATATGCATTTACAACATAAATCTTTCATTCATGTGAGATATTAGAACATGGGCTCAAATGGCTCTTGATATTAGGGTTTTCCCCTATGAATTGAGGTTACTATCTCTCTCAAGTTGATCCCACTGTTCCATTTATCACTCTTTGTATAAAACCAGAGTTTTGGATCACATGCATCGTGGGTATTTTCCTTGGCAAGATTCCTCGAGATACAAGTTTCTCTTCATCTGAATTTCTTCAAGAAACTAGTGCATTAAGATTTAACTTCTGTACTCAAGACTTTATCATGAATTCACTGTGGATGTCCTTGAGCTAGGTTTTATTCCTCTCGGCGTCTCAAGCTTTCTTCATCAATGTGCACTCAGAGAAAATGCATTAGGGTTTCTCCTATCTTGCTTGAGCATTGATAATAATTCTTAAACAAAGTTCATCATGCTAGGGTTTACATCTTATCATGCTTGAGTTTGTCAACATTTCAATTGAAATTCATTGGACTTCATACTTCAAGTCCTATCATTCCTCTTTAAGTCATTCCTCAAGGCATTGATTTTGTTTCAAGATTAATGGTTATCAAGCTAGGACGGTTTTGTGGATTAAATTGCGAAACATGAATCATGGCATGGAAGATGTGATTGAGGGTTCTTTGTAAGCAGATTTTGGTTGCCTATTCAATTATTTGGTTGCTTACAAATTATTTTGGATTTGAATTGAAGACTAAAAGTTGAGTTTGGAAAGTTCATGTTTATGGCTTACTTGAAATGCAATTTACAAGTGATAAGTTCTAGTTCAAATCCAAGTTCAAATTTACTCCAGTGCATCATTTGGAATTTTAAAAAAAAAACCTAAAGTATTCATCATTTCCTGCAAATGTACTTCCAAGATCAAAGTTGTAAAGTTAGAAAGCTGACAAAATTTTGTTTGCTTTGAATTTAGAAGTTTACATCATGATTCAAGAGAATATTACAAACATTCCATATTTCAAATTTCACTGAATTTCACTTGGTTCATCACCATTCATCAAGTTTCATTAATACAAGGTTCAAATAAGTTTCCTTGAATATCTCAATAAAAATTCATTCTTCATTCTTAAGAGCAGGTACAAGATACAATCCATGTTTGTATTACAAAGTCAGAAAATTACATAACAAAACATTGTCCTAACTTAGTCTTCTATCTTCAAGCTCTAAACCTGTGGCCAGCAAGCTCAAAACAGTTTCACAAAATGATTGAGACAAAAGATGAAAGCGGTTATCCAAGCCTGCCAAAAATGCAACCCTGCATTATTTCGAAACCAGTCCAAAAAATAAATAAATAATAAAAGCTGGTGCAGAACCATGGGCTAGCATTGGTTCAAGAAGAAGAAACCAGCCTTGCATTACGTATTGTGACAACAGAAAAATCAGAAAAATATTCTCTCTACAAAAAATACTGAAAGCAGAAAGTGCAGAGGAAAATAAGTCAGGAATTAAAAATACAGAAGGAGAATTTCAGAGCAAGCTTGATATCAGATGTTACAGCTCAGCATGTTTAAAAAAATTCTCTAACAAGCTTCATAACAGAATTGGAAATGAGAAATGAGATTCAATCCCAACCATTCATTTGTTATAACAGATTTTTAAAATCAAAGGATGAGATGTTTTTACCTGTAGAAAATTTCTCAGAGAAGCTAAGCCGACAATTATAAATTTTGGCTTCTATTTCAATCTAGAGGGAGGATCCTTTGCTGCAAAGACTTCTCAGAGAAGCTTCAGAGTTCTCTCTGAGGTTTCCACGATTTATTATACACTTTTCTCCAAACTTCATCTCTCTAAAACTCATTCTGTAACTTCTTCTCTGCACAAATTCATCTTCACCAACAAATCTGAATCTGCTTCTCTACAATGATAATCAACATCACAGATACTCCATCATCACTACATCATCTTCGTTCTTTGCTACAACAACATTATTACCATTCTTCATTCAATACATCAATTGCAACAGTCCACGCAAAAGGCATCGCAACAGAAGAGATTCAAATGCGGAAAAAAAAGAACGAGTAATCTAAGGAGATGAAGAATAATGCATTTACCTATGGTTTTCTCGCTTTCTCAGATTGAAGGTGCACCAGACGATTCTCCGGTTGGTAGGTCGTACTTCTCACTCTCTTTTCTTTGTTTTTTCTATTTTATTTGAAGTCTGATTGAGGAAGATGAGAGAAGTGATTGAGCTCGGAGACGAAAGCGGAAAAACGAAGATACATAGGTGATGATCGGAGTTTAACGTGAAATTTCAAGCGAGCGAAGAGGCAATATGAAGCTTCAAAATTTGAAGCTGACGGAAGCGCTGCGAGGAAGAGAGCGAAGATCGCGAAACTATGATTGAAGCAGAATCCGTGCACGGAAGCTTTGGAGGTTGAATCATTGAGCGATCGAATCATTGAGATGGTGGTTGAACGAAGAGGTCGTAACAGAGGCGGAAAGTTGAAATAGAGTAGTATGTTTTTCTACTGCACGGCGTTATGAGTTGAGCGAATCAAAGATGAATCCACGAGTGGTTGATTTTGAAGACGGAGCGAGGCTCGTCGAAATCTGTATGAGATAGAGACTCGTCGGAGAAGTCGAGATGTTGCGGTAGTCGTCTCTGTAAGTGTGGAGGAAGAGGTAAAATAGAATGTCGTTTCAAGAGGAAGAAGTCCAAATGACACTTTTTCAAGAACCCTAATTCCCTTTTCACTAAAACGATGCGTTGCTAGTTTTTTTCTTTTACTAATTGTTTCTCACATGTCCAAGAAATCCAAAAGAAGCAAAAGTAAGTGACTTACATGTCCAAAGGAAACCTCCGTTGGTTCCTCAACCATCTCGAAATTTCTTTTGAGAGATCAAAGTTCGTATCAAGATAACTGAATATAGGACTGGAGAACATCATGAAGGGGGTGGGTCTGAAATATTTTTGAGCCTTAAAATCCATTTTTTCTAAAACCATGAACCAGTCCACGTTACAACCCTAAAAATGCCTAATTGAAGCAGGGTTTATTTCGAGAGCATACTTCGACGAGATAGCATTCCAGACTCCTAAAAGGCTATGCTGAAAGGCCTGTGTTAGTATCATATGCTTTTGTTATTTGTCACATCCCAACTAAGTAATTTCTTTCACAAAGTTTGTGACATATTTTCAAATAAAAACTTCAGGATTAACATGTTTTGTGCATTAGAATTATCATTCTTAAAATAAGCATCTTTCTCTACTTGTTTAAATATTTGTTGACACCAAGGAAGTATACATCTGATTATCAGTGAGAAAGCTAAAGCGCTGTCAGGGACATTCTTCCTAAAAGACTCTTTTTAGCAGGGGCAATTTATTTTTCCTAGTACGATGTTTTTTCAGTTGATCATCCTTAAAAGGCAAGGCTTGAATATTTCTACAAACAAAGAAGGTGTCAGGTTTCAGCCAATTTAGGGCAGCTACGTCGAAATTCGAAAAATATCTCCACGAATCAGTCGATTAAGTAGACTATCTCATCACAATTCCCTCGAAGATCATGTTGTCTGGGGCACAAAATGTGCACCAAAGTCATTGAATGCATGGGAAATCCAGATTTAACAGGATTTGTTGCTATGGATTTTCTCAAGCACAAGGTTTCATGGACTCTCTTTTCCTAGTAAGGACACCAGAAGGTTCAAATGTTGGTTCCCAACAATATTATTTTTGACCTCTCTATGTTGTGGAATTTAGATTGAGAGTGTGCATTTATTTTGCACGTGAAGACTTTATCTCCTCAGCAGGAATATATTGGTATTTCCTTAGGAAAGTTCACTCAGATCATTCTTTCTGATATGTGCATGATCTTCTTGTGTTTCATAAGTAGTTGGAGATGATACCAATTGATGTATAGCACGTTGTTGGGTTTGTGATCCCATTTTCGCCAACCAAGTCCTGGTTCATTTTTTATTTTGGGTTTGCATGATCTGAAGCCTCTATCCCAGATTCCCCAACAAAGTCTTCCCTCATATGACGAAAGGTCTTGTTCCCTTGGTGTGTTGAGAAGGAACTATTTGCAAAATGTCGCTCTTTCTGCAGTATTGGCATTATTGGCATAATTGTTGGTATTTATTTCCCAGGCAACTAGACTAGGGCATTATATTTTCTAAGAAGTGTTGAGACAGTTGTCAACCCTTTGGGTTCTTCACCCGCCAAGTGTTGGATTTGATTTAAAATCCCCATAAGATTGATTCTTGCTACAATGTTTGACTTCTTAACTATCCAAGTTGTTATCCCCATGAGGTTTCATACTCTTTTTTCCCAGATAAATTGGTGCAATACTTACTTTCAATATTGAAGAACGTATCTCTGGTTTCCCCAGTGAAGAATGTATCTTGATTTCCTGTCTTTGATGTGGTGTTGACCTCCCCAATGAAGTCAGTACGAGGTCCCCCGTTGATATATCGATGATGAGGCACTATCTCCCCTAGTGAAGTTTGTATGATATTTCTCCATTGAAGTCAGCATGAATTCCCCAGTGAATGTTTTGATGATTTGGTTTCCATCTGCCTTATTTGGAATCAGTATTGCAATCCCCAGTAGAAGTACGGACCGTGAAACATGTGTTTCCCCCGTTGAAGTCTGAGTGTTATTCGCTGGTGAAGCCTGGAGAATGATGTTATGTCCCTGTGTCTGTACTATTTTGTCGCTTTGATTTGTTTACTTCCAGATTACAAATCTCCCCAGTAAAGTTAAGCCATGTAGTAGGACTTTGTTTCCCTAGTTGGTGCTTATTTTTCTTTCGGGATAATCGTCTTGGATGTGATTTAGCCGAGTGTTGATTATGCCCAAGTTGGTTTTGCCTGGTTACTACCTGTGTTATATTTCTGCATATACCACTTATACATTCATACATACATCATGCATAGTTAAATTTAGGAAATCATTTCCCATTCACATTCATCAATGTTTTGTTGACATATTACCCTATTTTGCAGAGTTATGTTATCCTCTCTCCAATAGAGTGTCAGCCTTAAGCAGAAAGTGGATATTCTTTCAATTTTCCCACTGAGTTACCCCTCGTGGAAGATTTTTACTTTAGCCATCTAGTACAGCTCTTTGTCTGGATAGATTGGGTTTCCCTCTTGAGTTTATTTCTCAAAGGATGTATTTTGGTCGACTGTTTCACTCCAGTTTATTTCTGGTTTGAATCTTTGTTTCCCAACATTATTATCACCTTGGATTTCTACGGGCTTCGGGCATCGATCTAGGGAATGTGCATTTATTTTGGCACGAGAAAATTTTTATCTTCTCAGCAGGAATACGTTGGTATTTCACCAGGAAGTCATTCTTCATTCCCTAGGAAGTCATTCTTCATTCCCTAGGAAGTCATATTTCTTTCCCCAGGAAGCCATATTGCTTTCCCCAGAAAGTCATTTTTACAATCCTTACTATAGCAGCAAGTAACCGGTCTCTTTATTTGAGCAACTTATACTTCCCTATAAAAGTCAATGTTACTTTTTTGATATCTTCTCTACGAGTGGATAGTTTGTAGTTTGTTGTCAAATTACTCCAGTGGATGGAAAATCTTTCAATATCCCTAGGGAAAGTTCGTTGTGAAATCTTTGCAAGTGGAGGTCTCTTTATTTGAGACAGCTTATATATTACCCTTTCTAGGCAAAGTGCCTCGGTTAATGAAGAAGTTGAGACCCATTCTCGGTGAAATACCATAATTTTGGGAAAACTTGTTATCTTTTTGCTATCCCCAGTGAACGTTGGTAGTTCATCGTTAGTGAACGGTGATGCTATGATATATTTTCTCTCTACCTTCAGTGAAAGTTGGTAGGTCATTGGCGGTAAACGTCGATGATTGTTATCTTTTTTCTACCCTCAGTGAACGTTGATAGTTCATCGCCAGTGAACGGAGTTGCTATGATATATTTTCTCTCTACCTTCAATGAAAGTTGGTAGGTCATTAGCAGTAAACGTCGATGATTATTATCTTTTTGCTACCCTCAGTGAATGTTGGTAGTTCATCGTCAGTGAACGGTGATGCTATGATATATTTTCTCTCTACCTTCAGTGAAAGTTGGTAGGTCATCATCAATAAATGTTGATGATTGTTATCTTTTTGCTACCCTCGGTGAACATTGGTAGTTCATTGTCAGTGAACGGCGATGCTATGATATATTTTCTCTCTACCTTCAGTGAAAGTTGGCAGGTCATCGGCAGTAAACTTCGATGATTGTAATATTTTTTCTACCCTCAGTGAACGTTGGTAGTTTATCGTCAGTGAACGGCGATGCTATGATATATTTTCTCTCTACCTTCAGTGAAAGTTGGTTGGTCACCTTCAGTGAAAGTTGGTGATTGTTATCTTTTTGCTACCTTCAGTGAATGTTGATAGTTCAATGTCAATGAAAGGCAGTGTTATGATATTTCTTTTCTCTCTACCTTCAGTAAATGTTGGTAGATCACCGTCAATGAATGTCAGTGTTATTATCTCTTTTCCCATTCTACCCTCAGTGAACGTTGGTAGTCTCACCTTCAATAAAAGTTGGTGTATCCCTTGACCTTTTACCATTCTCTATGAGTCAGGTCTTTTCGATTCATCAATGATTTATTTTCTTGGTTTGGGTTTCTCTTTTGATCCCTATTTCCTTTGCTACATCCCCAGTGGTGTTTTGTGTCTCTTTGAATTTGTTCATATGCTTTCATGCTCATAAGCATTGCATGGCATCTTAGGGCTAAAAAATAGGGTTTGTTTTATATTTAAGTATCTTCGATCACGTCGACACGAATATTTTTAACCTTCGTATCTCCGGATAGAAGACACTTAAATAGGGGCAACTGTCATACCCCATTTTTTGCCCCTAATCTGTTCATTCATAACATCATATGAATTTACATCATAAATCTTTCATTCATGTGAGATATTAAAACATGGGCTCAAATGGCTCTTGATATTAGGGTTTTCCCCTATGAATTGAGGTTACTATCTCTCTCAAGTTGATCCCACTGTTCCATTTATCACTCTTGGTATAAAACTAGAGTTTTGGATCACAAGCGTCATGGATATTTTCCTTGGCAAGATTCCTCGAGATACAAGTTTCTCTTCATCTGAATTTATTTAAGAAACCAACGAATTAAGATTTAACTTGTGTACTCAAGACTTTATCCTGAATTCACTGTGAATGTCCTTGAGCTAGGTTTTATTCCTCTCGGCGTTTCAAGCTTTCTTCCTCAATGTGCACTCAGAGAAAAAGCATTAGAGTTTCTCCTATCTTGCTTGAGCATTGATAATGATTCTTCAACAAAGTTTATCATGCTAGGGTTTACATCTTATCATGCTTGAGTTTGTCAACATTTCAATTGAAATTCATTGGACTTCATACTTCAAGTTCTATCATTCCTCTTTAAGTCGTTCCTTTAGGACGGTTTTGTGGATTAACTTGTGAAACATGAATCATGGCATGGAAGATGTGATTGAGGGTTCTTTGTAAGCAGATTTTGGTTGCCTATTCAATTATTTGGTTGCTTACAAATTATTTTGGATTTGAATTGAAGACTAAAAGTTGAGTTTGGAAAGTTCATGTTTATGGCTTACTGGAAATGCAATTTACAAGTGATAAGTTCTAGTTGAAATCAAAGTTCAAATTTACTCCAGTGCATCATTTGGAATTAAAAAAAAAACCTAAAGTATTCATCATTTCCTGCAAATGTACTTCCAAGATCAAAGTTGTAAAGTTAGAAAGCTGACAAAATTTTGTTTGCTTGGAATTTAGAAGTTTACATCATGATTCAAGAGAAGATTGCAAACATGCCATATTTCAAAGTTCACTGAATTTCACTTGGTTCATCAAGTTTCATTTATACAAGGTTCAAATAAGTTTCCTTGAATATCTCAACAAAAATTCATTCTTCATTCTTAAGAGCAGGTACAAGATACATTCCATGTTTGTATTACAAAGTCAGAAAATTACATAACAAAACATTGTCCTAGACTTAGTCTTCTATCTTCAAGCTCTAAACCTGTGGCCAACAAGCTCAAAACAATTTCACAAAATGATTGAGACAAAAGATGAAAGCGGTTATCCAAGCCTGCCAAAAATGCAACCCTGCATTATTTCGAAACCAATCCAAAAAAAAATAAAATAATAAATGCTGGTGCAGAAACATGGGCTAGCATTAGTTCAAGAAGAAGAAATCAGCCCTGCATTAAGTATTGCGACAACAGAAAAATCAGAAAAATATTATATCTACAAAAAATACCGAAAGCAGAAAGTGCAGAGGAAAATAAGTCAGGAATTAAAAATACAGAAGGAGAATTTAAGATCAAGCTTGATATGAGATGTTACAGCTCAGCATGTTTAAAAACTTCTCTAACAAGCTTCATAACAGAATTAGAAATGAGAAATGAGATTCAATCCCAACCATTCATTTGTTATAATAGATTTTTAAAATCAAGGGATGAGATGTTTTTACCTGTAGAAAACTTCTCAGAAAAGCTAAGCCGACAGTTATAAATTTGGGCTTCTGTTTCAATCTGGAGGAAGGATCCATTGCTGCAAAGACTTCTCAGAGAAGCTTTAGAGTTCTCTCTGAAGTTTCCACGATTCATTATGCACTTTTCTCCAAACTTCATCTCTCCAAAACTCATTATGTAACTTCTTCTCTGCACAAATTCATCTTCACCAACAAATCTGAATCTGCTTCTCTACGATGATAATCAACATTACAGATACTCCATCATCACTGCATCATCTTCATTATTTGCTGCAGCAACATTATTACCATTATTCATTCAATACATCAACTGCAACAGTCCATGCAAAACGCATCGCGACAGAAGAGATTCAAATGCGAAAAAAAGAACGAGTAATCTAAGGAGATGAAGAAGAATACATTTACCTCTAGTTTTCTCGCTTTCTCAAATTGAAGGTGCACCAGACGATTCTCCGGTTGGTAGGTCGTACTTCTCATTCTCTTTTCTTTGTTTTTTCTATTTTATTTGAATTCTGATTGAGGAAGATGAGAGAAGTGATTGAGCTTAGAGCCGAAAGCGGAACAACGAAGATACATAGGTGATGATCAGAGTTTAAAGCAAAATCGCGAGCAAGCGAAGAGGCAATGTGAAGCTTCGAAACTTGAAGCTGGCGGAAGTACCGCGAGGAAGCTAGCGAAGGTCGCGAAACTGTGATTGAAGCGGAATCTGTGCACGGAAGCTTTGGAGGTTGAATCGTTGAGCGATCAAATCATTGAGATGGTAATTGAACGAAGAGGTCGAAACAGAGGCAGAAAGTTGAAATAGAGGAGTACATTTTTCTGTTGCGCGGCGTCATTAGTTGAGCGAATTAAATATGAATCTGCGAGTAGTTGATTTTAAAGACGGAGCGAGGCTCACCGGAATCTGTATGAGATAGAGATTTGTCAGAGAAGTCGAGATGTTGCGGTAGTTGTCTCTGTAAGTGTGGAGGCGGAGGCGAAAGATAATGTCGTTTCAAGAGGAAGAAGTCCAAACGACACTTTTTCAAGAACCCTAATTCCCTTTTCATTGAAATGATGCGTTGCTAGTTTTTTTTTCTTTCACTAATTGTTTCTTTAATAAAATAGTTATGAAATAGTAGGTTAAAATCTGGTTTGTTAATGGAGCTATGCTGGGCTTGGGTCAACAAAGGTTTGCTGCAAATCCATACATTTTTTTGGAGTGAAGTTGAACAAAAAAAAACTTCTCTTAGACTGAAGCTTTGGGCAGCCGTTCCACACCCCCCTTGGCCCATTGCTTTCTTTTGTTTTGTTAGCCTGCAACCTGGGCAAAAAATAATTCTATGGGCCATTCAGCATGGGCTTGACGCCTGTACTGCCACAAAACCCCTGAATCCGGCTTGCACCTCCTATTTTCTCATTCTTTTTAATATTTCTTTTTTTAAATTGTTTTAGTTTAAATTCATTTTATTTATTTTAGGCATTAAAAATAATAAGAATAATAAAAAGAGATATAAAAAAAATACTTTAGGCTTTTATAAGTATTTTAGGATTTAATTAGATTGTATTCCTATTATTTCTTCATGCTTTTAATTTCTTTTAAATCAAATTTGCATATCATGTTCTATGTGTTTTCTTTGTGTAATAAAATGCTTGAGAATTGAGGATTGTCTTGCGTTGAAATGCGATGCTCCTTTAGGATTCCATGAGACGATTAATCTCCCTTTTGATCCTTTTAAGTTGATTAGACCTTAGGAAGTTAATACAAGCACAAGCATCATAATAGCTTTTTCTTTCTTGCATCAGGATAGTTCCTTCATCTTCTTTAAAAATCTTCTCTCTCCTTTTGAAAACTCTTCTTGTTTCTAACTTGAACTGCTATCATAATAAACTTGGACTTAGGTCCATGCATTTTCAAAACATTTTCATAAATAAACTCCAATAAACTTAATAATACTTTGACATCCTTTTTGTGAGAAGACTAACAATCAATCAATCTCATTCAAACCATTTTGTCACTTTGGCTTTCATCTTTAAAACTTTTCTCAAAAAAGATTAGACTCTTGTCAATCCTTGTAGTGATGCAAACAACTATACTTCTATAATATGTAGTGAAGAGAGATATTTTCCACTTGGGTGTTGAGTGAGGCATTGTTGACTTTAAAATTCAAGCCATATCCTCCACTTTGAGATGATGCAAATTCTCCTTTCTCATGATTGTGGGTAGTAAGTATGTTTTCCACACGGACAATGATGATGATGTCTTATCTCATAAAATTAACCAACACATTTGTGTTTTAAATTTTTTAAAAGAAGAACTACGAGTGTTCTGATTCCTCCTGGGATACGTAGGCACTGGATTGAAGATCCGAGCGAACGCAATAATAAAAAAGTTTTCTTTTTCCCAAATTGATTCATTCATGTATACAACATTTTATAGCCAAAATATATAGATTTTTACAAAGAGGTTCCTGCGGAGTACCGTAGATGTTCAGGGTGCTAATACCTTCCCTTTTCATAACCAACCCCCTTACCTTGAATCTTTCCCCTTCTTTTTGGGTTATTCGCTCTTTTCCCATTCCTTTGGAAACAATAAAGCGCGGTGGCGATTTTTATTTTGATTTGTATAAAGTCTAATCAACCCAATGGCTTAGTCTTAAAACATTTCAACTACTACAGAAAAATGGCGACTTCACTGGGGAAAGATCGACCTCTTGCTGGTCCATCCTTAAGTGGGTTGAGCCTATCTTTGTTTATCTGTATATATGCTATTATTTGTTGTATATTATTTGTTGTATATATGCTTGTTTGCAGGTTTTTTCTGGTTTTTTTAGGATTCAATGATTTTTGTGTGGGGAGATAAGCCCTATACCCGGACTTGAGAGCACTTATGTTTAGGACGGGAGGTATAGTCATGTTAACTTTGAGGGAGTAATCCCAAAAAAGGAGGCATGTGATCTCCCACTCAGTGGAGGCCCCTTTGATTGTAGTTTCATTTACCGAGTAATCGGGAAGACGTACTGCTGTCGATCTGGGAGCCTGCTGAAGCTGAGGACCGTAGAAGCCCTAACCCATCTTGGCCTTTTAGGAGTAGCGCGGAAGCTATGACGAAGTAATCCGGAAGTGGTTGTCATGCGGTACTACACTCGAACGAGTTTTTCCTAAGAATATTACTAATCACTGAGTAATCAGGACGTTGTTAATATTCGAAGGAAGGATGTAGACTCTGGGAACCTTTTAGAACCTTGATTCGGCCAATGATAAATTATTAGTCCATACCTTGTGGGTTAGTTGTTACTTTGGCTCCATGCTCGTTACGCTGAACTTTTGAACATGTTCTTTTCTACTTGTTCAGAGGATTATGCAAATGATTATTCATATTATATGAGGACCATTGATCCCATGCCTTTGATCTTATGAATGTGCATATCATCATTACCTGGAGTTTATTATGACAGGCGTGTCTTGCATCACCAGGGTATCCCAATCTTTGATTCTGGTATTGAACTTATCCTCTTGAGATAGACGCTGGTAGAAGAAGCACCGCTGGTTACAAGATACCTACTCTGAAGTCTCTTCTTGGTTTGGGTCCCAAGGCCACTCCAGACAGTATTTAGGTCTTCAAACAAGAGTATGAGATAATTCTAGATATTCTCCACACTTCTATCACACCTTTTGAAAAGGAAGGCTATTCGTGCTCTCTTTCAGTTTTATGATCTCTCTAAGGGATGCTTCATATTTCCAGATTATCAGCTTGCTCCTGCTTTGGAGGAATATTCTTATATATCTTGGGGATTCCAAAAATCAGGTCCTTTTAACACTTTGATGAAGGCTTCTGGATTTCCCTAGATTGCAGAGGCCCTTTATTTAAGAAAAACTGTTGTGAAAGACAACCTTAAGGTTAAAAGACGCATTTCTGGGTTTCATCTGAAGTTTCTAATTAAGAAAGCTTATGCCTTTGCTATTTCAGTTAGTTGGAATATGTTCAACACAATCTTGGCTCTTTACATTTATGGGGATTATGTTCTTCCCAAAGGTTAAGAAATTTGATGATATAAACCCAACGCCTCCCTTCTTGGTGATGTTTAAACATGTGAGGAATGACATAAAAGGAGGACTTGTTCTTTGTTGTGCTTCCCTGCTTCATCTGTGGTTCATGAGTCATCTTCCTCAGACATGAGCTTTTGTGGATACTAAGGATTCTGTGAAATGGTCTAAGAGACTGATGGGTCTTTCTACCCATGATATTGTTTAGTACCCCAGAAATTATGATGAGATTACCTAAGGCTGTGGGGAGTTTCCGAATGTACCTCTTATGGGGGTAAGAGGAGGTATCAACTATAATCCCATCCTTTATTAATTCCAGTTGGGTTTTGAGATGCATGGCTAGCCTAATAACAAAGATGTGGATGAGTCCATTCTTTATACTTTGACTGGGAATCCTGATTTACCGATGAAGCCTGAAATGAAATTCACTTCAGAAGAAAGGCTGAAGGCCCCTATATTGATTGGGTTAGGAAGAGTGTTGAGATTTGTCATCTACCTTTTCCTGTGGAATTACCTTTGTATCCACAAACCCTTATTCAACACACTTTTGGGCCTATTTAAGAGTTCAACAATCACCAAGACGACAATCAAGAACTCGGAGTAAAAATTGAAGAGTTGAAGAAAGAACTCTATAGAGCTACCTGTGAAAGGAATGAGCAAAGAAGAGACCGTTCAGATGAAAAGTTAAAAGAAAGTAAGAATCGGAAATGGCTTGACAGTAGCTTACTCCATTGTTGATGATGAAAAGGAAGAATGTCGCCAAAAAGAGAAGGCTGATCACCAACTCATCAGGCGCAACTTCCAATTGAACAAAATCTCTAAACAAAGATTGTAGTACTCAAAAAGAATTCACAAGCTGCAGTTAGTGGACCCAGAGTTGAATCTCACCAGGAGGAGTTTAACTACAAGAAACTTCAAGAAGAAAGTGACCATTTGGAGCACCATTATCGCTACTTAGAAGTTATTTACCCACATGAGGAATATGCTTATCCAAGAGTTGATTCAGAAGCCAAAGCGTGATGCAACGCCGAAGCTTTTCAAAAAGAGACTCAGGAGTGGGGCAGGAAATATCTTGGTTGGAGAGGTCTTGCTAATGAAAAGATGTTCCTAAAGGGATGTGAATCTGTTGATCTGTGATTGCCATCATTTATTTTAATGGGATCCAAATCCTTTGAATTTTGCCTATGGATTTTGATTGCACTGAATCCATGATAATATCTCTCGAAGTTACATTTTTTTCTTTGCTAGTGTTATATTCCTCTCATATTTTCTTGCTTATTCAAAGTCGGTAGATTCTTTGGAAGTGATTAAACATAGCGTTGACATACTCTTATGCATCTTTATGCATTCATGCATCTTTATGCACACAAGCACTCATAACAGGTGTTCAACATCAGAGATTATTGTTTTGACTTGGTTTTCTCTGATAGAAGTGTAAACCTGGCTTTCCCCCAGTGCCAAAATTCTCAGCAATCAAATATTAGCTATGGTGTAATTTTGTGAAGACTTGATTGGGATGAAGGCCCAAATGGGTCAGCTTATAGAGGAAATTCAAATATGGCGGTCTTGTATTCGTTGCTGCAATAGAGGTTGTTACTCCTCCTTTCTCTTATACTTCTGGATTTGATTCTTGATACCCGATGTGATTTCTATTCTGGGGCACCTCGATCGGGAAATTGAAGGTTGGAATACATTTGAATCTGAATTCCAAGACCTCATTAATTCTGGGGAAATCATTAATTCCAGATGGCTGCAGAAATTGAAGCCTTTGTCCAAGTAAGTGTCAAGAATGCGAAAGCATCTTCCAGGAAGCAATGAGCCCAGATGAAGAAAGTCTTTTCAACATTGGCATGCATTAGTTTCTTATTGTATTCTCATTTGTAAACATTCTTGCTTGTTAATACACTGTTTGCATATGAAAATTTGTTTGTTTTTTTAATGTTAATCATAATACACTGAATATGTTTGACTTGAAGTAATCAATTTTTATTCACTCATAATATGTTTTTCTGCATTGTGATACTAACCTCTCGCTTACACAAAGATTGGAGGGCGGATGATGATATTAAAATGCAAAATTTCTGATTGTATGCTTTTGGATAAAACACTGTTGACGATGTACAGACATTGTTTCAAATTCCCAAACACCAAAGATATAAGGGAGTGAAACCCTCGTCAACCCCTTTGAGCCTTGAAGTAGGAGTTTCTTTTTGTACTTTGAAAAAACCTCATGCTTTAACCCGGGGTAGGGTAGTTTTCCGTTAATTTGATCGAGCATTCATAACTCATCAGGAGTGCGCACCCAAGGATACGACAATGGTTATCCTTCAAAAGGTTGAGAAAAGTCAAAACTGCAACAGATAACTTTCACTTATCAAGAATGTGTGTCAAATAAATATATCCTAACGGGTATCCCTCACACATCAGGAAGTCAATAGATGATGATACAACAATGGTTATCCCTCATCTACCAAGGACTCAGGCAGTCACAAATTCTTCCAACAAGTCGAAAATGACTCAAGGTCACACGACATGTTCAAAAGGAAAGAAAAGGTATTATGAAAAAATGATGAAAAAATAAATAGACAAAAGGCCCCGCTAAGTTGAAACTTGAAAAAAAATAAGTTGCTTAGGCAAAAGTCAGGGCATCCCGCTGGACTTCAGAATCAAATTCAAAAGGAATATGTCCAGGTAAAAGTTAGGGAAAGCAAAGAAAAGCCTGAAAGGCGATAAAGGATTACATCGTAAAATCCTCAACAAAGGACAGAGTCGTCTGACAAGAAACCCAAAAGAAGCAAAAGTGAGTGACTTACATGTCCAAAGGAAACATCGGTTGGTTCCTCAACCATCTCGAAATTTCTTTTGAGAGATGAAAGTTCGTATCAAGATAATTGAATATAGGACTGGAGAACATCATGAAGGGGGTGGGTACCAAAATAATTTTGAGCCTTAAAATCCATTTTTTCTGAAACCATGAACCAGGCCACGTTACAACCCTCAAAAGTCCTAATTGAAGCAGGGTTTGTTTCGGAGCATACTTCGATGAGATAGCGTTCCTGACTCCTAAAAGGCTATGCTGAAAGGTCTGTGTTAGTATCATATGTTTTTGTTATTTGTCACATCCCAACTAAGTAATTTCTTTCATAAAGTTTGTGACATATTTTCAAATAAAAACTTCAGGATTAACATGTTTTGTGCATTAGAATTATCATTCTTAAAATAAGCATCTTTTTCTACTTGTTTAAATATTTGTTGACATCAAGGAAGTATACATCTGATTATCAGTGAGAAAGCTAAAGCGCTGTCAGGGGCATTCTGCCTAAAAGACTCTTTTTAGCAGGGGCAAGTTGTTTTTCCCAGTACGATGTTTTTTCAGTTGATCATCCTTAAAAGGCAAGGCTTGAATATTTATTCAAACTAAGAAGGTGTCAGGTTTCAGCCAATCTAGGGCAGCTACGTCAAGATTCGACAAATCTCTCCATGAATCAGTCGATTAAGTAGACTATCTCGTCACAATTCCCTTGAAGATCATGTTGTCTGGGGCAAAAAATATGCACCAAAGTCATTGAATCCAGGGGAAATCCAGATTTAACAGGATTTTTTGCTATGGATTTTCTCAAGCACAAGGTTTCATTGACTCTCTTTTCCTAGTAAGGACACCATAAGGTTCAAATGTTGGTTCCCAACAATATTATTTTTGACCTCTCTATTTGTGGAATTTAGATTGAGAGTGTGCATTTATTTTGCACGTGAAGACTTTATCTCCTCAGCAGGAATATGTTGGTATTTCCTCAGGAAAGTTCACTCAGATCATTCTTCCTGATATGTGCATGATCTTCTTGTGTTTCATAAGTAGTTGGAGATGATACCAATTTATGTATGGCGCGGTGTTGGGTTTGTGATCCCATTTTCGCCAACCAAGTCTTGGTTCATTTTTGATTTTGGGTTTGCATGATCTGAAGCCTCTATCCCAGATTCCCCAATGAAGTCTTCCCTCATATGACGAAAGGTCTTGTTCCCTTGGTGTGATGAGAAGGAACTATTTGCAAAATGACGCTCTTTCTGCAGTATTGGCATTATTATTGGTATTTATTTCCCAGGCAACTAGACCAGGGCAGTATATTTTCTAAGAAGTGTTGAGACAGTTATCAACCCTTTGGGTTCTTCACCCGCCAAGTGTTGGATTTGATTTAAAATCCACATAAGATTGATTCTTGATACAATGTTTGACTTCTTAACTCTCCAAGTTGTTATCCCCATGAGGTTTCATACTCTTTTTTCCCAGATAAATTGGTGCAATACTTACTTTCAATATTGAAGAACGTATCTCTGGTTTCCCCAGTGAAGAATTTATCTTGATTTCCTGTCTTTGATATGGTGTTGAGCTCCCCAATGAAGTCAACACGAGATCCCCCGTTGATATATCAATGATGAGGCACTATCTCCCCTAGTGAAGTTTGTATGATATTTCTCCATTGAAGTCAGCATGAATTCCCTGGTGAATATTTTGATGATTCGATTTCCATCTGCCTTATTTGGAATCAGTATTACAATCCCCAGTAGAAGTACAGACCGTGAAACATGTGTTTTCCCCGTTGAAGTCTGAGTGCTATTCCCTGGTGAAGCCTGGAGAAGGATGTTATGTCCCTGTATCTGTACTATTTTGTCGCTTTTATTTGTTTACTTCCGGATTACGATTCTCCCCAGTAAAGTTAAGCCATGCAGTAGGACTTTGTTTCCCTAGTTGGTGCTTATTTTTCTTTCAAGATAATCGTCTTGGATGTGATTTAGCCGAGTGTTGATTGTGCCCAAGTTGGTTTTGCCTGGTTACTCCCTGTGTTATATGTATGCATATAACATTCATACATTCATACATACATCATGCATAGTTAAATTTAGCAAATCATTGCCCATTCACATTCATCAATATTTTGTTGATATATTACCCTGTTTTGCAGAGTTATGTTGTCCCCTCTCCAATAGAGTGTCGGCCTTATGCAGAAAGTGGATATTCTTTCAATTTTCCCATTGAGTTACCCCTCGTGGAAGATTTTTGCTTTAGCCTTCTGGTACAGCTCTTTGTCTGGATAGATTGGGTTTCCCTCTTGAGTTTATTTCTCAAAGCATGTATTTTGGTCGACTATTTCACTCCAATTTATTTCTGGTTTGAATCTTTGTTTCCCAGCATTATTATCACCTTGGATTTCTGCGGGTTTCGGGCATCGATCTAGGGAATATGCATTTATTTTGGCACGCAAAATTTTTTATCTCCTCAGCAAGAATATGTTGGTATTTCACCAGGAAGTCATTCTTCATTCCCTCGGAAGTAATTCTTCATTCCCCAGGAAGTCATATTTCTTTCCCCAGGAAGCCATATTGCTTTCCCCAGAAAGTCATTTTTATAATCCTTCTTATAGCAGCAAGTAGCCGGTCTCTTTATTTGAGCAACTTGTACTTCCTCGTAAAAGTCAACGTTACTTTTTTCTATCTTCTCTACGAGTGGATAGTTTGTTGTCAAATTACTCCAGTGGATGGCAAATCTTTCAATATCCCTAGGGACAGTTCGTTGTGAAATCTTTGCAAGTGGAGGTCTCTTTATTTGAGACAGCTTATATATTACCCTTTCCAGGCGGAGTGGCTCGGTTAAAGAAGAAGTTAAGACCCATTCTCATTGAAATACCATAATTTTGGGAAAACTTGTTATCTTTTTGCTACCCTCAGTGAACGTTGGTAGTTCATCATCAGTGAACGACGATGCTATGATATATTTTATCTCTACCTTCAGTGAAAGTTGGTAGGTCATCGACGGTAAACGTCGATGATTGTTATCTTTTTTCTACCCTCAGTGAACGTTGGTAGTTCATCGTCAGTGAACGACGATGCTATGATATATTTTCTCTCTACCTTCAGTGAAAGTTGGTAGGTCATCAGTAGTAAACGTCGATGATTGTTATCTTTTTGCTACCCTCGGTGAACATTGGTAGTTCATCGTCAGTGAATGGTGATGCTATGATATATTTTCTCTCTACCTTCAGTGAAAGTTGGTAGGTCATCGGCAGTAAACATTGATGATTGTTATCTTTTTTCTACCCTCAGTGAACGTTGGTAGTTCATTGTCAGTGAACGACGATGCTATGATATTTTATCTCTACCTTCAGTGAAAGTTGAAGATGTGAAAAACACAAGAAGGGGGGTTGAATTGTAAAACTTGAAATCAAAAGCTAGACAACACTGTATTTTTATCCTGGTTCGTTTGACCTCAAACTACTCCAGTCCACCCGCCAAGGTGATTTCGCCTCTCTCCAACGAGGACTTAATTCACTAATCAAACTTGATTATAATTCTACTTTAACAATTGTTAAAGTCTTCTTGAGTCCAAAACCACAACCCGATTTTCTCAAGGAAATTCACTAAACAGATAATTGTATAAAAGTGTACAAAGACGTTTCTAAATAAACAGTATCACAAACTTGTGATATATTACACATTTTAATATTGAATTGATGAAGATGAAGAATGTTTGTAGCTTTACTGATTTTTCACGTTTTGTGCGTCGTTGTTCTTGTTGTTGAAATCTTCTTCTAGTCTTCTTTATATAGGCCTTGCAATAGTGACATAAGAAGATACTTTTTGTATGTCCATAACACGCGTTAATGAGCTTTCCAAATCTGGAGATCCTTATCTGTTTGTAGCCGTTACTTATGATCTTGCATTGATGGAGTTGTAACGCTTGAGAGACCTTTACAGCTTGATCAGAACTTTGCACATCAGAGTATCAGATATTCTGTTTTGCAGCGCTGGTGCATTCAGAAGTTCAAACAGAACTTCTTCATATAAATGTGTTATGCATATTTGATGCTGCTGAATATTTCATAGTCCACTCAACTTCTGTGCTTGCATAATCAGAACTTCTGATGATGTTCTGGCAGATCCTTCCAGTTGCATTAGAACATCTTTTTCACATCAGAACTTCTGCATGTAAAGATACTTATTATTAGCAAGCATATTTGTTCTTTATATCACGTGTTTGTTATCATCAAAACTCTTGCTGGGATGTAGAACCAAATTATGTTCTAACAATCTCCCCCTTTTTGATGATGATAAAAACTAGTATATTTTGATGGAAAATAAATAACAAAAATTAAAAGGAAGGCTCCCCCTGAGTAGAGTACTCAGCTATCGAGAAAAGAAAAAATAAAATATTTTGATAAAATACTTCCCTGACGATCTTCTGATTATGACTCAACACAAAATGTTCTCCATTCTCCCCCTTTTTGTCAAGAATCAAAAAGTGGTAAAGACTCTTATTGGCTTGCTCTGACAGAAGTGCTTTAAACAGTGTGACATCCTCTTCTGGATACTTCTGAGATTCTTTAGAGAGCTTCTGATGCTGTATTTCCATTCCTGTTTCAAATAGTTTCAGAGCCAGTAATCTTCTGTTTTTGATTGCCTCTGAAACCTGCGAATCTTTTAAATTCCAGGCCTTGGAACATATGCTTTCTTTCCTCCATGTGTAGAGAGTATCCAGAGTCCAGGTGTTAATACTGAAGTTTCGACCTTACTGTTAAAAATACCTGCAACATAGATGATTTTGTCTTTTGGTACCCATATCTTTCTGGGTCCATGACTGTTAGAGTTTCCAAAATTCTGTTTGAATTTTAGTTTAGTATAAAACGCCTTACCAACATGTTTTATATCATGTGTTTGCCCAGTGGTGAAGTGAGAATAGAGAAAAGTGCGTTTGATAACCAAATCCTTAACTTTCTTAGGTTGGGATTCCTTTCCTTTGTATGCTATACCTATTATGCAATTCTTGCTGACTCTATAGATCATTGAAGCCATTTTGCTTTTATCTATGTTGTTAGTCATAAACTTCTGAAAGCTTTGATCATATTCCTTTATGATCTTATCAGCATTAATGGGATCCTCTGAGATTATTTCCTTCTGAGAGTTTTGTAAATCATTTTCTAGTTTTGAAATATTTTCTTTTAACTCAGAGTTTTCTAATCTCAGACTCTCAGTTTTAGAAAAATTAATAGCAAAGTTAGGGAATACCTCTTCAGTGTGTGATTCTGAGTCTGAGCCAGAGGCTTCACTGTCTTCTGATATATTTTCCATGAGAGCTATGTTTTCTCTTTCATTATCTGACTCTGAGTCAGCTTCAGAAGTGTCTGAATCGTCCCATGTTGCCATGAGGCTTTTCTTCTTCTGCATGTGCTTCCATAGATGATTGACTCTTCTATATAGAGAAGATAGTTCTTCTTCTTCTGATGAAGATTCTCTTAAGTTTTCTGCTTCTGCTTCTACCTGCAAAATTTTGGTTTCATATTTGTTAGATTTCAGAGCGAGAGACTTACATTGCTTCTGAGGCTCATCATCTTCAAGCTCTATCTCGTGACTTCTGAGGGAGCTGACAAGTTCCTCCAGAGAGATTTTGTTGAGATCCTTGGCTAGCTTCAACGCTGTGACCATTGGCCTCCATTGTTTTGGTAAACTTCTGATGATCTTCTTTACATGATCAGCAGTTGAGTACCCTTTGTCCAGCACCTTTAGCCCTGCCACCAGAGTTTGGAATCTAGAGAACATTGTTTCAATGGTTTTGTCTTCTTCCATTCTGAAGGCTTCGTACTTTTGAATGAGCGCAAGGGCTTTGGTTTCTTTTACTTGCAAGTTGCCTTCATGCGTCATTCTTAGAGAATCAAACATGTTCTTAGCTGTTTCTCTGTTTGTGATCTTCTCATACTCTGAATATGAGATGGCACTCAGAAGAATTGTTCTGGCCTTGTGATGATTTCTGAAATCACACTTTTGCTGATCAAACATTGCTTTCATGTCAATCTTCTGACCGCTTTCAGCAACAGGATGTATGTATCCATCAGTTACCACATCCCAGAGGTCAACATCATAGGCTAGGAAGAAACTTCTGATCATATCCTTCAGGTAGTCAAAATTTTCACCGTCAAATATTGGAGGACTAATGTTGATGTTCTGACTCGTTCCCACCATAGTGTTTTTCTGACGCTGGATCTTGTACTGACACGATTAAGTGTTATAAGCTCAGAACCAGGCGCTATGATGCCAATTGAAGATGTGAAAAACACAAGAAGGGGGTTGAATTGTAAAACTTGAAATCAAAAGCTAGACAACACTGTATTTTTATCCTGGTTCGTTTGACCTCAAACTACTCCAGTCCACCCGCCAAGGTGATTTCGCCTCTCTCCAATGAGGACTTAATTCACTAATCAAACTTGATTACAATTCTACTTTAACAACTGTTAAAGTATTCTTGAGTCCAAAACCACAACCCGGTTTTCTCAAGGAAATTCACTAAACAGATAATTGTATAAAAGTGTACAAAGATGTTTCTAAATAAACAGTATCACAAACTTGTGATATATTACACAGTTTAATATTGAATTGATGAAGATGAAGAATGTTTGTAGCTTTACTGATTTTTCACGTTTTGTGCGTCGTTGTTCTTGTTGTTGAAATCTTCTTCTAGTCTTCTTTATATAGGCCTTGCAATAGTGACATAAGAAGATACTTTTGGTATGTCCATAACACGCGTTAATGAGCTTTCCAAATCTGGAGATCCTTGTCTGTTTGTAGCCGTTACTTATGATCTTGCATTGATGGAGTTGTAACGCTTGAGAGACCTTTACAGCTTGATCAGAACTTTGCACATCAGAGTATCAGATATTCTGTTTTGCAGCGCTGGTGCATTCAGAAGTTCAAACAGAACTTCTTCATATAAACATGTTATACATATTCGATGCTGCTGAATATTTCATAGTCCACTCAACTTCTGTGCTTGCATAATCAGAACTTTTGTTGATGTTCTGGCAGATCTTTCCAGTTGCATTAGAACATCTTTTTCACATCAGAACTTCTGCATGTAAAGATACTTATTATTAGCAAGCATATTTGTTCTTTATATCATGTGTTTGTTATCATCAAAACTCTTGCTGGGATGTAGAACCAAATTATGTTCTAACAAAAGTTGGTAGGTCATCGGCAGTAAACTTCGATGATTGTTATCTTTTTTCTACCCTCAGTGAACGTTGGTAGTTCATCGTCAGTGAACAGTGATGCTATGATATATTTTCTCTCTATCTTCAGTGAAAGTTGATAGGTCACCTTCAGTGAAAGTTGGTGATTGTTATCTTTTTTCTACCTTCAGTAAACATTGGTAGTTCACTGTCAGTGAAAGGCAGTGCTATGATATTTCTTTTCTCTCTACCTTCAGTAAATGCTGGTAGCTCATCGTCAATGAACATCGGTGTTATTATCTCTTTTCTCTTTCTACCCTCAGTGAACGTTGGTAGTCTCACCTTCAGTAAAAGTTGGTGTATCCCTTGACCTTTTACCATTCTCTATGAGTCAGGTCTTTTTGATTCACCAATGATTTATTTTCCTGGTTTGGGTTTCTCTTTTGATCCTTATTTCCTTTGCTACATCCCCAACGGTGTTTTGTGTCTCTTTGAATTTGTTCATATGCATTCATGCTCATAAGCATTGCATGGCATCTTAGGGCTAAAAAAAGGGTTTGTTCAATATTTAAGTATCTTCGATCGCGTCGACACGAAGATTTTTAACCTTCGTATCTTCGGATAGAAGACACTTAAATAGGGGCAGGTGTCATACCCCATTTTTTGCCCCTAATTTGTTCATTCATAACATCATATGCATTTACATCATAAATCTTTCATTCATGTGAGATATTAAAACACGAGCTCAAATGGCTGTTGATATTAGGGTTTTCCCCTATGAATTGAGGTTACAATCTCTCTCATGTTGATCCCACTGTTCCATTTATCACTCTATGTATAAAACCAGAGTTTTGGATCACAAGCATCATGGATATTTTCCCTGGCAAGATTCCTTGAGATACTAGTTTCTCTTCATCTGAATTTCTTCAAGAAACCAGCGCATTAAGATTTAACTTGTGTACTCAAGACTTTATCATGAATTCAATGTGAATGTCCTTGAGCTAGGTTTTATTCCTCTCGGCGTCTCAAGCTTTCTTCATCAATGTGCACTCAGAGAAAATGCATTAGGGTTTCTCCTATCTTGCTTGAGCATTCATAATAATTCTTCAACAATGTTCATCATGCTAGGGTTTACATCTTATCATGCTTGAGTTTGTCAACATTTCAATTGAAATTCATTGGACTTCATACTTCAAGTCATATCATGCCTCTTTAAGTCGTTCCTCAAGGCATTGATTTTGTTTCAAGATTAATGGTTATCAAGCTAGGACGGTTTTTTGGATTAAATCGCGAAACATGAATCATGGCATGGAATATGTGATTGAGGGTTCTTTGTAAGCAGATTTTGGTTGCCTATTCAATTATTTGGTTGCTTACAAATTACTTTGGATTTGAATTGAAGACTAAAAGTTGAGTTTGGAAACTTCACGTTTATGGCTTACTTGAAATGAAATTTACAAGTGATAAGTTCTAATTGAAATCCAAGTTCAAATTTATTCCAGTGCATCATTTGGAATTTAAAAAAAAAAGCTTAAAGTATTCATCATTTCCTGCAAATGTACTTCCAAGATCAAAGTTGTAAAGTTAGAAAGCTGACAAAATTTTGTTTGCTTGGAAGTTAGAAGTTTACATCAAGATTCAAGAGAAGATTACAAACATGCCATATTTCAAAGTTCACTGAATTTCACTTGGTTCATCACCATTCATCAAGTTTCATTAATACAAGGTTCAAATAAGTTTCCTTGAATATCTCAACAAAAATTATTCTTCATTCTTAAGAGCAGGTACAAGATACAATCCCTGTTTGTATTACAAAGTCAGAAAATTACATAACAAAACATTGTCCTAGACTTAGTCTTCTATCTTCAAGCTCTAAACCTGTGGCCAACAAGCTCAAAACAGTTTCACAAAATGATTGAGACAAAAGATGAAAGCGGTTATCCAAGCCTGCCAAAAATGCAACCCTGCATTATTTCGAAACTAGTCCAAAAATAAATAAATAATAAAATATGGTGCAGAACCATGGGCTAGCATTGGTTCAAGAAGAAGAAATCACCCTACATTAAGTATTACAACAGCAGAAAAATCAGAAAAATATTATATCTACAAAAAATACCGAAAGCAGAAAGTGCAGAGGAAAATAAGTCAGGAATTAAAAATACAGAAGGAGAATTTCAGAGCAAGCTTGATATCATATGTTACAGCTCAACATGTTTAAAAAACTTCTCTAACAAGCTTCATAACAGAATTGGAAATGAGAAATGAGATTCAATCCCAACCATTCATTTGTTATAACATATTTTTAAAATCAAGGGATGAGATGTTTTTACCTGTAGAAAACTTCTCAGAGAAGCTAAGCCGACAGTTATAAACGTGGGCTTCTGTTTCAATCTGGAGGGAGGATCCATTGCTGCAAAGACTTCTCGAAGAAGCTTCAGAGTTCTCTCTGAGGTTTCCACGATTCATTATGCACTTTTCTCCAAACTTCATCTCTCCAAAACTCATTCTCTAACTGCTTCTCTGCACAAATTCATCTTCACCAACAAATCCAAATCAGCTTCTCTACGATGATGATCAACATAATAGATACTCCATCATCACTGTATCATCTTCGTTCTTTGCTGCAGCAACATTATTACCATTATTCATTCAATACATCAACTGCAACAGTCCACGTAAAATGCATCGTGATAGAAGAAATTCAAATGTGAAAAAAAGAACGAGTAATCTAAGGAGATGAAGAAGAATGCATTTACCTCTGGTTTTCTTGCTTTCTCAGATTGAAGGTGCACCAGACGATTCTCCGATTGGTAGGTCGTACTTCTCACTCCCTTTTCTTTGTTTTTTCTTTTTTATTTGAAGTCTGATTGAGGAAGATGAGAGAAGTGATTGAGCTCGAAGACGAGAGCGGAACAACAAAGATATATAGGTGATGATTGGAGTATAACGCGAAATCGCAAGCGAGCGAAGAGGCAATGTGAAGCTTCGAAACTTGAAGCTGACGGAAGCGCTGCAAGGAAGCGAGCGAAGGTCACGAAACTGTGATTGAAGTGGAATCCGTGAACAGAAGCTTCGGAGGTTGAATCGTTGAGTGATCGAATCATTGAGACAGCGGTTGAATGAAGAGGTCGAAACAGAGGCGGAAAGTTGAAATAGAGGAGTATATTTTTCTGCTGCGCGGCGTTATAAGTTGAGCGAATCAAAGATGAATCCACGAGTGGTTGATTTTGAAGACGGAGCGAGGCTCGTCGGAATCTATATGAGATAGAGACTCGTCGGAGAAGTTAAGATGTTGCGGTAGTCGTCTTTGTAAGTGTGGAGGAGGAGGTGAAAGAGAATGTCATTTCAAGAGGAAGAAGTCCAAACGACACTTTTTCAAGAACCCTAATTCCCTTTTCACTGAAATGATGCGTTGCTAGTTTTTTTCTTTCACTAATTGTTTCTTTAATAAAATATTTATGAAATAGTAGGTTAAAATCTAGTTTCTTAATGGAGCTATGCTGGGCTTGGGTCAACAAAGGTTTGCTGCAAATCTATACATTTTTTTGGAGTGAAGTTGAACAAAAAAAAACTTCTTAGACTGAAGCTTTGGGCAGCGTTCCACACCCCCTTGGCCCTTTGCTTTCTTTTGTTTCTTTATCCTGCAACTTGGACAAACAATAATTCTATGGCCCATTCAGCATGGGCTTGAAGCCTGTACTGCCACAAAACCCTTGAATCCAACTTGCACCTCCTATTTTCTCATTCTTTTTTAATATTTAACTTTCTTTTTTTAATTGTTTTAGTTTAAATTCCTTTTATTGATTTTAGGCATTAAAAAATAATAAAAATAATAAAAAGAGATATAAAAAAAATATAATACTTTAGGCTTTTATAAGTATTTTAGGGTTTAATTAGATTGTATTCCTATTATTTCTTCATGCTTTTAATTTCTTTTAAATCAAATTTGCACATCATGTTCTATGTTTTTTCTTTGTGTAATAAAATGCTTGAGAATTGAGGATTGTCTTGCATTGAAATCCCATGCTCCTTTAGGATTCCATGAGACGATTAATCTCCCTTTTGATCGTTTTATGTTGATTAGACCTTAGGAAGTTAATACAAGCACAAGCATCAGAATAGCTTTTGCCTTCTGTGACACAGTGAGAGAACTGACTTGAAGGTTTTGCGTTTGATCGCAAATGTTGCGGTTAGAAAGAGTCGCCACCGACTTTTCTTTTATCTAAAAGGAAAGGTGAAAAAGCACAGGAAAGACCTTTGAGATTGTTTCTTGAGTTCGGGGGGTAGATTATGAAAAGGGAAGATATTAGAACCCTCTTCATCCATGGTTTTCCATGGGCTCTTAGTTACTTGCTAGATCACTTGCTTTTTGTTTGAAATTATGCTTGATGTGGTTTTTTTGAAGGTATTTTGTAAAAGAGGCCATTGGTTAGGCAATCTTTGTAATGATTCTTGTTCGTAAGAATGTATACAAAGATGTTGATCTTTTGAAAATGTTTTCAAGTTTTTGTAAGATGTTTTGAAAGTGTAGGTGTTTGTTTTGAAAATAGCAAGGATGTTTGTTTTGAAATGGAGCAAGTAATTAGGAGCAATCTACCTACTCAAATGTCTTTCTTGTTCATTTTATTTTCCTTTGACATGGTTGTCTTACCATTGATTTGGTAAGCAACCCTATCTTTGGATGTAAATGGGACGGACATGGGTCATCGTATAACCATGATTAGCAATTTTGCAAGGTATCTTAGCATTCTTTTAGAGGGACTAAGATCATTTATAAGGCAACTTAGATAGCGTTATCGAGGGACTATGATCTTGTATTTACTTGTTTTTGCTAAGATACTTTACATGCGTAATATGACCATCTTGTATAAGGCAACCAAGTGGAATAACCCTAGGGGTGCTTGTGTGCAAGTGTATTGTTTTCATACTTGTTTTTGTCTTGAATTAGGGTTTTCTAGATATTGGTTTTAGTCTTTCCATACGAACCCTAATTACTAGCATGTTATATAAAAGAGATAAATTGCGAAATTTAAAGTTACTACGCTATTACAATATTTGTGGGGAGGGGGTGTACAATTTGTAAATGGGGATTGAAAGAATTTAAACCTAATTAGTCTATTACAACCATATTGAATTGATATGAATATACAAGGGATTAAATAAATACAAAGTATAAAAATGAATAAATGTACAAGGATGCAAAAATGTAAAGAAAATGAATTTTATTTGGTTTTCATGAAAGAAGATCTTGTCTTAACCTAATTAAATAAAGTAAATAGTTAATTAAGTATGAATTTATTAAGAAAAGATTTTAAATGAAAACCTAGTTCTATTAATTAATCAAAAGAAAATAAATTCGAGAAAAGTAATTTGGTATTTTTATATTAAAAATATTTATAGTATTATAAAATATTTTTACTCCTTTTTTATATATAAAAAATAATGCATTTAAATTAGTATGAAAGAAAATAACTAATAACCTAAATTTATTTATATTTACAAGATAATAAGTAAAAAAAAAGTATAATTAATAAAAATATTTTTGTGAGAAAAATAAAATAAACTAAGTCAAAATATAAATATATAATTTTTTTTATTTTTATGATTTTTAGTACTAAAAAAAAATATTTAAGAAAAAAAAATGAAAAAAAAATGGAAAATAAAAAAAAATGGGCGAGGGGTGTCAAAAACCTGCAGTGGGTTAGTAAGCAAAAAAAACAAAACAAAAACTAAGCCCAAAAGGGCCAGCGCCTATTTGCTGAAGCAAAAAGAAACAAAAAAGTTGACAAAAAATGTAAAACAAATGCAAAAAGGTAGCGCCGAGGTTCGAACACATGACCTCTACCAATAATGTGTGCTGCCTTACCACTGGGGTGGCTGTACATCCGTTAACTTATGTGAAAGGATAAATACATAACACAAAATACGTCCTGATTACACTTCATCTTTAACCTCCAGCCAAAGGACCTGTATCTTCTTCATCTCTCAACAAAAATGAAAAGTTCAAACATGAAAGTTGTGGCATTTCTTCCCACGAATCCAACCATGTAAATAATTTAAGCTAATAGTCAAAGATGAATGCGAATTTTTCTAGCCCTAATTCAAAACCTAAAAATTTCAGAAAACTTCAACCCTAAAATTCTCTAAGCTCAGGCCATATACATGTAAACTATGGATATGTATAGCTTCGTGGCAATGGTATCTACATTTTATCTTCACAAGACAAACTCAAATGATGCCTGTATGAAGAGGTAGAAGTTTGAAAACTTACCTTTTGCAGCTAGAGTCGTGTATGGAGTTTGAGCAACCTTTGAGATGGCCTGATGATTTCTGTAGCTTGCCTGAACCTCCTTAAATGTGTTCCAACTCCTATCTTGCTTTGAGGATGGCTGAAACTCCCAACTCAAGTCAAGTTGCAAGCTTCAGTTTTGAAAATGGTGGATGATGATGGAAGAGTTACAGTTAGGAAATGAGAGCCTGGATCACTTTGATATGATGTATGGAAGATGGCTGGATGGTTAGTTTTCAAAACGCACGAGTGGAAATGAAGATGGTGACTTTTTGCTCAAAACTGTCAAGTTTGGGCAGTTCTATGCAGCAAGGTGCTTGGGAGGTTTTTCAGGGTGCTAGCATTCATGTGTTATGTTGCAATTGACTTGTTAATATGTATGGAAAAGATTAGAGCACAAAATCACTCAAGATTTCCGAGTTATAGGGTTATGGCTCTATAACTTACTTTTGAAGAAAAGTGAAGTGACAAATCTCAAGTATTGTACAACAATGTTCTGAGATTCTTCAGACCTTAGACACATTTCTTTTGGTTTATAGGGGTTGTGTATGCAAAAAGAACAGTTTAGAAGCTCAAGACAAGTTGACTTTGTGATTAAAGCAACTTTTCAAGAATGGAATGATAACTTTCTTCCTAAAATGGCAAATTGGCTTGGACAATGCTTGGAAGACTTGGATAAAGGCTCAAAAGCAAGTGTAATCTTCTGATTATGGATAGATCTTGATATTTAGAGGCCTTCAAAACAAGATTGTGCAGCATGGGTTTGAAATTGACTTCTTGTTCATCACAAAATGGCTTGTAAATTAAGTGACAAAACCCTAACTTCATCTCTTCGATTCTCCCTAATTTTTGGAAGGAGTTGTGTAAAGAAAAGTTGTATATTTCATGTAGATCTATAACTTTCATGTTGGAAGTTTTTCTTGAATCATCTTGCATCATGGTGAAAATTTGGCTCAAAGTTATGAAAAAACATGAAATTTCCAACACTTAGAAAAATTTCTAAGTTTAGAAGTTTTGACTTTTCAAAATGAAATCTTGACTTTTTGATTTTTTGATGAATAAGTTTCATATTTTGATATGTTTTGATGAATTGTGATCTTTGGCACTTGAATTTGACCAAAAAGTCAAAGTTTGACTTTTCAGTATACAATTGACTTTTGATCAGTTGACTGAAAAATTCATCTGTCAATCCAATGGACTTGCAATGTTTTGAACCATGTCATTAGGTCAAAAATGATGAAATTGGACTCTTGAGATCATGCCTTAAACCAATTGACCATTTGCTAGGTCAAAAATCAGAAATTGCTCTTTCTCAATCAAAACCCTAATTTTGACCATTTTGCCCTTTTGGAGATTTGATCAAATTTCTTGAGGAGTTGTGGTACAAACTTGATCAAATGATACACATGAGTTTAAAATGTTGATGTGGACCAAAAATTATGAAGTTTGACTGTGAATTGGCCATAGTTGACTTTTTCCCCAATACAACTGATTTTTAGGTCAACTGCTCAATTGACTGATCAAAAGTGTGATTCAAAGCTTGAAAGTTGACATGAGTAATATTTAGGGTCCATAATGATCCATGAAAGTCATATTGGGCATTGGAAACTCAAATATCCTTGTGCAAACTCAAACCCTAATTTTTGTCATCAGTGCCTAAAGAGGTGTCTTGAGCTGATCAAACCCTAGTGCAGTCTTGGGTCAAGGGAGATCTTGTGAGCAAATTCTTGATAAATGAGAGGGAAATTTTTGGGGTACAACACATTCTTGCATCAGGATAGTTCCTTCATCTTCTTTAAAAATCTTCTCTCTCCTTTTGAAAACTCTTCTTGTTTCTAACTTGAACTACTTTCATAATAAACTTGGACTTAGGTCCATGCATTTTCAAAACATTTTCATAAATAAACTCCAATAAACTTAATAATAATTTGACATCCTTTTTGTGATAAGACTAAAAGTCAATCAATCTCATTCAAACCATTTTTCCACTTTGGCTTTTATCTTTAAAACTTTTCTAAAAAAAGATCGGACTCTTGTCAATCCTTGTAGTGATGGAAACAACTATACTTCTATAATATGTAGTGAAGAGAGATATTTCCCACTTGGGTGTTGAGTGAGGCATTGTTGACTTTAAAATCCAATCAATATCCTCCACTTTGAGATGATGAAAATTCTCCTTTCTCATGATTGTTGGTAGTAAGTATGTTTTCCACACGGACACTAACGATGATGTCTTATCTCATAAAATTAACCAACACATTTGTGTTTTAAAGTTTTTAAAAGAAGAACTACGAGTGTTCTGATTCCTCCTGGGATACGTAGGGACTGGATTGAAGATCTGGGTGAACGCAATAATAAAAAACTTTTCTTTTTCCCAAATTGATTCATTCATGCACACAACATTTTATAGCCAAAATATACAAATTTTTACAAAGAGGTTCATGCGGAGTACCGTATATGTTCAGGGTGCTAATACCTTCCCTTTACATAACCACCCCCCTTACCTTGAATATTTCCCCTTCTTTTTGGGTTATTCGCTCTTTTCCCATTCCTATGGAAACAATAAAGCACGGTGGTGATTTTTGTTTTGATTTGTATAAAGTCAAGTCAACCCAATGGCTTAGTCTTAAAACATTTCAACCGCTACACTATTGAGGTAGCAATCATCCAAGATTCCTTCATTATCTATTAAGGTAGCAATCGTCAAAGATTCCTTCATTATCTTTTGAGGTAGAAATCGTCTAGGATTCCTTCATTATCTATTGAGGTAGCAATCGTCCAAGATTCCTTCATTATCTGTTGAGGTAGAAATCATCCAAGATTTATTCATTATCTGTTGAGGTAGCAATCATCAAAGATTCCTTCATTATCTGTTTAGGTAGCAATCGTCCAAGATTCCTTCATTATCTGTTGAGGTAGCAATAGTCAAAGATTCCTTCATTACTTGTTGAGGTAGTAATCGTCAAAGATTCCTTCATTATATATCGAGGTAGTAATCGTAAAAGATTCCTTCATTATCTATTGAGGTAGCAATCGTCCAAGATTCCTTCATTATCTGTTGAGGTAGCAATCGTCAAAGATTCCTTCATTATCTGTTGAGGTAGCAATCATTCAAGATTCCTTCATTATCAGTTGAGGTAGCAATCATCTAAGATTCCTTCATTACTTGTTGAGGTAGTAATCATCAAAGATTCCTTCATTATCTGTTGAGGTAGAAATCGTCAAAGATTACTCCATATAACCCTCAAGAGGAAGTCCAACACAAACTCATCCTGAAATAGCCCTACGCAGGCTCTTTCTAATACATTTTCAGGTAACGATTAATTCCCTTATACCCAACAAGATATTGTGAAGCCTGGGCTTCAACCAGTAAATAGCAAACTTTCATGTCTCCAGAGATAACTTTTTAGCAGAGCCTTGGACAACTGAAGTTCCTAGACTCTATTTCCCCCAGAGTTTCCTCAAGTAGGAGAACAAAAAAAATCAACCTTCCCCAGCAGACTCCTCCTCAGACAGCAGGAACAGGAATTCCCCATAAAGGGACCTCTTTGGAAGTCAACATCTACTTTGGATGGCATCTTTAAGCCCATTCTCTACACAATCAACTGACATATCATCGAGTGCAAATTTCTGGGCAATTGTAGCTGTAGAAATGTTTTAGACTAAGCCATTGGATTGACTAGACTTATACAAATCAAAATAAAAATTGCCACCACGCTTTATTGTTTTCAAAGGAATGGGAAAAGAGCGAATAACCCAAAAAGAGGGGGGAAAGATTCAAGGTAAGGGGGTTGGTTATGCAAAAGGAAGGTATTACACCCTAAACATCTACGGTACTCTGCATGAACCTCTTTGAAAAATCTGTATATTTTTGCTATGAAAAATGTTGTATAAAAATGGATGGTGGAGGTGAGAAAAGAAATATATTTATTTTATAATTTTTGCACCCGCCGCGGTTGAGAATCTTTAGTGCCTAATTACCACCTTTTCATGCAATAGGGGTTATGGTACACGCAGTTCCTTTTTTTTTTAAATTTTAAAACACAAATGTGTTGGTTAATTTTATGAGATAAAACATCATAGTCATTATCCGTGTGGAAAACATACCTACTACCCACAATCATGAGAAAGGAGAATTTGCATCATCTCAAAGTGGAGGATATGGCTTGGATTTTAAAATCAACAATGCCTCACTCAACACCCAAGTGGAAAATATCTCTCTTCACTACACATTGTAGAAGTATAGTTGTTTGCATCACTACAAGGATTGACAAGAGTTCAATCTTTTAAGAAAAGTTTTAAGATAAAAGCCAAAGTGGCAAAATGGTTGAAAATGAGATTGATTGACTTTTAGTCTTCTCACAAAAATGTCAAAGTATTATTAAGTTTATTTATGAAAATGTTTGAAAATGCATGGACCTAAGTCCAAGTTTATTATGAAAGTGGTTCAAGTTTAAAACAAGAAGAGTTTTCAAAAGGATGGAGATTTTTTTTGAAATTAAAGAAGATGGGAGGAGAAGAAGAGGCTATCCTAAAGCATAAGGTAAAATCTAGGGATAAGAACCATCTAACCAACAAGAAGCCAATACTTGACACTATGAGCCAAGATATAATTCCCATTCTTTGGATTGAAACCAAACAAGCAGAAATACTAGACCTCTTGAGAGAACCAAACTTCAAGTGTATTAAGTCTTCACAAAAATTGGGCAGAGTAACGACTGTATACGGGTGAATTCCAGATTACAAACAAAGGGTGTAATCACAATAACCTGCACACAAAACAAACAGACAACCCAATATCTTTAGGTAAACCTCAAGAGCTCCGGACAAAATAATTAGATAAGATCACAAGGTCTCCAATCATAGGCCAAGATTTCTAATCCTAAGTCCAAAAAGTCCATTGCTCCATAATGCCACGGATAGTAACCAAATAGTCCAAGTATCATTAAAGATTTTTAGGGTTTGTGTTGATTATTAGGTGTTTTAAAAAGAAAAGTAAAACTCAAGTGAGCAAAAAATAAAAATGACAAGAAAGTAAATACTCAAATGAGCAAAGATGAAAATGGCATGAAATGTAAATGCTAAAAGTAAATAGTGCATAAAAATAAAAGGGGCATATAATAAAAGAATAAAGGATAAAGTCAATTATTAGTGATTAGTGGTTAGTTGGATAATCATCTTGAAACTTGCATTTGGAACTCATTAGAGGATTGGTAGAACCAAAGCCTCCACACAACAAGTTGCATTTGGTTTTTGTCAAGTATATCATCCATTTGGAATCCTTATGAGTATCATTTAATGATCAACAATGTTTAAGTGATCCGCGTTGACCAAAAGTGTTGTAGATCCATTAGAGGGTTGGTAGAACCAAAGCTTCCACACAATAAATCTCAAGGTTAGTGGATCAAAGAGATCAAATTAACATACTTGGGCTTGCAAACATAGGTTTGGGCCACGAATGATCATTTATTCGAATCGGAACAAAATTTAGCGCTATGTTAAGCAATCGTAAGTGGACTTATATAGAAGTCGCACCTATTTTGAGGCCGGTCAATAGCAATCTATGCACAATTTGTTTTGAGACATGATATAGAGATCATGCTCCAACAAAATTTAGTGCAATAAGAAGGGGATAAGATGAAGAGGGGTGGGAGAGAATGTACAAACCACTTTTGGATTAAATTTAATCAAACTATTATTAAAATCATTCATCCATTTTTGTGGAGTTAGACTCAACACCATGGATCCAATGATGTTAATAAAGTCCATGATAAAAAATTTAACCCAAGATCAGCCAAAAAATAGTCACAAAATAATATTACATTTTAATATATACAAAAAGGTTTAAAAATAATGTTTAAAAATAGAAATAAAAGAGAAAAATATCAACTATGTTCAAATTAATCAAGAAATAAAAAGTAAGACCATAGAAAAATTAGAAAAGGACTCAAATGATTTTATAAATTTTTTGGTAATTTTTTAAAGTCAAACTATTTTTAAAATTAAAAGAAATGGGTAAAATAAACCAAAAATGATAAAAAAAAATAACAAAGTCAGAAACAAAAATAAAATAAGGTCACCAATATTTATCACCCTATCATTGGATCATTCCATATTTTTTTTCCAGAATTTAAAAATGCATAAAAGTATTTTTAAACATTTAAAACAATTCAAGTAAAGTGAAAATTTATAAAAAAATATCAAAACACAAAATAAAATTATGAAAAAATAAAAATCAAAAAGAGAAATCAAAAATATTTTTCATAAGTTTTGGACTTAAAATGAATTTTCTATGATTTTTTGAAGTTTAAAGCAATTAAATATAAAAATCAGAAATAAAAAATAAAGTCAAAAATATGTGGACCATTGGATGAGAGTCAAAACACGTTAGTAATCAAATCCAAGGGATCTGGCGCGCTGTGCATATCATGGTCATTAGTGAATAAAGCACTGAATCAATTATTAAATTAGAATTCAAAAATAACAAGTGGCACGCCATCATTGGTTGGAAGATGACACGTTGGTCATCTTCAACCTCCAACCAACATGAATTACAGGTCACTCAAACTGTAAAATCAGAAGCTCAGACCTATGCCATTCGCTTCGTCTCTTCAAGACGAAGACAACCACATCCTAACGCCAAATTTATATAAACTGTAGCTCAAGCAATTTGGAAGGAAAGTTTTGAAAAGGGATTTAAAATTTCATGGTCAAAACGTGTTTCCAGTAATAAGCAAGTGTTGCGACTAGAACCAGTGTAATTAGAGCATCACAATGATATCAAAGTTTTGAAGAATTGATGAAGAAATCTACCTATTGAAGTTGAGTTGTAGAGCTCTGAAACTGGACTTCTATGGAGCAATATAGGGCACGATTCTTGAATGTAATTATATGGTTAGCTTCAAGGAAGATCAAGGAAGGTGAATTGATGAAGAAATTGGATTTAAAAAGGCTTGTGTATGGATTTCGAAGTTTCTGAATTCTGAGTTATGGAACAAGTTTGGCAGGGTGATTCTGGCTATCCAAGCTTGAGAAAATGAATGGGATAGTTCATATATTTATAGGAGAAGAAAACAGGATCAAAAGGAAGAGTGAATGATGCATTTTGGAGGGAATTCGTGCAAACCTGATGCACGAGTGAAGTGTGATCTTATTTTCACCAAAACTCATCCAATCTTTGTGTTTTGAGGTGCTAAACGCTTCTGGAAAGTTTGTTAATCAAGTTTAAATCAAAAACGCGTATAAATCTTGTGATTAGAGGCCACATTATGGATTTCAAAATTCGGACTTGGTAAGAAATTCAGTTCCAAGTTACCAATTTCAAAACAATGGCATTTTCAACTCAAGAGGTCTTAGGGCATAATTCTTGATGCTTTAAAAAGATGAGGTTACAAGCTTTGCAATGGAAAAAGAATGGAGTTAATTGGATGCTTGAGCTGAAAGTTGCATTGACTCAAAGTTGAGGAAAAAAGATTGACTTTCCATACTTAGAAAATTTTCAAATTTTTCTTCAAAAGTGACCTATAATGTCTTGCATCCAAACATGGCCTTCCATTTGGAATTTGCTCTTGACCAAAAAATATGGCATGAAGTAGATCGCTTGAATGAAATTTTGAAACTTGAATCATTCAAAACCTCTAAGAATTGTGAAAGTTATGACTTGTTGAAGTTGGCAAAATTTCATAAAATGACCTATAATATTTTGTATCCTTAAGGCAACTTTCATCCATTTTATCACTTTGCACATAAAATAAGGTATAAAGTTAACATCTTCAAGATCGTTATGGAAAAAGAATGGGCTCAAGGTGATAAAAATTGACCAAGTTATGATAATTTGAAGTCACACATGGAAAATTGGGGATTCATCTGGAGGACTTGTAATCTTTCTTCCTCATCAAGTTTCTTCCACATGAAAACACCTTGGAACTTTTGAAGTGATTTGTTAATAACCCTTTGAAGAGAATTATGTCTTTGGAATCACTCAAAAATACCAAAATATGGGCAAGATATACTCCTTTGAAGTTAAACACCATAGCTCCTAGATTAAGGAACATGCCTTGAGGAACTTTGACAATTTTGAACAAACTTCTTGTAACAAAAAAAATGCTTTATAAATAAAAGTTGTTGAGGATGATAATGAGAAATAATAGAAACCACAACAACTTCCATATCTTGATAATTGAGAGGAACATGCACTTGTGACCAAAAGGAATAAAATCTTGTCAAAACATGACTATTTTTTCAATCAACCCCTTGTACTTTTTGGATCAAATTTGATAATCTTGAAATATGGTGAACCAAAATAAGCTTTCCATGCCATTTCCTCCAAAAAAACTTCAATGGTGATGCTTGAGCTTCTCAAGCTTTATTGACTAGGGCATGGAAATAAACTCATGAACCCATGGGGCAACTTGTTAAATCTCATTGCCTTTACTTACATGGATAACAAACAAGACAAACCAACATTACATTTTATTAATTAAAAGAAGAAATCAAGACAAAAAATATTCATGATCACAAAAGAACACAATTAAGGTGCTTGGTGATTCCTCAAAGTGCAAAGCTAAATATAGGGAGGGGAACCAAGAATCCTAGTGTGATCTTATTGTAATGGAATCAACAAGGTATGATGAAGGGATCTTAGGGGCAAAAATTCGGGTACAACAACTTCCCTTATTTAAGTTTCTTCTATCCGGAGATACGAAGGTTAAAAATCTTCGTGTCGACGCGATCGAAGATACTTAAATATAAAACAAACCCTATTTTTGGTCCAAAGATGCCATGCAAATGTTTATGATCATTAATTCATATGAACAAGACCAAAGAGACGCAAAACACCATTATGGATGTAACAATAATAAAGAAACAAGGGAGCGACCCGACCAGGAAAATAAATCACTGGTGGATCAAAAGACCTGACTCAGAAAGGATGGTAAAATGGTCAAAGGATACATCAACTCCTACTGGAGGTAAATCTACCAACGTTCACTGAAGGTAGAAAGAGGAAAGAAATAACAACACTAACATTCACTGACGGTGAGCTACCAACGTTCACTGAAGGTAGAAGGAAAAGAAATATCATAGCATCACTGTTCACTGACGATGAACTATCAACGTTCACTGAGGGTAGCAAAAAGATAAAAATCATCGACGTTCACTGCTAATGACCTACCAACTTTCACTAAAGGTAGAAAGAGAATATATCATAGCACCGCCATTCACTAACGATGAACTACCAACATTCACTGAAGGTAGCAAAAAGATGACAAACACCAACTTTCACTAATGGTGATCTACCAACTTTCACTGAAGATAGAAAGAGAATATATCATAGTACCACCATTCACTGACGATGAACTACCAACATTCACTATAGGTAGCAAAAAGATAACAAACACCAACTTTCACTGATGGTGATCTACCAACTTTCACTGATGGTAGAAAGAGAATATATCATAGCATCACCCTTCACTGATGATGAACTACCAACGTTCACTGAGGGTAGCAAAAAGATAACAAGTTTCCCTAAAATTCTAGCATTTCGCCTAGAACGGGTCTCAACTTCTTCTTTAACCGAGGCACTTTTCCTGGAAAGGGTAATATGTAAGCTGTCTCAAATAAAGAGACTTCCACTTGCAAATATTTCACAACGAGCTGTTTCTGCGAATTTGAAAGTCTTGCCATCCATTGGCGTGAACTGACGACGGACTGCAAACTATCCACTCATAGAGGAGATAGCAAAAAAGTTACATTGGCTTTTACAGGGAAGCACAAGTTGCTCAAATAAAGAGACCTGCTACTTGTTGTCATGGAGGATTGCAAAAAGAAATGACTTTCTGGGGATAGAATCTATGGATTCCTGGGGAAAGAAATATGACTTCCTAGGGAAATGCCACGATATTCCTGTTGAGGAGATAAAGTCTTCTCGTGCAAAATAAATGCACAAACCAAAACTCAAAGTTTTCAGAAATCCAAAGTAAATAATATTGTTGTGGAACCACAAATTTAAACCAGAAATAAACTGGAATGAAACAGTCAACCAAAATACATCCTTTGAGAAATAAACTCAAGAGGGAAAACCAAATCCATCCAAACAAGGAGTTGTACAGGAAGGCTAAAGCAAAAAACTTCCACGAGGGACAACTCAGTAGGGACATTGAAAGAATATATGCTTTCTGCTTAAGGCCAACACTCTATTGAAGAGAGGACAACATAACTCTACAAAACAGGGTGATATGTCAACAAAAATATTAACAAATGTCAATGAACAATGATTTGCCAATTTTAGCTATGCATGATGTATGTATGAATGTATGAGTGTTATCGTGCGTATGCTGACAAAACAGATATACAACACTGGGAGTAACCAAGCAAAACCACCTCAGGCACAAACAACACTCGGCTAAACCACATCCAAGATGATTATTCCAAAAAAAAGTAAATGCAAACTGAGGAAACAAAACTTACTGCCTGCTTTAGCTTTACTGGGGAGAAACATAATCCGGAAGTAAACAAAACAAAGTGACATAGTACAAATACAGGGATAAAACATCCTTCTCCAGGCTTCACCGGGGAAACAAATGTTTTCAAAAGTAACATTTCTACTGGAGATTGCAAAACCAATTTCAAGAAAAGTAGATGGACACCAACTCATCAAAACATTCAATGGGGAATTCAGGCCCACTTCATTAGGGAGGTTAATACCATATTCACATAGGAAAAACCACAATACGTTCTTCACTAGAGAAACCAGGGACCTGTGTTCTTCAAGAGTGATTATGGTACCAACTTCTTGGGAAAAAGAACTTCCATTAGACCGAACGAAAACTTCACTGGAGAAATCTCGGATTGAAACTTCACATCATGAAAACTCAGAAAAGAGGAGAAATGAATCCAAACTTAACCGAGGATACCGGAGTCACGAACCCAATACGGCGAATCATCCTGAGTAAACCTTCCCGAGGGGAACAAAAACTTCTTAAAACAAACTGGAGTTTATCCATTCCTGGGATCACCATCTTTGTTGTCATCATTGCATCACAAATTCCAAAGTAAAAGCAAATTGTAAATTCTTTTTAAAAAATCGATTTTGTTATTTAATTTTTTTGCTTTGAAAGTTATTATCAATAATAAATGGAGTCTTTGCAAGCTGAATAAAATAAGAAATACAAAGAATTGGGTAAAAGCTCAAATTTCATTAATAGGATGGTAGTCTGTGAATGGTGAGACTCCATAAATGATTACAAAGTTTGGAAAATGGTAATATATAATGGAAAAGATACATTGAGATACAATAACCACTATCCCCTCTAACAATTTTTGAAATTCTGAGCAGTATCTTTCGTTGAAGTATGATGAGGATTTGAGAAGATTGTTGCTTCAATGATCAAGTCTTGTCTGATGTAGTTACTTGCCAAGAAAGTCCCTAACTTTCGCCTGAGCTGCCCTTGCGGGTTTTCAACTTAACGGGAAATTTATTCTGTTTATGTCTCTAACTTTTGCCTAGACCGCCCTTTTGGGCCTACCGAGACGCTCTTTTTTGCCTAAGCCGCCCTTTCGGGTTTTCAACTTAGCGAGCTGTTCTTTTATTTCTTTAGGCGAAGTATTTCTTGACTACATCAGTATTCATGGGACGTGGGAACTCCTCGCCATCCATAGTTTCAAGAATTAATGCACCACCAGAGAAGGCTTTCTTGACAACATATGGGCCTTTAAATTTGGGAGTCCACTTTCCCCTAGAATCAGTGTTGAAAGACATGATCTTCCTGAGCACGAGGTCACCTTCCATGAATTCACGAAGTTTGACCTTTTTATCAAAAGCTTTCTTCATTATTTTCTGATATAACTATCCATGACATAAAGCTGTCATCCTCTTCTCTTTGATCAGATTCAATTGGTCAAACCGGTTTTGGACCCATTCAGCCTCTGTCAACTTGGTTTCCATTATCACACGCAAAGAGGGAATCTCAACCTTGATTGGGAGCACAACTTCCATTCCACACACAAGGGAGAACAAAGTTGCTCCTGTTGAAGTGCGGACAGACATTCGATATCCATGTAAAGAAAAAGGGAGTATTTCATGCCAATCCTTATAAGTAACGACCATTTTCTGGATAATCTTCTTGATATTCTTATTAGCAGCTTCAACAACCCCATTCATCTTTGGCCTGTATGGAGATGAATTGTAATGGATAATCTTGAATTCTTCGTACAGTTATGTCATCATTTTATTGTTCAAATTCGAGCCATTGTCGGTGATAATTCTGCTCGACAAAGGACATATAAGATTATTCTTGATGAAATGCACAACCACCCGCTTAGTAACATTGGTATATGAAGCAGCCTCCACCCACTTGGTGAAGTAATCAATTGCTACCAAGATAAAATGGTGCCCATTTGAAGCTTTGGGTTCTATCATCCCAATCATGTCAATACCCCACATAGAGAAAATCCATGGGGAAGAGATCACATTGAGAAGTGTCGGAGGCACATGGACCTTATCTGCATAAATATGACATTTATGACACTTCTTTGAAAATTTATAATAATCAGATTCCATTGTCAGCCAATAGTAACCTGCCCTTAGCATCTTTTTAGCCATCGAATGTCCATTGGCATGAGTTCCAAATGAACCTTCATGAACCTCATGCATCAACATGTCTGCTTCGTGTCTATCCACGCATATGAGCAAGACCATATCATAATTTATCTTATACAACACATTTTCACTGAGGAAGAAACTGCCTTCCAATATTCTCATTGTCTTTCTATCTATCTTCGAAGCACCAATCGGGTATTCCTGAGTCTGAAGAAAATGCTTGATGTCATGATACCAAGGTTTTTCATCTGCTACGTCTTCTGTTGTAAACACATGAGCGGGCCTATCCAGTCGCCGAACCATAATTCGAGGTCTATCATTCCAAGTATTTACTTGATACATAGAAGCCAGGGTTGCTAGAGCATCCGCCATTTGACTTTCATCTCTAGGAATGTGATGGAATTCAACTTTGTTAAAGAAGGGTAACAATCTTCTAGCATAATCTTTGTAAGGGATCAAGTCGGAGTGACGAGTATCCCATTCTCCTTTAATATTATTTATTACCAAAGTTGAATCACCATACACATCTAGAATTTTAATTCTGAGATCAATAGCTTCTTCGAGACCCATGATGCAAGCCTCGTATTCTGCCATATTATTAGTGCAATCAAATGTTAACCTTGCGGAAAAAGGAATGTGCTATCCATGGGGAGTAAAAATCACGACACCAAATCCTTTACCATAAGCATTCACAGCTCCATCAAATATCATACTCCAATGAGATTCAAGGTCAGGATCTTCCTCGGGAAATGGTTCATCATAATATTTCACTTTCAGGAACATCACATCCTCATCGGGGAATTCATATTCTACAGACGGGTGATCCTCCACTGGTTGGTGAGCAAGAAAATCTGCCAACACACTGCTTTTAATATACTTTTTAGTGCGGTATTCAATATCATATTCAAATAACAACATCTGCCAGTGAGAAATTCTCCCAGTAAGAGCAGGCTTTTCAAAATTGTACTTGATTGGATCCATTTTGGAGATCAACCAAGTAGTGTAATTCAACATATACTACCGTAAACGCTTTGCCGCCCAGGCAAAAGCATAACATGTCTTTTCCAGCATGGAATACCGCGACTCAAAATCAGTGAATTTTTTACTGAGATAATAAATGGCAAACTCCTTCTTCCCTGTTTCATCATGTTGTCCCAGAGTACAACCCATGAATTTATCTAACACTGTCAGATATATAATTAACGGTCTTCCTTCGACAGGAGGCAGCAAGATAGGAGGTTCAAGCAGATATTCTTTAATACTTTCAAATTCCCTTTGGCAGTCATCCGTCCACACATAACCTTGATCTTTCTTTAACAACTTAAAGATTAGTTCACATGTTGCAGTCATGTGGGAAATGAATCTGGAAATATAATTCAAACGCCCGAGGAAACCTCTGACTTGCTTTTCAGTTCTTGGCGCTGGCATCTCTTGAATTGCTTTGACTTTATCAGGGTCAACTTCAATTCCTTTCTGGATAACAATGAAACCTAATAATTTCCCTGATCAAACACCGAAGGTGCATTTATTTGGATTCAAGCGGAGACGATACTTCCTCAAACGCTGAAACAACTTCAACAAATCTTCTACATGTCCGTCTTCAGTCTGAGATTTTGCAATCATATCATCAACATATACTTAGATTTCCTTGTGCATCAGATCATGGAATATGGTTGTCATAGCCCTCTGGTACGTTGCACCAGCGTTCTTCAACCCTAAGGGCATCACTCTGTAATAAAATGTTCCCCAGGGTGTGATAAACGTTGTTTTTTCCATGTCCTCCAGAGCCATCCTTATTTGATTATACCCGGAAAATCCGTCCATGAAC